>CAWUFW010002134.1:22500-1222500 GCA_963921515.1 Calotriton arnoldi | reverse complement strand
CACCATGATGCCGCTAGAACACCTATTAGCCACTCCGTCTCCCCGAAAACTGATCACCAGACTATACAATCACACGCAATACAATACCTCACAGGTGCACTCGAAGGCCCTCGTCAAATGGAGAATACATCTAGATGGTCTGCCAACGGACAACTAATGGTCATTTTGCTGCTCCCAGCTGCGTCACTTATCTCCTAATTATAAACTAAGAATAATTCACTTCAAGAATCTTCATAGAATGTACCGCACCCCCTCACAGCTTCACAAGCTTGGATTACGTCAGGACTCTAGGTGTTGGAAGTGCAAACAGGACAATGCCACTTTCCTGCATGCGGCGAGGGGCTGTCCTGTCATTGCTAGATTCTCGGAGGAGGTATTTGTCACCATCGGGGCAGTCACAGGGACCACTCTCGACTGCACGCCACTCGTGGCTCTTCTGGGATACGTTGAGGAAACCCCACCAGAGAAGCGCCGGATTGTTGCGATGATGCTCATACTTGCAAAGCGCAGAGTAGCCATACACTGGGTGCACCTCAATCTCCCCGCATTAAAATTTGGGTACAGGACATTGTTTATTGCCAGGAGCAGTTTGCCGCCTTCTGGGACCTGATGCGCATAGCTTCTCGCCCTAAAGATATCTGGGAACCCTTCATATCCTGGCTTAAAGACAAAGAACTGGCTGGTACTGTTGGCTCAGCATAGTTCACTAACCCCTAAATACCAAATGTAAAATATCTGCTGTTCGGACTTGGAATAATCTGGAGTCGTTGCCCCTGCAAGGGTTTGACCGTGAGGGCAATTCACTATGCATGCATGCTGTATCTGGAAGCTGTCATGATCTTGATTAACATTGTAAGCATCGTCCTTAATTTGTTACAAAACCAAAAAGACAACCTCTAATTCAGCATCTTATATACCGGTGCTTATGTGGGATCAATGTGCAATGACTGTTTATCATTTATAATTCTGCGTGACGCAATGTGATATAAGTTGTTAACCATATGTAAGGTGGGCACGGGTGGATGCATATCCAGTAACTGATTGTAAGACACGTAACTGCACTATAAGTTGTACTATGTTTATGTCTGCAAAATAAAAAAAACATATGTACAAATGCCAAATTACAATTCAGTAACTTGTTACCAAATCGCAATTTGGTTTGGCGATTCGATATTTGGAAGGGGCGTGTTTAGTGCGCACCTTCCAAATACCGAATTGCAGTGCTATGTATGAATGTTTTGCGACCGAATTACGGTGTCAAAACATTAATTTTTTGCTGATTACTAAAAGGTAGCTGTAACTATTTGCAAATGGGAAAGGGTCCCCAAGGGACCCTGTAGGAAGGTAGGATCCTTCTGCATGGGTACCCCCACTTTTTGCCTGGTGCTAAGCTGTGTTTTGACTAGTCTGACTGGGATCCTGCTCATCAGGACCCCAGTCTATCTGCTTTCTCCCTAAATTGTTGTGTTCAGTACGTGAGTACATCCCAGATTGGATACTGGGGTACCCTTGTCAGTCCCTAGTATATGGTACCCATGTACCCAGGGCATAGGTACCCCAGAGGTCTCCCAGGGGCTGCAGCATGTATTATGCCACCCATGAGAGACCATTCAAAATGGAACTAAAGGCCTGCCATTGCAGCCTGTATAAGTTGGTGCATGCACCACTTACTAAAGATATAGGTTTACTATATCTAAGGGTCACTGCGCTTAAAACCTATGTCACCCCTATAGCAGGCCTTTACAATCCTGCAGGCAGGGTGCTTGGTTCTAAGTGAGAGGGTGCCCCTGCATGAGCAGGACACCCCTGCAGCCTACGGAGTCCATTCTCCCGGGTTGTCAGTGAAGCAGCCATATACTATATAGAGGGGCACTGCGTAATCACGTGATGACCATCTCGAAAACGGCTGCAACGAACCCTATCATGTATGGTATCAAACATGTTGGAATCATACCTCCCACACTGTAAACGTTGTGGGAGGTATGATTCCAAGCACTGGAAGAACCCTCTGTTAGGCTCTCAGTGTTCCCGGTACCAGCCTTCTAGTCCTGGACAGCACAAAATGGTAGCTGCTGACCAGAGACACATTTCTGCCCTCCTGCTGCTGAGCCAAGCTCGAGCAGGAGAAGGTAGAACAATAGACATCCTGTCACAGGGAGGTGTGACCACCTCCCAGACAGGATTTAGTGTATTAGAGCTGGGTGGGTGCGCTGGCCAGCGCCTGAAAGTCTGCATGAGGGGCACATTTGGTGTCCCTATGCATAGTCCAGTTCAAACCAGTCCTGGGAGCCGTTGGCTCACGCTCTGGCGTGAAACTGGACAAAGGACATGGGAGTAACCTCCCCCCTGTCCAGACCCTCCCCTACGAGGGTCCCCTGAATCTTCCCAACCCCTCTCCTTAGGGTACTTAAGGGCTTACCTGGGTGTAGGTCCCTAGATTCGTCATGGGATAAGATTCAGAACTGAAACCACTGCACTTCTACCGTCTGGGCACTCTGGACTTCGCTGGACTTCGTTTGGGCCTGACTTCGTCTCCCTTCCAGTCTGCTGCATCGCCTGTGCCTGTGCTTCATACAGGAACCTTCCAAGGCCTGTGAAGCATCAAGGACTACCGAAGTAATCTCCCTTGGAGTGAAGGAGTCACTCCCCTGCATTTGCAAGCCCTGCAACCTAGTCGACCGTTCTGCAGATCCTGAGCTCCTCTGGACTCCGTGGGCTCTGCAACACATGTGGTGGTTTTCCCCAGCTCCCGAGGCCTGGTCTACCCTCTCCCTAAGTTTGAGGCCAGTAGTCCTCGTGGGAGTTGCAATAACCGAACCCCTGAGTACCGCGTCCCCTTTGCAGTTGCAAAGGCTTGTTGGCGTCTTTGCAAGAAGATCTTGGGGCTCCAAGTAGCCCCAACCTCGAGCACCTCCAGTGACCAGAATCTTCAGCCTCACCGCAACGTGTGCATCGTGGCCTGCATCTTTTGGTGCTACAAAAGGGGATGATGGACGGAACGTTTGAGCCAATCAAACACTCACCCCCAGTCAACTGATCTGGGTTTAATCCATCATCATTCTTTAGCTCACTCCACCACCCCAGTTCAGACATGGCCATATGCAAATCAGTCTGACCCTGTGCCTCATGGGAACAGTCCAGCCCGAACTGCCAAGCCATGTCTTCCCTGGACCGGAAACAAGCATCCTAGGACCGGTTTCTGGCATTTCAGCCGTCATCAGCCAGGCTTGCCTGAATCCAGTGGCAAAGTGAGCAAGGGACCCACGTCTGGGCATACCCCCGCCAACTTAGGGCGACCAAAGCGATACAAAAGGGGATGATGGACGGAACGCTTGAGCCAATCAAACACTCACCCCCAGTCAACTGATCTGGGTTTAATCCATCATCATTCTTTAGCTCACTCCACCACCCCAGTTCAGACATGGCCATATGCAAATCAGTCTGACCCTGTGCCTCATGGGAACAGTCCAGCCCGAACTGCCAAGCCATGTCTTCCCTGGACCGGAAACAAGCATCCTAGGACCGGTTTCTGGCATTTCAGCCGTCATCAGCCAGGCTTGCCTGAATCCAGTGGCAAAGTGAGCAAGGGACCCACGTCTGGGCATACCCCCGCCAACTTAGGGCGACCAAAGCGATACAAAGGGATGATGGACGGAACGTTTGAGCCAATCAAACACTCACCCCCAGTCAACTGATCTGGGTTTAATCCATCATCATTCTTTAGCTCACTCCACCACCCCAGTTCAGACATGGCCATATGCAAATCAGTCTGACCCTGTGCCTCATGGGAACAGTCCAGCCCGAACTGCCAAGCCATGTCTTCCCTGGACCGGAAACAAGCATCCTAGGACCGGTTTCTGGCATTTCAGCCGTCATCAGCCAGGCTTGCCTGAATCCAGTGGCAAAGTGAGCAAGGGACCCACGTCTGGGCATACCCCCGCCAACTTAGGGCGACCAAAGCGATACAAAGGGGATGATGGACGGAACGCTTGAGCCAATCAAACACTCACCCCCAGTCAACTGATCTGGGTTTAATCCATCATCATTCTTTAGCTCACTCCACCACCCCAGTTCAGACATGGCCATATGCAAATCAGTCTGACCCTGTGCCTCATGGGAACAGTCCAGCCCGAACTGCCAAGCCATGTCTTCCCTGGACCGGAAACAAGCATCCTAGGACCGGTTTCTGGCATTTCAGCCGTCATCAGCCAGGCTTGCCTGAATCCAGTGGCAAAGTGAGCAAGGGACCCACGTCTGGGCATACCCCCGCCAACTTAGGGCGACCAAAGCGATACACTCCACCACCCCAGTTCAGACATGGCCATATGCAAATCAGTCTGACCCTGTGCCTCATGGGAACAGTCCAGCCTGAGCTAAAGAATGATGATGGATTAAACCCAGATCAGTTGACTGGGGGTGAGTGTTTGATTGGCTCAAACGTTCCGTCCATCATCCCCTTTTGTATCGCTTTGTTCGCCCTAAGTTGGCGGGGGTATGCCCAGACGTGGGTCCCTTGCTCACTTTGCCACTGGTTCAAGCAAGCCTGGCTGATGACGGCTGGAATGCCAGAAACCGGTCCTAGGATGCTTGTTTCCGGTCCAGGGAAGACATGGCTTGGCAGTTCGGGCTGGACTGTTCCCATGAGGCACAGGATCAGACTGATTTGCATATGGCCATGTCTGAACTGGGGTGGTGGAGTGAGCTAAAGAATGATGATGGATTAAACCCAGATCAGTTGACTGGGGGTGAGTGTTTGATTGGCTCAAACGCTCCGTCCATCATCCCCTTTTGTATCGCTTTGTTCGCCCCTAAGTTGGCGGGGGTATGCCCAGACGTGGGTCCCTTGCTCACTTTGCCACTGGTTCAAGCAAGCCTGGCTGATGACGGCTGGAATGCCAGAAACCGGTCCTAGGATGCTTGTTTCCGGTCCAGGGAAGACATGGCTTGGCAGTTCGGGCTGGACTGTTCCCATGAGGCACAGGGTCAGACTGATTTGCATATGGCCATGTCTGAACTGGGGTGGTGGAGTGAGCTAAAGAATGATGATGGATTAAACCCAGATCAGTTGACTGGGGGTGAGTGTTTGATTGGCTCAAACGTTCCGTCCATCATCCCCTTTTGCATCTTTTGGTGAGCAGCTTGAGGTCCTCTCGCGACTCCAGTGCCTCTGGCCTGTCGGTCCACTTGAGGGTCACCCTTGTTTCTTTTGAGCTCCCCTGTTTGCTCGGGGCCTGCCCTGACTCCCCTGCTTGTGGTGAGTCTCCTTGACCTTGCTGGTCCCAACTGTGCACCTTCTTGACTTCCTGTGCGAGTTGCATTTGCCAAGGCTTGTTGATGCTCCCGCCGGACACCGACCCCTCACCACTCAACATCCTTCGTGGGACAGCTCGTATCGGGTCCTGGTCGTCCTCAGCGTCGCTTGGTCCTCGCAGCTGCAGAGTCAAGGTCACCGTCATCTTACCTGAAGCACCCGACATCGGAGGGCATTCGTCTTCCAAGTCTCCTGGCCACCCCTCAGTGACATAGACTCTGTCCCCTCTGCTTTCATGTACTCCTCTTCAAGAATCCACGTTTGGATTCCTCCGGACATCTTCTCCTCTTCCAGCAGTGGCACTTTCCTGCAGTCCTCCATTGGGTTTGACGGCGGTTTCCGACGCCACTTCACACCTATGCACCCGGCTTCCCTGCGATAGGTAACTTGGTTACCACGGTATCCACGGGTGGGGTGGCTCTCCAACCTTCTGTCTTCCACGGGGTTTCATCAGGGTTCACTGGGAAGGGTCCCTAATCTTTAAAAATCCAACCGCGACTTGCACATAGACTTGTATGGAGCACGCGGTCGTGTTCACACACTGCACATACTCTCCATGGGGTCCCTATCTACTTACCTTGGGTGGTTCTGTGGGTCCAAAGCAATTCTATGTCCTCTCGACATTGTCTTGACTCGAGTCGTGGTTCTTATACCAATTTTTTAGTATAAGGTTTGGTCTCCCCCTGGGGCCCACTGTGTATTAGTGCTATTTACTGTGATTCCTTTACTAAGGTATTGTGTGCTTTGTGTCTATCCCCGTGTGGGAGATACTGTAACGTACTAGATAGTGTTATATAATAAATACATATTTTTATAAATACTTTGTGTGGTTCTTTTTAATTTAATCTATACTATAAGATTGCATTCTGATAAAACAAGCTGCTTTACACTCCTTCAAGACTAAGCCTGAAGGCTGCTCTCCACAGCTACCACTTGGATAGCTTTCTAAGGTTGTCTGAGACCTCTTAACTCACCATAAGGGTTGTCTGGACTGGTGCAAGGTGCCCACTTACATTAGTAGACATCATATACCAGGCCAGCTTCTCACAGACCCCGTTCCCTTTAAGAATGTAAAAAAAAGAAATTTTTCAGAGTAGGCAGTGGTCCCACAGACCACTGCTTACTCTTAAAATATGAAACTTCTAAGTTTTTTTTTTTCTTTTTAAACGCATCCCATTTTCCTTCAAAGAAAACGTGTTGCAATTAATAGAAAAAAAATAATAAAGTTAGCTTTATTAAAAAGCACTAACATACATGGTGGCCTGCTGACCCCAGCAGGACACCATCCCTGACATGGCTATTATTCCTAATGGGTCGTAAATTGCAACCTACCTCATTAATATTATTGAGGTAGGTCAATTTGTGACCCATTAGGAATCACTATTGAAAACTTGTATGTTTTCTTACATTAGGAATTGCGATTTCCTAATTGCGTTTCTGTAAGAATTTCAAGTAGGAAAACGCAATTACTAAATTTTGTACACGTGTCAGTAGGTCACTAAAAGATACAACCCGATAGTTATAGGCTAAGTAACATTGTCGTTTTCAGTTGTACCTTACCTAAGTAATAATATATGAAAGAAGATTTGATTCTTGAATTTGTACAGTTTGTTATAACCTATTCTAATTTGGTTGAATGAGGACATGTGCAGGAAGCAATGAAAAGTGGGGAATGTTGTACAAGAATACATTTGAGTAGCCATGTTGAGAGCTAGTGTTATGAATGTCTGACTTCAGTCTTATGCTTTTACCATGAGACAACACCCTTCTCGGTGGCATGCCTGTTTTTAACACACGTGTACACCTTGTAGTTTGTTATTATTTATTACACTTTATTATTTGGTTTGCAAAAGTCATTTTTAGGTCTCGCCTGAGCCAGCGCATGCGCTTGTCTGGCGAGACATTTAGTGAGTGGGCTTTAGAAATGCCACCACAAGCTTTTGCTGGCCTAGAGTGTGCGGTTACGCGCACAGTAACGCGCATTCCTCGCATCGCTCAAGCGCCATCTGGCTTTCCTCTCACTTGCTCTCCCGCTCCTCCACCTCCCTCACCACAGAGCGCGTCTCGCGGCCGCGCGTCTTTTTGGCTTTTTTTTTTTTTTAACTTTTAGCGCGAGGCGCGCGCGCTTCTTTTCATCTCTTATCTCTCTCTTTCTGCTTTCTGGCCATCACCCCGTTCCCTCTTCTCACACGGTTTACTCTCCCTGCTACCGTCCTCTCCCTTTGTCCCCCATTTCCTCTCTGTTGTTCGGTTTTTTCTACTATCATCTCTTCCCTTGTTTTTCTTTCACTTCCCATCATCTCCATACCTCCACTTCTTTTTCCCCTGTTTACTTTTGCCCTCCATTTTCTCTGTACACTCTGTCTCCTATCTCACTTTCACTTCCTGCTCCAGAGCTCCTTCCTCCAACTATCGCTTTATTTCTCTTTTTTCGAAAAAATCTTTCTGGCTTTCCTCTCTTCCCGTTCCAACGCTTCTCTTTTTTTTCGTTCCCTAGCCTTCCAATCACCTTTCCCATTTCCTCTGTTCTGCACTTCTTCTTGCACTACAGAGCCCCATGTGTCTACTTGACTCCGGAGCAAGTGTAAACAGACAGAGACAGGCGCCATCTGGCTTTCCTCTCACTTGCTCTCCCGCTCCTCCCCCTCCTCACCACAGAGCACGTCTCCGCGGCCGCGCGTCTTTTTGGCTTGTTTTTTTTAACTTTTAGTGCGAGGCGCGCGCGCTTCTTTTCATCTCTTATCTCTCTCTTTCTGCTTTCTGGCCATCACCCCGTTCCCTCTTCTCACACGGTTTACTCTCCCTGCTACCGTCCTCTCCCTTTGTCCCCCATTTCCTCTCTGTTGTTCGTTTTTTAGGTCTCGCCTGAGCCAGCACATGCGCTTCTCTGGCGAGACATTTAGTGAGTGGGCTTTAAAAAGCCGACCACAGCTTTTTGTGTGGCCTAGAGCGTGCGGTTACGCGCACAATTACGAGCAGAGGCGCCATCTGGCTTTCCTCTCTCGTCATGGTGCGCGCACACCACTCGCCAGACGTGCCTCCTTTTTTTTCTTTTTTTTTTAACTTTCAGCGCGAGGCGCGCGCTTGTTTTTAAAACGGTCATGCAAATATAAACTTGTGTTCCATTCACAAAGGCGATTGCAAAACTTACCAGAGTGTTTTGTTCTGTGCATACCCTGCTTCACTAGTCTTTAATTTTTGCAGGGTTCAACTTCTGCGTATGGAATAGTCTTTTTCCTTCCAGCAAGAAATCACAGTTCAAGCACTATGATCCAATGTACGATTCCCAGCAAGTTGTCAAATTACACATTCAACTTTGGAAAATTCAACTTTGTAAAGAGTAGCCAACAAGCTTCTATGGCAAAACAAGAAAGAAACACATTTGGGCTCTTACAGCCGAGATCGACCCGATCTCATTAAGACCAATAATTCTTCAGTGCCGTGCCCAGTCCGGTCTCCTCTCCTTACCGAAGTGAGCATGTGAAGATCATCCAGAATCTCACTCTGCCTCGGTTTCAGCAGCATAGTGGGCGAGTGCAGTAGGGCGGGGCTCCTTACATACAGAACGGCAGTACCCAAGATGGCCTCCACCCACTGCCTTCTGGGACTTGAAGTCCAAAATCAAATAATGATATTTGCACACATTAGAGCCAGTCTGTGGTGATGTGGGCCATTTCCCTAGCAAAGCCCTCTGCCACCAACATCAATGATCACCAACACCCAAGCCACTGTTCCCAGATTCCCAAATGCATTTTGCCACATATGTGCCTTGATGTAGTTTTCAATGTGGCCTTAAAGGTGCGAAAGGGGTGATGAACCACAGGGATCCTGACAATTAGCATGTTAGACGGTATAATGGAACGAACTTGATCAAGGCTGATTGAGGTGAAGGGTGTACCGTATCACTGGCTTCACATAAATCATTGTTTTTACACATGACTGCCAGAACAGCATTCTCATATTCAGCAACTATACCAAAAAATACTTTTGGTTTGCCATCCAAGGCGAATGGTACACAGCTGCTCCGGCCCCTTGGTAATAGTCCCTGGACAAGCGCTGATTCAACAGTTCAGTAGTTTCTGTAGCATTATCAGTACCAGAATAATGGTCAAACACATCTTTTAACTGCTCCATCTAATCCCCAGGAGTTTCCCCTTGCTTGTCTTTTTAATTAGAAATCTTGATCCAATCAGTTTTCCCAAAACATTCAATAATAACTCCATTCTCTAGCATTAATAACAGCGGCTTTTTCAATGGGTTTTTGTTGTGGCCAATTGACCTTGCTTAACAATCAATTTTTCGCTTGGCATAATAATGTATAATAATTAACATTAGCCCAGTTGTGTCTGTAACATTCAAATACAATTTGTAATTCTTCACAGAACTTTTGAGGGGTATCACATAAGCTATGGTATTGTTGCTTGATATTCACCATGACAGAGGGGGATAAGGAGACATGTATGATGACTCGACCTCCTACTCCAGGGCCTGGGTACTCTTGCAAAGGTACAGGGCCATCTGGTTTGATACAGGCGATATCACTGGGGTCATCCCTGTCTTCTTGCCAGCCACAGTAATATATCTCTACCTCTCTCTACCTCTCTCTACCTATCTACCTCTCTCTCTCTACCTCTACCTCTCTCTCTCTACCTCTCTCTCTACCTCTCTCTCTACCTCTTTCTCTCTACCTCTCTACCTCTACACCTCTCTACCTCTCTACCTCTCTAACCTCTACCTCTCTACCTCTACCTCTCTACCTCTCTCTCTACCTCTCTCTCTACCTCACTCTACCTCTACCTCTCTCTCTCTACCTCTCTCTCTACCTCTCTCTCTCTACCTCTCTCTCTATCTCTCTACCTCTCTCTCTACCTCTCTCTCTCTCTCTACCTCTCTCTCTCTACCTCTCTCTCTACCTCTCTACCTCTCTCTCTACCTCTCTCTCTACCCCTCTACCTCTCTACCCCTCTACCTCTCGACCTCTACCTCTACCTCTACCTCTCTCTCTACCTCTCTACCTCTCTCTCTCTACCTCTCTCTCTCTACCTCTCTCTCTTTCTCTCTACCTCTACCTCTCTCTCTTTCTCTCTACCTCTACCTCTCTCTACCTCTCTCTCTCTACCTCTCTCTCTCTACCTCTCTCTCTACCTCTCTCTCTCTACCTCTCTCTCTCTACCTCTCTCTCTCTACCTCTCTCTCTACCTCTCTCTCTCTACCTCTCTCTCTACCTCTCTCTCTCTACCTCTCTCTCTCTACCTCTCTCTACCTACCTCTACCTCTCTACCTCTACCTCTCTCTCTCTACCTCTCTCTCTACCTCGCTCTCTCTACCTCTCTACACCTCTCTACCTCTCTACCTCTCTACACCTCTCCACCTCTCAACCAGTTGAATTCCGGGAAGCCCAAACCATCAGTATTTCAAATCTGCGTGTGAAACTTGGGTAGGATGAGCCGTGCAGCTCAGAAAGGGATGTTCTTTTTACATAATTTGTATTTAATAGAATTGGGAAGCAGGAGAACAGTCTCACAGTTGAGATAGGGATTCACATACACTGGCAACCGCTTTTGAATTGGCTTTAAAACCATTCAAAGATGGCTGCAGCGTCTACGTGGGATGCGGTGGACTAAGTGGCAGCCGGAGCCCTATAGCACTGCTTGGCCTTTAAAAAAAAACAAGCATTGACATAGCCAATAGGTCTCCCCTTTGGGACCTTATAAGTGTTTAGTTGTCCAGTACAATATCCTTGGTGCAACAACATCAAGTGTTGCATGGCTAAACACTTATAAGGTCCCAAAGGCGAGACCTATTGGCTATGCCAATGCTTGTCTACTATCATCTCTTCCCTTGTTCTTCTTTCACTTCCCATCATCTCCATACCGCCACTTCTTTTTCCCCTGTTTACTTTTGCCCTCCATTTTCTCTGTACACTCTGTCTCCTATCTCACTTTCTCTTCCTGCTCCAGAGCTCCTTCCTCCAACTATCGCTTTATTTCTCTTTTTTCGAAAAAATCTTTCTGCCTTTCCGCTCTTCCCGTTCCAGCGCTTCTCTTTTTTTTCATTCCCTAGCCTTCCAATCACCTTTCCCATTTCCTCTGTTCTGCACTTCTTCTTGCACTACAGAGCCCCATGTGTCTACTTGACTCCGGAGCAAGTGTAAACAGACAGAGATCTATCTAGGCTCTCAGGCAGACATTCCAAAAAAGAAAACATAGAGCGAGCCTTTAAAACAAAAAATCATATAATGCTAGTTTGGCAATGTCATCATTTATGTACACTTAACTGCACATTCTTTAATTGTATCCAAACCATTACTGAAATTAATGCACAGTTCAAATAATTTATGGCTCTTCTTTTATGTGGCTCAGTCTACTCCTTTTTAGTTTCTGTAAAGCGCTTTGTCATCCCTTGAGCCATGAACACACTATAAAAAACTGCTAATGAATGTGTTGATAAATAAAAATAGTGGTCTCGCATTTGGGACATTATAAGTGTTTAGCCATGCAACAGTTGTGCTGCATAACTAAATACTTATAAGGTCCCAAAGGCGAGACCTATTGGCTATGCCAATGCTTGTTTTTTTAAATCTGAGTATTAGGACCTTTCTTTTATACTACAAATCATAAAATGACATTGAAGCACTGCATTGTGAAGATGATAGAACTACCAGCGATGAAGGTGGGTGCTGGATCACTGAAATCCTTTTCATCATTTAATACCAAATTTCTGACTTTCTGTGCTCTTAAACATCGGACTACCTCTTTTAAATAGTCAGAATGTGTGGCTGGAGAGACGCATTGTAATGGTACAATTACACCTGTGTTACACTTGGCCGGATAAATGCGATCCCTGTGTAAACGCCTGCTTGCGCACAGATCGCTTTAACAAGAAGTGCAAAGATTATGCTAGTCTGTAAATTCCAAACTCTGGCGTATCATGTCCAATAAATACTATATACCCCTTTAAGGGTCCTCATAATCAGGGGCCTTAGACAACTGCCTCCTGTAAAATCACTTCGGCTGCACAGTGTGCAAATCCACCTACATAGAAGTAATGCATCTGTTGAGTTCCAGAAACTGTAGCCGAGTTGATTCCAGCATGAATTTGTATCCGTTAATTAACTCATTATATTTTCCCTTTTCTGCTTGATTGTGATATTTAGGCCAACTGAGTGACATTCTTCTCATTTTAGTCATAAAGATTCATTCTTATTTACTTTTTAACTTTTATTATTTCTATTATAAGGCAATTAAAAAAGATACACCATCTTCAATTTATGGCTTCCTTTTTCATAGAAGGCACTTCTACTTTTTGATCCAGTAAAACACCACAATTTTACGAAAACTAAATGAGCTACCTATGTCTCTTTCACAGACATACCTTCAGTTGTACTTCTAACTAGTAAGTATTGTCTGTCAAATGCACGAATGCCCAAGTTTGATCTGTACAATAATTAACTAAGGGTTAATAATCAATGATGATATGTGTCAGATCTGCCATTGTCATTCCGCCATTCTGAGTGTCGCCTTGTCCATCTTTGACATCAGATTTGGCTAATAAAACACTTTGGGCCATATGTGCAAAGATTTATTTTGTTCGCAAATGGCCCGATTCGCAGAATCGGCCTGTTTGTGAACGTAAAAAGGCCTTTTTCAGTGTACAAAGGCCCAATTTGTGATTCAGTAACCTATTACCGAATCGCAAATTAGGTTTGCAATTCGGTATTAGAAAGGGGCGTGTTTAGGGCATCCCTTCCTAATACCGAATCGCAGTGGTATGTGTGTAGGTTTTGGGACCGAAATGCGGTCACAAAATATTTGCATTTTACCATCTTCTTCAAGTAGGTGGTAACCCATTCGCAAATGGGAAGGGGTCACCAAGGGAGCCCTTTGTGAATGTTTGTAAAAACATTTTTTAAGAGCAGGCACTGGTCCCACAGACCGCTGCTTGCTCCCAAAAAATTAAAAGAAAACTTTTAATTTTTCTTTTTGAAACACATCCCGTTTTTTCTTTAAGGAAAATGGGCTGCATTTTTTTTTTTTTTAAACATCGCTTTATTGAAAAGCAATCACCGACATGGTGATCTGCTGACCCCAGCAGGCAACCATCCCTGTGATTTTTACGATTCCCAATGGGTCGCAAACCAAGAGCTACCTCATATATATTAATTAGGTAGATCTATTTGCGACCCACTGGGAATTGCAAAATGTGTTGAACACACATTTGTACGTCGGTGTTTGCGATTACCAAATAGTAAATCGCAAAAATTTGCTATTTGGTAATCGCAAACCACACCCTACATACATCTGGCCTTTGTCGCTTCTACATAGCTCTAGCCACTGTCTTCATTACAGATCCCCTGATGATGCATACAGGGTTTGTCACCCCCAATTTGCACCCCTTAGAGCCAGAAATGTCCCCTGGACACCAGATATAATTTTTTGGTAAAGCAAGGACGAGTACATCCTGGCAGAAGGTTTAGCTTTCTCTGGCGTCTACTCCTCATCTGCATTTCAGCTCCTCCGCACCATAGGTGAGATGAGATAAATTTGAGTGTTGATTTAGTTTCTATATTTGATTAATTTATAGAAGCAGTATGTGTATCCTAGTGCCTGGCACCTTGTGCCCTGCTCCCAGCTATCACCCAGCATGCTTTATCAAAATGAGACCACATATGTGGGTAGCCTCTCCCGCGGTTGAGACGAAGAGACATAAAAGTCATCCATGTGTAAAGCATGCATGCATAATTCTGCAGTTTTTGTCTCGGGTTCACCTAGTTCTAAGGAAAACTGGGCACATTTCTGAAAACTAGACACTCCAAGGCAATGTAATGAGCGGTGCCTCCCTCAAACCTTCCCACGATGGTGGCCTTTGACTTTCAGATATTGATCAAAAGTACTATTATCTGAAAGAGACACGTTAGTGACAGATTCCTTACCTTAGAATATCCCCAGGCGGCAGGCTGGATCCGGAAAGTTTTGCGTAGCAGTACCCCTGCTCGTCGGTAGGCGGCTCTGCGTCTATTGTCGGTGTCGTGATCGCCTGGATGACGTCGCGGCCAGTACTTAGACGCCGCCCATGCGCGCTGGCGTCAGTTCTTTCTTTTTCCGCGCCAGTAAGCGCAGATCCGGATTGAGCAGTGCCCCAGTCATTTTTTGACTGAGTATTTTTTGTGACTTTTTTGTTCAAGTTTTCGAGTCGTTTCGACTCCAAGGTGTCAGTAGGGATGCCCGGCTTCAAGCCATGCGAGGTCTGTAATCGCATGATGTCGATTACGGATCCGCACCGAGAGTGTCTCTTCTGCCTGGGGCGCGGCCACGACCCCACGTCGTGCCCCGAGTGTCGGTCCCTCGCCCCGAAGGCTTTGCGAGAGCGGTCTCGAAAGCTTCTCGAGGCCCGGCACTCGGCTCCGCGCCGATCGAGGTCCCGGTCCCGGGAGAGGTCGAGGGGCCGGTCGCGGAGCCGTCGTCATTCGTCGGGGTCGAAGTCTTGGTCTTCAGGTAAGGCGAAGCACAAGAGGTCTAAGAAGCGTCGCGCTAAGACCTCCCCTCGCTGGTCTCACGACTCGGCTGAGGGTCCTGTTGGTACCGCCCCCGCGGCTCCGGGAGTACCCGATGAGCTGATGCCGGCATACCCGCCTGTTCCGGGTCCGACGTCGACTCCGGCCGACATCCAGAACTTCTTGTCGGCCATGGCTCGCATCTTCGGGCCTAAGGGTTACCCCGGTGCGCCTTCGGGCCCCGCGAGCCCCAGTGGGGGTCCTCCTTCGGCGGCTCCGGCGTCTCCGGCGGCTCCGGCCCCGGCGCCGCAGGACCCCCTCGGATCCAGGCCTGGATCCCGGTCGACGCCGGTTGACCTGACAACACCACCGGCGCCGACCTCCCCGGTACCGCTCACGGCGCCGTCCGAGATCCCGGGCGACGCCGTCCCCAGGTTCTCCCCGGAACCGGACACGGAGCCGGATCGACGTCGGCCGACGCCGATACCGACGCCGATGGGACTTTTCTTCCCTCATGTCCGCCCTCCATATTTTTCACCTGTTTTGGAGGACGGGGAGGACTGGGAGGGGTCGGAAGACCCTCTCACAGCCCAATGTGAGCCCTATCAGGACTGGGCAGAGGAACTGGTTGATGCCAGTGGCCTGGACACCTCTCCAGACCTTGGCATGCTGTCTCCTCCTTCCGTGGCTACGGAGGAGGGAGCAAGTTATGCAACAGTGTTGCGTAGGGCGGCCGCGGCCTTGCGCCTCGAGCTCCCTACAGTGGCTGTCAGGACTAACCTCCTGACGGAAGTGCTTCAGCCGGCGGTTACCTCCTCGGAGCCACTGCTGCCGTTCAACAACGCACTTTTTGACGTTCTTTTGGGCACCTGGTCCAGGCCCACCACAGGGGCTCCTGTGGACAGGAACGTAGCCCGACGCCATCGCCCGGCCCCGGGCGACCCCTTGTTCCTCTCCCAACACCCCACCCCCGAGAGCTTGGTTGTCCAAGCCTCTACCTCTCAAAGCGCCTTCCCTACGGCTCCGCCGGACAGGGAATCCAAAAAACTGGACCAATTTGGGAAGAAGGTTTTTTCTTCCTCCAGTGCTGGCTTGCGGTCCGTGAACACTACTTGCCTTTTGGGCCGTTATTCCCACTCTCTGTGGGATTCGGTGGCGCAGGTGCTGCCTAAGTGTCCTGAGGAGGTCCAGACACTACTCACCCATGTTATTGCAGACGGGAGAGACGCGGCGAAGTTCACAATCCGATGTGGCCTAGACACCGCTGACTCGCTGGGCAGATCGCTTGCTACGACAGTGGCGCTTCGCCGTCACGCCTGGCTGAGGACCACTGGTTTCTCGGGCGATGTCCAAAACACCCTTATGGACATGCCCTTCGATGGTATCCGCCTTTTTGGCAATAAGGCAGACAGCGCGCTGGAGCACTTTAAGGACTCGCAGGCTACGGCCAAGTCCTTGGGCCTCTCCGCCTCGCGCCCTCCGCAGCAGTCTGCTTTTCGCCCCTTTCGTGGCCACGGAAGGGGCGCCCAGTCACGTCCATTGCCCAGCCACCGGCCCGCGCAGCAAGCGCCTTCGCGTGGCCGAGGACGTGGCTCCCGCCGAGGCGGGTCGGGTAACCAGCGTGCGGGTCAGGCCACCACCTCCGCCCCGTCCGCGGCCTCCAAGCCCTCCTAGTCCATCCTTTCAGGTCCACAGCACACCAGTGGGGGGCAGGGTCCGCCATCACCTTCACCACTGGCGTACCATCACATCGGACAAGTGGGTCTTGGACATTGTCCGAAGGGGCTACTCCCTCCCCTTCGAGACTACCCCCCCAGCCATGCCACCTCAATGCCACCGCATGTCAGGGGATCATTTGGTGCTTCTTCAAAAGGAAGTTGCGGCCCTCTTGGCCAAGAGGGCCATCGAGCGCGTTCCGACCCCAGAAGTAGGGCGTGGTTGTTACTCCCACTACTTTCTGGTGGCCAAAAAGGACAAGGAGGACATGCGTCCTATCTTGGACCTCCGAAACGTCAATCGCTTCCTCCGGAAGGAGAAGTTCAAGATGCTCACCCTAGCTCAGGTCTTGACTGCCCTCGACCCTGGAGACTGGATGGTAGCGTTGGACTTGCAGGACGCATATTTTCACATCCCCGTCCTGCCGGCCCACCGGCGTTACCTGCGGTTCACGGTAGGCCTCGAGCATTTTCAGTTCACTCTGCTCCCCTTTGGCCTTACCAGCGCCCCTCGGGTGTTCGCGAAAGAGATGGCGGTGGTCGCAGCTCATCTGCGCCGGGCAGGGGTTCCAGTCTTCCCCTACCTCGACGACTGGTTGTTGAAGGCGGGCTCGTCCCAAGCAGTCGTCTCCCACCTCCAGACTACGGCCGAACTCCTGCACTCGCTGGGGTTCTCCATCAACGTGCCGAAGTCGCACCTGATTCCTTCTCCACAGCTCCTTTTCATCGGAGCAGTTCTGGACACAACGCAGTTTTGGGCCTATCCTCCCGAACGGCGAGTCCGGGATATTCAGGCTATGATTCCGATCTTTCAGCCTCTATCCTGGGTTTCGGTACGGATGACCCTTAGGCTGCTGGGCCTCCTGCATCCTGCTGGTCGATTATGCCAGATGGCATATGCGGGCTCTGCAGTGGGACCTGAAGTTCCAGTGTGCGCAGCATCAGGGGAACCTGTCCGATTACGTCCAGATCTCAGAGGGGACTGCACAACAGTTGCAGTGGTGGCTTTCGAACCGGCAGTGGGTCACGGGCAGATCCCTCTCCCTTCCCCAGCCAGAGCACACAGTTGTGACGGATGCGTCCCTTCTGGGATGGGGCGGTCACATGGGAGAGGCGGAGATCAGAGGCCTCTGGTCTTCGGCGGAGTCCCGGCTCCATATCAACCTTCTGGAGCTCGGGCGATCCGACTTGCACTAAAGGCATTCCTTCCCTCTGTCAAGGGAAGGTAGTGCAGGTGTTCACAGACAACACCACCGCCATGTGGTACTGCAACAAACAAGGCGGGGTGGGGTCGTGGACCCTATGTCAGGAGGCTCTGCGTCTCTGGACATGGCTGGAACATCAGGGCATTTTCCTGATGGTTCAACACCTGGCAGGTTCCCTGAACGCCAGGGCGGACGAACTCAGCCGCAGGTGCATGATGGATCACGAATGGCGTCTTCACTCGGAGGTGGCGCAAGGACTCTTTCTACAGTGGGGAGAGCCTTGGTTAGATCTATTCGCCACCGAAGAGAACGAGCAATGTCATCAGTTCTGCGCGTTGGAATTTCCAAGGCGGCACTCGCTAGGCGACGCTTTTCGTCGCGAGTGGAGTTGCGGTCTGTTGTACGCCTTTCCGCCTATACCACTTCTACCCAGAGTGTTGAAGAAGATTCGGCGCGACCGGGCCCAAGTCATTCTTGTGGCTCCGGACTGGGCTCGAAGAGTTTGGTATCCCGAGCTACTCAGTATGAGCATCGATCCCCCGATCCGTCTGCCTCTTCGGGAGGATCTTCTGTTGCAGCAGCAGGGGACGGTCCTCCACCCGAACCTGTCCAGTCTCCACCCCCTTGCGTGGATATTGAGCGGCGGCAGTTGATTCCTTTCGACCTGCCTCCCGAAGTTTGTGATGTGATTCTGGCAGCCAGGCGTCCCTCCACTAAGGTGGTATACGCCTGCAGGTGGAACAAGTTTGTGGCATGGTGCACAGCAAAGGCTGTGAATCCCCTTTCTGCCCCTCTTTCTGAGGTTCTTCTGTTCCTTCTTTCTCTGGCCCAACAGGGTTCTGGACTGGGTACCATCAAGGGCTACCTTTGTGCAATCTCGGCCTTTCTCAGGCTTCCTGATCAGCCCTCCCTTTTCAAGTCCCCGGTTGTTAGCAGGTTTCTTAAAGGCATTACACACCTTTTCCCTCCTGTTCCGTTTGTGATGCCTCAGTGGGACTTGAACTTGGTTCTTACCTTTTTAATGTGCGCTCCCTTTGAGCCTCTCCATAACTGTCCTCTTCATCTTCTCACTCTGAAGACAGCCTTTCTGGTGGCTATCACCTCCGCTCGGCGGGTGAGTGAGCTCCATGCTCTTTCTTGTAAGCCCCCCTTTCTGTCTGTTCATCCAGACAAGGTTGTTCTTAGGACGCGTCCGTCCTTCTTGCCAAAGGTGGTTACTGCCTTCCACATTGGGCAGGCCAGCACTTTGCCCACCTTCTATCCGCCTCCGCATCCTTCCAGAGAGGAAGAGAGGCTCCACCGTCTGGACCCAAAACGTGCGATTTCCTTCTATCTGAACCGCACACAACAGTTCCGGGTGGACGACCAGCTCTTTGTTGGCTACGTGGGCGCCAAAAAAGGTCGGGCGGTAAACAAGCGGACCATCTCCCGCTGGGTTGTCTTGTGTATCAAAGCCTGCTATTCTTTGGCTAAGAAGGAGCCCCCTGTTGGGCTACGTGCCCATTCCACCAGGGCGACAGCCGCCACCACGGCTTTGGGACGTGGTATCCCATTGCAGGACATTTGTCAGGCAGCTACGTGGGCCTCGCTGCACACGTTTACCAAGCATTACTGCCTTGACAGCCAAGTCCGGAGAGACGGCTTCTTTGGCCGTTCTGTTCTCCGAGACTTCCTCGTCTGATCTTTGTTCGCAGACCCACCACCGGGGTTGGTATTGCTGGGGTATCTATTCTAAGGTAAGGAATCTGTCACTAACGTGTCTCTTTCAGATGCACAAGTTACTAACTTGTGTAACGATATATCTGTAAGAGACAGTAGTTAGTAACAGATTCCATACCGCCCCACCCATCCTCCCCGTTCTGCGAACTGATTTCTAGGGTTAAGGTCATCCCTTTCAGGGCCCTAGTTTTCAGACACCAGTGTCAGTTTCTTGCATGGCTCTGCGTTTCTGGCGCGGAAAGTCGTGTACAGAACTGACGCCAGCGCGCATGGGCGGCGTCTAAGTACTGGCCGCGACGTCATCCCGGCGATCACGACGCCGACGACGGACACGGAGCCGCACGACGCCGCCTACCAACGCGCAGGGGTACTGCTACGCAAAACTTTCCGGATCCAGCCTGACGCCTGGGGATATTCTAAGGTAAGGAATCTGTCACTAACTACTGTCTCTTACAGATATATCGTTACACAAGTTAGTAACTTGTGCTTCATGGTGATAGCACTGGTATTCACTGCTAACTCAAATATTTCATCTTATCCTGGGTTCCCATATGCCCTCTGGTATAAACACGGCCCATATATGTGGATAGACACATTGTAAGGAAGGAGAATTAGGGCAAAATCACAGCCAAGATATGTCTATTTTCCTCCGAAATTTAGCACGAGGAGTGAGGGAAGTTTTTGTCCTCGGCTTGTCTGGCACTCGATTAAAACTGCCAACCCCAGATATTTTTAAAAACGAAGAGCCACAGGTAAATCCTGTGAGACATGACTTTGCTTGGAGCACACCACATTTTTACTCAGAATGTCTTGCAGATCTCAACATGCAGTTAAAACACTATTTCTCATATTATGTCTATCAGTGACTAAAGTTTGCTGTCAGTGGCAAAAGACCTGTGATAACTTTTTTTCACACTTCTCCCTGATAAAAATGGTCCTTCACCTGTGTGGGTGCTCATATTATAAATGGATGTGAAACTGACAAACTCGTGACCATGTCAAGACTAGATTGACTTGACATTGTCACATTGTTTTGCCAATTTCTGCCATTTACATATTTGGAGAGTAGTGTTTTTATGAAGAGAAGTTTAGGAACACAGAATGGTAGGACTTTTGCTGTTGTCTGCAAAGTCTGGGCACTTCCATTTTGGCTGTCGTAATCACCTGTTTCTTTAAAAACTGCAATATATATATATATATATATATCGTGGCTCCTGCTTGATTACTGATGCAAGGTGCACTCGAACACTGACAGCGGGCCTCAAGCATGGCCCACATCACAGGTATGAAGGATTTCCCTCCCGATATGCTTTCACAGTTCTCCACCATAACGCCGACGCGTTTCAAATTTCTCATTCTTCTTCACAGGCTGGTGGTAAAAGAAAACACGCGAGACCCATCACTGTTTTCCCGCATTTCTTTTATTGCGCGCCCTCTATGGGCTACTTTGAATAAGATGCGCATTGGATGCTGGTACATGCAGTGCGGGATCCCTTTGTTAAAATTGCGTGAATGTTCTGCTGCTTATGTTGAAAAGCCCACGATTGAGCCTCGGTTGGTTCAAGCCTCCTTAATCCTCTACCAACATTCCACATGCGAAGACTGCTGAATGCTTGTCCCCTGTGGCCCCCAGGGTGTCGGGGTGGTGCAACCTCAGCGGTCAGAAGACCGCCTATAGATCGTGGTTCCTGCTTGATTACTGATGCGAGGTGCACTCGAACACTGACAGCGGGCCTCAAGCATGGCCCACATCACAGGTATGAAGGATTTCCCTCCCGATATGCTTTCACAGTTCTCCACCATAACGCCGACGCGTTTCAAATTTCTCATTCTTCTTCACAGGCTGGTGGTAAAAGAAAACACGCGAGACTCATCACTGTTTTCCCGCATTTCTTTTATTGCGCGCCCTCTATGGGCTACTTTGAATAAGATGCGCATTGGATGCTGGTACATGCAGTGCGGTATCCCTTTGTTAAAATTGCGTGAATGTTCTGCTGCTTATGTTGAAAAGCCCACGATTGAGCCTCGGTCGGTTCAAGCCTCCTTAATCCTCTGCCAAAATTCCACATGCGAAGACTGCGGGTTTTCTTTTACCACCAGCCTGTGAAGAAGAATGAAAAATTGAAAATTTGAAAGCAGGAGCCACGATATATATATATATATATATATATATAGACTATCCCATTCATCCAAAAAAACGGGTCCTGCACTCAAATCTCCGTCATAATCCATTTATTTTGCGGGCAGCATTCATAAACTGGAACGCGTTTCGGCTGTTTGGTCAGCCTTTGTCATGTGTGTATATGTATATATATATATATATATATATATATATATATATATATATATATATATATATATATATATATATATATATATATATATATATAGAGATGGAGATAGAGATAGAGATATAGATATATCTATATATATAGATATATCTATATCTCTATATATATAGATATATCTATATATATATATATATATATATATATAGCTATATCTATATCTCTATATATAGATATATCTATATCTCTATATTTAGATATATATCTCTATATTTAGATATATCTATATCTCTATATTTAGATATATATGGATATATATATATATATATATATTCAGAAGTGTCCAGGGAGCAGCATGTTTTCATGACACACCCTTGACAGTTCCTCTCACTAGGACTTAGTTTTACCTTGTCCAACACCATAGCCATTGATATGCCTGTTAATGATTGCGACTGATCAGAAGATGATGACTCAGAGGCTGATAACCTGCTTTTCCCTATTATTCTGATGCTGGCATATATCTTGATTTACAAAATGAAATGAAATGAAATGACACTTATAAAGCGCGTAGCTACCCGAAGGCATCCCAGCGCTGAACGATTCATAGAGGTGAAAGGGACACCTAGGGGAAAAGCCACGTCTTTAAGAGTTTGCGGAAGGCCAGATGATTAGGTTCCTTCCGCAAGGGCAAAGGGAGTGTATTCCAGAGCCTAGCGGCATTAAAGGAAAATAACCGTCCACCACTTCTAGCCTTTTTGCAAGTGATCGGATACGGCACCAGAAGGAATTATCATTTACCCTCTGGCCCTCTTTCAGAAGAAATCTCTTGGTTCACCACAGAGCAGAGGTATGAAAAGCAGTAGAAGCTTTGAGGTCGATGCCATCTGTGGAAGCAAACTCTAACATTTTGGCAGAAACCTTGTGACCGTCTTCTTGAGTTTCAGAGCCCTTGTGCCTTTTCAGTGAGTCTCTTCTAGAGCTTGTCCTGGTGGCTTGAGGGAAACCCTTTTGCAACCCAGCAGTCCACAGACAAATATCCAGATGATTTACATCTGCCTTGGGTGACCCTCAATTTCTGTTGTCACACCGTCTGTTGTCACACAAGTCTTGTGGTCCAATCTGATTCATCAGAACTGAATCGAAATGCCGTTCCCATGGAATCTTTAGTTAGAGAGTCAAAAGAAATGGACTCTATGAGTCATAATGTGTTACCCTTTGGCAGCTTCACACTCCTAAAAGTGAACACCACTTGTCTACTAGGCTGCTATATACATTCTATATGGAAACTGGCAAAACATAATCATCACAATACTAAACACATGAAAAAGCCATTTTCTGATCTGATTTGCATGCCGCCAAACAGATTCTGAAGTATGCCCTGATCTCCACACACACCTTTGATCATTCCATGGGCATTACCATCACTCTGATCTACTATTCTTGGATGTGTTCCAGTGGCTTCTCAGGAGAGTCCGGGCAATTGTATTGGGCATGCCTTTCGATGACGAGTGAACATTCAGAGAGAAGGATGAGTCCTCCTTAAATGCTTCAAGAACATTTCAAGAGTTGTGACTTGTGCTGGACTTAACCTCTTCAGCAAGGCCGTTCCACCAACTGTACAAGAAATTTTGAGGCTAATCCAGGGCACTACTGTCCCATCATAGACAACCTTCTTGTCTTAAGCAGATGTCCCAAAAAATGTAGCACTCCTTTCGTCGGGGTTGGATCTTGGGAACACCATCAGCAGCAGCAGATCCAGTCTTTGTGATCCTTTGCGGTTCTGCTGCCTCAAACTCTCTCTGATCCGTCACCCCTGTACGCCACTATCTTCCAATGCGTGAGAGGGTCTCTCATTTTTCTTCCTAGTGGTAGACAGTCGCAAGGGATAGCTGGGTCATCCAGCTAATCGGCTTGTGCTATTCTTAACTGTTTCTGTCCTTCCACCAGGACATGCTGTCCAGCACATGCCTTGGTTTTAGAGCCAGAATTTCTCCACCTTTTGAACACAAGGCCCAGGAAGGTGGTGCATACGGAAGAAAGAGGTACAGGATTTCATTCCCTCTATTTTGTGGTTGCCAAGAAAGATGGAGGTCTGAGACCCATCCTCAACCTCCGCCTCTTAAATCTGTTCATTTGGCAAGAAAAGTTCAAGATACTCTCCCTGAGTCAGGATCTGCTGGCCCTCAATGCAGAGTATTGATTGGCATCCCTGAACCTCCAGAATGCCAACCTTCATCTGCCAATTTGCCCACAGGTGCTATTAACAGCAGTTCTTCTCACACCTGTACTCTGGTGTTTCTTGACATGAAGA
This sequence comes from Calotriton arnoldi, assembly GCA_963921515.1. Classification (NCBI taxonomy): domain Eukaryota; kingdom Metazoa; phylum Chordata; class Amphibia; order Caudata; family Salamandridae; genus Calotriton; species Calotriton arnoldi. The sequence goes on along the minus strand of CAWUFW010002134.1, from coordinate 1,198,458 downwards.
TCAGCCTTTTGCTTCCCTTTTCCTCCTGTGGATCCAGAATGGAGAAAGGAAAGGAGGAGGTAAAGCAAAAGGCGACTGTAAAAGACGTCAGTTTAAAAAAAATAACAATCAAATATAGCAAAACACAGGAGCTGTCTGTTGCAAGCAACAAGCAGGAGAGCGACATTGCAACAGAACCAGTTAGCTGCTCAGTCTCCTTTTATATGAAGTGATCAAACACCTAAAAGAGGGCATATGGGTGACAAAGGAGTGCAAAAAAGAAAGAAATGGGAAGGGGGAAAAATAGGAGGTATGCAGGAGTTAAAAAGAGGAGAGGACAAGATTAGTACATCTCCAGCATTGCATGATTATAACATATCCATCTGACTCCTTAATGCCCCATCAACTTATAAGAGGGTTCAAGTAGTGTATAAACGTATCACAAAACACTAATATCATAGTACAGTCAAGAAGAAAATGCAGAAGCAGCAGACGCTTTAACATCCTCCACAAATGTTTGTGCCATCTGTCTGAATAAATACATAAGTTTTGCCATCTCCTGGGACCATCAATGTTACCAGCTACAACAGAGAGGCCCTCCACCCCAGACATTAGTTCTTATTGCACCACCTGAAGCTCCTGTTCTCTGTCTTCGTTGTGGAGCAAACATCCGGAAATCATAAATCCTCTTGCCATCTATATGCAGTGATTATTTCAAAATTGTTGACTTTTTGATAATAAGGTCAAACAAATCTAGGTTTCTGAAGCCCGTAGTAATGCTATTCCAACCATTTCTGTCAGCAGATACACTCCATCTATATGACTGTTAGAGTAAGGCTCCACCAGCACTACCATAGTGGGGCAGGTGTTTCCAAAATAATTCTTCCACCATCTGTCATTGACACCTCTGGTGTGATGGGGGCAATAGAATAGCCCATCACTCTAATATGGGCCAATTGCCGCATATTCTCTAATGTCTTAATCCTGACCTCGATAGACAACTGGGCTCCTGTCACTCTTTCTTGGAAGTGTGTCTGATCACCCAGCTCATCCTCCACTTGGCCAAACCTGTCCTCCATTTACTGCAATTGCTTACCCATTGCCTTCATCACAGAATCCACCCCATGCAATTTATCCTCCACTTGCTACAACAATGCTTCCATAGTCACCACTGTTTTCTCCATTTTGTCAAAGCTTTTAGGATGGCCTCCAGACCTTCTTATCATACCACTTTGTCCCTCCAGCAGACACCCACAGATGTTGATCTACATGCCTCCTCCCTGCATATTTTCCCAAGAATATGTTTTCTCCTTCTTTGTTTACTTTTCAGCCGTTGTTCAGCACAGTGGTATGTAGACCTCTATCAAAACATGACAGGGTCAAACAAAGGGACGGATAGTGATTGCTGCTTCCTTGAGGATCCCTACCCTGCTGCTTCAGCTTCCATCATTCGGATCCAATCAGGCTGTAGGGGTCCGCACCAATCCTGTTAAAACTGACGCACACCAGCCAATGCAGATAGGGCCTCCAGCCTCCGCAGGTGAAGTTGAACCTGCACCGAGACCTCACAGTTTGACACTCTCAAAGGCATATCCTGGCACTGCCTCTCACCACCAAAAGCCATATTGATGTCTTTAGTCTTTAAAGAGTAACTCCCTATCTGCGACTATATCTCCAGCACCTGAGCCTCTTGAACTCCAGAGCAATGCAGTTCGCTGCACCATTGGTCCAGTGCCATTCTACTACTGGCTGCAGTCCAAAAGAACCAGATTGGCGAAAACAGAGGACTCCATACAGGAGCAGGACCAGATCCCAGAGAGAAGTGGCCGTTCCACCCAGTGCCAGGCTTCGCCCTCCCATGATTCTTTTTTTAGATCTATCATAATGCTTCCTCCTCCATAGGAGTTTACTGTGGTGCTGATAGAGGTGATGTTCCCTGATTTACTTTTCAGTAATTTGTATTACTGTGAACACCACTGCCAGATTGCGGGAGGATCCCAAACACCACAGTTGAGTAATGTAAAACAGTACAATCGCACACATTAAACGTACCCATCTCACCATATTTTAATAGTGCACTTAAGAGGCAACAATCAGACATTGAAAAAAACTTGTACTAAAAACTATAGAACAATGGCTATGTCTCCACACACAGGCTTGTATAGGAAGTAAGGCAGGGGCAATGGAAAAGGAAAGACAGGAAGGCCTCGAGGGAAGTCTAAAACACAACAATAGCCAATGTTATATGTGGCTCAGACTTCCCCTCCTCCATCACCAAAATAGTGACTTAAGATCGGGTTCAGGCTATGCAACATCTGATTTATTTAACCACATGACGCCACCAAATAAGGTCAACAATCAGAGAACTTTCTCCTTACACTCTCAAAAAAGGATTTTACAGCCCCTGAGTCTGAGAAGAAGGAAGGATTTATCATCCAAAGTGTTGCCACAATGCCCAAGGATAGAAGATTTCTGCACCACCATTAGCTAGCATCTTCTTTCCTGTGCACCTGCACCTTCATCCAGGAAGAGGAGGATTCTCAGATTGTTATTTTAGAGATATGTTTCAATGCAGCTGTTTTTTTTCATAATGGTTCCTGCCACTCCGGGTCATTCAGTGCCATCATGATTGTTCTGCGGGCAGAGGAGGTCACAGTCTTGGATGCTTTGGATGGCACCGGGAATGCTTTCTTCACAACAAAGGGTCCTGGGTGGTCAAGGAGTGCCAAGTGCTCTGAACAGAAATATCTCATGACTTCAGTGGCTTCCTTCCCATCATCAAGGTATAAAGACAAAAAACAAAAATATTTACAGTTCTTTAATACTTCTCCAACATTTTCACATTCCCCTCCAGCATTAACTCCACCACCTCATGAAATTTAGAGTCATTGGCTGTCACTCATCCCTCTGTAGTCTGCACTTTAGTGTCATATGTCTCTTAGACATCATAACCCCTACATCAGATGTGTGCTGCTGTCAATATGTGGCATAGGCTCTTATGAGCCTGGATTGCTTCCCAACCACAAGGGGAATCCTCTTCTGGTGGCTATGCCCCTCCCCTGCTGGCCACTCTGCTTTGTTTTTTAAATCCGGTCACAGTTACGCAGGATAGCACTGGCAGACTGCGGGAGGAACCCAAACACCGCAAGACCCCCATGACATAGAACATGGGAAACAGCCTTTATAACGTGGGCATTACAACTTAATGCCTTTACCACACATCCATTACCACGCAATGCCTTTACCATGCATTGCCTTTACAACACAAGCCTTTCCCCACAAATATGCCTTTACAACACATGCATTTACATTTCAAGGTAAGTATATATAAGGTAAGTGTGTGTGTGTGTGTGTGTGTATATATATATATATATATATATATATATAACTGCGGCCGACTTGGGAGCGTGGCTAGAGGTGCTTGCCGTTGCAGGAAGCAGACAAACTTGCTGCTAAGACTGGCAGGCACTTCACTAGAGAGCCAGCCGAGAGTTTGCCCACAGCGAGTGGATTACGGAGCAGGGCACTGATGGAAATGCAGTGGGAGGAAAGTGATTGGCCGCACGCTCAAAGGAGGTGAATTTTAAAATCAACACATGAACTGCTTTTGAAATAATGAGAACCACAACCGTGTTTGTGTGCACAACCAAGATATTACAAACGCTCACCTAACAGACGGGATTTCGTCAACCAGGACGCCAGTGTGTTTTATGAAATTGAAAAAGTGGAGTGTTTGTTTCCGTCTTTATTTAGATGGAAGATTATAAGCTTTTACCTTTACAAACACGTGTTGGTGCCAGATTGAAAAAGGCTGTAAAGTTGAAACGCGTCTCTGGGCAAGCAGTTAAATAAATAAATTAATTCACTGCCACACCTTCCTCCGAGTGCCGGGACTCTTTGTTCAATTAAAAGGAGGTCTTTGGGGAAGTTTAGGCGCATAGCGGTATGCGTCATCATTAGGGTGACCAACCGTCCGTATATTTCACGGACTGTCCGTAATTTGGACCTCGGGTCCGTTGTCCGTCAGGATCCTTTTTACGGACGCCTTTTGTCCGTAATTTTGGGCCTTTCAGGGAGCAGAGCTGTTCACCTGCTAGAGGCCTCTGCTCCCTGAAGGGGCCGCCTCGCACTCCTCTGAGCACAAGAGCAGCCCCACCTGCCCATTGTCATTCTGTATGCAGGCTGATTGCCACATACAGAATGACAATGGGTCAGTCTGGGCTGGTACAGCATGTGGTGGCCTCCTCCAGCCTCGGTCTAGGGCAGGGCATTCAGTCACATGGAAGTGCAAAAACGCCCATGCTGCTGCTACGTGAGAATCCAGTATATCAAAGGAAGGCGGTGAAAGAAGTTAAAATGAAAGGATTATAGTTCTTTCAGAGTCTCATCATTTTAGAACTGATGCATTTTCAATATTATATTCAAGGAAGCCATGGTTGCTGCTTTTTATTTTATGCAACTAACAACCATTGACAAAGCGAATCGTTCTGGCTTGTTGTAGGTGTAACGTTACTTGTTCTAGGTGTAACGTTACTTGTATTATATATCTGGATGCAATGACAGAAGCAACAAAAATACCAGTTGGGCGGCACATTATACTAAGCACAGATTTTTAGGTTGGGTGTTTTAAGCCACGCACTTAATTACATCGAACACCCCCTTTGGAGAGACCCCCCTAGTTTTTTCATCCCACTTAAAGCTCTGGAAACAACACCATTTCACAGTCGCCTCATGTCCTGGCACTGTGCATTGTGCAGGACTCATGCCTTCAACATTTTCAGATTGCCTATGTGCAGGGGCATAGTGAACCCTCCCCACCCCACCTCTTGCTTTAGGAACTACAGCGAGGGTGGAGTTCTTTATGGGCCTCTTCTGTCTGCAATTCTGCAGACAAAGGCGCAGCTCATAATTCATGTGAAAAGGTGAGTGAGTGAGTAAGTAAGTGAAGGGATGGGATGGGTGGATGGCTGAATGGATTAGTGAATGGATGAATGAAAGGATGGATGGATCATGAGAGAAAGGATGGATGGATGAGTTAGTGGAAGGATGGATGAGAGAAAAGGTAAATAGATGGATGTATGGGTAGAAGGGTAGATGGATGGGTAAAAGGATGGATGGATGAGTGAAAGGATGGATGGATGAGTGAAAGGGTGGATGGTGGGCGAGTAAAAGGGTGGATGATGGGCGAGTGAATGGGTGGATGCATGAGTGAAATGATGGATGGATGGATGGATGGATGGATTGATAAATGAAAGGGTGAATGGATGGACAGATGAGTAAAAGGGTGGATGTAAGGCTGGATGAGTGAGTGAAAGGATGGATAGATAAGTGAAGGAGTGAAAGGGTGGATGGATGAGAGGATGGATGGATAAGTGAAAGGATGGATGAGTGATATGGTCAATGGATGGATTCATGAGTGGATGAGTAGATGGATGGGTGGATGGAAGGATGGATGGCTACGTGAGGGGGATGGAGAGAGAAAGGAAGGATGGGTGGATAGATGATTGAATGGGTGAATGGGTGGAAGGATGAGTGACTGGGTCGATGAATGAGTAAGTGAAAGGATAGCTGGATGGGTTAATGGCTGGATGGATGAGTGAATGGATGGATGGGTGGAAGAGTGGATGGGTGAGTGTACTGATGGATAGGGTGAAAGAGTGGATGGATGGATAATGGATGGATGAGTAAAAGGGTGGATGAAGGGATGGAAGACTGAAATGATGGATGGAAGGATACATGATGGATAGGTTTGTAAATGGTTGAATATGGACATGGATGGACACACAGATGGAAGGACAGAATGAATGGTGAAAGACTGAATGATGGATGAAAGTATGATTACACCTTGTAACCCCCATTATCTTAAGCAACATTTCCTATACATTGACTTTCACATTTATATGAGTCATTTTCTGTATATGTGTGTGATGTAACGCACTCTGACACCCTGCCCTACGTAATTGGGATGAGTAGCACTATAAAATAAATTAAATACACATGAGAGAGGGTCTATGTGAAGATGAGGGGCACCATTGGAGGGTGGTAGCAAGGCCGGACTGGCATCAGGTGTTTCCCTGGGAGGCTGGAAAGGTGGGGGGGCAGTTTTGTTACTGGGGGCTGGCACTGCAATGTTCCTTGTATATCCAGCAGTTTTCAGGCAACAATAAAAGCGGCCTCGCTTATATTCAGGTGTGGTTCACCAGTGTCTGGTGACTAATGTATCTGCAGGAGCGAGATGGGAGTTTGGAATCATCTAAGGTAGCACAGTGGGTTAATATGCCTGCTGCAAAGAATGTGTACTATGCATATCAAAGAATAGTATTTTATGTGCAGATCTCAGTGGGTTACTACTTTTGTCACTGAGATTCTTTTGTTACTGTGCATTTCATAAGTTACCTACTTAATCTAGCAGTGAGCTTTGAACTGCCATCAAAGAGCTGCATGCAAGCTGCATGGTACAGGTTACAAACTTATGTTTTCTTCCCAGTCTTTCATTATCCTGATGTTGCTACAAAATGTCTGTTAGGGTAGGAATACATTCTTATCATTAAAGTTAACTCTAACCACGGTGTTAAGTTCTGAATCCTGAGTTTGTGCTTCTTTAGACCAAGCACACTTCAAAAATGCTTAACAGTATTGGTGACATGCATCCTACACCTTGTAGTGCCCTTTGCTTTATGTAACATGTTCTATACACTGATTTACACACGTATGATTCATTGTCTCTGTATTTGTGTGTGATGTAAAGTGCTTCGACATCTTATACTGGTACGAGACGGGCTATAAAACAAATGAAATACATGCGAGAGAGGGGCTGTGGAAAGATGAGAGGCACTGTTGGTGATAGTGAGGGAATCATTGAAGAGCCCCATCAAAGATTGTCATATCCTGGTGAACAGTAAAGTCATTATTTACTATGCTTTAGAAGCTAATACAATTGATATATAAGGACAAATGTGTTGTAGAATGAACCATGTTTTCCCAAATTTTCTTGGGGGTGCGAAACAAAGGCTGTGAGCTGTCAGTTTGTTTGTAACACACAACTTTTAAATATCTGTAAATAAACTGTGCAAATGTTTCAAAACATATCAGCAGTTAGGAAACCACAAATGGACCACTTGTTTGTAATTCAGAAGTGTGCTGGAAACAGAGTTTTAATAGGATCAAAACAATCAAGACACTTTACTTGGTGATGTTCAAATGATACATATTTGCTGAAACCACATTTCCACACATTAGGACTTGTGCGCTATATAGATTTATCAGTAAAACTGAATGATGACATTTTGCTTCCATTCGATAGAAAATGTTCTGTATGTAAAAGACAGGGCCTCCTTCTGCCCTACGATAACGCCTCAACATCGTATACAGTTTCTAGTCTGTAGCACAATTCTGTGCATCAATGAGAATCTGCAGTTTACAGCTCACAGAAATGAAAAGGCCCAATCAGTATACTATTTCCAATATACAGGAGGTAAAATAAGGAGGGCTGATATATGGCTAGCCAGGGCATGATATAGCAATGTCAACTCTTATCTAACCGCTCTAACCCACAATAATACCATTACACTCAGCAGTGTGCAGCCAGTTATAGCTCATGCAGTCTGGTTAATAACTCCCTTTTCCTGCTTAATGCTCTCCCTCGCACAAGATCTGCCCGCTATGGGTCTTACCCATCACTCAGTATTATACCAGCCCCTAAACCAGCCATCACCAGCTGATCAGACATGGAATGTTTGAAGGGATCTGACACATAAAGCTGGTCACTCGGAGGACTGCACTCTAGTCCAGCACTGCAGGTCCCAATTAGCTGCATCCTATGCGTGCCGCTTTACATCTCACAATGTCTATCCCAGCAGATCTTCCCAACCATTTCTCTCACCAAACATGCCTGCTCAGGACCATGAATTGTAAACAAAATATCAGACTGGACAACCCAGTGCAGTAACCATATACATAGGATTATTATCATATGAAATACCACAAAAAGACCTGCACAGTTGCTCAAAGCTGCGCGCATACTGAAAAACTGTGAAGTGCACAATTGTCTCAACCTAATATAAACTTATTTTGACTTGTACTTAAGTGGTTGTCTATTTACTTACTTATATACTATTGCGTGACCTCCTCTGATGCGTCTGTAAAACTTACTTTTTGTCCCTAAGTTTTGTCCTGAATTTTGAACTCCTGTCCTGAATTTTTGTCCTGAATTTTGACTCTTTGTCCTGAATTTGTACACTCACCGTCCTGAATTTGCACCCATGCCAGTTGGTCACCCTAGTCATCATGTGCACCACCTGCGATCAAGCGCAGGACGGCAGAACCGCTAAACCAGGAGGAGTGTAAGCAGCAACCGTCCAGCCCCCGTGCCAGAAACTGCGGCCAACTTGGGAGCGTGGCTAGAGGTGCTTGCCGTTGCAGGAAGCAAACAAACTTGCTGCTAAGACTGGCAGGCACTTCACTAGAGAGCCAGCCGAGAGTTTGCCCACAGCGAGTGGATTACGGAGCAGGGCACTGATGGAAATGCAGTGGGAGGAAAGTGATTGGCCGCACACTCAAAGGAGGTGAATTTTAAAATCAACACATGAACTGCTTTTGAAATAATGAGAACCACAACCGTGTTTGTGTGCACAACCATGATATTACAAACGCTCACCTAACAGACTGGGGATTTCGTCAACCAGGACGCCAGTGTGTTTTATGAAATTGAAAAAGTGGAGTGTTTGTTTCCGTCTTTATTTAGATGGAAGATTACAAGCTTTTACCTTAACAAACACGTGTTGGTGCCAGATTGAGAAAGGCTGTAAAGTTGAAACGCGTCTCTGGGCAAGCAGTTAAATAAATCAATTAATTCACTGCCACACCTTCCTCCGAGTGCCGGGACTCTTTGATCATTTAAAAGGAGGTCTTTGGGGATATATATTTATATTTAGGGGTTTGGGAATAGGGATGAGTAGGGGTATTGGTTGGTAAGGGTGTTTTTAGGGTTTAGGGGTGGGTAAGTGTATTGGATGGTAAGGATATTTATAGGGGTTGGGATAGATAAGGGTATAGGGTGGTAAGGTAATTTTAAAAAATGAAGGTGTTCCCTACTTTACAGAAGTAAGTGAAATATATATATGTAGTTGTCTGTGTGTGTATATATATATAGATGGATAGATAGATAGAGAGGAAAGGGGGGACTAGCAGTCATCTATCACAACTCTATTACAGCGGCTTTCACTCCGGTAGTTAATGAGGAATGTGAAGCGCTAGAGTTTTGCCTTAATTTCTCACACCACTATACCTTTAAAGGTGCTCTCATCTACAGGCCACCAGGCCCGAGAGGACGATTTCTGACACAAGTAGGCAGTGTACTAGAAAAAGGGATCAGCACTAACTCCTATACGATTTTAGGGGATTTTAATTATCATCTCGAGTCTCCGTGTGACCATGACACCATTAGTCTGTTGGACCTGATGAAGAGCGGTAATCTAGAACAACAGGTGAGGGGTGCAACTCACCAGACTGGCCACACGTTGGACGGCATTTTCTCAAATAACGCGCAATTGTCGTTCACGAGCACCCTTCCACTGGTATGGTCAGACCACTCGGCAGTGCTGTTTGAGCTCACCATCCCTGATCGCACAGTTCCAAAATTAGCTACGAAAGTCTCAGAGAAAAGAGCATGGAACAAGATAGAAGCTGAAGAATTACAACATTTGTTAACCTCAACTTCCACCCCCACTCCCAAAGATCTGGACGAGGCAACTAGATCCTATACTAAATGTATAGAAGCTGCAGGTAACAAATTAGCACCCATAAAATGCCTTCGTAACACGAGACAACAGCCTTCCGCCCCCTGGTATTCTCAGGAGCTCAGGAACAAAAAATTAGCCTGTAAGCACCTGGAAAGAACCTGGAGGAAGGAATACAAAGATAAGGACAAAAAAGAATATAAAGCTTGCCTTGCAAACTATAAACAGCTGCTTCAAAGCAAAAAACAAGAGTATTTTACCAACAGAATTAAAACTGCCAGAAATTCGTCGAAAGAGCTTTTCAAAATAGTAAACACCCTTACCCGCCCATCCTCCCCAACTATTCCAGCTAGCCAAGAACTGTGCAATAAGATTGCTAAATTCTTTTTTGAAAAAGTTAATGGTATTTTCCAAACATTCTCGGACTCCTCATCTAATACTAGTAATGACCTGGCAACTGATCAAAGGAAAGCAAAAGACGAGGCCCCACGTTTAGACAGCTTTGCCCAACTAAAGAAATCAGACACCCTCCATCTTTTGGCTAAGGTAAAGTCAGGCTCTCCGTATGATCCTTGCCCGAGTTCTATAGTAAAACTAGCAGCAGAACCAGTTTCACGAAAACTGACCTCCATCTTTAACATAATGTATACAGAAGGATATTTTCCTACAGTTTGGAAACACGCATCAATCCTGCCTCTACTGAAGAAACCCAGCCTGGACGCAAATGACCCAAATAATTTTAGACCCATATCCAGATTACCACTGCCAGCAAAAATCATTGAAAGAAATATGAATGCGCAACTCAACAAATTTCTGCTCGACTCTCAGGCGCTGAATCCAACACAGTATGGGTTCAGAGAGGGCCACAGTACGGAAAGTGCGCTTCTCAAATCCACAGAGGAGATCAGGACCATTTTGGATCAAGGAGGACAGGCTGCATTGATCATGTTGGATCTTTCTGCAGCATTCGACACGGTCCATCATGCTTTGCTGATGGACCGATTGGATGATCCTTTCTTTCCGATAGAATGCAAACAGTGGCCATGGAAGAATTTGAAGCTGAATCTTTTTCCCTACCTTGTGGGGTGCCGCAGGGGTCGTCACTAAGCCCAACACTTTTAATATTTATGTGTCCTCATTGGCACCCCTAATTGAATCCTTTGGTTTCACCCTGACGTCCTATGCGGACGACACCCAAATTGTGGTGTCCATTCAACCTGAAATGTTCCAGGAAACGGCATCGAGACTACAGGGCTGCATGTACGCCGTGGGTGGATGGATGGCTCAAAATTGCCTGAAACTCAACTCCAGCAAAACGGAGGTAGTGCTGTTTGGCAACAACCCCAACTTCTGGACCCCCGATTGCTGGCCCGAGGCGTCAGGTCCGCTCCCCACGCCGATAAGGAAAGTGAAGAACTTGGGAATATGGATAGACGACAAACTGAGTTTCAGAGACCAGTTGAACACATTGGCCTCATCTACTGCATACATCCTCAGATCATGCAAAAAAATCATGCCAATACTACCCAAAGATGCGCAACAAACAGTCGTCACTGCATTAATAATGTCCAGATTAGACTATTGCAATAGTCTATATCTTAAAATCCAGGAAGGGTCTTTAAATAAACTTCAGATTCTGCAGAATGCTGCAGCAAGACTCCTTACAGGCACTCCAAAGTTCGACTCAATTTCAGCCAAAATCAAAACACTTCACTTGTTGCCGGTTATGAAGCGCATTCAATTTAAGTCTCTCTGTCTGGTTTTTAAAGCTCTTCAGGGAACCGGACCAGCATTTTTAAAACAGCGTTTTCGCTGGTATACACCTCAAAGAACATTGCGGTCTTCTGAGGCAAGACTCACAACTGTCCCGAGGGTAAAAAAGGCCTCCTGGGGTGGAAGAGGCTTCATAGCAAATGCGGCCAGATCATGGAATGCTCTGCCACTATCTCTGCGAAGCATGACTAATCTCTTGCCCTTTAGGAAGGCGCTGAAAACAAGGTTGTTTTCAAACTGATCCTGCTATTTCCCCTTTGACATCCAATCCTCTGTAGGACTTCATACAGCGCCAGGACACCTTTGGGTAACAGTTAGCGCTATACAAATACCAATAACATTAACATTAACTGCTATTCAGTGCTAAAGTGTATATGCTCTCCATGTACATTGTGTTTATGGATTGGTGTTTCCATGATTGGCTTATTTTATTTACTACGAAGTCCCTATTACAGTGCGCTGTGTGTGCCCAGGGCCTGTAAATCGAATGCTGCTAGTTGGCCTGCAGCACTGATTGTGCCACCCACACAAGTATCCTTTCAAAGGGTTCTCAGACATGCCATTGCAGTGTCTGCGCGCAGTTTTTACTGCCATGTCAACCTGGTAAGTGCACCCACTTGCCAGGCCCCAACTTTCCCTTTTATTACATGTGAGTCACCCCTAAGGTAGGCACCCCTAAGGTAGGCACTATGGGCAGGGTGCAGTGTATGTGCAAGTTAGGACATTTACTGGTGTGTGTGACATGTCCTGATAATGAAATACAGTGTATTTCGTTTTTCACTATTGAAAGGCTGTCTGTCACATGGGATAGAATGGGAGCTACTGTGTAACATCTTACAAGTATAACTTCCTATTGGGACAAGATAGGGAAGTGGAGTTTAGTGTGCCTGAACTCAGGATTTAAAAATGCATCTTTTAGTAAAGATGATTTTTATATTGTGTTTTTGAAAATACCACTTTTAGAAAGTTGGTATTTTCTTGCTTAACCATCCTATGTGGCTCTGCTGGTTTGTGTATTGACTGTCTGGTTTTGAAGTGACATGGGCTGGGGATGTGCATTCACTGCAGACAGCCACTGGGGGGGGGGTGGGTGAGGTGTGTCCTGCCTTTCCTGGGTGACTCCGAGCTGGGCTGAATATAGCTGGGCTGCATTTAGAGTGGTGGGAAGAGATCTCCCTTGCACCTGAATAGGCCCTGTCTCCCTTGCACAATGCTGTCTCCACCTCTTGCCAGGAAGCTGGGCCAGAGAGGACAGAACTGGTCTGGACTGAGCTGAGAGACTTTTGCCACAAGAGAACAAAGGAAAATGTGCTATAAATATTGGGGCCCAGACCCCAGAACTTTAGATTACTGCTGGACTAAGGAACCTGCCAGGAAGAAGAGCTTGAAGAGCTGCCAGGAGGAGTACTGCCCCTTTGCTGTGTGCTTTGCTGGGTTGGCCTGCAGTTGCTGCTTCTGTCTTGGGCAGGGAAAGGACTGGACTGTTCTTTCTGCATTCAAAGTATCTCCAAGGGCTTGATGTAGAGCTTGCCTCCTGTTGGAAGTCTCAGGGAAATCAAAGACTTCAACATTTTCTGGGTACCGGTTTCTGGAACTGGATATTTCAGCTGCCACAGAGGAAAAAGGTATCCCGACGCCGTCAACGACACCGCTGCTGGCTCCGTGACCTGAAGGCACCGCAGAGGGCACCTCCACACTTCGCACCGCAACCCTGGTCTCACCGCTGCCGCCGTCACTGAGCCGCTGCTTGCACCGTGACCTGTGGGCTCTGCACTTCGCACCGCCTCGCTTCACACCGCCGCCTTGGTATCCCCCACGACGACGCAATGCCGTCACCAACACTGGTGACTGCACAGTGACCTGTGGGCACCGCTCATGGAGAACACGGAGGACCATCCCGCTTCGCACCGCAGCCCTGGTCTCACCGACGCCGTCGCTCCAATCTGACATCGATGCCACTGCTTGCACAGTGGTTCGAGGGCACCACTCGTAGGGTACTCGACACACCGCCCTGTCCCACACCGCAGCCTTGGCCCAGATTGTCAACCAACGCCGCTGCCTGCACTTCGACCTGTGGGCCCGGCACGACGCGTTGCCCCGTCTCTCATGCAGCCTTGGGTCTACAGACGACAGCGCTTAAGCAACGACGGCGCCGCTGCTTGCACCGTGACCTGCCAGCACCGCATCACTCTGCACCGCAGCCCTGGTCTCACCGATGCCGCTGGACGATCGCCACCGAGCATCTGTCTGCACCGCGACCTGAGGGCACTGCACGCCACACCGCTGCACTTCATACCACAGCCCCGACACCGGCGCTCCTGATGTCAAGCTCACGGAGTTCGACATGCAACTCATGTGACTTGAAGGACCTGACGACTCCTGCACCGACCTCCGGAACCGACGCCTTCCGACGCCGGCTCTTCAGAGCTCAACGAGAGGCCGCCAACACCCTGCATTTCTAAAGGTACTATTTTGCGGGTCTTCCAGACACTGTAGCTGGCCTGTGACACCGCGATCAGCCAGAACTGTGTTGATTTGTTTGCTCACGACGCCGTGATAGCCCCGGTCGGAGCTATCGACTTCAAGGAACTGTATATAAAGTTTATTCTTGCTTTATTGGTATTGTGGATTACTGTATGCTGGATTTTTATCATTTTGGTATGGTTTTACACAGATAAATATATGATATTTTTCTAAAACTGGGGCTTGTGTCCTTTTGTAGTGTTTTCACTGTATTACTGTGCGTTATGTGCAAATGCTTCACACATTGCCTCTGAGATAAGCCTGACTGCTCGTGCCAAGCTACCAAGGGGGAGAGCAGGGGTTATTTTAGACGTGTAATCCCCTTTTCGTGACTAGAGTGGTGGATTCTGCCTGGCTTAAATGCAAACGCTAGCCACCCACAAAACCCATTTCTAACTAGCACCCTTCAACACCGGCGACACTCTGAATTTGCTCACCTCAAATGTCTGCTTTTCTGTGTCAATGTGCTAATCCTATGCTCCTAAACTTGGGAACTACCCACAGTTCTCTGCTTCTTTTTTGCATAATTTATGCGGCAGTCTATGCCTGAAAATGTATTGTTTTGTCTTATACTGTGTGCTCGCTTGTGTCTGGACAAAGCGAAACCTCTCTGAGGAGCTATAATGATAGCGAAACACGTGTCAGGTGTTGCTTTTATTCATTCAAGATTGGCTTGGATGGTATTTACCAATCCAAAGCTGTAATACTGAGCCCGGAGTGGTAAAAGGCTTTAGTCATTTTACAGCTCGGCGTGGATGGCACTGTGCTAATCCTATGCTTAAAGACTTTGCTGTAGAAATGGCAAAATAGTTTTCCCTTTCTATCTTGGTGTGGATGGGAATGTGCTAATTCTATGCTTAAAAACTTTGATAGAAAAGCAGACATTTGAGGTGAGCAAATTCAGAGTGTCGCTGGTGTTGTACGTTGCTCTATACAGGAGCTGCTCTCCGTCTTAACTTGGAAACTACCCAGAGTTCTCTGCTTCTTTGTTGCATATATATATGTATATATATATATATGTGTGTGTGTGGATTTCACTTATACTTACTTTGCATTGTAAAGGAATGCATGGTAAAGGCATATGTGTTGTAAAGGCAATGCGTGGTGAAGGTATTGCCTGGTAATGTTATAAGAAAGGTAGCAGTGGACCCAAACAAGTTACGCACCTCAGCCGTTGTCTCCCAAAGTGTTTGTGGTTCACTGTGTGCACTCCTTGTAAGCACCCTCTGCCAAACGATGCCACCCTAAGCTAGGAGAAAGTAATAAATATGAGTAACAGAGGTGCACCACATTTGCAACAAATAACAATAATTGATCAATAAGTGTTTTAAAAAAAGAATCGGAGAGGGAACTTATCTTCTCTTTTATTGTCTTTTTCTTAAGGTTGCTCCACATGTACACAGCAAAAAGCCAGCCAATAACATCTCCTACATCACATATTCCAAAGTCCATGTGTAATATATTTTTTCTCAAATGGATGATCATTGCTCCTGGCATCGGGGCTGAGAGGGGCGTTTTTCGGATTCCTGCTTGGCACCAATCGAAGTGCTTGATGGGCGGATCTGCCCTGTTCCTTCCATCCATTTGAGAGAAAATATATTACACATGGACTTTGGAATATGTGATGTAGGAGATGTTAATTGTTTAAAACACCTTGATGGAGCACTCTAAGAATACTCATATCTGGATCGACGGTCTATATAGACGTACCTAACTCGATGCAAGAGTGAATTATATAATAGGTTTTTCTGTTTTTGTTGTGCCCTGAAGAAGTCCATTTGTATATGGACGAAATGTATTGGCTGGCTTTTTGCTGTGTACATGTGGAGCAACCTTAAGATAAATTCCCTCTCCAATTTTTTATTTCTTTTTCAAACACATTGATCAATTATTGTTATTTGTTGCAAATGTGGTGCACCTCTGTTTCTCATATGCATTGTGTGGTAATGGATGTGTGGTAAAGGCATGCTTTGTAAAAGCTTGCTTTGTTAAGACATACAACCATTGAGCATGCTCCTCTCACCAGCCATGCTCAGCCCCCAAGGGTGCTGTTACAGCCATCTTGAGCTTCTATCACCGATGGGAACTCCTGCCACCTTCACCACACCATCATCTTCAGGATCCTTACAGACAGAGACAGCCACTACCCACCTCCCTTCTCCACTGCATTACCTGTCACCTTGTGGAGCTCTATACCCCATAGACAGTTCCTGCTAAGTGGATGGGGGTGGGGGAGGCTGCAGGGCCAGATCCGGAGCACCGACAAGAGCGTGAAGTTTATTGATTTAAAACCTGTGCATAAATATGATCTGAAACATGTTGTTTACGTTTGATTTTTGGTAGGTGTAACTTCGGTCTTAATGGTTGATGAGTTGGATTGAGGAACATTGGTCTTCATCTCCACATTCGCTATACTTTTGTCCCTTGAAGTTAAGCAGGTGCGACACATTACATAACATAACGTGTATTTGTAAAGCGCACGTTCACCCAGAAGAGTATCTTGGCGCTGAATAACAGAAGTTTATTATTACCCAACTCAGTGGTACTAATTTTATCGACATAAGAAGTATTGAAGGCTGTGTGGGCCCGCTCGGATTTGAACCTGTGACCATGAGGTCAAACATAGACCCCTACAGTGGACGCATTAGTCCCCCTAAGCTACCGACCCGACACATTATTTAGGTCAAATGAAAGCTCTAATGAGATCGCCTGCTCGCTGGTTTTATTTTCTTCTGCTTCAACATTCCTGTCTCAGAGATATAATACTTCTTCCAACTGGAAATCGTTCCACATGTTTTCAAGGTGCCACCAGCTATATTCTGTCTCTAAGACATAGATTCATGTGTGGCAGGCTGCCATTAAGGACTTGTTTGTATTGGATAATGCGGTTTCTCCTCCTCACTGCATTCTCACACTGCTTGCTATTCTATCATGAAAGACAAATATTATAGTGAAGAATACACCTCTGAACCCTCAACAGCCCAAATCTTTGACATGTCTAAACTTTGGCCAATGAATTCAGACGTATTTCCTACTTGCTTTAATGCTGTTTACTTCCTGTTACTATAAATTTGCTGTTTTAATGAAATTCAGGTTGTAAATGTAAAATGAGTTTCCAGTGTATTTGCTTTTATAATAAATATTTGTAAATAAAGATAAAAGCATGTTAAGTTTTGAATATGTAATTACATTTGTAAATCTCACATTTGAAACAGTTAAACACACATCTTTAAAATATTTATTAAGATTTGGTTTTTACACTTTGCTTTTGGTTCTTCTATTTTTTTTTCACTATTTAGCCATGACAATCCCTCCCAAACTCCCTAGGTCCGAGAAATCTATGGTAACTTCCAGGATCATTTTATTAGAACTGAGAGACAGTTCCACTTTGCGGCTTCAGTCTTCTCAAATATGCTTTTGCTTAAACAGGAATAATGTTTACTTTATTTGTTCATTGGTGTTTTCAAAAACAAAATATTTTAAATGATTTCTGGAAACCGTTGAAATATTCTCATGATCAGAAAGTTGTGAAAATGCATAAGACAGAGAAGTATAACACCAGGTAGGGATTTTTACTTTTTGGAGAAAGAAATGAACTAGGTTTTTAGAGTTTAATAGGTAGGGCTAAGATATTTGTAGGCTGGAACTTTACTCTGAGGCATATTAGTTCAGTTAAACATTGTCTGCACTTCCAGACAGTGAGAAATGTAGTTAAGTTAGAAATCTAATAACAGGACTAGGAGCTAAGCAGACAGTTTACACTGCAATCATCTATTTTCAAAATCTATGGTTCTAGGGTTATAGCATGGTTTGTTCTGTTTCTAATAAAACTACTGTTCTGTATCGGAGCACTGCAATGCACCTGATTGTTTCAGAAGGCATCCATTCATATGTGCTACACTGTGTTTTGATTCCAGGAATGCACAAACTTGGTGACTGTCGGTGGCAGAGTGCTTTCTGCTGACAATGTTAAGGAGACACAGTGAATATTTGTTAACATCAGCAACTTCTTTAGGTTCTTTTCAGTTGTAGTAGATACAACCTTTAATTTTCTTTCAAATATTGCAGATTATTATTAATCTTGTGGACCAAGCTGGAAGAGAAAAGATAATAGGAGATGCCTTCTTAAAACAAGTGCTTCTTTTCAACAGCCCAGACCTAACCTATGTGACCTTCGACTTTCATGAACACTGGTAAGAACATTGAAGCACTAGTTTGTGATCAGTAGACTTCCTTTGGGTGCAAAATTTTAATTTGGCTTTAGTAGATGGTTAATTTCTTATACCAATTTGTCAACCTAAGATTTTCTCTAAATGTCAAAAAGTGGATCCTGGAACACTTTTCTAAATTCGTGTTATATCACTGTTGTAGCCTCTCTGCTTCATTAGTTACTAAAACTATTAACCTTATCCTTCATTTTTTTTTCACTTGGATGATTGCTTTTTAAAGGATTATTCTTTTAATTCTCTTGTCCTGCTCACATCTCTGTAGTTCTTAGCTCTGGGGACCGTATGCACAAATTCACTTTGGTTTCCATTTGGTTTTCAAATTCATTCACAGGTTCCCCGCCCCCACTTATGTGTCTTTTTTTCACTGCTTGCTACATCCTTTTGCATAACCTTTGTTGTGCCACCGTCGGCTACCCAGATATGATGGTTACTTCCTGTTCTCTTTCTGGAGATCTCCATTGATAATCATGGATCACGCACAGCGCCAGCCTCCCTGCCAGTTTCGGCCCCCATCTCTCACCAAGATAGTCTACCCTGGGAAAGACCTTCATGCTCTGAACATTAAAGGTAGAACCCATGGGTGTCTATGTTTGGACTTTTATACTAGCCCATTGGGAATCGCTACAGCATGTCTGAAATGTGGTGTTCTCATAACCATGGTTGGGTCCAAGTGCAATCCTACGGACAATACTTGTATCAACCCCACCAAAACACCCACTAATTCCAATAGTAAAATTAGGTGTGCCCTTTTAAATGCGAAGTCGCTGATAAAACACGAGATAGAATTTGCAGACCTCATGGATAGTCACCAGCTAGACATTGCCTGGTTCACAGAAACCTGGGCTGACCAAGCCTCCGGCCCTGATCTAGCGGTAGCAACCCCTCCTAATTTTGTTCTACTTAGGGTGGATAGACCATTTAAACGTGGCGGGGGATTAGCCATGATCCATAGGTATACCTTGTCAGCCATTATCGAACAAGCGTCACTCCCAGAGTGCGAGGCTCTTAAGTTTAACATTGAACTCTCCAAAACTCAATAATTTAGAGGAATACTGGTCCAAGGAATATTTTTACACAAAATGTAGGTGCCCTCTTAGAGAAAGGTCTATGCGCTAAAGACATCTCAATAATTGGTGATTTCAATTTTCACTTGGAAAATACTGTGGATAACGACATGTTAACCCTTACCGAGACTCTTGGCGGTATTGGCCTGTCCCAACAAGTTTTGGATCCCATCCATACAGCGGGACACACACTTGATGGGCTGTTTGCCAATAACCCTCAAGTGATAACAAAAGACTCCCTGCTATTAGCCTGAACTGAGCATCATGTGATCATGTTTGACATTATGTTAAAACCTAAAGGTGACCCTGAAAAGCCTCTCTACCAGTCTTTTAAATCCTGTGCTTAGGATAAAGTACAGGTAGGCGTGCTTAATCAAACATTAGCAGACTCATTGCCCACACATGTTGGAAATGTAGAAAACACCACTCTGAATTATACTGAATGGCATCCTTATCCATCTCTGCCCCGCTTAGAGTATCGCACTCGTGAAGAGGTTTACCGAGAACATTAGACTACAGAAGCAAGTCTGTAGAAGATTTCACTACAAAAAACTGAAGCTGCTAATAACTCTTCGGAAGAACTTTTTCAGGTTGTATCCAAATCGGCTTCAGTTCCTAGGACTAATACGACCAACAGTAATCAGGCCTTTTGCGACACACTTGCCAGTTTCTTTCTGGACAAAGTGGTCTAGAGTTTCATTAAATGTGACCAAAGCAACATTATCAGACAGGCTGGCATATCAAAACAGCACTATCAGACAGGCTGGCATGTTTCAATCTGCCTTACAAAAGGAACATTCCAAGTTTATAGATTTCTCTCCTCTTTCAGTCAATCAAATAACTTAATTAATCTAAGCTACTCAATCTGGCTCGCCTATGGATCCATGTCCTCCGGCAGTCATCAAACTAGCAGTTAAAACCATGGCTACCTATCTGACAAGCATCTTCTATTCGATGTTTGAGTCAGGATGCTTTCCTACTCAATGGAAGGAAGCATCCATACTCCCTCTACTAAAAAACAAACCTAATCTAAGCCCCAAGGACCCGAGTAATTACCGGCCTATCTTTCGACTACATCTACCATCGAAGGTCATAGAAAAGGCTATGAATCAGCAACTGGCACTGATTTTAAAGGACCACAAACTGCTCGATACCACCCAATTCGGGTTCGTAAGTGGTCATAGTAACGAAACAGCTTTGCTTAAGACAACAGAAGAGGTCAGAACGATAGTGAACGTAGGTGGCAGTGCTGCGCTTGTACGTCTCGATTTATCAACAGCCTTTAATACGGTCGATCATAAGATCCTGGTCGACCATCTCCAGGCTGTTGGTATCGCGGGGTCAGCTCTGGCTCTTTTAAAATCTTTTCCATCTGAAAGAAAACAAGTGATGGCACTGGATCAATTCTTGTCCGAGCCTTTTTCTCTGCCATGTGGGGTTCCGCAGGGATCCTCACTCATTCCCACTTTGTTTAATCTTTACGTTAAACATCTGGCAGCCTTGTTAAGATCTTTTGGGTTCAAGCTCATGTCCTATGCTGATGACAGCCAAATTGTGGTAGCCATGACCACCTCTGATAACAGAACAGGTGCGAATTTCCATGACTGTATGGCAGCAATTTGAAATTGAGCTCTGGAAAAACAGAGGTTATCTTTTTGGGAACAATCCCACTCTTTAGTCCTCTTCATGGTGTCCAGAGGAACTGGGGACCCTGCCCTCCCCAGTGAGCAAGGTTAGAAATCTAGAAGTGGTAATGGATAACAAACTGACTTTCGGCCAGCAGGTCAATGCATTCACGTCATCCTCGCTTTACACGCTGAGGATGCTCAAAAAGATCTTCCCCTTCATTCCCTTAAATGCTAACAAAACGGCAGTAACTACACTGGTTCTATCAAAGATACACTATTCTAATGACCTGTACTTAAACATGCAACATCAACACTTCAACAGGCTACGAGTCTTGCAGAATGCTGCTGCTAGATTGCTGGCAGGCATTCCCAAACATAAATCAGTTTCTCAAGCCATCAGCAAGTTACACTGGCTCCCTGGCTCCCTGTTAGGCAATATTAGGTTTAAGGCCCTCTGTCTTGCTAACAAAGCTCTTCATGGCGTAGACCCAGACTATTTGAATTATTCTTTCAAATGGTACAGTCCAGGAAGAAACCTTCCTTCCACTGGCACCTTGAAACTTGTGGTTCCCAGATTCAAACGGACCAATTGGGGATGAAGAAGTATTGTGACCTCGACTGCAAAAGAATGGAAACAATTTCCTTTTCACATTAGAGCTAAACCTAACCTACTAGCCTTTAGGAAGGAATTAAAAACTTGGTTCTTCTCTAGTTAAGGATGATCCTATGTCCACTCACTCACAGCTAGCGCCTTGACACCTGCGGGTATTTGTTGCGCTTTAGAAGTTACTATAACATAACATAAGCACAGAATACTCCCTTGTCCCACCCATGTGCGGGGATCGCAGAGCACGTTTTCCAAAGTCATATTTTGTGTAGTATTTCCGCCTTTATTCGGAAAGGCCAGAAAATACATTTAACCTAAAATTATAATTTTGCATCCTCAGAACAGGCTTTATTGCCAAATCCATTAATTTTCTTTAAAAGATGGAAGAAAATACTTCAAGCCTTAAAATGGTCATTAAATTAAAGAATCGTGACATTTTAAAAACATCCTTCAGAAAGCCTTTTTGTGTTGAAAGTGAATGATAGGGAAAAATAGAGCAATGTAACTGTATAGGCAATAGAACACTGCACCTTTTGGGGCACCCTGACCGCCAGTTTCCCATCATGCCCTGTACATGGCAGTTGACTCAGTTCTGTTTTCCGGCTCCTGATGATATGAACTTGTAGCACTGAGCTTGATTGTTTGAAGAATTTTTCCTCTTAAAATCATCTCATAACCATTTTAAAAGTAGTTCAATCGACGTCCTTTAGGACTGATAGTATTTTTCTGTAATTTCCTGTCTGGAAATATTTTTCTTTTTGCTCAAAATACTAACTTGTTTTGCGAACTGCCCACATTGTGGCAGAAAAATGGCCAAAACATACCCTCACCTTATTTGTATCCTAGGTTTGCTAGATTCTCACTACCCCAGAAGATGTCCTCACTGCAGTTTTCTCTCGAGGTGCACTAAGAATGTGTGGGAAGATTTGCCTGCATGGCCATGAAGAAAGGTGAAAAAGGCAAGACTCCCTGGCTGGAGCAACATCTGAGGGGCAAGGAAAGGCTACTCCCTGTACCAGTGCCCCTTTCTCACCCTCTGAGGATTTCCACAGGGGGCATCCCAAAAGTGAAGGCAAGGTGAGAAATAACATCCCCGTTTGACGTCAAGGACATAGGTGTTAAGAAAAATTACAGCACCTACTTGCTTGCCGTTGTGGGCTGGGTCGACATGGAGGACACATACAACGTCAAGGGGTCCTTCAGCATTGAGACATGGTTTGACATTGAGACACTTTTATGCTATGGAAAAGAAGACAGCGGAGTGGCTTTTGAGGATGAAAGCATGCAGGCTTCCCTCCAAATCAGACTCTAAGTACTCCAGAACTTAATCTCCTTCCAGATTGGCTTCTCCAGTTTCATTACAGCGGATTCCCCTCTTTGCCACCTGTAGCGCCTCCTCCTCGGCCACCTGTAGCGCCTCCTCCTCGGCCACCTGTGAAGTCTCCTCCTACTCCACCTCCACCAGTAGTTCCTAGGGGAAATTGCTTCAGCCATGCCTATTGCACAAGCACCTGCTCCAGTTATACCTCCACTAAGACATTCTAGGTCTTGTTCCTAACATAGCAGTCCTCGCCAGAGGCCTAGGTCAATCAAGGTTGAGCTATCACTGTCACCAAATCCATTCCCTCTCTCCCACATGGTATAATTCAAGACGTAGACATAATTCCACATCCCGATCGAGGTCTTTAAGGTCTTACTATATGCCCACGTCCACTGGCCATCACTCACCTACACTTGCAGATTCTGCTCTAGCAAGGATGTCTCCTAGCAAGGATGTCAATACCTTTTAGGAGGTCCTTATAAGAAGTGCTAACAAACTGAATATCCCTCTTCCGGCAACAAAAGCCTTGACGTCTGTAACTTTTAAAACAACGGTTTGTCTTAAGGCCATTACTTCCTCTGCTCTCAGGCCTCATTAAACCTGCCATGGATCTTTTCTTGACTCCAGCTTCTGTCAAGGCAGCTCCTCCTCGTCTACAGAAGAAGTCAGGCTTCCTGACTAGGATCCTTTGTTCCTCCACTTAGATCTTCCACCTGACTCAGTGATAGTCTCAGCCACTCACAAGCTTCACACCACTGCTCCATCTTCTACATGTCCTCCTGACAAGGAGAGCAAAAAATTGGATTCAGTAGGAAGGAAAGTATGTGGCACATCCGCCAACACTATGAAAGCAGTGAGCGTTTCTACACTCCTAAGGATGTACAATAGGTCCCTCTGGGATTCACTACAACAGTTCATAGATGACATGCCAAGAGACAGACGTGAAAACTTCAAAGAGATCATAAATTACGTAATGATGGTTTCCAACCAAGTCATCAGTGCTGCAGTGGACCCATCCCTTCTATTAGCTCATGAATACTGTCGTGGTTTGGCCTCATGTTGCTCCTTTTGGCTAAAACTCACAGGACTTAAACCTGAGGCCCCACACAGAATTTTGAATCTCCCGTTTTCAGGGAACACAGTGTTTGGATCTCATTCTGATATGTCTCTCTTGAAAACAGAACTAGACCCACTACAGGCGGAGAGATTGAAGAAGAGAAAGGAATATGGGAAACATTCCTTTAAACTATAAACGTGGCAATTTTATCCTCATAGGGTTTAAACCCCTCACTGGCCTCAAGGGTCAACAACAACAGCAGCAGAGGATTTGAAAGCATAGACATCAATTCAGAGACACAATGTCTGCTCCACCCACTAAACCTACCACTGGTGGCAAAGAATGAGTTCCCACTTCTCTTTCTTCCATTACCGACTCCGTTGGGGTAAAGCATTACATCTTACCTGGAAGAGTCAAAAACCATAACCAACGACAAATGGGTTCTGAATATTGTGCACAATGGATACTGTCTCAGATTCAAATGTCCTCCTCCAACAATTCCACCATAGAAGTCACTATCTTTTACATCTGGAACAACTTCAGCAAGAAGTCTCCATCCTCTTGCAAAAACAGGCCATAGAGTGGGTCCCTACTCCTCACAAAAGAATATGAATGTATTCCCGTTCATTTCCAGTAAAGAAAAAAGGACCAAAGAATGAACTCACAGCCATTCTAGATCTGAAAAAAGCGGATTTACAAAGAAATGTTCCAAATATTTACACTGCATCAGGTCTACCCCCAACTTCATCGGGGGATTGGCTAAGCTCTATAGTTCTGCTAAGCGCCTATTTCCACATACAGATAGCCACAAAACATTGCACATTGCTGAGGTTTACAGTGGGAAACGACCATTACCAATTGAAAGTCCTTCCTTTCGGTCTCAAGTACCATTACCAATACAAAGTCCTTCCTTTTGGTCTCAAGTCTGCACCCAGAACCTTTTCAAAATTTATGGTGATCATTGAAGTACATCTCAGGAAGCTGAAGATATTCATCTACCCCATCTCGATTTTTAGCAAATCAAAGCATCAGTGTATCAGCAAGTGTGCCAACATTACTAGATAGCAGTCGTCACCCTAAACTGATTGGGACTGCATGTAAATCACAAAAAATCAATTTCCATCCCTTTACAATCCCTTCTCTACCCGGGAGCAGTTTTGGATATGGTAAACACCAAACGGCTCCCTTCGGAATAAACGTATATCTAGCCTATTTGGCAGCGAGCCAAATATATTTTCTAGTATTAATAGCATCCTGCATCCTCCTAGTACCAAATGCACACCTGAACATGAGACCTCTGCAGCAATGTCTGGAGGACCTGGGACCAGCTCTCCGGAAAATAGGAATATCAACTGACCCAACAATGCACTCAAAGGAATCACTCATCTGGTGGTGTCTTCCAGAGAATCTACTCAAGGGAATGAGTGTTCATCAAGACATCCCAACGCAGGCGATAATGGATGCCTTCCCATTGGGTTGGACTGCTCACATGAATCACCTTCAGATTCCAGACTCTTGGTTTCCAAAGGAACAGGCATACTATATCAACCTCCTGGAGTTGAGAGCAGTACATCTAGCTCAGAAGATCTTCCTTCATCCTTCAAGGCAAACTCCCTCCTTATCCAGGCAGACAATGCAACGACAATGCATTATTTGAACAGGCAGGGAGGGATGAGATCCAAAGCGCTGTCTCTGGAGGCTCAAACAATCTGGAAATGGCTTGTGTCTAGGAATCTCGGAAGTATAGCTAGCTGTCCATCTGCCAGGCATCCTCAATGTGCAAGTGGACCCATTCAAGAGAACCACAACTGGGTATAGTACAACGCTTCAAACTGAGAAAACAAGAAAAGTCCAGACTTCGCCTCAAGGTTTTACCAACCAGGAGCTTTGGGAAATGCCCTATGGATCAACTGGTCAGCCAAATTTCTTAGTGCCTTTCCTCCCATTCCCCTACTGCTTTCAGTGGTCATCAAACTAACTCACTCGATGATCAGAATGATTCTTATCTCCACGGAGTGGCCTACCAGTGGTGGTTCAAAGATCTTTTCCACCTCTTAGAACAGCACACAGGATGCTGCCCTGCCGTGCCGACTGGACCTTCTGCACAAGTTTGGAGGCCAGATACTGCATCCCAGCCATCAGTCCTTGAAAGTGGCAGCTTGGCTTCTAAACTGTATAATATGGCCCTTTGAATCTTCCTCATGAGTGTATGGATGTGTTGAGAGAAGCAAAAACACCATCTACAAGGGTGCCCTACTCCTTTAAATGATAGAGATTTTGCATCTGGTGCTCAAGGTCATTTTGACTCGATCACCTGCATTTAGAAGCAGTTTTTCCATATCTTCATTTATCTAAAGCCAAAGTTGAAATTTTCCTCTATTAAAATCCACCTGGCAGCTATCACGGCCTACAGAAAACGTCCTTTGTATAAATTCTTGTATTTATGAATTTCCTTTAAGGGATTAAGAAAGTTTATCCTCCAATCCAAAGTCGTTCTCTGTGGGAGTTGAATATTGCCCTTTCACGTCTCATGGGCCCTCCTTTTGAGCCTATACATAAGGATTCCCTACAGCCCTTATCATGGAAAGCTTCTTTCCTAGTCACTATAACCTCCGTATGCAGGGTTAGCGAGATTCAGGCTCTTTGTTCTCACTATCCTTCCGTAGATTTAACAGTAATAGGATAGTGATGACAACTCACCCAAAATTCCTCCTTAAAGTGGTATTGAACGTTCATGTCAATCAAGTTAATATTTTACCTACTTTTTTTAGAATTCTTGTTCTCCGGCAGAAAGATTCCTCCACACTTGATGTGAGAATGGTATCAAAATGTTATCTGGACGAAACTAAAGACTTCAGAAAGTCCAAGCAGTTGTTAGTAAACTATTTCGGCTAGTGTTTGCCACCATCAAAACAATCCTTGTCTAGATGGATCATCTCTTGCATACTCCTGTGCTGCCAGAAAGCTAACAAAACCTTACCTGAAAAGCCAAAGGCCTGTTCAACCAGAGGTAAAGCAGCTACCACTACATTAATAAGAAATATTCCGATCTTTGAGATGTGCAAGGCAGCAACCTGGACATCTGTTCACTCCTTTACAAGACACTATTGTCTTGATTTGGACTCTAGCACAGATGCCCTTTTATCTCTACCTCGCGGCTTAGGGAATAAGTTAGCCATTCTATTCAGTGCTTATGATCATCGATGGAGATTCACTGAAGGAGGAGGAATGATTTCTTACCTGTAACCCTAGTTCTCCTTAAGGCGAATCTCCATTGAAATCATGAGCAACCCTCCCTCCTCCCAGATGGAAGAGGTAACGTTCAGTTTATTCTTTTCTGCCACTTACAGAGTTAAAAAGAACTGAGTCATCTGTCAACCACCATGCAAGAAGGGACACTGTAGGTCAGGGTGCCCTTAAAGGTGCATTGTTCTTTTCTTTCTTACATTGCTGCCACCTGTGCAGTTATATTGCCCTATCTTTCCCTTTTAAAGAATACAAACAGGCTTTGTGAAGGATGTTTTTAAAATGTTGATTTTCTTCATTAAGTGAACTTTTAAAAGACTTGATGTATTCTCTTCCATCTTTTAAAGTAAATTAATGGATTTGGCAATATGGCCTGTTCTTAGCCTGATAAATTATAGTGTTGTGTCAAATGAACTTCCTGGGCTTTCCGAAGTAAAGCTAAAATAAACTACAAGATGTGACTATGGAAAAGGTGCTGGGTGATCCCAGAATGTGCGCAAGACTATTCAGTGCTTATGAGTTCAATGGCGATTCACCTGAAGGCAAACTAGGATTACAGGTAAGAAGCCATTCCTTCTACTTGTGCCCAAAACTGATTCTCTCTGTAACAACGTTGTCCTACTGCCACCTCTCTCTCCAAGAGTGAAGGGTGAATTGATTTATCTATGCTCTGCACCCCACCACAGCAGCATCAGTCTTACTTTTAACTCGGTTTATTCATTTTATTATTTCATATTTCAGAAAAGTAACATTCAATATCAAGGTATTCTTTTTCCTCTACATCCATGCTAGTATGCTCAAGACATTAGAGTGTGATCTCATAATTGAAATATAACTTAGAATAGAGTCTCCTAATCTTTGAAGTTCCAGCATTCCCAAAGCTGTAAACTTGCTTGGGCAGGTGAAGCCTTTGTTTTGCTGTCAAATGAGAGAAGTCATTCTCATATTCGACTGAAGCATCTATTCTGACTGTGCTAGTGTAAGTAACTTGTTCGCATATCAATATCCATCAAATATTCCTCGTCCAGATATGCATTGGTGTGGTATATGCACTCCACCAATGTATCACCACTGCTTTCTTGGCTGCTTCCAAATGGGTGTATATTACTATAGAATCCTGGTTTAACAGCTGGAGGGGTATACATAGGAGCACTAGTGCATGACCATTACATCTCTTTCATGTTTGTAATTTCTCAAAAACAATACTGTCACTATCTCTAGTCAGGACGTTTCCACCAGACATGCAGAAAGGTGTAATCCCTTACCCCACTACCCACCTCTGCAACTGCAACGACTTAAAATTTTCTTCAGTCTTCGAGGCACCAAATAGCAGCTAAACATCAACTTTAAGGGATGGTTCCCTGTTGTGTGCACATATTGCAGAGGAATTAACTGTTGCCTTGATATTTTGTTGTGAGGCCTCATTTAGCTATGTACCAAGATTTTTGTGAATTACTTGGTGATTCCATTGGAGTGCATGTTCCCGTAATGCAGTTGGCTGATGATGAGGACGTGAGTAACGTTTTTTCTCAAGCTTCTTTGAAGCCATTTAAAGATCTTCCTAGGGATCTTGAGGGTGTGGAAGGAGGATACTGTGACGGCGTTGACTTGTGCGTTCATATATGCTGTCGAGGATCCAGAGGTTCCTGGTGTGGGTGCCGGGGGTGGATGTGGGACCGAGTTTGGCTGGCTACCAGTTGGAGTCTCATAGTGAGGTGTTCTTGCTAAAGATCACTACTTCTGTCTTGGCAGTGTTTAGCTTGAGGCAGTTGGATTTCATCCAGTTGATGACTTTGATCATCCAGGTGGTGGACTTGTTTCTTGTGTTGGGGACGTTGTCAGAGAGGGAGAGTATAAGTTGCATGTTGTCAGTGTAGAAGCGGATATTGATGTTGTGTGCTCGGATGACGTGGGCCAGGTAGATCATGTATGCGTTGAAAAGGGTAGGGCTGAGGGACGAAACTTGAGGCATTCCACAGATGAGTTTTCCGGCTTCCGAGGAGTATGGTGGCAGGTTGACAGCTTGTGTTCTGTTTGTCTTGCAGAAGGAGATCCTGTGGAGAGTGGGTGCTTGGAGGCCAATCTCATATAGGGTCTGACGAGGATGGGGTGTTAGACCATGTCAAATGCTGCTGAGAGGTCCAGAAGGATGAGGGCCTCCATATCTCCTCTGTCCAGAATTATGCAGATGTCGTCTCTGGTGGTGATGAGCAATTTTCCCTCTCTTTTTTTTGCTCTGTGTGCGTCAGTGCAAGGTTTCTCTGCTCTGTAGCCCACGCTATGTGCGCCAAGAAACTGGCCATGCATGCAACACTTACCTGGTATTCAGGTTTGGGCCAAACAGGCATGGGATTCCAGTTTAAGCCAAACAGGCACAAGTTTCTTTATTAGTATTTGTTACACTAAACAGGTACATAAACCTACATTGAGTGTTACCCCTTCTGTAATGTAGATTTTTCCCTGGCATATATACTGTACAAGTGGTACAGCTGGGCAAGCCAGAAAATTCATACGAAGGACTGAGTCAGGTCAGATCCTTTAGAAGATCCCACATGAATTGATACAGTAAGTGGCATGCAAAACATATGACAAAGACCCTTTCTAATTAAAAATACATTACATTTCAATAGATTTGTAGTGTGTTAGAAATGGGATTTCTGGTTGGTTAGGGCATGCGCCTAAGCCAGGCAGAAACCACCACTCTAGTCAGGGCAAGGGAGTTACACGCTGAAGATAACCCCTGCTCACACCCTTTGTAGCTTGGCAGAGTAGTCAGGCTTATCCCAGAGGCAATGTGTAAAGTGTTTGCGCAACACACTCACACAGCAGCGACACACTAGGCACACCACAAAAGAAACCCCACACAAGGTTATGTAGAAATAGCCTTTGTATTATCCATAAAACACATTAGAACCTATTCACATGTATACACTGTGCCACTTGGCACTAGTCATTACTTTACAGGGATTATATACACCACAAGGCCAATCGGGCCACTGTCATAACATCACAACTCACAGTTAGTGAAGACAACCAGTAACCACTGGTAACGGTGCGCCTAGCGCACCACATTAGGCATAACCCTCCGCCCTGGTGCACCACAGTAAACACTGGTCATAGTACACCATTAGCACAACTCAGTCACTACTGGTAGGGACTGTTCCTAACAGCACACATTATGCATACATCATAATCAACAGTGTACCTTAGTACCCCCTAATAGTGAGCACATATTAGGAACTTTCAATCACTGTGAATGCAATCCACAGCCCCATCACATCAGAGCATAACACATTTGGCATGCACGTAATCCACTGTGCATCCTAGTAATCACCAGCCATTTCCAGTAGTCCTGAATCACCAGGAACCCTTCTGGCCATGCAAGTACTTCCCCGTAGGGGTGGCGGTGATCCCCTTGGCCTCCCTCCGCACGAGGCCCCCAAATTAGCCCCTAGCTGCAGACGCAGCCAAGACAATGCGCCCAACAGGTCCGCGGTGGGACCTTGGCCCACAGACATGGGCCCAAAGACTAGCGGTGCAGCCCGTCCGGAGCCCTCCAGGGTGCGCGGACTGCTGCAGGATTTGTACGAGTGGACGGCCTCACCTCTGAACTCCAGCGAAGTGCCACTTCAGTGCCGCTCCCGCGGTCAGACCGCTCAGGCCCTGGGAACGTTGGGCCCTGGATCCTGGAAGGCCTCAGCACACGGAGCTAAGCCACCGCCGACTCGGGGTTCCCTCCTCCCAGGATGCACACGGAGCCCGTGTGGCTCTGTCTCGAACGCGCGACTGGCCCCACCAACCAACAAACAGGCTTAGGCAGCACGCGGGGCTCTCCTCGTCATCACAGGAGCCCCACCCACAAACAGGCTGCACCTCTGCCTGACTTCCTTTTCCTCCATCGGGGTCAGCTCCTGTTGGCTCGCCATTCACGGCAACGGGCCCTGCCCACAACCAGGCATAGCTCTTGCCTGGCTTCCGGCTGGGGTGGGGGGCGCTCGGAGACGGAGGCACTCCTTTTGAAGAGAATGGTATGCAGGGCACAGCGCTTTTGAGCGCAAATCAAGGAAGCGCTTCAGACGCTTTAGGGCAGTGTGAGCCCACACCTGGGGCTCAGGTCACAGAGGAGAGGGTGGCGCTGCCCACGCTGCAGGGGAAAAAGCGCTACTTTCTGAATCAGCCCTGCCTACGCCCACTCTTTGGGCAGCAGAACTAAAGAGCGCTCACCAGCACTACAATTTCCCCCAGCACAGAGGGGCAGGGAAAAGGGGGTCACAGGCAGACCGTCACGCAGGGCCCCTTGGCAGAGGGCAGTCCTTACAGCTACCCGGCAGGCAGCAGGTAGTTCCAAGCGGCGGTTCCTCCTGGCACACAGCAGTCCTTGCTGTCCTCTTCTGTTTTAGTCCCAAGCAAGCTCAACAGACATGGGGTCACAGCCCCAATATTTATAGTACCAATGTCTTTGTTCTTCCCCCTGGCACAGGGCTCTGAGCCCAGTCCAAACCAGTTCTGGGGGGCAATTAAGAATACCTTTTGAAGTGTACCATCACCTCCATTGTTAGTGCAGGTCCTGGCCCCAGACACACCACAGGGGGCGGAGCCATCATTGTGGAAGGCAGGCACAGCCCTATTCAGGTGCTACTCCTCCCACCACTCCAAATGCAGATCAGGCCTATTCAGCCTAGCGCTGACTCACTCAGACTCTCTGGAGACACTGCACCTCCCCAGCCCCTGTCACTCCAAGGCCAGACAGTCAATACACAACAGGCAGGCACAAAGACACATAGCACACAAAAATGCCTACTTCTCAAAGTGGCATTTCTAAAATAGTGATAATAATAAGTCTGTGAACACCAGTACGCAGCATTTATCACCACTATTCCAAACATACCAAACTTGATCACGCTACCCCTCTCATGTCAGGAATTACCACTGAAGCACATATCAGGGAATCCCCAATGCATTCCTATGAGAGGGCAGCCTCACGGCAGTGAGAAACCAAATAGGCTGTTGGTCACTACCAGGACATGCCACGCAGTTAAGGCATATGTCCTATCTTTTACCTACACCGCACCCTGCCCATAGGGCTAGCTAGGGCCTACCTTAGGGGTGACTGATATGTAGTAAAAGGGGAGTCACGGACGTGGCAACCACTTTATGTACCACGTTCAGCGGCAGTAAACTGCGTGCGCAGGCCCTGCAGTGGCAGAGGCCTGAGACAGGTTTGAAAGGCCACTTTGGTGGGTGGCGCAAGCAGCACTGCAAGCCCACCAGTAGTATTTAATTTACTGGCCCTGGGTATATGAGATGCCACTGTACAAGGGACTGATAGGTAAATTTAATATGCCATACAGGTGTAGACCAATCTTACCAAGTTTCCCATAGGGAGCACATGCACTTTAGCACTGAACAGCAGTGATAAAGTGCCCAGAGTTCTCAAACCACCAACAACAGGTCAGAAAAAATACCGTAGGAAGGCAAAAAGTTCTGGGATGACCCTGCAAAAAGGGCCAAGTCCAACCTAGTGCAATAGATGATAGCACTGCAAAATAAGGATGGCAGACTTTAACACTGAAGTGGCAGACTGCCACAACCCTGAAACCTGACACCCAGCTGTGACATTACACAGAGGGTGCAGCATTAGATTGTAACCCCAAGAACCGTTCTTCAAACTAAACCATCACTCCAGAAACCTGAAAGCTGAAATCACACCGGGTTCCTGAGACCACTTCATAGTAATAGAGTATGTGGTGTACCACATATGTACTTTCCCACAATCAGTATATAGAAGGAGTGTTTGAACCTATCTCCCTGGCCTTGCATGCATCTGTGGAGGAGTTGAGAATATGTGCACACATGTTAATGGTGGCCCTTTGAGAAGACTACAGACAACATGCAGGTTCCATTCCCTGAAGTGCCAGTTCGGAGGAAGTCCTTACAGTATTCCACATATGCATCCGTGTTTTAAGTGTACTGAAATTGGTGAGGGATCTCTTAAAGGGTCATGGCCAAAAAAGTGTAACCAAGCCTCCTTTCCAAGAGGTAGGGCTGAAAACGTGTGAAACCACTATCCTCTTCTTAACACTGCCAAAAACCAGTATTTGGGTGCCTTTCTGTTACTACATCCAGGGATAAATCAACAATAGACTTACACCTAAACCAAGCCAGACCTATTGGCTGTGCAAATGCTTTTTTTGCTCTATCAAATAAATGAGTAGCAAAGATTTTGTTGTGGTAATATGAACTGTTAATGTTTGTCTTTCACACTAATGTTGTCTGCAGTCATTTAGTCTGTAAGACACTTACACAATGTTTTATCAGCCACATCTTTCTGAAATCCTCCATAATCATATCTCACACATCTCTTTCCTCGTCAGCTCTGTCTTTTCACTCTCTCCTGTACATGCTTCCTTTCATCTCATCTACTTCAACATAAACTCAACTGCTTCTAGCGCTACATTTTGTTTTCCTTTGGTGATGTCTTATTTTGAATGTTGTGTAACTCCTCCATACATTTTCCCACAGTTATAATGTGCATATATGTGACCATCACTCTCTGTGGTCTGTAGAGAGATCAAAAATTGAAGGTTTGTGTAATCCGAACACCTCTTGGACCCACTGACAGGTACTGTGAGAAATAGGAACTGCATTCTGCCTTAACTCCAGAGTGTCACTCACATCCCATCTTAATCACACATCCACAGTTTCTACTCAATAAGACCCCTGGATGGACTTAGTTCACAAAATGCACTGTACAAGAGTCATATATTGCATAAAAAACTACCATTAAACAACTTTTGGAAAAACTAATCCTCTCAGGAAAAGCATGATACAATAATACTTGAAAGCAGGAAAAATGGCCCCTCTGACTGCTGTTGAGATATTAAAATGCACTCATTTACATGGTTCAATGGGGCCCGGTGCCACTGTACCTGCTGCATCAGCAGTAGCTACACCCCTGGTAATGGCATCACCTCATGCACAGTACATGAAAACAGCAGCTGGTGTCTCTAAAAGAAAATGCTGGAGTTAGTGCTGTGCCGATGCATAGCTTCCAATTGTGCAGCACATGCAGTGATACTGGGGCCCATAGGGGCCCACTGAACACTGATTATTGCTGTATTCACAGTTCAAACAGCGGCCAAGGGACACATTTTCTTCCTTGCTCTAGGGCCTATGCCACACTCGTGCTGGGTATCAAAGTAAATTCCTCTGGCATTTTAGGATCATGTACCGACAAAATTAACAATAATGTTGAAAATGTGGGTTATTTAATTGTTACATTTCAATACAAACTGTGACAAATGAGTTAGCATGATGGAAGGAGACAACACTCCTGTCTCTCAAGTGCTTGATAAGCAACGTGGAAATTATGCACAAAGAGTTAAAAACATATCATTAACATTTAGGGTAAAAAGGAGAGACAAATTATTAATTTAGTGGCTGATTTATACAAAATAGGACCAAAAAAACTGGGATTAATCCCGGCTTCACCGTTTAACCAAATTGTGTGACCGTAGGCAAATATTTTATTACAGCAGTCCTCCATTTTCTTCATTATCCCATATGAAAGCACCTTCAAATAGGTGAGTTCACAATACCAGGCTTCAAACGTATTCTGCTTGATTTAATAGACTATCATCAGGGCCACTGGAATTATGCAGCAGGGGAGGGCCAAATTATGCAGCCGGGTTGAGTAAAATCTGCTCCAAGAAAAGGCTAATTATGTGGCATAATGCGCCACATTTTGGGATAGTTTTTCTTCATTATTTTGTCATTTCTACGCCGTCTTGGCATTGTTTGCACGTCATTAGTACCAGTTTAGCACCCAAATATAGCAATAAGCAACAAAAAGGTGACCAGTAAACCTTTGCACAGGATTTTCCACTGCGATGTAGCTCGTGACACTGCATTTTAGTTACTTTTGAACCGTTTGAGCTAGTAACCACATTTATTTTGTTAAAATCTACAGATTATGCAGAAGATGGTGGATTATGTTGCAAATGCGGCAAATCTATAATTATCCGAAAAAACGCCACGGCCTCATAATTCCAGTGGCCCTGACTTTAATGTTGCTCTTTCTGTAAGAATGTGAGCCGCATACAGCTTACTTGCCTCTTAGTTCATAAACATGTCGCCAGAGCTGGACACGAATGGTTCTAAATTTATATTAAAAAACTCTCACTTTTAATCAGTGCAGTGATACAACGTGACGTATTAATGTCAAACTTTCTGCATATTTAAATAAAGGTGCTTTTTTGATTTTGAAGAAACTTCATCACATTTTACCTGATATTTGTTGCATGATTTAAATTGTTAATATTTCAGGGCTCAGCTCATACAAAGGCAAAAATTGCCAGGACAGCCAGGCCTATGCACTGATGCAGAAAGAAGAAGAGTCCAATGGTGATCTTTATCTTTTTAATTATCATTCCCAGGAGTGGAATGTGTGAGCCAAGAACAGCAGTAGCCGTCCTTTAAAGGAAACATAACTGCTGCTGTAACCATGTATCCGCCTCCACTATCTCCAAATCTCCAAAACGAATGCAGCATCTTCATGGGCGTCCGCAGGGGGGGGTGGGGGGGGGGCAAGGAGGGGCGCTTGCCCCCCCTTGGATCACCCAGCCGGCCGCCTTTTGTCCGTAATTTTGGCCTTTGGGGAACATCACTGTTCCCCTGTGAGAATCCTCAATGCCTTGAAGGGGCCGCCTTGCACTCCTCTGAGCGCAAGAGCAGCTCCACCCCGCCCATTGTAATTCTGTATGCAGCTGATTGCCACATACAGAATGACAATGGGCCAGTCTGGCTGGTAAAGCGTGTGGTGGGCCTCCTCCAGCCTCGGGCATCCTGTCAGAAGGAAGAAATGTACGAAAACGCCCATGCTGTTACGAGAGAATCCAGTTAATCAAAATAAGGCGGTGAAAGAAGTTAAAAGGGTTATAGGTCTTTCACAGTCTCATCATTTTAGAACTGAACCATTTTCAATATTATATTCAACGAATCCATGGTTGCTGCTTTTTTATTGTATGCAACTAACAACCATTGACAAAGCCTATAGTTCTGGCTTGTTGTAGGTGTAACATTACCTGCTGTATTATATATCTGAATGCAATGACAGAAGCAGCAAAATACCAGTCGGGCGGCACACTATGCTAAGCACAGAATTTTAGCTTAGGTGTTTCAAGCTACGCCCTTAATTAAATCGAACAACCCCTTTGGAGAGGCCCCCCCCCCCACTTAAAGCCCTGGAAACAACACCATGCCACAGCCACCTCACGTCCTGGCACTGTGCATCATGCATGACTCATGACTCATGAGTCATGAGTCATGACTTCCAAAGTTTCAGATTGACTGTGTGCAGGGGCATCTTGAACACCTCCCTTTGCTTTAGGAACTACAACGAGGGGTGAGTTCCTGATGGGTCTCTTCTGTCTGCAACTCTGCAGACGAAGGCTCAGCTCATACTTAATGTGAAAAGGTGGGTGAGAGAGTAAGTGAAGGGATGGGTGGATGGCTGGATGGATTAGTGAAAGGGTGAATGGATGAATGAAAGGGTGAATGGATGGATAATGAGAGGAAGGATGGGTGAATGGATGAGTGAAATGATGGATGGATTGATGAATCGATAAGTGAAAGGATGGACAGATGAATGAAAGGGAGGATGTAAGGATGGATGAGTGAGTGAAAGGGAGGGTACATGGGAAAAAGGTTGGATAGATGAGTGAAGGAGTGAATGGGTGGATGGATGAGAGAAAAGATGGATGGATGATTGAAAGGATGGATGAGTGATAGGGTCAATGGATGGATTCATGAGTGGATGAGTAGATGGATGGTTGGGTGGATGGCTAAGTGAAAGGGTCGATTGAGAGAGAAAGGGAGGATGGATGTGTGGATGCCTGAAAGGGTGAATGAGTGGAAGGATGAGTGACTAGGTGGATGGATGAGTACGTGAAAGGGTGGCTGGATGAGTGAAAGGGTAAATGGCTGGATGGATGAGCAAGACAGAGTGGTCAAAAAGTTGCCAGATTGGTTTTATTCACACCCAAACACCTTAGCGCCAACAGACTTTCCCAGTGAAGGCAGCATTACTTTCATTTTTCTCGTCTTTGAATGGCATTTTTTTCCTCAGGTGAGGAAGTTCACCATTCCTGGAGGTACTGCGATATCTGGTTAATGCGTGGTGTAGAAAATGTTTCATGTGATCCTTATCAGCTGTTTTCCTTTTAGTAGTTTATGAAATGTGTAGTGTACTGCAGCTTTATGTTCATGAATGTGGTCTTTTAAAACCATACTCCTTATGTTTTGTAAGGATCTAAGCAATGGACATTGAAACGGGTCCCTTCCGGGCCCTGTAGTCATGTCCTTAGCTTTTCAGGCAAAAACACACATTGATTTCTGAATAACAAGTGCACAAGCATTAAGGTAAGCATGTTGTTCCATGCTTACATTTCACATACCTTACTTAGTCTTGCATTCCCTGTGAGTGTTTGCTTTTTCCAGGAGGTTGTTACTGTTTTTTCAGACAGAAGATTACTCTTGTCTAGTGCATAATTTGAATTGAGTTGATTCCAGGCGTTTATAGCGGGACACAATTGGATTGCATCTAAAGGCAGTGCGAGTTTCTTTTAGTGGTAGAGTATGGTGTTCAGTGGGGAGAAGATGTGGCACTATGGCCAGAGCTGCCGAATTTGGAACTGGGGTACAGAATCCTGCAGGCTGCTTTCTGTGCTTTGTGAAACTAAGTGAAGCTGTGGTTCAAATGGAACCTTCTTTGGGATTTTTTTGGGGTAAGCGTTGAGCTTTGGCTGTGATTTAGGTTCGTGCAACCACATTTTGTGTGTGCGCTATGCAGTCTAGCAGTTTCTGTCTCTAATATATAGAACGAAGTGTGTTAATGGTCATACCACAAAGAGCTTAGTGTCAGTTACATATAGCATTCAAACTCCAGTGGGTCACCACTTGCATTCATCCTTTTGAGGATGATATGGCACACATCATGTCGGAGGATGGTGATGGCGTTAACATTTTGCCCCCCCCCTGGAAACATTTCTGCGGACGCCCATGAGCATCGTGCGACCCTTGGCAGAGGAATACTAAATTCCCGTTTTCCTCTTCCACGGTGGTGTGCTTCTCCGCATAAGATTGCAGCCAATGGGGGCGTGGCCCGACCAGGCACCAAGGTGGTGGCTTGATTTCGGAGCTCCGGAACGGCCGCGCTGATAAAGCTGCTCAACCCCATCCCGCCACCGAACTCGGCCCTCTCGGACACTGCTGCGGACGTGGGAATCCCCGTGGCATGATTGGACAGTGACAGGGCAGTCACGGGTGGCTCCGCTGCTGACTGGGGGCCCCACGGCGGTGGGGGCCCCACGGCGGCCCCACGTGGCCTTCGGAGGCCCGCGACAACAGGGGTCGCAGGCGAGTCTGAGGGCGGGGTTGCGGCTGCGCAGAGTGGCTCCTGCCGAAATCGAGGCCGGGGGCTGGAGGCCCTGCGACATGGGACTGCGGGAGTATGCCTGATCGTGGTGCAGTGCAGTGAGTTGCGTGATCGGCCCGTGTTAGCGGCCTCAACGCTCCTGCCCCCCGGCCCCCCTGAGGATGAGTTACGAGAGGGCGCCACCATCGCCTCATGACTCAATGCATAGCGGAGCTGGGAGGGGAGAAATCTCCATGATGAACCACGCGTGAGGCTACAGAGCTATGAGGACCAGTAGACACCTAAAGACCTGGACATTTCGCTGATAAATATACCTTCTGGATCAGGGGAAAGCCCAGTGCAGAAATCGAAGTGTTACAGCGGGTTCTGCACCCACCCTTGGCCCATTCCTCATGGGCACATGGCGCTAGGACAAAGAAGCTCTTGATAGTATCCACACTCTTGCCCTACCGGGGTCCCGATGAGGAGGCTACACCACCGGCGGCCCCGAGGACCCACATTATAGCGGTGCTCCGCGGCGATGCTACCTGCAGGCAGGTAGCCCTACCAGGCCAACACTATCCACGAGCTGGGTGCCGGTTTCTGTGTGCTCCCACAGTCATTATGGGTCGTGGTGACCCCAGACTGCTGCAGCTCTCTTTTGAGACCACCAAAACCCCAGGCGGGACAGCAGTGATGACGCCGCGCGAGGAGACATTCCAGGCCCTACAGAGTTGCCAGACTCCGAGCAACCTCCAGCGGAGGGCACGGCGGCCATAATGGTGGAGCTACGGGCCGGTTTCCGGGCCATAGACGCGCGCTTCGACAGCCTGGCGGCCCGACTCGACACGGTGTACGAACGGCTGGAGCAGCAAGGGGCTTGTATTGGCACTGCAGAAAAACGTATCTCCGATGTGGAGGACACGCAGGGGGCTATGGCCAAACGGCTAGAGCGCGTTGAGCGTCTCTTAAAGACGACAGCATCCAAGGCAGAAGACCTCGAAGCGAGATCGCGTCGCAACAACCTTAGGCTGGCTGGAGTGGCCGAATCAACCAACACAGGCCCCATGGAGACATACGTGGAGTGGCTACTTGTGGAGCTCCTTGGGAGAGAGAACTTTTCTGCCACATTTGCAGTCGAGCGAGCCCACAGATCGCTTGCCCCCAGGTCGGCTCCCAGTGCCCCTCCACGCCTCATTATAGCGCGACTGCTTAACTATCGTGACTGGGATGTGGTGCTGCACAAAGCCAGAGACGTGAAGGAGCTTCGGTTCCAGGGAATGGAGCTGTCGTTTTATCTGCTATGCCATGTTGTATCCGGTGCGTCTTCGGGTACAAATCGATGGTAAAACACACATTTTCGACACACCTGCGGAGGCCGCTGACTTCTGGAAACACCACAAGCCAAGTGGGATCACACCCCCTGGGAAATAGCGTTTCACCTTTCAGCCGTATGATTAAGTTCTAACCAGTGAACTTTTCAACTCAATGCAAAGTCCTCACTGTGTTTGCGCTCACGGCCATCTTGCAACGGAATGGGATGGAATATCCTTTGCTTGTTGTGACATTTCCCTTCCCTGTTTCTCTCCTTATTTGCAGCTGTATAAACTGTATGCTTGATCAAGGTTAAACGTAGCGGCTTGCTGTGGGCGTTGCCTACCCCCTGGGAGATCTCCTATTTGTTAATAGAATACTGAGATTCACCGGATGCAGGTTGGGTGGTTATCCGATGTGGGTGGGGGGTGGTGGGAGGGTAAGTTTTGTTGATGAATGTTTTATGGGTTATTGATGTGAAGCAGGTTGACACAACACGTACCGGCTGGCTTTTTGGCATTGCACACATTGATGGTACTATGCATGCGCCACTATGCCCAAGCTACGTAGATCGGGTGGAGGGGGAGGCCCTGGGGTTGCGCTGCATGACGTGGAATGTTAGGGGGCTGTCTAATCCCCGCAAGGGAAGGCAGATCTTGGCCTATTTGGCCAGGCACAAAATACAAATAGCGCTGCTGCAGGAGACTCATTACGCTCCGCGCGCTGACAACCGATTTGCAGCTACATGGGGCACCAATAGATTTTTTTGCCAGCTACAGCACCTACGCTCGTGGGGTCTGCATCCTGATACATCAAACTTTGCCTTTCACAGTAGACACAGTGATGGAGGACCCTGAGGGGAGATACCTGTTGGTGGGGGGGTGTTTGGGAACGAAACAGCTCCTTATAATTAATGTCTACGCTCCTAACATGCATGTGCCAGGTTTTTTCGCTGCCATTTCTGCACACATCTTTGGTATCCCAGTTGAAGCCATCATACTAGGAGGTGATTTCAGCCTTACCCTACACCCCGCATCAGACACCACCATCTCAGGCCATGTCACCAAGCCACATTCCGCGAAGGAGCTGGAGGATTTGCTACAGACACATTTGCTGGCTAATGCCTGGCGGCATCAGCACCCTAGTAATACGAGCTACTCCTTTTATTCAGCACCACACTGGACGTGGTCTCGTATAGACCACTGGTACCTAACTCTAGACCTCTTAGTTAACATGCAATCAATAGAATACTTGCCCCGCACGCTGTCGGACCATTCTCCAGTGCTGATCTCAATTACCTTGCCCAGTATAACGCGCCCATACAGGCCTTGGCATTTTCCTGCTGAGGCTCTCCTAGACACCGTTTTCACCAGTGAGGTGCGTGAGGCGATCATTGAATATTTTCAAATCAATTCGGGAGCGGTGCCGCGACATGGCACACTCTGGGAGGCCTTCAAAGTAAACATTCGGGGAATATGCATGGCTAAACAGGCGGGAATCCTGCGAACTATTCGGCGAGACCTGAATACCACCGAGGAGGCACTACCTGATCTCGACACCCGGGCACTCTCGGAGGGCTCACCCCCTCCAATGCATCAGCGGGCAAGACTTCTGGAGGAGTTCCAGGAGCTCGCCCTTCGTGAAACTTCCTACCTGGGGAAATATGGCGTGCCCAGGTATATGGGGAGGGGGAGAGGCCAGGGTGGACCTTGGCCAAACTACTCAACCTCCGACAGCAGTCCACATATATTACGAAATTGCAAATGGACGATGACACTTACGTCACTCAAGGAGCAGATATTCTTTCTACCTTTTTGTCCTACTACACTTCCCTATACACTACTCATTCCCCGCCGCTTGACACTGCCCTTGCCGACTATTTAGCAGAAATAGCAATGGTGTGGGTTGAGGGGGGCATGCGACAATGCCTCGCCCATTGGCACAGATATGATACAACAGGTCATAGACGACCTGTATATATCGCGTGCCCCTGACGCCGATGCACTTACAGGCATATTTTACAAAACAATTAAGACTATACTAATCCCACACCTCCTGGAGGTATACACGGAGGCATTTGAGTCAGGAGTGCTGCCTCCCACCATGCGCGAAACTATATTGACTCTGCTGCTAAAGCCAGGCAAGCCGCCGGATAGATGTGCCTCCTATAGGCACCTATCCTTATTGAGCCAGGATTATAAGATATTAGCTAAAATACTTGCGACGCGAATATCACTTGTGATTGACCAGATCATCTCCCCCCTCCAGACGGGCTTTGTCCTAAACCGATCGGCACCTGTCAACTTGCGCACAATATTCGCAGTCATTAACCAGAAAGAGCCTAGCCTACCTGCAGCAGCGGTTTTGTTAGATGCCGAAAAGGCATTTGACTCCTTGGAATGGTCCTTTCTTTACGCAGCACTCAACAAACTGGGCTTCCCTCGTAATGTTTGCGCTCTAGTCTGCCTTCTCTACGCTAATCCAGTGGCACGGCTCCGTGTTAACGGTGAAGTCACAGATTAGTTCCCTTTATCACGAGGCACCAGGCAGGGTTGTCCACTATCGCCTCTTCTTTTCATCATAGCGATGGACCCACAGGTGCGACACCTCCAAGAGCGACATCTCCAACGGGGACTCAGATTTCACCAGGGGCCCCTTTTAGCTTCACTATATAACATATGCGGATGACATTATTTTATTTGTGCGTCACCCAGCTACAAATCTTGCCCCACTAATTCTTGAGGTGATTCGCTTTGGTGGCTTCTCCAGAATAGTCATTAACTGGGCCAAGTCTGAGATCTTTGTCTTAATGGATGGTACCGCACCTTTCACGTTAGACTTCCCCTTGCAATGGTGTAGCGACCCTCCTAGATATTTAGTTATTTTATTACACCGTACAGCTTCAGAAGTCATCCGCCTCAATTATGGCCCTGCCATAGATCGCTTATCGATGCAGATTAATCGCTGGGTTACGCTCCCACTGTCTATTGCTGGTAGGCTGGCCATTATTAAAATGGTCATTCTGCCTCGCTTTCTCTACCTGTTTTTAACTATCCCCATACCACTCACAACTACATTTTTCGCCACTCTCCGGAGTATGTTGACAAAGCTGGTGTGGGCCGTAGGGTGGGGTGGCAAACGCTCACTATGCCCTTTGAACGAGGCAGTTTTGGTGTGCCTGATCTGTACTTATATTATTTGGTAGGACAGACACATTATGCCTATTTCTGGTATCATCCAGATGCACGGCTTCAATATTTGAAGCCTGAGCACTCGCAGGCACGGCCCTCCCCCTCTCCACCATCCTCCCACATGGCCTAGCGAGGACACCCATGGAAATCCATACATTACAAACCACATGCTGAGCCTGGGAAAGGCTTTGTAGATATCTCGGGGTTGATCACCTTTACTCCTCGCACCTACCAATACTTTATAACCCATGGCTGCCCCCGACTACTGAAATTCTGGCGCAATATGCGCTCACCCAATGCCGCCTTCGAACTGTAAGAGATATGTTCCGGGACGGCCAGGTGCGCTCGGTGGCAGATATAGTGGAGGACCGAGACATATCCATCTCAGACAAGTTTTTAATACACAGACCGCGTATCTCACTGGTCGCCTCGATGCTCCCTCAGTAGTGGAACCGCAGGACTTTACTCCTCTGTCTACAATAATTAAATCGCCTGACAGCACACACCTGGTCTCCCGACTGTATCGCCTATCCCAGACACTCCCTCGGAGGTGGGTGGAAAAGCGCGGGTGGCCTGGGAGGGGGATTTGGGACACCCCCTGACAGACAAGATGTGGTCTTATTGTTGTGAGCAGACACGCTATATCTCCAGCAACTATGAGCATAAACTACTCTACTTTAAATACATACATAGAGCTTATGTCACCCCCACACTAGTTGCAAAAATGGATCCAACTAGGCCAGACAATTACCAGAAGTGTGTGGCTGAGCACGCGGATTTCATCCATCTGGCATGGAACTGCCCCCCTGTCCTTGCATTCTGGGAGACGGTCTTTAGACACCTGGCATTAATGGTGGAGACAGAACTGACCCCCTCCCCACTGCTCGAGCTGTTGGGATATGTCCGCCCTCTTGGGGCTGGGATTCGGTGCTTTACTGCTATTTCTCTTCTACTTGCCAAGAGGCAGATCTTCTTACATTGGGGTGGGCCTGCGCCGCCGACGGTGAAGGCCTGGATGAGGGATCTCATGTACTTTGACACTACTAGTGATATTTATGCCATGCTGCTGCCCCTGGCTTCTCGACCTAAGAACATTTGGCAGCCACTCCGCTCCTATTTGCTACTCCACCCTGAACTCACTGACTGAAAACCTTACACAACTGCACATAGATGTGCTGCTAGCTAGCCAGCTAAAAAAGGGAAAACAAAA
The DNA here is from genome assembly GCA_963921515.1 of Calotriton arnoldi. Taxonomy (NCBI): domain Eukaryota; kingdom Metazoa; phylum Chordata; class Amphibia; order Caudata; family Salamandridae; genus Calotriton; species Calotriton arnoldi. Next base: position 1,154,166 of record CAWUFW010002134.1, on the reverse strand, counting down.
CACTGCATTTAACTATCCTTGTACGAACCTGCATTGTTATGTGATGATTGGTATTATATATGTCATTGCCATATGGTATGCTAATGTTTATTTGACATAATATGTACTGCTTTCGTCATAGCAATTATTTTTGAAGAAACAGAATAAGAACATGTTAAAAAAAAAAAAAAGATTGCAGCCACTGCTCCCTGTGCTTGTACAAGTGACTGTTTTTTTGGCGCTGGTTACATTTTCATAGAAGCAGCTGCCAACAGTCTCTCGAGTGATGTGTAAAGTGTGCGTGCATTAAAATAAAGATTGGGTACTCTGGAAAGCCATAGTGCGCACGCACGCGTGCACCCTAGAGAGAACACTGTTGATGAGTACTCTTTCTGTACTGTGGTTGAGTCTGAAGTCAGACTGCATGGCATCAAGGAGCTGGTGGTGGTTGAGGTGGTCAGTGAGACATTATTGAATTTCTTGAGACCTTGGCCGAGTATGGTTGGAGGGAGATCGGTCTGTAGTTGGCGAGCCTAGTTGGGTCAGTAGAGTGCTTCTAGAGTTGGGGAGTGTGATAGACTTCATTTTAACCGTGACCTCTTTTCTGATGACGACAGGCCTCAAGGTCAGGGTCTCTTTCTCGGCTGAGATGGGAAGTTAGGTAGTGTGGGCGAAGGGGTGCAGTTGTGGGTCGAAGTTGCTGTATATGGAAGTGATCTCGTTACAGAAGAATTCCGAGAGCTTGTTGCAGAGGTCTTGTGAGAAGGTGATCTTGCTGGAGGCAGCTACAGGCGTGGTGAAGTCTTTGACAATGGCAAAGATTTCCTTGCTGCTATTCTTGCCAGCGTCAATGCGGTCTGAGAGTAATAAGCAGATTTAAAGATGTCTTTGTCTGCGGTGTCTTGGCTCATTCTCTACTTGCCCTTCAGTTGCTTGTAGTGATGTTTTATCAGCCTGAGTTCCTCTGTGTACCAGCTGGATTGTGTCTGGGTTCTAGCCATTGTGTTGCGCTTGAGGGGAGTCAGGGTGCCGTTGCATGCGGTGATTCATCTACTAAATTCCTTGATGGCTTTTAGCAGGCTGCTGGTGTGATCGGACCTGTGCGCAAAGGGGGTGGAAGTCTCCAGTCCTCCTGTGGGATGTTTTTCCAGCTACGCCAGGATGTCGGTGGTGATGTGTTAGGTTAGGCCGGGGTTTCTGAGGTTTTCTAGAAAAGCTGTTTGGATCAGTGTGGTCTTCTAGGTGAACATTCTTGTCTCCGAGGAGAATGAAGATGTTGAAGTCGATGATGAGGGGTGCGACGAGGTCCGTGATGTTGCTGGCGAAGTTGAAGCAGGTCCTTGCTGTCTGTATATTAGGGTTCCGTGCTGACTGAAGTTTGCTGTGATTTGCAGTTTGAACATGTGGTGTTCCATGTAGCTGGTGGGTCTGTCTGTGGAGATGATGCAGCGGATGTTGTCCTTGAAAATTATGATGACTCCACATCCAGGATTGTGCTGGTGGTCCTGCCTGGAGATCTTGTAGCCAGAGGGGATGGCTGTGGTGATGTCTGGTTCCAAGGCTGATGTCAGCCATGTTTCCATAAGGAAGCACAGATCTGGGATGTGGTCAAGTAGCTGGTCCCAGATTTCCATGGAATGTTGGTGTTGAGAAGCATGCATGAGAGTGCGGGTTGCTGTGTGGGTGGTGTCTGGTTTCTTTGTGAGAGAGAGGTGTGTTGGGTGTTGTCGATACGGGGGTGTGAAGAGGTGGTGTGGGAGTGTGCATGCGTATTTGCAGGAAGCACAGGAGCATGCCCCTTGAATGTTGTGTGGTCTGGTGCAGCAGCGTAGCAAGCATCGTCTGAGGTGGAGGGCGAGGGGGGTTGTGGCGGGGTAGTGAAGGGTGAGAGTTGGACCTGGGTTCCTAGTGCTGGGCGCGGACAGGCACAGATGGGTTTGCAATTAGTGCGCCTTTGTCGAACCAGAGGTGCACCCGCAGCGTACGTCAGGAGCGTTAGGGGAGAGAAAAAACTGGAAAACTAGGAAGCAGGGTCACAGGCAAAGGGCACAAATTAGGGCAAAGAGGCACACAACAAAATAGTGAAGAGAAGTCCAAATGTAGCAAAGAGCCAATGAAAAGAGTTGAAAAAACAGAGCAAAAAGACACAAAAGAGGGGCAAAAAAACAGAGCAAACGGGCACAGAGAACAAAGAGCACAAACATAGAGTTGTCGCAAAGCAACCGCATAGGCACAAAAAGAAGAATGATGGAGCAAAGACGCACAAAATAGAAGTCATGAAACAGCAGGGCAGAGGCATAAAAGAGGCAAAACAAAGGAACACAGAGCAAACCTGAGTTGGAGCGAGAGAGGGAGAAGATCGATAGAGAAACCACAGTGTAAACCCCTAGTGACTGGGCCCAGTCTTGAAGAGACTTCCTTCTTCCCTCTTCTGCCACCAACTCACCCCTTAAACCCTGCTTGTGAATCACCCGGTTACCTTTGCCTCTTGTTTAGACCCTTCCCTTACCCCTTGTTACCACCTTACTTATTCCACTATCCCTGCATGACAACACCCTACATCCAGCCCATAGCCTGCACTCCCGATACCTGAGCCCATCTCACCTCTCCCACCTCCAAGTACTGCCTCCCTTCCCTACCCCATCCTATCAGCTAGCGTCTAGTGACTCCTCGCTTTCCCATGCGCACACCCTCCCCTGTGTTGCAATTATGTTCCATCATATTGACATTCCCGAATGCCTCTTGCTTTGTAGTGTGGGCCACGCTCTAAAAATCTCATATATACATAAATATATTTTTGAAATGTAATACTTTTGTCTCCCAACATAAGCTTGTCAACTTTTGTAAATATAAACATTTTATCAAATAAAAGTTTTTCATTTTGGATTAATCAGTTCTGATTCCCCCAGAACGAATATATTTTTTTAAATGAAAAAAACACTTAATAGCATTTCATTTTTAGTAAATACACATTTGGTCCCCAAATTTCAGTTTGCCACTTTTAATCAAATGCTCACATGTCCTACTGACATACATGGGCAGGTTCTGTGTTACATGTTCATGCAGTACTATCACATGCCAGTTATGGTCATCTTATGGCAAAGAGTTCCACCACTATCACGTCAGGGGTATGCACTGTCATGCCATTAATGCCCACAGCTACGTAGAAATTGCCAACATTAAGCCAGCAACAGGAGGGATGTGAGCCATCATGCCACAGATGCTCACACTCTGTCAGCAATTACTGTTATGCTGGGGTTCACCACAGTCATGTTTTGAATCTCACGTTATTTCTAGAAATGACACTATAAAAACCTAGGCCATAGGAGGGCAGCATCATGTCATGGATACCAATCATCAATATATTAGGAAGTACCAATATGCTGTATTCAGCATTATGACAGGATTTTCCTCCATTAGGCATGTGCCAGCATTGTACTAGGGGTGGCACCTTCATGCCCTGAGTGCCCATACTCTGCAAAGATTTACCATCAAACTGTTATGGTTAACATTATGCCAGGAGTGGGCACCCATTTGCTATGGGTGCCCATAATATACAAAACAGTTTGCAGCATGTCTAGATGTACATCACATCCTCCACACATCTCTGCTATCTAATGTTGGGCTTCTACTGTTACAAATAGTTTTTCTTCTAAAAACGTTTTTTGTTTTCAAAGTCACTCCATGGTACTTCCTCTGTCGTGTTCTGGCATGTTTTCGAGTGCTCTATTTCTCTGTGCACCAAAGTCTACATTTCAATGTCGGAGGACCAGGTCTCATTTAGTGAAAACTTTCAGCTCATCCTGCAGCATTTGACCACTTTGGCACTGAATCATCAGAAGAGCCTGTTCCAGGTAGCGTGAGAATGACATGCTTGGCGAGAGGGAATAGAAAATATACCTTTTAAATTCTGCACTTCATGCTATAACAAATTCCTGGGGGTACACCAGCATTGGATCTGGAATCTCTTTCTACTCGGAAATCACAACGAAAGTGCATGCTTGGCCTGAAACACTTTTTGGCCAAGGAAAACTGTTCCACACTGACATGATTGGAGGTTGACTTATTATGCTACGATCCAGCATGGAGACTGCTGTGCACCATTTGCCGCACTAGCTGATGAAGTTGAAGGAGTCCACGCCGACGATGAGGGAGGCCTATCCAGTAGTTTGAAAGCCGTCCCAGCGCAGTGTTCGCAGTATAGCAGAGGCTGCCCCCGAAGGGGGCCTTGCCGGCCAGCGCCACCACGGCCGCTAGGGACCCGAAAAAACCGGTTTGGGCAGCTTCAGTGCGCCCAACAACAAAGGGAGATTCTACCCCTCCCGAGAAAGAGCGCGCGCCAAAGGTGGCCCGAAAATACCTGGCCAATAGGTGGCCAGGTGACGTTGTTGAAACCCCCCCCCCAATTGGGAGATGCCGCCGCATGCGCAGGAGGGGACAATGGGGGGTTATTTGCGCACCGCCACCCCAGCACAGGTTTTTTTTGGAAGCTGGGGGCGGTGCGCCGATCAACTCTCGAGACCCACGCCGAGCAACAGCATTGTCGCAGTGCTGGACGGCATGCAAGGCGGCTAAGAAGGGGTACATTTGTTGGTAAGGAGGCACACCGGTGTGCAGAAGGCAGGCCACTCAACTTGGGATGCCTTACGGCAGGGTGAGTGGGCCGGCAGGGAGGAGCAAGCGGAGACGGCACTCGCAGCCCAGATCCGCCGAATGGCAGGGCACAACATGGACAAACAAGGTAGCGAGCTGGGGCATAACTCCAGAGAGAGGCTACCCCCCACGCAATCAGCGTGAAAACCAACAGGGAACTTTATGACCCCATAGAACAGCATGTATGATGGCCTTAACAAAGTAAGAGGTGTCACAACTATTGTAGGAAGATAACAGAGCATGATTGTGATATGTCAAATGATTTATGACCCGTCAGCTGTTGTGAGTTATGACCTGTCATGTGATTTACGAGCCTGTCAAAATGATTTATAACTGCGAAATGGAGTGATTAATGAACTGTCATGTCTATGATTTATGAGCTTGTCAAAATGATTCATGACATCCGTGACGTCGGTTCATGGCTGGTCATAGTGGGATATGACCACGGTACTGTAACGCAAAAAGTAATTCATACATGTTATGCAAAATAAACAGCGGCCAACATCTACCACAGGAAACAAGACACACACGTGATGGCAATCTTTATTGGAAAATATATGTGTAGAATGTCATGAATGGCAGTTTGGGTGTGGGCCCAGTGCGGAAGTTATGTCTCCTCTCACCACTCTTGCTCTGGTGTAGAATTTCTATGGCCATCCGTGAAACTCGTACCCATGACTAAGGCCATACCGCAGGTTACTAGCCTGGATATGAGAGGCTACTGACCCCTTCAACGCCAAAACTGGCACCGAAGTCAAAAACATCTTCGATGCCCAGTACACCAACCCTTTCTCAGAAAGAGGGTGAACAGCCAGAGTGCAGGCAGTGCACTACATCCATCGACTGTGACACACTGGTCATATACTTCCTTCGCCTTTTTCCTCAACTTACATTCCAAACAAGAAGAAACTCATTTGAGAAGGCCATTTCTGAGGAATTAAGGATTTTTCCTATACCCAAGAAAAGGAAAACTGACTTAGTCCTGTCTCTCAAATACAGGTGTCACCACATGATTCCCATTCAGATTCTGATGAAGAAGATTTTCTGACCCACTGCTATCTTATCAGCATCCAGGGCCCATTGATGATCAGGAGGACACTTGGCGCAATTGTAGAATGGATCCTTGGGGTGCCACATCCATAGAACCTTGTCTTGTTAAAGCTTTGCCACCTGATGATACCACTGCATTCCAATCTGTTATTGCAAGAACAGAGGCATATCGTAAAGACCCAATGCATTTGGAAGAGGAGATTGTTTTGATAGTCACCCTGATGTTTTGATATTAACTCATTTAACTCATTCCTCGGCAAACAATGTTTTTTTTTCTTCTTACTTACCCATCTCCACCACTCACTGCTGGCATGGCTCCTGGTCCCGTAGTGGCGCCTCACTCAGTATTCCTGCCTCTGTTTTAGATGCTTTCTGTCCCCTCTCTCTCTGTCTCTCCCCTCTTTTTCCTCTCTCTATTCTCTCTCACAGCATTCTGTATGTGTGTGTGTGTGTGTGTGCCACCATAAGCCATATCAAAGCAAGTGGAGATGATCGGTAAGTTAAAAAAAAAAAAAGAGCACCGATTGCTGTGTGTGCATGTGGCTTTCAGGCAAAGGCGTTTTCCCTGGGTTGTTCCTTTCTGGCAGCCGTTTTCTGCCTCGTAGGGGAGAATAGTTGGCTCTTACTATACTAAGGTGGGCCAGGCAGTTTCCCTCTGCTGAAGGGGTCTTTCTAATCTCTTTTTGTGAGCTTTATTGACCTGCTGATTAAAGTGCTGGGTTTCCTTTTAATCTATCATACCTATCTAAGATGGATGGATGGATGATTTTTCACCACTGGTTACAGCAGCCTTCCCAAGCCAAGCTAGACACTGCGCCTTCTGCAGGTCATTTCAGGCTCCTGTCTTTTCTACTTTCTATTTCTCCACTTTAAAAAGCGTCATGTAAATTGGCACAGACCGAATTATGTCAGGTTCTTGCCTTTGTTCCTCCTTGCCCAGTTTTCAGGTCTTTCTAGAGCAGTATTGATCTTCTTCTTGCCAGTCTTAGTCACCTGCAATCAATCAAAGAGCGGTTTTCTTCCATTTAACTTTTTCCTCCGACTGTGGCGTTTCTTAGTGAACACCGGTCTCTTACATGATTATTAGTGGTTATGCAAGGGTGCCTTGGCTATAGGAAGGAGTCACCCTAACATGGGGCAGCACCAGTCACGTGTTACAGAAGTACATTTCTACCCAGCTATTGCCTGTGAGAGTGTCTGTGTGACTGTGTCCCTACATCCAGCAGTATTTTTCAGCATGTGATGGGAGTGCACCATAGCGATTGAAAGCGTCTGATCTGCTACATGGCCAATCACAATGTGTGAGTTAGTGCATGGGCGAGTGAGTACATATAGTGCAGAGTCTACCATGCAACCCGTAATAGCCAGTGATTTAAATCACAATACTCTCATGTGCGTGATGAGAAGCCAGGCCAGGAACAAGTGGCTGAGATGGATAAGTATTAAAAAAAAATCACTAATTGCTCCGAAGTAGACCAGGTTGTGCTTACACGAGTTAGTGTGTATGAGCGGGCTTCTCCTTTGCGTTTGTGTGTGCGCGTGCGTGCACATGTGTATGTGTGTGTGTATATATAAATATATATATATATATATCAGGCATTCCAGATGACTGAGCCCTTTGGATAAAGACATACCTCATATAAGGGACTAGAAGTCATGCTGGAAGCGAGTTGAATGGATTGGTCCGTAAAAAAAAAAGTGTTGCAAAGGAGGCTGAGGGTTGTGTGCTTACATGAGTTAGTGTGTGTTTGTCTGCATTTGCATGTGAGGGTGTAGTATATGTGAGGGTGTAGTAATTCTCTCAGCGGTCACACTGACCTCTCCCTTGGAACTCTATCATGAGACTCTCCCTCTGCAAACTAGGTCCACGGGTACATGAGAGCGTACCATTCTGGGTTTGCTCAAGTTGGGTGCCGTCCTGCTCAGGTAAACCTTCCGGTTCTCTGTAACAGCAGAAAAGATAGATGGGTGGGAATGTTCTTGATATTGAGTGGGTCGCAGTGTGGGAATGTGTGGACCCTGGTTAGCGTATATGTGTCCTTGAGCCTGGCCGAGGACACTCTTGCCCGTGGCACTGAAGTGTTGCTAGACTATCCTCACTGCCCCCTAATACAGGCCTGACCATCTGTGAGGGGAGACTATATCTTGGTTATGAATCCGTCCCTTGACGTGCTCATTGCAACTTCCTTTAGCAGACCAAGAAATCTCTCCAAGTGGGTGAGCTGACTGGCCTTATTGATACATAGCGTAAATGCAAAACTGAGGGAAGACAATACACTTTTTATTCAACACAGCATTATTTAGCCTCGTGCATTGATTATATTTTTATCCTGGCAACTGATTCCAGGAGGATAAATCAAGTCTGCATCATTCCTCGGGGACTCTTTGATCACTCTCCTATCGAATTAGTATTCCTTGGTGCAGACAAGGGCCAAAGAAAGAGTCTTTGGTGTTTGAATGCTTGGTGGCTTAAGGACGACCAATTAGCTGAATTGCTCAGAGACGGCATAACAGAATATTTTGATTTCAATATATCTTTGGTCCCCTTGGTATCGACCCTGTGGGAGATTTTCAAAACTGTCATTCCGGGTAAAGCTATATCCTATCTAAAGGGCAAAGCTAAAGACAGGCACCTAGAAGTTATTGAGCAATGGTAGCAGCAACAGAGAGCTAGGGTAGTGGTAGGAGGGAGGCTGGGCTAGGAGTGGAAGATGACGGCACCCATGAAAGAAGTGCGCTCACTGATGGAGGAATTGGGCACCATACAGCGTTTGGTGCCTTGATTTGTAATGATGTTAATGACGTAATTGAATCTAGTCATGAACACATTTGGTAGCAGTACTCTGAAGTTCAAGGTCATTAAGTGCAATACACAATATCTTCAGCATTTGAGACTTTACTGACTCTTTTATTTTTACAGTCGTGGAATGAAGTTTGAAAATGTCCAGACTCTAACTGATGCCATCAGCGATATCATTCAGGACATGAAATGGTGCTGGTAAGTAGTGTTAAGACAGTTTCTAACTACTGTTTCAGATTTACAGGCAATAAAAGGAAATGAATTGCAGCGCTCTATTACAATATTTTCACATTTTGAAAATTTGGAATGAATCCTGCACTCATGATCTACATTGGACATCAATGTTCTAGACTATTCACAAGTAAAATCAAAGGAAAAAGTGTAAATTCCTAGCACACTAACCACTAACAGTGTTAATGAGCTCAGAGGGGCTGTAAAACTTCCCTTCTGTGGGGGGTGGGGGTTTGGGGGGAGTTTAAATATGTGCATGTTTTTAAGCATGTAATCCCACTCGATTTGATTTGATTAACAGTTTGATATCGTGCCAATAAGGCAAAAACATTTCCTATACATACAGATCAAGAGTACACCATACTACTTGTAATCCCACTCACAAATGGCCTCTCTTGGGCAAGGAGCATTAAGAGGAATGTTACGCTTGAGGATGCAGAATATTTAAACTTGTATTTACTTTTGGGCAGTAGAGAAACATAATGTCACAAAGTTTAATGGACTGAGCTGGGTGGTCAGAGTTTACCCAAAGTGCTATGCTCAGCAGAGTAGACATGCTTGACACTATTTTGATGAACACTTTATACGATTCTATAAAAATAAGGTATGTATCTGGGTTCACTATGATGTGTCCATCGCTGATTGCCCTCTCCTGTACTTCTGACGCACAGTTTGCATTCACTTTACTATGAAGGTATACATTTTCAATAGTTCTTGCTATTTTTAGCTGTGACCTGGAGTCTGCTTTAGCTGTGTGCCAGCCTCCTATAATCACAAAAAATACATAATATAAAAAATAAGTGTTGGGTTGGAAATGACTAACCAGTAGTAACGTGATTGTGCTCTTCCTTAAACCTGATGAGATTAGTATACTCCTGATTAGCCCATTTAATTTACTCATAAGTCCCTAGAATGTGGTACCAAGTGTACCTAGGGACTGTAAATTAAATGCTGCGAGTGGGCTATAGCACTCCATGTACTACCCACTGCATTAACACTATGAAACCTGTCTCTAGGTCTACCATTGTAGACTGGCTGTGCCATTTTAAAACTACAAATTCAACCTGTCAAAATAATCCCTTTTGACAGGTCTAAATCTTCCTTTGAAATATTAATAAGTAATCCCTGAGTAGGCCTTATTGTCCACAAAGGGATGAAGCATGGTATTTAAAAGTAGGACAAATAAAAGTTTAATTTTAAAGATGTCCTTACAGTGAAAAGGCCATGGAAGCTATTTTCACTGTAGCAGGGTTGGCTGTTCCATAGGAAAGCATTGAGACAGTATTAAGTTTAATAAATGTCATCTTCGGCTAGCAAACAGCTGCAAATCAAATTTTGGGATTTTTCGAAATATTTATTACAAGCCCAACTCACTGGTGAAGTTAGATTCATTATAAATATTTTGGAAATGGGGCTTTAGAAAGTTACCTTTGCCCTGCCTGAAGTCCCTGGAAGCTAAATTTGCATTTTTCTCTCTCACTTCCAGCCAGTAATTATCATTTGAATAGGTGCAAATGAGGTGTGAACTTGCTCCCAGAGGCAAACAATATGCTGACCTGAAGGGGCAGACATAACCCATCTGAACCTGACAGAATATTCAGGGTGGGGCTGTGAGGATCGTTTATGACATTAAAGTGTAAAATTCTGTTTCAGTGTCACATCCTGCTTGACAGGTCTGCAGGGTTTTTTTTATATGCAATTTAGGCACACTTCAAAAGGGCCTCTCTGCCTCAGTCAGATGTTAGCTAACACTTGGGCAGGGCCCTTCTTTTGTCCTCCCCCAGCCAGTCTGACCCCAATCACAGTGGGTCTCTTTTTGAGATAAGTGTCAAGCCTGTTTGACAGGTCTACTGGCTTTAGATATAACATTTGGGACGTACTTCAAAGGAGGGAAACAGGATGCCAAAACAATTCATGTGTATCTACTGTTTGGTTGCAGAAAACTCCGCTTTTGTTATACAGGGACATCTGCCTCTGAGGTTGTTGTGAGTACATGACTGTTGTAATTCCCACCCACTAGCATAAATTGGCACCAGGCATAAATTGGCATCTCCAGGCACCCAGTTTAGAACACTCCTGGACCTGTGGAAGATCAGAAGATGGCTAAACCTGCTGGCTGAGACCCGAGGAGAGCCTAGAAGACTGGGCCTGCTCTTCCTCCTGTACCCTGGACAAAGAAGTGGACTACAAGAGTCATAAGGTTGACCTACAGGGACACAACAAGCTACAAGAGGCATTTTCTTTCAACTGCCTAGCTGACCAGTGAGAACTGGACCTTGACTGGACTCTCCACTGGCCTCTGCCTGCAACCCTGTGACTCTCTAATTACCTACCCTGAGAATTGTACTCCTGTGGTGATTTGGGACTTAAGGGACTAAAGTCAGAAGGTAAAATCTTTGACCAGGACAAACCTGGCTAGTGTGTACAATCCGGGCTCCATCGTCGTCGGTGTCAAATTGCACCTAGATCTTTTCTCTAACTCAGCCATTGACTATAATTTGCACTTTGTGCTTCTTGGCCTCAGGCCTACTAAACTTTGTAAAAATTCATATCTCTGGCTCCTGTCATTGGATTTTTGTCATTTTGGTGTAATTTTATTTATTAAATTGTACCCTATTTTTCTGATTTGGTCCGGGATTTTTATTGCTTTGCATTTCAACATTATTACTTTTTTAGTACTGCACAAATACTTTATACATTACTTCTAGGTTTAGGCTGCCTGCTCTGTGCGATAGCTACCAGTGGGTTGAGCTCAGGTTAATTTAGTGACTTTGACGGTTCACCCTGACAAGAAGTCTGATTCTTACTTGAGGTGGGTACCTATCCGCCTCAACTAACAACCCAGTCTCTTACAATAACTCATATGCATATGCTTTAGGTTGCCATCCAGCAACCATTGCTCAGTTTGAGTCCTGTTTTCAGGGTGGATCAGCTCACAGAACAGCATACGTAGATTTGTGTGATGGGTCAGATCGCTTCAGGCCTTGACTTTGTTAGCAATGTCATTCACATTTTAGATCAGCCCTTAGGCAAGCTGTTCGGTAATTGAAGTGTCAGACAGATTGAGTGCCGGCATTGTGCTCCATTTTGTTTGCCTCCACATCAAAAGGGGTAGTACCAATCGAAAACAAGCATTGGCTAAGCGAACCAGTCTTGTCTTTTTGACCTATTGGCCGTGTCAGTGGTTTTTAGACATAATGTACAGCATGGCTAAATAAGCAACAAAAAAAAGCTTATGACCTGGCTGACTGCCCCTGTTTGTAGGCCCGTATGCCTACAAAATGTTGTAGCCATTTTTTGCCCTTTTTATTCGTCAGTCAGGGTTGGATCAGCAAATGAAAAGAAACAGTATGTGAAAGCTTTTCTTTTTAAGTGCAGGTGGGGGGTTTAAAATGGACAGTGTCGGTGAGAGGAGCAACATGGATGGCGCAGGTGGGTGCGGGTTGGGGAAGCAATGCATGGGAAGGGGAGAAGCAACAGAAAAGAATGCAAGTGGAGGGAAGCAACACAGAAGGCAGGAAGGAATGAAACTAAAACAGAGGTTGGGAATGGGAAGAAGAAGCAACAGGTGACCGAGAAGGAGGGCATAGGCGGGGGGGGGGGGTGACACGAAGCGCGAGAGGATGAAAGCAACACGGAAGGTGAGGAGGAGAATAAATGGGCGCGAGACCAATGTGAAGCAGGCGGGAAGAAGCACACAAGTGAGAAAGCAACATGGGAGTACAAGAGAGTGAGAATAACTTAGAGGAGTGAATAGTATGTGCGACAGAAAACAACACAGAGTGCAATGGGAGAGAAGTACTGGAGAGAAGGCTGGAAAATGTATGCACCCTCTTGGAGTGTTTTACCAAAAATAAATAAATAGTGCTTAAAAAGCAAGCAGGGGAGGCATAGAAGCTAGCCAATCAAAAGAAATAGTAAAGAGACCATGCTCCATGGGAGGGCCAAAAACGCAAGTCTGACAAGCTAGGACACGCATATGAAGTGGGAATTGGACTTTGACCTAGTGGAAGATGTATACTGGGAGGCTGCCTTCATGCATCCAAGGGATGTGGCTATCGGAGCTTGTTTATGCGTGGTCCAGTTGAAATTTCTGTGTAAATCCTAGGACAAGAAAGCCAATCAGTGGTAAGCAATGGGCTGTCTCCAAGCCCATGTATGTTCTTGGTAAGCCCACAGCATGTGTTTCGCAACCAGATGAGACTCAATCTAAAAAGGAGTCCATGTCCAGCCTCCACCACACCCCGCCTCACACTGTACCTCCCGGGAGCTAAGAGATTATGCGTGTAGCACAAGTAATCAGGCTGGAGATAGCAGCATGGCTGCCATACAGGGAGAGTGCTTGGTGCCAGTGCAACATATGAGGCGCTCTTGGGGACCACACACCAGTCTGGCTGTATTTGTGAGTAAGGGGGACTAAGATAAAGCTCTTCGCTCTTCTGGAAAATCTGTGCTTCCTTCTCGCTTGTGTTTGTGTGTGTCTTAGCTAGCTTTGAATTAATTCCTTTCCTGAAATATCAATAGAAAATTGAATTTCTCCTCACTCAACATTGCATCTAATCAAACTACGTGAACGACGAAACAGCTACAAAAAACACATCTGGGAAGCGAAAGCATCGTACTTCAGAACCCAACTAGATAATGCAAGGAATCGCTCAAGACGACTGTTTGAAATTGGCAGCCAACAAACGGAGGCAAACAATGTAACCAAGCTCAGTAATAACACAGTGGAAAAATGTGAAGCGTTCTCTACATTTTTCAATGAGAAGTTCTTAGAAATCGAAAAGGAAATTGCAACCGACAAGCATAGTTCACAAGCCACTATAGTCAATGATCGCCATCCCGTTGATGACCCTACATTCCAGGTGGTGGAGTCAATGATGAACCTGCCTTCCTAGACCAAAATTCAAGCTGTCTGGAGTGAGTTCAAAACACTAACTGAGGAAGAGGTCCACAAGATCTTACTATCGATTAAACCAACTTCACATTTCAACGACCCCATCCCCGCCACAACACTAAAGGAACTCAGTCACATTTTCGCACCTATACTAACAAAGATTGTAAACTCATTACTAAAACAAGGCAGTATCCCAGAGTGCCTGAAGACTGGGCAAGTGACGCCCCTCTTGCAAACAGTTGGTGCTGACCCTACAATCCTGAGCAGCTTTCGTCCTGTGTCGAATATCCCCTTTCTAGCAAAATTGCTGGAAAAATGTGTGCACAACCAACTGAGCCAGCACATTGGCCAATTCAACCTACTCAACAAACTCGTATCAAGATTTAGACCAGGGCACAACACAGAATCAGCCCGTGGAAGCAGATTATTAATAATCCACTGGTGCAGGGTCACCACTTTGTCCACGGGTTCTTAACAAGTAAGGAGGAATCGACAGTACAAACCATAGGTTATTTATTTAGCATTCATGAATGGGGCTCTGTCCGACAAGCACCATAGAGATACTCAAGGAGAGAGCGCGCTGAACAATGGTTACATGGGTTTTAATAGCAAAAGATCACAAACAAGGGACGCCCAGAGGTAAATAGAGCTTTGGGAAAAACACACAAATGAGGTACCGGTAAGAATCGACAGCCTTGGTGCCTTGTGCAATTGTTGCGTCCTGAAGCTGCACAACAAGATATGCTATCTGAGCAAACTTTACTTGAGGCTTTACCACTGTCTGGAAAACCCCGTGCAGACTCCAGCTGTTCTTTTGAGCTGACTCTGCATGTATACACAGCCTACAATGCCCCAATCTAGATTCTTTACTCATGTTTATACAGATGCAGTGTCAAGGATAGAGCCAGGCTGAAAGCAGGGCAGGGGTGAAAAATGGATGAGGCATAGCTTAATCAAAAAACAAGAGAATCAGATTTTACATTTTAACAGTCCTTCCTTTTCAGCTATGCTGAATCCATTCTAAAGAAAGTACATATAATTTAATCTTGTATATCAATGTTCATAAGTTCGTAAATTTCAGTGTGCATCATCATTTCTCGATTCAATTCATGAACATTAATCGGGGGAGGTTTAATATGATTACAAGTGGTTATACAAGCTGTACATATCGTAGGGGCACATTGAATGCAGCAACAGCAAGTGAGAAAGTTGGCTCCTATAATTACTATTCCCATTAATAATTTCCAACCCCAAGTGGAAATAAGTCCCTGTAACCATTCAGACCAGGACCATGTTCCTTGGTCTTGATGTATTTCTGCAGCTATTTTATGTAAATTAGAAATGGCGTCATAGACAGAAGGGGCGTGGTCAGGAATGAACACGCAACAGCTACTGCCGATGATGCGACATGCTCCAACACGATCAGCTAGTATCACATCAAGCACCATTCTATTTTGTAAAGCTACGATTCTTGCAATTTGGAGCTCTTCTGTGATATTACCAAGAGCCATCGCTGTCTGATTCGTCACAGCCTCTACTACACGGGTCAAACGCCTAATTTTTCTGCTATTTAAAACCGACAAAGAAAAAGAGCCCCAAATTAAAATCAACGTATTGTTGTAGTGCAGTGTCAGTCTGATCTATTTCATTATTATCTATGGTCCTCTTGAATCTATTTAAAGAATTATCATTAAACAGTTTCTGGTCTTTATGATAGGATGCAGGTGGTAAGAACACAGGGGGAAGTAGAAAGGACACATAGCAAACTCCAGACCACCCAATAGGTAAATGATAGTAACCTTTACTTCCACAGATAAAATAGGTATTGTGTGAGGACAGAAAACTACTATTGTTCATTCCAGTAATGTTCAATACTGTAGTACAGTCACTTTTTCCCACTGGGATACTGCCAAAATTGCTCACACAAAGACTTGCTCGGGCTCTAGTAACAGCAATAACAGGAGGCCCGTTACCCTTGGCTGTCCGAGTGTTGGGGAAAACGTATCTTGTGGAGGAATTCCCTTTGCGATATTCCTCCATTTCCCATGCAGTTCCTTTGGCTTGTGGGTCCCCTTCCTCATCAGGGTAGCAGACTTTATTCAGTTTGGCATTAAGTCCTCCTACATCTGCTAGAGCAATTTCACTAATTTCAGAAGCCCACAACAGTGCGAACCAGGCTCTACAGGAGCCATTATGCAAGAATGGCAGGGAATGAAAGGCGTTCCTCCCTTCTTCTGGTGAGCTGGCATCATTCCACACACCCAGCAGTTAGTAGTGTTCGTAGCATTGTGAGTATGATGCAACATTTGTATGAAAGTGTTATTGAGGTAGGACATTCTGTGCTTTTGTTCGTGATAGGGAAGAGTGAAATAATGATGTTCGATGGGGACAGGAGTAGTAGCAGGTAATACGTTTCGAGCCGGAATTATTTCTTCCATTGTCCATAAAACTGCTGCCAATATTATCAACGATATGATCAGAGTCACTATACACAGTCTTGTCTTTGGAGCGCATTTCAGATCCCAATTTCTGCATTTCTTCTCGGTATCAATACAACCACAGGTTGGAGAGAGACCCAGGCACCACTGAACACATACCACAACCTTCACTGAACCTAGTTCAGCCGGTTCTGTGATCCTACCGTGTCACAGCCGAACCATTCCACTAATTGAAACTGGTCCTCCGGTATCTCTATCTGCTCCTTCCCTTCCTTGGTCGTAAATCGTACCTTGATGCCGATGGTACAGTTTGATCAGGAAACAAAGTGTCTTCGTTCAGAGGAGCAACACTTTTCTGAGTCTGTAAGATGTCTTTCAGATCATTTCTGCCTTCTGGCTGGAGAACAGTAGCTGGGATTCGCTTGCGCGGCATTTATCCAATGGCGTCTGTTGGTGACATGGACAGCAGTTCGAGTCGCAAGCAGGATCTGCTCCGGATTTTTCCAACGAGGCTCCAAATTCTTGGAACGTTGAAAGTTCTTTATCAACATGAAATCACCAGGTTGGAGACCATGAACCGGACCCTCTGATTTGTCTGGTATAGCTTCACGCACCTGCTGATGAATCAGAGACAGTTTTTCAGTCAAGTTTTTTAGGTAATCACTCAAAACAGGGTACTCTATTTCTTTGATTACATTTGGCCTTGGGGGTCCCCATACATTCATAGGTCTGCCAAAAACGATCTCGTAAGGAGAAAGTCCAATCCTACTATGTGGGATGGAACGAACAGATAACAATGCTAGAGGTAAGGCATCTGGCCAATTAAGACCCGTTGTTGCTTGTATCTTTGCTAGTTTCAACTTCAACGTGGCATTGTACCTCTCCACTAGACCCGCTGCCTGGGGGTAATTAGCAGCATGAAACTTCTGTTTTACCCCCAAACCCTTCATTAGGTATTGTATTATCTGGCCAGTGAAGTGGGGGCCGTTGTCACTCCATAGGACTCTACAAATTCCAAAACGGGGAAAGAACTCTTTTAACAAAACTTTAGCTGTTGTCAAGGCTGTGTTGTCTTTGGTGGGATAAGCTTCTACCCACTTACTAAAGGAACAAACCACTACTAATACATACTTCAAATTATTACAGCGCTCTAACTGAATAAAGTCCATTTGAAGTGCTTCAAAGGGAACCTGAGGTGGAGAAAATCCACCAGTAGGGGTTGATACTCCCTTCCCAGGATTGTGCTGTAAACATATCATGCAATGTTTGACCAAATGCTCAGCTGTTTTCCGAATGTGCTTATTATCCCAAACCTGTTCTAGTTGGGAGATGGTGTTTTTGGCACTAACGTGAGCAGGTCCATGAGCCATAGTCACAAAAGGTAATGAATAAGCATAGGGCAACTTCCATTTCGACATATCCTTTGACCTCCAACATCCCTCATCATCTAACTCTCCTTCCTTTTTCCATTCTGCCTTTTCTTGTTCAGTGGCTGACTGCTGTATTTCCTTAATCTCGGCATACATGTTTTCCCATCTTTCAGCTTGGGATTGTAGTACATATACTTTACTTGTGAGTGCACTTGCAGTATCTCGTGCTACTTCGTCAGCGAAAGCATTTCCTTGTCCCACCTTGTCTGTAATTTTCTTGTGGGCACTACATTTGATAATGGCTACACTCTTTGGCAATGTCAAGGCAGTAAGAAGACTACCTCTATGGGTCCCAGAGTAGCGTGCTACTCGCCGAAAAAAATGCTTCGACCCTCGTCAGGGATAGTAAGCGCTATACAAATGCACTTACAATACAATACAATTTACCAATTCACCATGCTGTATTTTAGAACCATGGGAGGTTAGGAATCCCCGTTCCTTCCAAAGCTTGCCAAAATTGTGTGCCACACCAAATGCATACTGGCTATCCGTATAAATATTTACTGATAATCCCTGACTGAGTTCGCAAGCCCTCAAAAGCGCAATAAGTTCAGCTGCTTGGGCAGATTTTTGCGGAATACGGGCTGTTTCTACCACAGTTTGTAATGTGGTTATAGCGTAAGATGCATAAGTGGTGCCATCAGGTAATTTCAAGCAAGAACCATCCACCCATAATTCCCCTTCAGGATCTAACAAAGGTGTATCTTTAAGATCTATTCTTCCCTTAATTTGTTCTTCTGTTAGGAAAATACAGTCGTGTATCTCATGAGTTTGTTCGGCTGGCAAAGGTAACAATGTTGCTGGGTTCAATGTCAAACATCTCTTGAGTGTAATATGAGGTGCCAAAAGCATAAGTTCGTATCCTGTGAGTCTAGCGCTAGTCAAGTGTTGTGTTTTAGTCTGGTTCAGAAGCGCATCTACGGAATGGGGTACCATAACCATAAGCTTGTTACTCAGCACTATCCCCTCAGATTGTCGTATAGAGATGGCGGTGGCAGCAACCGCTCTAAGACACCCTGGAAGTCCTCTGGCAACTGGGTGTAATACAGCCGAAAAGTAAGCACATGGACGATGTTTACTACCATATGGTTGTGTAAAAACTGACAAAGCACATCCTTCTCTCTCGTGTACATATAATATGAAAGGCTTAGCTGGAGTGCCTAACACTGGAGCAGAACAAAGGGATGCACGAAGCTGCTGATATGCTTCCTGACATTCAGATGTCCATGGTAGAGGAGAGGGAGTGTCTTTAGTAACAAGGGACAAAAGAGGTTTGATGATAAGTGAGAAGTTGGAGATCCACTGTCTACAGTAGGAAGTAATACCAATAAGTGCCCTGACTTCTTTTTGAGTACTAGGAATAGGGATTTGTAGGATAGTTTGAATCCTATCTTTAGTCAGAGAGCAGCCTTCCTTAGACAAGAGGTGACCCAAATAAGTGACCTCAGACTGACAATATTGCAGCTTATTCTTAGAGACCTTGTGTCCCTTAACAACAAGATGATACAATAGGGAGAGGGTGGCCTTTTTACACTGCTCAATTGTGTCTGCGGCTAGCAAAATGTCATCGACATATTGCACAAGTGTAACTCCTGGTGGCAAGAGGAGTTCATCCAACTGTCGTTTAAGTGCCTGACTGTAAATGCTAGGACTTTCTGTATACCCTTGTGGAGCCCTACAGAATCTAAATGAGCGGCCCCGTAATGAGAATCCAAATAGATATCTACTGTTTTCATGTATTGGAATAGAGAAAAAAGCATTTTTGAGGTCAATAACAGAAAACACAGTAGCTGTAGGTGGGATTAATGTCAACAAGGTTGTAATATCAGAGACGACAGGATATTGAGGAATCACTATTTTGTTGACTTCCCTTAAGTCAATCACAAATCGGTAAATCTTGTCCCCTGTTCCATCGCCCCGTTTTAGGATGGGGAGAATGGGGCTATTGCATACATTAGAGGAAACTTCCTCAACAGCTCCTGTACGTATCATGTCATCAATGATGGATATCAGTGCATCCTCACCTTCTTTTGATATTTTATATTGCGGGACTCTTGGTAAGGAAACATCCTCCCGAACCTGTATATGTACTGGGGAAATGTCCATTTTTCCCACATCTGTGTCAGCAGTAGCCCAAACACATGAAGGGACAGAATCAAGATCCGAACATAAAGAGAAATTATATTGTTTAGGTAATGTCCTTTTCCCAAAAATGACACGTACTCCAGATGGGGAACAATGTATAGTAGCATGGAAATATTTCAATAGATCGAGTCCCATCAGATTGTCTGGAGCATGTGGGGAAGTAAAAGGGGGCTGTAGTGATTAAATTTTTAACCTGCAAAGGTAGTTTTTGGGACACAGGGCTAGGAGTTGGTGTTCCATCAAATCCTATTGATGTAATTACTTGGCCAGACAAGGGTGTCCCAGGGACCAGTTTCTGAGATATTGCACTACGTGTTGCCCCTGTATCCACAAACAATTTCTGATCCTGCCCAAGGATAGTGGCTGTTATATAGGGCCCTGACTGGTCTACAGGTATCTCAACTGGTCCTCCTTGTCCTACGCTGTCCTAGGCAAAATGTGTTCCTACAGTTTCCTCTGATTCCCAATCCTCCATAGAATATTGATTATTTCGTTGATCAAAATAATTTCCTGACCTATTTCTCTCTGGAGCTTGAACCTGCTGTGGCTGCTGTCGGGAGCTGAAGTCCCCGGCTACCATTCACTTGTCCCCTTCCTCTCCCACCAGCAGCTAAAACAGGACATTCTGAACGCCAATGTCCTTTCTCCTTACAATAAGCACATTGATCCAGCCCTAGTGGAGTCTGTCTACGCGGTGGCCCTACTGGAGGTGTTTGTCTGAAATTCTGACCATAATTTTGACCACGACCTCGACCTTGAGGTCCATAGGCCTGGACCATCATTACCTTAGTTTTTAATTCTTTTAATTTTCCTTCTTTCCGTTCTTGCTCAGTGGTCACCTGATTGTGATAATACTGAGCCATATCTAATATAGCTTTCGGGGTTACTGAAGCCCATGTACTCTCAGAATTTTTTAAGCGAACCGATATCTCAGGAAGTAAATTTCCCACAAATCGATCTACAAATAAATGTGCACCCGTAGGTGTAGATGTATCTTGCCCACTAAAATCGTGGAACACTTCCTCAAAGCGAGTAAAGAAATCGGGGACGGCCTCTCCCTGTTTTTGTTTACAAGCAGTGAGAAGTGCCCAATCTATTTTCCTGGCCGGAACCATCGTTTTTATGCAAGTAAGTATGTTACCAGGAAGATCCAGTATAAGCTGACTAGGTTTCTGCCTAGGTTTCCTTTCCCTGTCGGCTGCTATAATGGCAGTCCAGTCTCCTCCTAAATCAACAGCATGATCCTGTTTCCGGGTAAGTCGCCACATATCTGGTGGCAGGATCATACCAAAAACGTATCAATATCTGCTAAGGTCATGACACAAGAATCAATGGCTGCCTGTACATCATCATAAAATCCTCTAGGATTTTTCCGTATGTCTGGTAAAGAGGCTTTTAAAGTGAGTACATCCGTCCTTTTCCAGGGCGTATATATCCAATTGTACAAAAAATGGGCTCTAGCATCAGGACTATTAGGGTCATCATTATCTGCATTCCCTCTTCCAGGAATTAATTGTGGCGCGGCTTCCCTCATAGGTCTTATTCGAGGAGAGGAAGAGAGTTCATTACGATATCCAATTATCGTTGCTATGGCATTGTTAATTCTACTCACAGGGAAGGCTCCTATCTGACACTGTCGATTAATAGCTCTAACATCATCAGGGCCATTCTGTCCTGTAGTCATCTCCCATTGGACCATAAGTTGATGAGAAAGCTTATTTATGAGACAAAGAAGCTCGCCCTCAGAAAAATCCTGTATCTGATCTATCATTTCTCCTACCTCCATTTCTAGATCACTCAACCAATTTAATACCATCAATCTTATCGCATCCTGACGTGATTGAGATACAGTAGAACGAAGAACTCGAGGGGTCAAGACAGATGCAGAAAGTACGGGATCATCAGTCATTTCGGGTGCAGTAGCCTGGGATGGGGGCGCAGTGGCCTGGGATGGGGGTGGGGGGGGTAGAGGATGTACCGGTACTGGTTGGAAAATAGGGAGCTGGACAACCGCTGGCAAAAGAGGTGGAACCGGAGGTACAGGGGGAACGACATTTGGTGGTCCAGGGGGGAAGAGGTGTTAAGGGTACATATGGGGGTGGGGATCGTTCAGTCAATAATCCATCAATATCTGAATCCACATCCTCTTGGTGGACCTGAACTGCTACTGTTGGTCTAACTATATATTCCTTAGATATTAATAATATATGCTCTCTATTTAAACATTCCTTTTTCTCCTGAACTTCCTTATCCTTCAATTCCTTATACTTCTGATACTCTGTCTTCCTTTCCTGTTTCCTTTGTACCTTCTCCGCCTTGAGCTGCCGCTCCTTTACTTCCTTCCTCCACATACGCAAACTGTCAAACATGGCTGGCCTAACTTTCTTTAAAAACAATCGTTTCTCTAAATACTCGAGTTTGTGAGGGTCCATTGTTCCCTCTAAAGGCCATTGCAGCTGGGGATCCCTTTTTGTATATTTGTTCCACAATGCATTATACATGATGGGACAAATACCATATTTGATGTACATCTCAAAATTCAGCGTACCTTCTGGTGGCGCTGGCTGACTTGCTTCCAAAATGCTCTGCTTATTACAGCAGCAACAACAAAACTTCCAAAGAGTGCTAATCACAGGCATGTTATATAAGATATAAAAAAAAAACTTAAAAACAGAGAGAAATAAAAAAATATTCTCACATTACCTGTAAGAAAGAATGTTAGTCAAAACAAATAGCAAGTTCCAAAACTGATTCTAAATTCCAAAATTCCAAGCAGATTCCGAACGGATACCAAACAAATGCCAAGGCAAATACAAAACAAATTCTAACCAAATGAACAGGTTCAATACAGATTTACCTTTTGTGTAGTCTTCGACTCCCACCTGTCGATCCTCCCTGATCCCAAAAAAAAAATGACCATCCGAAGGCCCCAGTCAAGGCCAGCAGCCGCCAGGAAGATCAGAGTCGGAGAGCTGAAAAATCACCTTGGACCATGAGCAACACTAGTCTCTTCAGGTGGGGCGCCCCTCAGCGAAGTTCGTCTTACCGACCCGATCTCCTCCCCTGGTCCGACTGCAAGCCCTTGATCGAACCCTACGTTGGGCGCCAATTTGTGGAAGCAGATTATTAATAATCCACTGGTGCAGTCCACGGGTTCTTAACAAGTAAGGAGGAATCGACACTGGAGCGAAGTACAAACCATAGGTTATTTATTTAGCATTCATGAATGGGGCTCCGTCCGACCAGCACCATAGAGATACTCAAGGAGAGAGCGCGCTGAACAATGGTTACATGGGTTTTAATAGCAAAAGATCACAAACAGGGGACGCCCAGAGGTAAATAGAGCTTTGGGAAAAACACACAAATGAGGTACCGGTAAGAATCGACAGCCTTGGTGCCTTGTGCAATTGTTGCGTCCTGAAGCTGCACAACAAGATATGCTATCTGAGCAAACTTTACTTGAGGCTTTACCACTGTCTGGAAAACCCCGTGCAGACACCAGCTGTTCTTTTGAGCTGACTCTGCATGTATACACAGCCTACAATGCCCCAATCTAGATTCTTTACTCATGTTTATACAGATGCAGTGTCAAGGATAGAGCCAGGCTGAAAGCAGGGCAGGGGTGAAAAATGGATGAGGCATAGCTTAATCAAAAAACAAGAGAATCAGATTTTACATTTTAACAAGCCATTGTTCACATAATGGATGACACCCTTAAGATGCTAGACAACAACGACTCTTGCCTACTCATCCTCCTAGAACTCTCATCGGCATTTGAAACTGTCAATCAAAACATCCTACTAAAAGTACTAGAAAACAGAATGGGGTTGTCTGGGAAAGTGCTCTCATGGTTTGCATCCTTCTTGCAGAATTGCTCACAACGCATCAAACTAGGCAACTCATTCTCTGACCCCACACCAGGGTTGACCATTTCCCCCCTACCCTCTTTAACCTATATATGGAACCACTAATGGAAATCCTCAAACAATCGAACATTGCATACCACATGTATGCAGATGACACACAACTATACTTAAAGATATCCTCCCTAAATAATGTCATTCCACTAAATAACACTCTAATCCAAACTCAGTCCTGGCTCTCTCAAAACAACCTCAAGCTGAACTTTTTGAAAACCGAATTCCACCTTTTCTCCCCTCAAAACATCTCAACACTCCTCCAAGATTGGCTCAAACACCTAGACGCCCTCAACTGGAAACCTACCATTATTGACTGCACGAAATCCCTTGGCATAACACTAGACGAGACTCTAAACATGATAGCTCACATCATTGCTATCACGCGCAGTGCGTCATTCCAACTCAGATTACTGAAGAATTTGAAACCATTTCTGCCACCTCTAGACTTCACACAAGCAGTACAATCATTAATGGTCTCCAGACTAGAATATGGATCAGCAACCCTGTCAGGTCTGCCCAAAGCGAAAACAGCTCCACTCAAAACGACCCTTAATGCAGCAGCGAGATTGGTAACAGGCACTAGACGCTTTGACCACATCCCCCCATCACTTAGGTATCTAGACTGGCTTCACCTTGTGGCAAGAACCCAACTGAAAATTGCTTGCCTCACACACAAAGCATTACATTTTAATGAACCAAGTTACCTGGCAGAAAAGATTCGAATCTCAGGTGGCTGCCACTGCCTAAGAAGTGCAAACTCTCTCAGGCTTGAACCTCCTAGATTCAGAAAACAAAAAACCTACACACAATCCTTCTCTGGATCGGCACCAAGGATCTGGAACTCCTTACCACCCAAGGTGCGTTCAAACCCATCGACCCACTTTTTCAAAAAAGAAGTGAAAATGATCCTAATGAATAGATTCCTAGCATAGACTTTTGGGGAGCCTCTCCCCAGGGCACAACGGACGTCACAATGTCAGCAATATCTAAATTGGTCAGAAGCACTTCCTTCACAGGAGAACCCCACTCAAACATTGCTCCCCTGGGTACCTGGATCTGATTAGTTTCAGAGCAGCAGCAGAATACCCACTGAGAAGATTCTAGATCAGTGCCTAATAATGGAACAACAAACGTTTATTTTGATATCTGTTTCAACAGCCCATTGTGTCTTTACGTGTGATGTACTTATACATGTCCATTTTTTTGTTCAGTCAATCTTATGTACAGCGCTCTATTGGGTCATGTTCGCGCTTTATCAAACATTTTTTATAAAATGCTGTACTTCACCTTGAAGACTGTCTCACACTAGTTAATGTAACATGCTTTTTTATGTCCTCACTTTTAGCAATTGTTTTGAAATGAATATATTCCTAGTCTAAAATGGTGCCTGTATTTGAAACCCACCTCTGTTTCTTGCTGGCTTCATAGTGAGGGCAGGCACTGAACCACTCTAGTCTTTGAGCATTTCCTATTTACATCAGTTACGCACGGTATTAATGTATGGGACACTTTTTGGTGCGTGGCGCACTAGGCGACAACTCGTCTCTTCACTATGAACAAAAGAAGAAACACACCTTCTAGTGTTACTGATTGAAAACCAAATCAATATGGAATAAATTGTGTAAAAATGCAATATCTATGTTGTGGTCCCAAGTTTAATTGTATTTTATTGATTTCCTTCAGTAAAATATAAAAATAAATTCAGTTTCTCCTTGTGTTTTTCTACAAATTGAAGACACTTCAAAAGTGTACTAACACTATTTAATACATTTTGAAGTTGGCAGTTTTGAATGGAAAATATCTCTATTCCAAAAATGCGCCTACGTTTTAAACTCCAGTGCTGTTTTTTTGTCCTCCCTCGTCCATGAGGGCAGCGACAGTACTGCTCCATTCTCCGTGAATTTGTTTGCCTACATTTTGTAGTGCCTCTGAATTGGTCCCTTGTTGAATTGTAGACGCGCTGGTTGAGCTGTATTGCTGTGAGTAATGATTAACAAAGCCTCAATAGACTCTCATAGAGTCCCCCACCATGTCTTGAGTTTGGATACCGTATATTGAATGCCTGACTTTTTGGAGGTTTCTTTGGTCCTTCTTGGGTTCCAATCTCACAGAATAAGCACAAAGTGATTGTGAGAGCTGCGCCCTGTTTATCCAAAGGTATTAGTGTTCTCACAACCTACTGGGAGTGTCCCGCTATAGTTAGCCACAGACTTTGAACTGCTCCAAGTAACTTGTGTAGATGCCTCTATCTAGCTCATTGTATATATACTATTTCCTTGTGATTGTTTCTTTTATAACAATAAATCACTGGTTGGACATTGAATTATTAGGCAGTATTTGTGGGTGCTAGGTTCTGAGTCTCTAACCCCACACCACCACTCCTGAGTAAGCTTGGACTACTCTGCTTCGCTACCCTTAGAGACAAGTGAGAAAAGGGTGGGCTTAGTGATCGTTTATTGGTTTGATAGCAGGTCAGGCCCCAAGACAGCAGTGGCAAACAATTCTGAGTGAAAGAATGGGCGTCCAGTAATCGGGGCCTGCCCTGTGGCCCAGGAAATCTTCCCATTGAAGAGTTTCCTTTGGGCTTATGTATTTTTTTGTGTCTTATGGTCGGCAAGTGTTCACTTGCAAAAGTGATGCTCTTTCCCTGTACCTTAAACTCTTTTCAAACTTGATAAGGTTATTGCTGTACTTTGGAGTACTTTTCAAACCTGGTTCCCATTCCCAAAAGGTCAAGGGAATGTACTGTTTAAATCAACCAACATGTAGTTTGAAACCCTGCTAAGTATGTTTTGGGAGTTCAGCCCCTCTCTTGCGGTGGTCCTAGTTCATCTCCCTTAGCAGTTGTTTTTGCTGTTCATTAGAGTCCAGGAAGATCCAGCTCTCCCAATAGGTTGATTTCTAACTCTAGAAAGGAAATAGCATTTTAGCATGCACAAGCATTCGGTACTGAATCTCTTACCGAGACGAATACTGGACAGGCCACACTCATTAACTAGTATGTACAAAGCTGAACATTTTAACTTTTTTTTAAGAGTGAATAGGGTTTTAATCAAGTTTTACTAAATTAGAACCGAGATATAGGCTGGGCAGCAGCAGTACAATTTTCTTCCATAATTAACAGCCACAGGGCATTTGAAGGAAGCATCCATGGAAGTTACACACAAAACTGATAGAACACATAGCATTACTGTATACTTCCTCACATAGAGACAACATATGCAGCAGCAGTGCAAGCTTCCCTCACATAAGTGGGATAGTAATGACATGGGCAGCAATTGTGCATGCTTTCCCTAACTGTGATTTTATGTGATGGTAAGTGTGTGCATGTGTGATATCTCAGATTATATGTATGTATGTATGGGGTTTTATTGATGCCATGATCATTTCTAGTTGTGATGTGTGCTTGTGTTGGTGTAACGGTATGTATTAATATATGTTTGTTTCTTATTTAGGATGACGGTGTTGCGCTGGTGTGACATTGTTTTTTTTAATTTGCTATCGCACACGAATCACCCTTACAGGGGTATCTCGGCACGGAGGACAAATATAGCAGCAAACCGAGAACTGAGTTTAAAACAGATCAGTCTTTAATAATTTATTGAAGTCAGTACACATGCCAGTCCGGATAGGCAGCTTATTCCAATAGGTGGGAAACAGATATGGAAAAGATCTGCCACCACAACTTGACCGACGAATGTGGGGGATAGTAAGTAGTGCTTTATCCATCGGTCGCAGGTTCTGCATTGGATGATAGCGTTTAAGCCTCTGTTGTAAGTAACCGGGCCCTATCCCCAATAAAGCCTTAAAAGTCAAACAACAGATTTTGAATGCAATTCACTATCTGATCGGCAACCAGTGAAGCGATCTCAAAAGTGGAGAAGCAGCATCTCTTGAGGGAAGATTACAAATGAGCCATGCTGCTGTATTTTGCACAACCTGCAATTTAGAGAGCAATGTTTCATTTGCGGAGGCCAGTAGCGCATTGCCACAATCAAGCCTGCTAACAATAAGAACCTGCACCAAGGTTTTAATAGCAGCTAGCGGAAGAAAAATAAGTGTTTTCCGCAGCAGACGCATCATGTGGAAGCAGGTACCTGTTAAGAATGAAACGTGCTCCTTCACGGGCTTGATCGATCATGACACCTAGGTTTTTTACTACATGACAGTGGGATGAAGCACAAGCTAGTTCAGGAGGCCACCAATCGGGAGTCCACAGTTGTTGGGCGTTCCCAAATAGCATAATCTCTGTCTTTTCTGTATTTTGTTGAAGACTATCTGACATCCACTCTGCAATCACTTTTATCCCCTTTATTTTAGCCACATTTCTATCAAAGGAGATAATCAGCTGAGTGTCGTCAGCGTAAGACAGAATTTCAAAGCCGAAGGATTTAATGACCTTGGCAAGTGGGACCACATATATATTGAACGAGGTGGGGCTCAGACAAGAGCCCTAGGGAACCCCCTTGTTAATCGTCATTGTTCTAGACTTAAAAGTCCCCAGCGAAATGACTTGAGATCGATTTTCCAAGAAGTTTTGAAACCACTCTAAAGCTGTCTCATAGATCCCTACTTTATTCAGCCTTTGTAGTAGCCTAGCATGTGACACAGGGTCGAAAGCTGTGGTCAGGTCTAAGAGCACAAGCATAAATGGAGTATTGACATCCAAAGAACATCTTATGGAGTCCAGCACCGCTACCAAAGCTGTCTCCGTGCTGTGCTCGGATCTGAACCCAGATTGTGATGGGTCCAAGATCTTGCTTACTTCAAGGTACTCTGACAGTAGTTTGTTAATCAGTCCTTAAAGTAGCTTCCCAAGGAATGGAAGCATGGAGATGGGCCTGTAATTAGCAAGAACTGAGAGTCCACGTTGGTCTTTTTAAAAAGGCATAACCTGAGCAAATTTCCAGGCCAGCTGCATTTCCTTGTCTCTATTGGCAGATTGAAGAGGGATCTGATTGCTGGTGCAATTTCCTTATCAAGAAGCACAGAGATCTTGGGCGGGCATGGGTCCAAGGGAGAGCCAGATTTAGATTTTTCTAATGCACTATGTATTTGCTCCAAAGAAAAGGTTTTGAACTTCCCCATGCTACATTGCCATTGCTAGGCGGGGAGATGAAATGCAGCTCAGTATTGGCTTGATTTGGCAGGCCAATAAACTTTTGATAGATAAGCTTGATTTTATTCTCAAAAACAATCCGCAAGAGAATTACATAATTCCTGCAAAGGCTGATTTGTCTGAGTACAAGCATGAGGATTAATAAACTCATTTAGAGCTTTAAAAAGCTCTTTAGAAGAGTTTCCAGCTTGGCCTATCTGATCGATGATATAAGTTTTGCATGCCATTTTGATATTGAAATGATACGTGATGAGAGCATTTTTATATACATCTTTATCTTTTGAGTTGTTGGTTCCGCGCCAATGTTTCTCCAATTTTTTTACATGACTTTTCCAATCTCAACTCCATCGTGTACCAGAGCGCATGAGGCCTATGTTTGTTATTTGCATAGATTTTAATCTGGGCAATCCTATCAAAGGCAGAATTCAAAGCCTTATGATAGTCCGAATGTGAGAGATTGTAAGAGTGAGGTATGTGGCATGATGCTTGTGTGGAATGCTGTTTATGATTTTGGGTGTGATTGTGTGTGCGAGAGTATGACATGGTGTGTATGTAATGTGTGCATTATTTTTCCTTTTGGTGTGTGTGCAATAATGTTATTGTGATGTGTGTGTGTGTTGGCGTTGTGGTATGTGGACTGGTTCCCAGACCCAAAAGGTCAAGGGAATGCTCTGGTTTGTGGGTTGCGCAATTGTCTGTGTGCCTCTGTACAACATAGAGAAAAGGTACAGCATGATCAAACGCCATTCAAGCTTAACTTATGAATATAGCATAAACAGCCTATGCAGGATTAGTAGAAACTTTCATCATAGAGAACGAGTACAACATATGCAGCACCAGAAGTGCTCACTTCACTTAGAAACACAGAAGATGAGATGGCATGTACAGCAGAACCGAGTTGCCTCCTGTGCTACCTTGAGCTACTGTTCAATTTTTTGCTAATTAGGTGCAGGCCACGGGAGCAATGAGATGTACCTCACAGTGCAGGGCAAGGACATCTGCTTCTGAGAGTCACAGCGCACATGCATTGTCTTCCCTTCGCTATGGTAAAAAAGCTTTTTTTGACCACACCTAAAATAAACCTTTAAAGATTTTTCTTAAGTAAAGGACAAATCTCATCCTGCTGCAACCACCACCCATGCCTGGTTGCACAAAATGGCGAGTGAATGGGTTGAATCAAGACACTTCGTAATGGTCATTGAGAGTCAACTGTGCATCAACTTGTGCAAGGTTGTATCTGAGCTGCAGCCTGCAGTTACTGTGGACTGACCAAAAACAAATAACGGTGCAGATCTGGCATACTATTGCTTTACTAAAGACAATGTCACCACCTTCAGAGGGGGGGGGGGGCAGCAAATAGGGTGAGACAAAGGGACTTTGTGCAAAGGGAAAGACACTTGTCAGTAGTGTAGTTTTAAAGCTCCTGGCACTTGGGCTCTCATTCTTCTTACCTATGCAGAGGTACAGTTTTATCCTGAAATTCCTTTAAGATAGCATTGATGCCCTCTGCCAAGCACAACACCCTTTCAAAATGCATGGTCCTTCAGCCCAAACAAAGTTTCCTCAATAGAAATCAAACAGCACTCAACTAGTTGCCCAGTAACAAAGAAAACTGATGAAAGAGGGTGGTGCTTCAGGCTGCTATTCTGTGGAAAATCCTGATTGGTTAGGAGTGGACACAATTTATTTAGAATTGGGGAAGCAAGGTTTACATTGCCAGAGGCTCAGCTGGCTCTGCTGGTGTGGACCTGTGACTTTGTTGTCCCTTCTGCCAAGGGACCACCAGGTCACAGTGATGGTCTACCCTCCCTATTGAGGGAGGGACAACTGTCGCTCGTTTTCCTTTACCATGTCCGCAAGTCATGTGAATACCACCAGGAAAAATTGATAATTGCCCCCACGTTCAGAGAGAAAACTCCCTGCAAATTAGGGCCATTTATTTGTTGTTTAGAAAAATTACTCCCTCTTTGGGAGTTTATTTGAGTGGGTGCTTTAGGACGAGGAACTCTAGATAGGGCAGACTGTCCTTCACCAGGGTGGCGGAGGCCTTGGTAACCACCGCCGGGCAGACAAATGCACCATCCGCTAGGATTTAAATAAGCCCATAGTTGTTTCGTATTTATTGATGTTTTTTATGGCTGCTTCAATGTTCAGTAAAGAAAAAGAATTCATAATCCTTGTCTATGGTCCTGACTAGAACATTTCTCAACAAAACAGTGTTGGTTTTGATACAGTTAACTGCAATAACCAAAGATATTACTAAATTCAGTTTGAATAATGGAGAATTACTGTGGAAGCTCTTTGAAGCTAAGGTGATCCTGCTGTGGATCTGTGGGCCTGTGGTTGTAGTCTGCTGGAGGCAATATTTAGCATTGAAAATAGGGTGTTACGAATTTTATTTCAAGAAAGAATTGATATTTTGGTTGATGTTTTGACCTGAAATTAGACTTCGTTTCTATGTAGGTTAGGTTTGCCTTCTTACTGTTGGTACTCTAGAAAATAATATACCTCGCTGCTGCAGAACATCAAGTAGGTGGTTATGAAGATTAAATATCTGTTAAATTCTGCAGTTAAAAGTTGTAGGATTATAGTAATGTAGGACCTTACTGAACTTTTTCCTTGACTTAATAAGTAGAACCACAACTGCAGCACATATGAAAGTCCTAGGTTTGGCTCCTCATTGAGCCTACCTAGAACAGTGATATTTGATGGAGTGAATGAATAGTAGGGTTTAAACAAAGTTGAAAAAAATCTAATTTCAATATCTACCTCAATCAGATTGAGGCTACGTGTATAACAGTTATCCAGTGATAACTGTAGGTTTTCCACAACCCCTTTTAGATCATTGAATCACATCTTATTTTTATGCCCTTACGTTATGCGACAAATTAGTTGTTCATAGGGATAGTTTCCCATATGGAGCAATCATTTGTAATCAGGCATTGGCACTTTTTTGTTCCAATATTTTTATTGTTTTAAAAAACAAGTTAGTACAGTTACAATAAAATGCAATACAACTTAGCAGTGTGATCCTTAAATAGATGAGCATTTCATAGATACAAATATATTATATTTAATAAATATATGTGAAAGATCAGCAAATCTGGATAAGCAGAGATTGAAAAAGAACAGCTCCTACAAACTAGTTGTATTGCTTAGATAAGTAAAGCAACAAAATACAAAAAAAAAAAGTAGAGAATAGTAAGTAGGAAGAAAGAGGAAAGAAAGGAAGAGAAGAGAGGACGAGTGATAGATGGGGACAGATGCTTCATTGAGGGAGACAAGTTAAGAGGTAGACACAAAAGGGTACTGAGCCACCAACCCTTGCGAAGCCAAGTTCATATATTTATCCAATGACCTGCAAACAGTATTAGAAATGGAAGGAGTATAGCGCTTCTCCTCAACAAAGGTATGAGCCCCACGAAGATATGATACCCATGCCCACCAAGTATGATATGATAATAGATTAAAGGATTTCCACTCTGTTAATATAACTTTAACAGCAATTGATACGAGGAGATCAAACAACTGCATATCAGTATCATCAAGGGGTAAA
The DNA here is from genome assembly GCA_963921515.1 of Calotriton arnoldi. Taxonomy (NCBI): domain Eukaryota; kingdom Metazoa; phylum Chordata; class Amphibia; order Caudata; family Salamandridae; genus Calotriton; species Calotriton arnoldi. Next base: position 1,121,948 of record CAWUFW010002134.1, on the reverse strand, counting down.
GGAGTTGGTGCAGCCCATGGACCCAATAAGATTATGGGTAATGAGAGCTCAAATGCAATACCAAAGATTAGTGATAAATGTTTCTGAACCAACTCCCAAAAGGGTTGTAGCAATGAGCACTCGAAAAACATATGTTGATGAGTACCAGAGACCAAATTGCAATTCCAACAAAGATCGTTATCCCTGAGCTTCAGTTTATGCAAACGGGCAGGGGTCCAGTGCAGAAGATTCAATGTAAAAAATTTAGATTGAATAAGGGAAGGAGCAATCTTATTCTGTAGAGAAAACTTCCCAATCACCTGCCATGTCTCTTGTGAAATATGTTTAAAAATATCTTGTTCAAAATGATGTGACCATTTATCCTGTGTAAAGGTAGAATACGAAGGCAGTGGAGCGGGTAGAAACTTATATATTCTAGAGGCAGTATGACCTGACCGAGACCACATAGAAAGAAGTGAAATAGTAGCCGAGTCTGGACAAAGGGGTGTTTTAGAAAGGGCAACCTTTGATTTCAGAAAGGAATAGAAATCCATATTATTAAGCTTATACTCTCTAGCTAAAGAGGAAAAGGGAATAGGGTCATGATTGGAATCATAGAGATCTCTATCCAACGTAATACCTTTACTAGCCCAGGAAGACGTCGTAACAGGATCGATATCAGTCACAATTTTAGGATTATACCACAGTGAAAACCACCTCGATTTATGAATGGGTTTGGAAACCTTTTTATCTATATATTTTAATGCACTAATTGTGTCTGAAATAATACGACCTGAATATGATAGAACCAGCTTGGAAGCAGTTAAAAAGGAAGAGGTAGATAGAGGAGAGCACAATTCTCGTTCAATATAGATCCACGGGGGGGGTATGAGGGGAATCCGAAGCAAACCAAAGAGCACCTTGAGATGCCAAAAAGGCGATCTGATATAAATTCCAGTCCGGAAGATTACATCCCCCCAGAACATAGGGTTTTCTAAGATGTTTATATGCGATTCTAGCACGCTTATCACTCCACAAACATTTTGAAGTGAGTACATCAATCTCATGAAAAAAGGATGAGGAAAGCTTTATAGGCAGCATAGAGGACAAGAAATTAACAATCGGAGTTATCATCATCTTAAGAGTTTGAAATCGACCCCACCAGAAGATATATTTTGGAGACCACGCGGTCAGCAGATCTTTAACCTTAGCTATTATATGAGATTCGTTATAAGAGATAGTATCCGAAAGGTTTTTACAGAACCAAATTCCTAAATATTTAATACGAGTCGATTGCCATTTAAAACCTGCATTACCCATGTGAGAAGGGAAACACAACGCATTAAGAGGAAACATTTCCGTCTTATCCTTATTCAGAGTATACCCTGAGACGACCGAAAATTCTTCAATAGTATTGGAAATGGCAGGAATTGCAGTAGCAATATCCTCAGAAAAGTTGAGAACGTCATCCGCATAAGCGGCCGTTTTAATTTTCTGCGAACCAAATTGAAATCCTTTGATAGCCTGATTCAAGTTGAGTAACCGAAGGAGTGGGTCTATAGACGGTAGAAAAAGAAGGGGTGATAACGGACATCCTTGTCTAGTTATTGCATTTTGAGAAGGGATCCGACAGAAGACATTAAAAAGGAGATTATGTCCGTAGTGGAAGAGGCAGTCCATAATGACTGGATCACGGAGTCAGAGGGGAACTTCCTGTGCCAAGCGGACCCTGTGATACCTTATTTCTACACCCTACCTAAGGTGCATAAACCCGTGAGGCCTCCGCCTGGGAGACCGATTGTGTCAGGCATAGGCTCGCTTCTCGAGCCTCTCTCACAATTTTGTGACTTCTTTTTTAAGCCTGTGGTCCAATCGAGACGGGCATACCTCAAGGACACTACTGAGGTACTGCTCCTCCTTGAGGATCTCAACTTCGACGTGGAGAAAGAATTCCTGGTGGGATTGGACGTGGAATCATTATATACCAACATACCACAATTGTTGACCCTACGAGTGGTGGAGGAGATATTATTCTCATTGGATTGGAATTATTGCACACCTAGACCTTTCATTCTACATCTGGCAGAAATTGCCTTGACCAAAAACTACTTTAAGTTCAAAGACACCTATTATCTTCAGACCCATGGGACATCCATGGGCAGTGTCTTTGCTCCGAGTCTTGCGGGTCTTTATATGGCGGCATTTGAGGACCAATATATCTATGCCGCCGAAAGTGTTTGGATCAATAACATCAAACTATGGCGACGCTATATTGATGATGTCCTCCTGATCTGGGAGGGCAACAGACAATCCATAGAGGATTTTTTGGTCTGGCTTAATAGCCGGAATCCCTTGCTCCTTTTCACGTCGACCATCACCAAGGAGGAACTTCCTTTCTTGGACCTTACTATTTTTCCGAAGGAAGGAGGCCTGCAAACCAAAATGTTCCATAAGCCAACTGACAGGAACAGTCTCCTCTCCTTTGAGAGTTACCATCCAAAATCCCTCAGGGAAAATCTACCAGTGGGCCAATTTTTGCGGCTCCGACGGAACTGTTCTGATAAGAAGGAATTTAAATCAGAAGCCAGCACACTGCAACAGAAACTTTTACAACGGAAATACCCCGGCGGACGATTAGGAGGGCACAAAGAGAGCGAGCAATTGCCATCGGGAGACACTTCTGGAACATGTGGCACAAACACCTACAAACAGAACTATATGCGTCACTACCTTTAACACAGCCTCCAGTAAAATCCAGAAGATTATCCAGCAGAAGTGGAGAATTTTAAACTCCAATGGGTTACAACTGGAGAAGCCTCTTTTCTTTTAAAAGAGGACGTAACCTTAAGGATATGCTGGTCCATACTAGACCAAGAGACCCGGATACAAGACCAGCACAAATAGATGCAAATGAATCAACATGGGCCCTTCCACGGGTGACGGGACATACCCGTTGTGGGTCGTGCGAAGTATGCCATCTCCACGACTAACACTAAATCTATCGATGTCGGCCTCACATATCCCTGGGAGCAGCGGAAGCACACAAATTGTAACTCTACTTATGTCATCTATATGATGAGATGTCCCTGTAACCTGATGTATATTGGGATGACTACAAGGAAAGTCAAAACAAGGATCATGGAACACCGATCAACTATCCGTTGCCAGAGAACATGTAGTCGTCTCACTAATCATTACAAAGAGAAAAATCATTCACCAGAAGAAATATTCTGGACGGTCCTGGATAAACCAACGATGGGAGCCTCTGTTAGGAACCCAGGGAATGCACTCTTCATCAGGGAACAGAAATGGATCTATCGGACCCATAGCCACCTAGGGGGACTGAACGATGACATTCCCTGGAATAGCCTTAATAATCTCTAGCGCATCTACTGTAGGATTTGTACTGAGTGTTTACTACCATCTTTCAGTATACTTCTCCCCTTATGATTTTATCTAGGATACAGGATACATTATAGCTGTAGTCTACACGTATTATTTACTGTGTATTAAAACCCCTTCCCCTTTCCCCCTTTTCTCCCCCCACCCCGAAATGATTCCACCGAAGCCAATTGCTATATTTTATTTTCCTCTTATGTTTGGACAAGACGCATAGCGATGTATATATGTATGTGTACATATATATTTTTTTACATATATATCTGTACACCGTTGGGTTTTGAGTGAATTTGGCTAAATTTTGCTTTCCATTCTGCCTTCTGTGTGCATACGTATATATATGCGCTGTCACTTGAGATGTGGTAATTATTCGACCACTGAGGGACTCGCGTTGCTCACTACCAACATGGAAGTCGACTCCCCCGCTCTAGTGTCTCACAGAATCCGTCCCTTTCCTTTTTGAACACATGACGGCGGTCGCACCCATAATGATGTCACTTGGGGCGTGGCTGCGCGTTTTAAGAGAACCGGGGTTTGGCGTCTTCCCCAACCTACACGGCGGTGGTAGAGACGAGCGATTTGGCCACAGCTTACCTTGATGAAGTAAGGGGTAGATCATGAGGCGTTAGTCCCATGAGTGGGATTGTTTTCATACACTCGGGGTCAGGCCACTTTTTTGCTGAGGGTTCATCTATTTCCTCGGTGGAGTTCTGTGGGGTGGTTGAGCACTTGAGCAGGATTTTATTTGTTAACCTTGTTCCAACCATACGAGGGGTTACGGTAAATGCTTGATGGGATACAGCTGGCCCACGCATTTTCATTCCCTCTCACGATTATTTAACCGCTCCTTTCTACTGCCTGTTCCGAGATTTGCCGTAGGGTATGTTTCTAACTTGGAAATAACGCCACTTTGCATTGCTTAATAGTATTTTTTTCTTCCTTTTATATTGCATTCCCAACAGAGTGTGACTATAGGGAGCTGTCCTCTCTCCCCCGCCAGTTCAAGTTTAGATTATAAGTAAACTCGGTAAGCCTCACAGAATGTTTGATGTTTCCTCTTTCTTACTTCTTCTCTTTTTTGGATTTTTTAATCTGTATGTACTGGACCAGAACTACTCTGGTACCAGTTTCTATATGCGAATTGAGCGCATCTAACAGGGCTTTAATGCAGATATGTAAGAACTTGGCAGGGCTCAGTCAACAGATTGTTATGACTTGGAGCTGGCCGTGTGTCGCGCCCTATCATGAATGCTTTTATTACATTACATTTAATTTTATTTTATTATAGAGGGGTCACACATCACTGGATGTTTTTCTGTATAGCACAATGAGCACAGCACTGTCTTGTTTTTACTAGTTTTTATTTGGTTCCTTGCAGGTTCCACTGTAGAGAGCAAGACGCTCTATTTGCATGCGTTTGGAGTAAGTTACCCAACAGAAACGTTTTCCCCTCCATCTTTGACTTTTGGTGGTTTGGGTGAGAACCGTGGGGTCATACAATAGTGAAGTCCTGATGAAAGCCGGGCAATTTGACCACTCCGGCTGAAACATGTCGAAATTTTTTGCATAGTGGAGGGGATGGTGACTCATCATAGGTTTACCATACTACCATCCACAGGTCCTGTTGTGACCGTTTAAATACTTCTGGACAGGGTACCCGATAGTAAATTAAGATTAGGGACTCCCTGTAGCCAGTTTTAACTCACTGTTTATGCTTTTATTTTCACTTTTTGATCCCTTTGTCTTTTTGCCACGTTGTATTCTGTGTTGTATTGTCTTCCCCTTCCCTATTGCTCCACCCTCAGCGTTGGTCGGCGCGGGGATGTCGTTAACAGGCCCTATGATGAAGCATGACACAGATTTCTGTGTGTGAGGGCATTTTTAACATTTTTGTGTGATTCCCTCAATAATAATTTTTACTAGCATTCATTTATTGTTCATGCAGTCCCTCTTCTTATTAGTGGTTTCATAGTTAGTGTCGGAGGTCGAAGAGGGACTTTATCCTTCCACCCCTCTTCTTTGTGATTTATATCCTTGTCTAGTGCCCTGACAGAGATTAAAAAAAGAAGACGTAGCCCCATTAATTCTAATATTAGCTTTAGGATGTGCATACAAGGACATTACCATATTGATAAAAGAATCTCCTAGGTTGTGAGACTGAAGCACTGCTTGTAAAAAAGGCCAAGATACCTTATCAAAAGCCTTTTCGGCATCAAGGGCAATCGCTGCCGAAGGCAAAGCAGAAAGTTTCGCTTTCTCCAAAATATGACAAAAAGTTCGGATATTATCTCTAGCCAGTCTTCCCTTAACAAAACCAGTCTGCGAGGTATGGATAAGACTAGGGATATGGCCCTCTAATCGTTTAGCCAGAATCTTGGCAAAAAGCTTAGCTTCCATATTTAAAAGCGAAATTGGACGGAAATTTTTAGGATCAGAATGATCTTTGCCCTCCTTCGGAATCACGACAATAGTAGCCTCAGCGGCTGAACCAGAGACCTTACCTGTCATGACAAAGTTATCAAAGACCTCCTTGAGATATTTTATTATTGAGGATAAGAATGTCTTATAAAAAGCAATAGGGTACCCATCAGGCCCTGGGGCCTTCCCCGACCGAGTAGTCCTGATGGCCTGAATTATCTCTTCAGAATCAATCGGTTTCCCCAAAGCCACCATATCTGATTCAGAGATAGCGTTAGTAGGGATCGAGGCCAAGAATTGTTGACATTTAGCGATATTACATTGATCTTTGGGAGTATATAGCTTTTTATAAAAATCATGAAAAACGTCAAGAATTTCCTGGGTATGAAATTTCCTAGAACCAGAATTATCAATGATAAAGGAGATCTGAGCAGTGTTAGCATTTGTGTTCTGATATTTTAAGGTAGCAGCTAACATCTTACCTGCTCTATTTCGTAACAACAATTGTCTAGATTTTTGAGCATGAACACCAATATAAGCTCTTTTAGTAACTATGGAATTAAAAGAGTATTTTAAATTTTTGATGTCTTGTAGGAGCGACTTATCATTAGAGCTTCTATATAAAGTCTCTTTACGTTTAATATCATCCCCCAAAGATTTGAGTGACTCCCTAATATCCGCATTCCTTTTCGCCATTTTTTTGATAATATGGCCTCTAATAGTACATTTAAAGGCATCCCACAAGACTACTGGGGAACTCACCGAAGACTCATTATCTTTAAAGAAGTTGCCAATTTCTTCGGTTAATTGTTTAACTTCATCATTATCATCCAAAATCTCTGTATTAAGGCGCCAAGTATGCGGTCCACTTTTATCCGTAAGATTAAGGAGAGTGAATGAGACCGCTGCGTGATCAGAAACGACAGTTGGGTGAATCATAACATTAGTAGTATGCTTTAAAAGCACCACGTCCACTAGAAGGTAGTCAATACGAGAAAAACTAGAATGTGGGGAAGAGAAAAAGGTGAAATCACTACCCGTAGGATTATGCATTCTCCAAACGTCAATAAGATGATGAGAGGAACACATATTAAGCAATTGCTTATGCGCCCTAGGCGGACGAAATTTAAAAGCGGAGTGTCTGTCTAAGGAAGGGTCCATAGGTAAATTGAAATCACCACCAACAATTGTTTTAGCACTTTGAGGAATGTCAGACAACTTTTTACTTACAGAACGCCAAAAAAGTTGATCATCGATGTTAGGAGCATAGATGTTCATAATATATATGTCAATCGAGCCATTGGACAAGCGAGAAAGCAACCATCTACCATCAGAATCATGCTCTGCAGAAACAATAGATAGACCAGAGCTTTTGGAAATCAACGTCACCACCCCATTCTTCTTACCAGAGGCTTCAGAACATGCCACATCAAGGACCCACTCCTTCCGTAAAAGTAAAGCTTCCTTATAGGCTATCTTGGTTTCCTGAAGTAAAACAATATCACCAGATAGGCTTTTGCAATATTCCAGAATCTTAGTCCTTTTAACCGGGTGATTCAGGCCACCCGCATTAAGTGAAAGCACATTCAGACCGGACATGAGTTGACGCAAATCAACCTAAATAAAAATGGTTGATGCAGGAGAAAAGGAAACCAATCCAACATTACAACAGGTAGAGGGGTAGGTGACAAATAGAAAGGACGTAAAGAATAAGTCGAAGCAGGAGTCCCCAGAGAAGAAAGGATATAAAACGAGAAAGAAAAGACTAGAAGAGAAGAAAAAGGAAATTCAAGGAAAAACTGAACACAAAAAAAGAACCACCCCACCAGGGGATGTCTGTAATAGACAAAATGCATGGGAGGAAAAACGTGGAAGAGCAACCACAGAGGCCAGCACACGGCGCAGACCGCTCAAAAAAGATAATGCATTGAGCAGCGGAACAATAAAAACTAATAAGTACAATTTCTACAATCTCAGTAATCGATCAATAAAGTTAAGCGGTAAAGGTTCCAAAACCTATACAATCATATTTAAAGAATGGCCTACAGATCTCATGTCTTAAAAATAAAAAATACACAATAAATTTCAAGTTAATGCCTTATAAATAACACTAATAAGTAATTTAAGGAATCACCTAAGGCGTAATAAATACATATAAGTGGTATAATAAATAGCAAATTGATGGAATATAAATACTAAAAACACTATGGAAATTGATAGCATCTAGGAAAGAGTGCTCAATTCAATGAACGGGTAGAAAATAAATAGTAAACACCTCTATGAATTAAAAAGAGAAAAAGTTCTATAATATATATCCTATTTAATAAATGAGCAACATATTATCATCTAATAATCAATTCTAAGGCATATAAACAATGAGGAGGTAGCAACGAAACCCGTGTAAGACATAGTTCATTATAAAAGCTAACAGCAAGGAAAGATCAAAGTAATATATAAATTCATATACAGCAGAGATAGAGAAGAATAGAAAAGAGAAATCTCTCAGCAATCGCACCAATGTAACACATACTTAGACAATTAATAGCACTCATGAATAAAATACTTGAATCTATGATATAGTAGGAAATAAAATAGAAAGTAGGAATAAATAGTAGATATATTATAAATTTGGCTAAATTGATGCGTACCCAACATATAGTCTTCTAAGAATCAGAATTAATGCATGTGGTAGAATAAAAGATAAATAGTATATTACACATAAAATATAGTACATGACCTATGCCTATAAATATCAGAGGCCAGGCACAAACCATATAATAGTAAATTCATATGTAACGGAATATACAAACAGAATACAGAAGAATATAGAAAAGATAGTAACAAACAAAAAAACTAATGAATAATAAACACCCAGTAAAAGATTAATCGCCAACATATAATCAGCGAATAATAAAAAAGACGTACAATGAGAAGTAGACATACAAGAGAGACTATGACCCGCAAGAGCTATTGGAACGAGAGAAGAGATATGTAGAAAATGAAATATATGAAGAAAGAACATAAATAGAAAGACTCAGCATAGAAAAAGAAGAATGTGAAAAGAAGAAAAGAAGACACAATTACCACTCATATGTAACCAGCTAATACCAAAATACTACCATTTTGATAAGGTATGAAACCTGTAAAGGAAAAGTTAGTATAAACAGCAGAAAGCTAATAACCCTAACATTAGATAATCATCTTAACAACCAGAAACCCGAGGAAACACCAGTACCCATAGACTAGTGGAAAGACACAATTACCACTCATATGTAACCAGCTAATACCAAAATACTACCATTTTGATAAGGTATGAAACCTGTAAAGGAAAAGTTAGTATAAACAGCAGAAAGCTAATAACCCTAACATTAGATAATCATCTTAACAACCAGAAACCCGAGGAAACACCAGTACCCATAGACTAGTGGAAAGGCACCGAAAGTGTTGAACCAACACCATCTGGAAAGGAAAGATATTAAGAGTTAGAGGTGCCAGGAGGAGTTTCGGAATCCATCTGAGACTCAGACTGATTATCCAAAAAGGTGGATAAGTCTGAGGGTTCATAGAATATCTGGGTGCGACCTCTGAAAGTTATTCTGAAGCGTGATGGACCTGCAAAGGAGAAAGGGATGTTCATCTCCATAAGTCTACTACGAAGATTCAGAAAACTTTTCCGGCGAATGACAGTGTCTCTGGCAAAATCTTGTGATATAGCAATTTTATGACCTTCCCAGTGCAAAGATTTGATTCTCCTCATTTGAGCTAAAATCTGTTCAGTATGCTGGTGCCGTAGGGGTTTAAAAATCACCGGTCGCGGAGAGGCCAAGGATTTTGGTTTGAAGGTGGGCACTCTATGAGCACGTTCTATTTCAAAGTCTTTTTGAAATGAAATGTTTAACACAGTAGGAATCCAGGTAAGCAAAAAATCTAATACTGATGAAGCAGATTTTTCGCAATCTTCCGGTAAACCAAAAATACGGAGGTTACTCCTACGATTCCTGTCTTCCTGCTCAGTGAGATCTCTCCGCAGTGAAACCAGAGCACTCCAAACTTTGCATATGTTTAGTTTGCTTGTTCGTGGAATCTTCAACATTACTTATACGAGTTTCTGCATTGGAAACACGCAGAGAGAGACTTTTCAGCTCATTCCGGATTGCTGCCACCTCAACCTGAAGTAAATCTGTGTTCGTTTTGGTGCTCTGTGCAATATCATGGACTGAATTAAGTCTGAGCAGGATAGTGTCCAATGTAGTGACGGAATCCTGATTGCCCTTAGATGTTAAGTCCGGAGTGGGGGAAGTTTGTTTGGACCTCTTCAAGTTCCCCTTAGAGTCTCTGTCTTTTGAGGAGACACCCATGCCTTCTGCCATTGGAGCCACGTCAGTTGACGCACCAGATCGTAGAAATAAAGAAACTCTGTACCGGCAACCCCAATTAAAAATAGGCAACCGCACTCAAAGCCACAACAACAGACTGATGATCAAAAGAAAAACATCTTCCTTTGTTTTCCCTACAAGCAATTGAGTACAAGGACACTAGTTAGCTGTTATGGTTCTACAAGATTTCTGTCAGATATCACAGTGTGCTTGGAGTAGTGACAGCAAAAGCATTCCAGTACACGCCACCATTTTAGTCACTGCATCGGATAAAATACCTCTGGTAAAATTGCCAACAATGCCTTAGGATGAATTACAGGAGCCAATGTAGGAAATGAAGGTTAAATGCCTGCCAGCACACTCTGAGGTGACCTGGGCTCAGTGAAGGCCGCCAATTTGTCACAGCAAATATTTTGGAGATGCTGCAATAATACACCAAGCCAAAAAGACTCAAAAATAGGCTCACAAACGATGGTTTTTTAAATATTGCATCCACTTTGAAGGAGAGCTGACTAGTAAATGTACCACCGGTTATGTGATAGATCAGGCGGAACAATTCAGTCAGAGCACACCTTCCGTGAGTGAAGACGCGCAACAATCACCTCACCAACATAAATATTGCAGCACAGAGGCAGGACTAGAAAGCGCTGACACCATATCTCATGCAGAGGAAATAATAGATGAGGAACCAGGGTATACCGGCCGATACACTGACGCAATCAGTCCAGAGAACGACGAAGCGTTTGAAGTCGTCGCCATTTTGAAGTCCCAGCTATGACCGGAAAATCGGCGTTATGTCCATAATGCCAGGACAAGCACCAAGACGTCCGAAATTCAGGCCATGGGTTCCTGGATCATTCCGATGCTCATTTCCGTTGTATGGTGAACAAAAATTCACCCAAATATCATTTTATTTGAGCGAGCGCGTCCGCGGTCCTACGGAGCTGAAAACAACGCGGCCATCTTGTTTGCGCTCGAAACCACGCCCCCCAGGCATTGGCACTTTTAATTGAAAGCGCAAGAAATGAAACATACTAAAGTACATTAAATCAACTTTTAATATGTTTTTATGGATGACCTGAGCAAACGTGATGTAGGGAACCAATTGCTATGTGAGTGCCTAGCAGATGATTTTTAATCATATCCTGGACTGAATTTTAAATTTTATATATGAAAGTATTTTTATACATTTTGATGTTTGTTGTTGTTTTATAAAACGATTTAAACAAAATTGATTTTGCTTAACCGAGAAGTTTGAATACAAATAAACACCTTTCCAACCCTCTGTTGTCTGTCGGCGCCTACGGCTACAGGCTGGAGGAATATTTTTCAACCTCCTCCTAAGAGATCAAACGCAGTATGTCATCCCAGTGGCATTCATCCAGTCAGAAGGTTTAAGCTTAGTTGGGATTTAAACCACTTGCTATTTCGTCTCATATATAAGCTATCCGAACTGTTGGCTTTGAGTGATGTGAAATTGTTTTCTTGAAAATCAGTGTTCCTAGTTACCATTACTAATTCAGCATGCACCAGCACTCTGCAGGCCCTATACACCTCAGAATCTTAAATTGTCTTAAACCTGGACTTAGTCTTTTTGGAACCACCATCTGCATTTAAAATCAATTCACACCTGCATTTCCTGGAGTGTTCATTTCTCACGTTTCCTAACTTCCTTTGTTTCTTATTTATTAACCCCAAAATATTGTTTCAACGGTGCCTATCCCAGTAAGATAACGGAGTGGTTGTGTGATTGCTAAAGAAAACTATGTGCCAACTGTACATCACCGATTCCAGTCCCAGTATATGAGCTTTTGGCGTCCATTCAGTGCGTAACCCGTATGGGACAGATTCCAAACCTTCCAAGAGAGCCCACAAGGTTAATATACTTTCGGAGCGCATTTCTGATTATCCTGCAGGACACACGATTGAATAATATGAGATAGCTCATGAGGCTTGTGTTTCTGTTGCAGAGACCTTCCCAACTACAGGCCGCAAGGTCGCTTTGCAGTAAGATGTCTCAGCAGGTCTATAAACCTGCTGCAAATATCTCTCGATATCCGAAAATCTCACACTCCAACTAGATACCCTGGTAAGTTAGTATGCCTGCTGCAGGTGTGCAGTTTGCCTGCAGGTTATGGGTTACAAATCAAGAAATATAACTCAGGAGGTTCATTCAAGTGCTCCAGAAATATAGGTGTAATGCACAGATCTGTTTCAAGCATGCATAAGATAGCCATGTGGGTAAGACACCTGCTGCAGAGATCTATCAAACATCCAAGTCACAGATTTCAGAGCTATTAACATAGCTTAGTGTGTTCATGCACCTGCTGCACCAAAAAAATATATCCTATGGGCCACAAACACCGTTACTGGAATTATGCAACAGTGATAACTAAACTGTGTGGCAAAGAAATATACATTATGTGGCATACTATGTGATTTTAGGCCATTTAGGCAACTCACTTTGAGGTATTCGTTATGCATCCATTTTGACATTATACAACACAGATACAAGAGGGACCTCAGTGTTACTGAAACACAAATGATTCTTATGGAAATCAACTATACACAAATGGACAAATTCACTTCACAACGTTAATCACCAACAATTCGCACCTACTGCAGACAATTCTCTACAACCCTACTGATCACATTTTTTTAATCACAGTGAGATAGCCCAGTGAGTTAATATATCTGCTGCAGAGAGTTGTGTGTAACCTGCATGCCACATGTGTTAATCCCATTTAGCTAGCTTAGTGGGTCGTGTACTTGCTGCACACCTTTGTATGCAACCTGCTTGTCACAGGCTCCAATACCAGAAAGACAGCTCAGCGAGGCAATGCACCAACAGACATACATGTATGCTTTCAAATAACATAAGACAGGAAAGCATCACAAGGTTGAACAAGACTTCCATTTTCTCACCGACTGCAGCCCCTATACTCTACATAGTTTCCAGTACTTTCCCATTCCGAGCTCTGCCCAAACTCCAGAGGGAAAGACCACCACATTCATTCCCTCATTAATTTTATCACTCTTCCCACCTCACTCATGTGTTTGACTTCAGGTCTTCGAGTACAGTTTCTTTTCAATGTTTCCGTCCCTCAATACCACGCTCTCCTCCTCTTCTTGGGGGTGTCTTCTGCATACACAGGTGCCTCTTTATGCATCTGTTGCCTGCTCTCTCCTTCTTCCTCTCTTTCTCACATGCTATTTCTGCTCCTCTTTCTGGAGTTCATTCACCACTTCGTGTACAAACTACCTATTCCTCTCTTTCTTCCTGTTTATCTATTCTGTGCAGCTCTCACCCATATCTATCCACCATGCCACATAATTCCAAGCCACAAATCCACTCCATCCCACACAATTCCACAACTAACAATTCCAATGCAAACCACAAAATTCCACACCCCATACATCCACTCCAAACCAAAACAAATGGGTAAAACACATTGTCATTTACAAAGCCAATAGCTCTAACTCTTGCAAATGCGAGACCTATTGGCATTGCCAATGCTTGTTTTATTGTAGCTGCTAATTGTCCTAGGATAGAAGAGTGGATGAAGTGTGGAATTCTGAGCCTCCTTCCACTATAGTCTATATCCTACATACTTGGGTAAGGTAGTTCTGAAGGCAAATTCAAATGTATTGCACAAGATGGTGCCATACCTCCCACTCAGCTGACGAGATAATTTATCTGTTGGCCACTCATATCTCTGGAAACATAATGCTTCACAAGGTCTGATAGTAGAACATGATTTTTGTATCTTAATTTAACAATGTTTTAAGGGTGTCCTACTTATTCTTGGCCCTGAGGCTACTGAGTTACCATTACCTAATAGACCCCTCTTTAATTGAACATCAAAATGTTTTCCTTTTTAATACTGTTCCCTTGTTGTCTAAATAAATCTGTTGCTTTTATATTTTTAAGTATCCATTAAGCAATGTCATCCCCATGTTTGCTTATTTATCCAGTAATGAATCCTTTGTTGCGTTAATTTGCAAATAAGATAAACTGGTGTGCCAATAATTAGTCCGAGCTAGAGCAAGTTACTGGATTTTATTCGGCCACTACTATGAAAGATGGGCCTACAGAATCGTCCTAGTGACATAATACATTTTTTAAATGGTAAAAACCAGCTGCAGCACATAGTTCTGCAGTTAAGAACTTTAGATAAGTAACTTCTTGTTCTGATTAACACCCTCCTTTCAGAGATTAGTAGGGGTGACATGCATTGAACATTTTTGCTGGTACAGAAAAATTATTGCTGATGCTCAGTGTACTATTTCACACATTTCATAACATAAATGTATTTCTGTGCACACGTTATTGCTGCATTGTTTATATGTTGTGTTTTTCCTCACTTTGAAAGGGTTGACCAAGCCGGTATTATCTGCAAACAGGATGGGATTTTTCGGGTGAATTGCATGGACTGCCTGGATCGAACCAATGTGGTGCAAGCTGCTATTGCAAGAGTAGTAATGGAACTACAGGCATGTATGCCTAAAATATATGCTATCTGGTATTGTGAAAAGAATGTTACTCTTGTGATGAAAACCTACTGATCTTTAACTAAATCATGTCAATTGAGTGTTTTATAGTTACAGTACTTAGGCAAAGAGATTGGTGATATTGACATCAGCTAATGAAGTCAGCAAATTTATATATGAGGCACCACTAATGCCATTTTCTCTAACCATCTAAGTGATGTTTTAAGCTGGAATATGTCCAAACAAAAAAAAACACAAATTGGCTATTTTAGCCCTACTTAGGAACTTTTACACATTTTGATGATGTTTAATATGTGCGTAAGAGTGAGGGCAAGACCAGTGGCCCTCAAGAGTAGGTCATGAGCAGCATGTTCTTCCCAAGATCATAAAATGTTGCTCACCATATTGTCCATATTTCTGCTTTTTACCAGTGTGTTACACTTAGTAGTCGTTTTTAGGTCGAAGCCTACAGAAAGCTGACTTGGGAATGCATTCCGACCATTGGCTTTGCCTTTTGTCATTCACATTTTCTTGCTTTCTATCGGCTGGCTTTAATTGTATTAGCCCAGCCTGCTTGTGTTTGTCCCTCTCATGGAGCATGGCCTGTTTAGCATACCTTCGATAGGCTCCTTCTGTTATTCCAGGAGTGTTTGCATTCTGAAAACTATTTTTTTCCTTCTTCATGAAGCATTCCATGAGAGTGCATGTTTCCAGCTATCTCTCTTGTATGCTTCTCTTCCGCCCCATCAACTAACACACGCTGTGTCAGCTATCTTCCACTGTGTTTCTGTCTCCCCACCCACATTGCTCTCTCTCCTACATGTAGCAGCTCTGCCTGCCTTTCTGTTAAATATTTTAAAAGATAAGGCTTTTGCGCTGCTTTTGTATTTTTAATCTACCGTTCCATCGCAGATCAGTAAATGAGAAAATAAATAGGAGCTATGACACAGCCGCTGTGGTCGGGTCATTTCAGTACGCCCATAAGCTGAGACCTTTTTACTTTGCCGGGGCTTGCTTTGCTAAGCGTCCTTAGTCCTACACATTCCACAAGCTCTGTTCAGGCAGGTGCTTAGAGGTAGTTGGGTGGACATTTGGAACTTGATTTGCTTTTTAAAGCCAGATATACATAATTAAATTGTTGGAACCAATTCACAGTTTTTTCCTTTAGCACTTCAGGCTTTTGTCTTGAATTGATTAACGTGCACATGTACATTACAGGCAATTCACAACAGAGGGCAGGTCTATAATATATATGCACTTGAGATTCACGTGCATAAACATGCACAATTGCAACGCCCATTACACGTATCTAAATTTTGACTTGGACTCCCAAAGTGGGCAAAGTGAGGGGGAGTGTGAACGGAGAGGACATGCGTCTAACTCTAGACTTTTAGTGCAATTGAAAATTATTTCTTTAATTGACTGCACCAAGTGGCGTCCACCATCTTGGATTGGAAATAAAAATATAAATTAAATGGCGCCAGTGTCATTCAGTAGGTGTGTGCATTCATGGTGATGCATGTGCTTGCATACATCATCACATGTAGGAGCGTAATGAATGACGCAGGTGTTAATATTGCAATGGAGCGTACGCCCTACTTCTTTAGTTCTCGCCTAGGCAGCACGCATGTGCTGCACTAGGAGATGACCTTTAGAAATCGGTCAGCTCCTTTTCAAGCACACTCGTGCTCGTGGTGGCATCCACCTTGCGGGAGCGAGCAGCGGCGCGCCGACCATCTGTTTTCAATTAGCATGGCCGCACGCGCCGCTCCTCGCTCCCGCAAGCACGAGGGCTTGAAAACCGCTTACCCTCCCCCACCCTACCTCACCTCCCTCTCTCTCCTGCAGTCACGCGGTCCTCGCTTATCACCGGTGTCTGGGTCTTAAAATGTTTGTGGCATAACTGGCCCCCACCCCTCTTTGCAATTCCCTACTGGCCCGCACCCCTCTTTGCCAAGTCTCAGTGCAATAATAATGTAAAAGAGAAAAGCACGAACCACCCGGGGCTGCGGATGAACATAGCTGCCATCTTGAAGTGGTGAGCACTTATAATGTTGCCGGAATTACTATGGGAATTTAATATACAGCGCAATACCTCCAGAAATTATGGAACAAAGTGAACGTTTTTCGCACTTCTCAGAGGGCACATGAGTGGCAAAGATTGCATAAGATCATAAAGCAACCTGTTTAAATGGTATTAAGCACCTCTGCTTTTATTTTAGTTCGATTGTGTTTTTAATATTTTTTGCATTTTCCATGTTTTTTGGCATTAGTCGTGACTTTTGTTATCACAATAATTATATTAACCTTCCAAGTACGAACTCACTGCAACTGTAAGCCCAATGAAAACGCCCCTATTTGTAGAGCAGCTGGTTTGTATGACCTTCCAATTGGAAGACGCGTTTCTGTTGTAAATGACACAAGCGTCTCACTATCCAATGGAAGCGTGCGTTTCTACGGGTCGTGTTAGACTTTGTCCAATGTGAGTGTACGTCTATTTTTGGGCGGGGCGGCAGTCACATGAACCCAGTGGCTGTCGCTGTGTCTCCTGACGGGTCTCATCATGGTAAGTGGGGTGTGACTGAAGGAAACTGGGTCTGGGGGCACTCGTGTCACCAGTTGGTCCGCAGGCAGCCGGGGCTAATCGTTCTACACCAAGCTGTTTTTCTCTTACCCAAGCTTTCGCATGCATTTAACGCTGGCCTATCCGAGGAACCTTCACCTGCCTCTCACAAACCATCACTGAGGAGGGACCCTGCATTTTACTTTTCCCCGCTCCAAAGACCCAGCCTTTTTGTCTCGAGCCCATTCTCTTACCCAACATTTTCTTCCTCCAATCATCCAACCGGCCAAATAGCACCTGTCCCTAACCCTTCCTATTCGTAGCGGTTGAGATAGCATATTATTAGGGCCCAAGAGGTTTATTAGAAGTACAGTAGCATTCTGCCTAAACCACTCAGTCCCCCGACCCAGCTCTCTTTCTACCCCAAGTACCCAGCTCTCTTCTGGTTACTAATTCTCACTCAAACTCGGATTACGCGGTAATATTAACTTGATTTGAAGATTTGGCCCATACTCACATGGCCCCTGTGGTGACATAAGTTTTGCCTTTGTCTCACTGTATTAATAGTTTGCAGTTTCGAGAACCACTCCCGCTCATGCATTATTCATTAAAAAATAATTAAAAAAGGAGTGACCTCTATGAGAGCTTCACTTGGCAGCTGAGCGGCCACGAGGTCTGTTTCCTTTAATAGATGAATGTGGAGTGAATAATATGCTATATAACGTTTAACTGTTAAGCACTTTCCAAATTACATCTCGATGTTTTGTTTATCTGACTCATCTTGTTGTACTTCTAGCAGCAGTTTAGTTTTAAACTGATCAACTTGATTATTTGTATGGCATATGGATGATGTCTCTTATGCTTTACAGTGAACTTGGGTTTACGATCACTATCGGCTTCATGATCCCAGAAAATATTGTGAAGTGCTTTTAAAGATGCCGCCCAAAAAACGTACGATGTAGATTTAGAACCACAAACTCGTAATGTGCGTAGCCTAGGGTTTGGTTGTGCACAAGAGTTGCATTTACACTTGACTGGTGGATACTTATGAGGGATTGCTTTGTGGAATAATTGGTGTTATAGGATAAAGAAGAATACTAAGTCCTTCCTTATGGGAGGCCGCACATCGTGATTTTGACACAAACTTTTATGTACCCCTGAATGGGGTTCGTATTCTCGACACAGTAAACCGTAACAAATAGTTTTATTTTCTTGCACAATTTGTCAGGTAAAACCTGTCACAAATCACGGAGGCATAAAGCACCCATCACCGTTTGCTTTCCTCTCAGTGGGGTATAATATAACATGTTAGCAAGTTATCCGCTGTTCCAAGGAGCTTAAATCGGAATGCAGTACAACTTGCACAGCCAGTAAATACTGAAATCTTCTCTGTTGGTGCTTACTGGGTACACAATTTGTGGCCGGATGCCAAGCAATCTGCAACTGTCTAGGGATTAGTGTATAAGGGTTCGCCGTGGGATTATGGATTGTGAATAATAATACAATAACCTGTTTTTTTTAATATAGTGCTTCATACCGCACCTCTGCAATTTTAAGTTCTATAAGTGACCGGATTTATTTTAACGTTTTCTTGTACTTGCTTAATAATTATTGAAGCTCCCTACAAAGAATTTGCTTGATAAGTCCAGAGATGAAACTGTGCTCAGGGCATAGTTTTAGTACCTACCCTTCTAATTTGTTGTGATAACAAAGGGGATGATGGACGGAGCGCTAGAGCAAATCAAACACTCACCCCCAGTCAACTGATCTGGGTTTAATCCATCATCATTCTTTAGCTCACTCCACCACCCCAGTTCAGACATGGCCATATGCAAATCAGTCTGACCCTGTGCCTCATGGGAACAGTCCAGCCCGAACTGCCAAGCCATTTCTTCCCTGGACCAGAAACAAGCATCCTGGGACCGGTTTCGGGTTCAAAACCCTCATCAGCCAGGCTATCTTGAATCCAGTGGCAAAGTGAGCAAGGGACCCACGTCTGGGCATACCCTGCCAACTTAGGGCGAACAAAGCGATACCAAAGGGGATGATGGACGGAGCGCTAGAGCAAATCAAACACTCACCCCCAGTCAACTGATCTGGGTTTAATCCATCATCATTCTTTAGCTCACTCCACCACCCCAGTTCAGACATGGCCATATGCAAATCAGTCTGACCCTGTGCCTCATGGGAACAGTCCAGCCCGAACTGCCAAGCCATGTCTTCCCTGGACCGGAAACAAGCATCCTGGGACCAGTTTCGGGCTCAAAACCCTCATCAGCCAGGCTATCTTGAATCCAGTGGCAAAGTGAGGAAGGGACCCACGTCTGGGCATACCCTGGCAACTTAGGGCGAACAAAGCGATACCAAAGGGGATGATGGACGGAGTGCTAGAGCAAATCAAACACTCACCCCCAGTCAACTGATCTGGGTTTAATCCATCATCATTCTTTAGCTCACTCCACCACCCCAGTTCAGACATGGCCATATGCAAATCAGTCTGACCCTGTGCCTCATGGGAACAGTCCAGCCCGAACTGCCAAGCCATGTCTTTCCTGGACCGGAAACAAGCATCCTGGGACCGGTTTCGGGTTCAAAACCCTCATCTGCCAGGCTATCTTGAATCCAGTGGCAAAGTGAGCAAGGGACCCACGTCTGGGCATACCCTGCCAACTTAGGGCGAACAAAGCGATACCAAAGGGGCATTAATAACCACCCACCTTGCTGTTTAAAAATTAGGTTCAGCATTATGGTGGGCAAGAATATGGGTAGAGATCCCCAGTTTTCAAGTAGCCTTTAACAGGTTTTCGAGCATATTGATTATTTCAGTATTTTCATTTGTGATAAACTATGTAACATACAGTGAATGCTTTTTGTATGTAATATATTTTCAGCGCTCTGCACCAAAAGGACTTCATGGACATGCGCACAAGTTGGTCACCTTTATATTGTCATTCAGCGATTCCATCACAGGCATCTGCTGAAGCAATATCTGTATCTGTATGTTTGCCTTGGCACATGGCCACCCACATGATCACCCATGTGTACTCCCCTTTTTAAGTTGTTTGCCAGTGCCAGGATCCTGTTGGAAGTGAGTGTTTATGCTTTATGAATAATAAATAGATAAAGAAATCACTGTACATTTCCAGAGTGGCTCCTGACCTCTAATTCTCCATGTGACACCTGATATTTCCATCCCTGATTCCTACTTGTCACACAGCCTTTGTTGCCATTTAGTTGAGTGATGTTTTTTCCCTCTGCATAACTTTCAATGCAATAAGTCCACACACTTTATAATTGCAATGCTCTATTTCGCACCACCACCACCTCATCATCACTCAGCACCACCTTACCATTACTCAGCATCACTCAGTACTACCACCTCATCATAACTCAGCACCACCTTAGCATTACTCAGCATCACCTGGGCACCACCACAGCATCAGTACATCACCACCAGTACAGCACCACCTCAACATCAGCACAGCATCACCTCAACATCAGCACAGCACCACCTCAACATCAATGCACCAGCGCAGCCCCACCTGAGCACCAGCGCAGCCCCACCTCAGCACCAGCGCAGCAGCACCACCATATGAGCATGCCTGAGCACCACAGCATCACCCGAGCATCACCTGAGCACCAGCACCCCACCATTTCTGCACCACCTCATATCACACTTTGCCCTCGGTATCTGTCGAATTCTCTCCTAGTGTTCGTCCGCTGCTCGTGTTGTAATTCAGGTACTATTTCCCAACCTCCACCCTCGCGTAGCTTTATGCCCCCCATAACAAAGCAAAAAAAACCAAAATAGCTCTGGCTATACACTTATAAGGTCCCGAAGGCGAGACCTATTGGCTATGCCAATGCTTGTTTTTAGTTGCCGATGGTGCACAGCATCGTCAAAAAGCACTGGCAAAGCTAATTGGTCCTAAAAGCAAAACCTATTGGCTTTCCCAATGTTTGTTATCTTTTGTTTTTAAATTCTAGACTTATAACCTCTATTGTAGGCTGAGGCCTACATAAGATGCTGCAGCCATATATGTTCTTCGTACATAGTGTGCCGTGGTTATGCTAGTCTAGTTCCTGTGGGCCTGGGTCTTCTCTAGCTTTCTGTCAGGTCTCAGGTTGAAAATAGGGATTAATAACATAACAACTAGACAGCTAAAAGTCACAAGTGAATGTTCAATCCTGTTGCTTGCATCTCACTTAGTTAAAGAACTGTCAAGCACAACATATTTCTCCACAATTCAAAATGAATGTTATGTTCTATACAAATCTGCATTGGCTTGATGGATCTGCTGCTTGGCAAATGGTTAGTAAATGGTAAAACGCAAACAACGCAGCTGGAGTCCTTCAGGCAGGCCATACAGCAAATCTTCAGGATAATGTATTCGAGCTCCACAGAGGAGCCGGGCCCACAGATGGGCGTCTGTCAACTAGTTTTCCTCAATGCCGACTGCCCCCTTGGCACCTTCTCTTGGTTCCTCACCGGCACTGGTCCATATCTGCACTTCTGCTCCAGATGCCTCATCAGTCCTGAACTCCCACATTAACTAATGCTGAGCTTTATTTAAATGTAATGAATGCAGAGGTCTTCATGCCTCCCCTAAAACAGATTTGCATTCCCCATGAGAGCACACCACTGACGAGAAGCTTCTCCTTTGTAGAAGCAGTCTGCAAAGCAGCAGAAGTCTTAGACCTACAACTAACTACCATAGGGACCAAAACTAACCTGTTGACAAAGGTTTTGCAGGTTGGACCTGCAGCAACAGAGCCCTTGCTGCCTTTTAATGGGGTTTTGATGGAAACTTTAATGACAACCAGATCTGATCTATGCTCAGCTCCACTAGTAGCTGCTTGGCAGCAGATGTCATAGGCTGCTCCTGGTGTAGTAATATTTTTTAACCCAGCGCCCACCTCCCAAGAGCTTTCTAGTTCAAGCCTCTACCAGTAAGGTGAGTCCAAATGCCTTCCCTCCTGCACTTCTAGACAGGGAATCAAATCACACTGACAGTTTGGGGAAGATGGTCTTTTCTTCTGCTAGCTTGGCTTTGAATGCTGCCTGCTTGCTGGGATGATGCACACATGTGCTCTGGGACATGGGCAGCAAGATCTTGCCAGCAATCCCTATCTCATAGAGACTTCTAGCTGCAGATTCCTTACCTTTGAATTTCCCAAGCGTCAGGCTGGATCCGGAAACTTTTGCTGAGCAACACCCCTTGTGCGCGGCTTCAGATGGCTCAATTCGGCTCCATGTGATGTCCGTAGCGTCAGTTATGACGTCGCGGTGCCTATGTAGGTACGCAGATGTCAGGGTTTTTTTTCACGCCAGTTCAGCGCCGATCCAGGAAGAGCTACCCCTCTGTCGCTTTTTGGTAGATTTTATCTCTACTTTTGTCGAATTCGGAAATTTTTCCACTTTGTGTGCGAGGGATGTCTTCCAGGAAGACCGGTTTCAAGCCGTGCGGAGCCTGCCACTGCATAATGTCGGTCACTAATCCCCACCTTGTCTTTCTCTGGTGTCTCAAGCGTGACCACGATTCGAAGTTGTGCTCGGACTGCCGGGCCATGGCTCCGAAGGCCTTGAGGGAGCGGGCGATGAAGCTCCTTGCGGCCCAACAGTCAACACCGTCCTGCGTGACTCCACGAAGGTCCGGGTCCCGATCGAAGAAGAGGAGGTCGCAGGACTGCTCCCGGAGCCCTAAGTCCTCTTCTTCCCACTCGAGGTCCTCGGGACACTTGGGGAAGAAGCATATGAAGAAGAAGTCCAAGCGGGCTTCATCTTCACCTCGGCTGTCGTCCGTCCACGAGCGAGGTAAGTAGCACAGACGCTCATGGCACGGTTCTGCGGAGCCAGAGCCTGAGTCGACTTCACGCCTCCCCCACTTTCCGGGAGCCGTAGCGACTCCTCCTCAAACAAAATAATTTTACGAGGCCATGCTCCGCGGATTTGAGTCGAACGACCCCGCTGGTGAGCCGTTGGGCCCCGCGAGTTGGAATAGGCCCCATCGGGTTCGACGCCGTCTGCTCCGGCCACAACGCCGGTGGGGCCCCAAGGATCCGGCGTCGGACCCAAAGTCGGTGACTGCGGCGCCACCAGCCCCATCCTCATCCCCGGCGACACGGAGCCGGAACGACGTCGCTCGACGTCGATTCTGGCACCGATTGAACCCAGAGGTTCTATGTTATCGCCTGAGCACTTTGAAGATGTGCTAGGCTCAGGAGAGGAATGGGAGGGGTCTATGGACCCTCTGGAACAGCAATATGTCTCTCTGGAGAATTTGGACTGGTATGGGGAACTTGGGGAGGCCAGTGGACTAGACACTTCCCCAGATACTGACTTGTTTTCTCCGCCAACAGTGGCTACGGAGAAGGGGGCATCCTATGCCATGGTGGTAAAGAGTTTTATAAAGAATAGAACCTGGCAACCAATTTTCTCTTGCTGCTATTTATTTCAGCAGACTGAGGGCCAATGCATATAGTCATTGGACCTGGCTACATTATTTCGCCATGATTTATACATATTTTAGAAAAACATTTCAACAATTATAACCGTCTGAAAACATAAAGTGATACACTTTTAAGCTTAAACCAAAATTGCTCTGTGAACATTCATAAACAGTGCATTTGTCAAATGAATCAATTGCGTTAGAAATCCGTGCCTATGTAAATCATACAAACATTTGTGAAATTACACCAGTACATAATTCGTATGTCTATTCAGTGTAGGAGCACTCTCATTAAGGCTGATGGCTTTCCTCTTTTAGAGAGTTGCTCTCCTTGAGGAGGAAATTCGGTATCTGTGGGGATAAATCAGTGTTCGTAGTCCCTCTACAGATTCTACAATTAATTTAATCAGTCTCCATCAAGGTAGAAGAAAAAGAAAGTGCTGACGCGTTTCAAATCCCTGTTTAACTCAAGGGATTATCTTCAGGGCGTAATCTGAAATTAATAAAGATATTCAGTATTTTGTGTCCCTTTTCTCTATCACTGCGTGTTCTTTAGTGAATCAAATTCTAGTACCTGGATTATATTGATACGGTGTCTTCCTGACTTGAAAGGTGAGTTTCTTGTAAGAGTTCCAGTTTTTGGAGTTGCTGTCACTTTTTGAGCATTCTGAAATAATGAACAGGCAATGTTGTATGTTCGAGTGTTTATACTAAATCAATAAACCATTTAAATGGAGATGGAATTTCGATTTAACTCACTTGAAATGTTGCTTTAAGTCCGATCTTATTCGAGACGCAGCGGGCCTCACTGTCACCTTGTTGGACCAGAAATGTCTGTTCATTTTATGCTTTAGTTCTGCAAAAATAAAAAGCAGCATTGTGTCTCAGTACTGGTATTCGGACTGAAGCCAGTTGTTTAAGAAAGGGAAGCATGAAAGGCAGGTCTCAAACACTTACTCGAAATTGTAACATTGTGTGCGAGTTCTGTTCTGTTAGAGGCCTGATGAGCCCTCGGTGACGCTTTCACATTAAGTCTGGAAGGGAAGAGAGGAACATCATTTGTGTAGTCTGTTTGTCGGGGCTAAAGGGGCCTTTTAGATTTATGACCTCCATGCACTTACTTTAAATTTGCACAATGGATTGGATTCCTCTGGGGTTCACTTTCACTGCCTGCTGATTCCTTCGTGTCTGCTTTTCCGGTTTGCAGCACGTTTTTTCTCCTTTTTTCTGCTTTAGGACAGGAAGTACTTTGTTTGATGGTTTCTGGGTGATGTAGTTCGAAATGTTCCATGTCTTCCGCTAGAGCACTCTTTTAATTCATTCTTTCTTTTATGGAGAGATGTGTTGCTAATTTGTGGTTTTATTTAACTCAGACATTTCATTTAACCCTTTCTGGGGTTTAATATGCCTCTTTTTTCAGTAGCATAGTCTCAACATTGCCACAGGGATTTGAAACGCGTCGGCACTTTCTTTTTTCTTCTACCTTGATGGAGACTGATTAAATTAATTGTAGAATCTGTAGAGGGACTACGAACACTGATTTATCCCCACAGATACCGAATTTCCTCCTCAAGGAGAGCAACTCTCTAAAAGAGGAAAGCCATCAGCCTTAATGAGAGTGCTCCTACACTGAATAGACATACGAATTATGTACTGGTGTAATTTCACAAATGTTTGTATGATTTACATAGGCACGGATTTCTAACGCAATTGATTCATTTGACAAATGCACTGTTTATGAATGTTCACAGAGCAATTTTGGTTTAAGCTTAAAAGTGTATCACTTTGTTTTCAGACGGTTATAATTGTTGAAATGTTTTTCTAAAATATGTATAAATCATGGCGAAATAATGTAGTCGGGTCCAATGACTATATGCATTGGCCCTCAGTCTGCTGAAATAAATAGCAGTAAGAGAAAATTGGTTGCCAGGTTCTATTCTTTATAAAACTTTATTCACACCCTACCTGGCCACCTATATAGGACGTAA
This sequence comes from Calotriton arnoldi, assembly GCA_963921515.1. Taxonomy (NCBI): domain Eukaryota; kingdom Metazoa; phylum Chordata; class Amphibia; order Caudata; family Salamandridae; genus Calotriton; species Calotriton arnoldi. Next base: position 1,096,285 of record CAWUFW010002134.1, on the reverse strand, counting down.
CCCCTTCATTAGCTACACATGGTGGTAAAGAGGGCAGCTGAGGTCCTTGGACTAGAACTGCCCTCAGTGCAGGTCTGGACTAATCTCCTGACCAAGGTGCTTCAGAGGCTTCCATTTCCGAACTACTTTTGCCCTTTAATGAGGCACTTACGGACGTCCTTCTAGGCATGTGGTCCAAGCCTAGCAGTGGGGATCCTGTGAATAGGATGATTGCACGCTGCCATCGCCCAGCACTAGGCGGCCCAAAGTTCTTAAGCCAACACCCCACCCCAGAAAGTTTGGTGGTGCAGGCCTTTATGTCCCAGGGCGCGTTCCCTTCCGCCCCTCCGGATAGGGAATCCAAGAGGCTGGACTCATTTGGAAAGAAGTTGTTTTTTTCCCCCAGCCTGGCATTGCGGTCGGTGAATACTGCATGCTTATTGGGCCTTTTCTCCCATTCCCTTTGGGAGACGGTTGCGCAAGTCCTGCCACAAGTCCAGGAGGAGGCCCGGGCTGTGCTCTTCCAGGCAGTCAAGGATGGGAGAGATTCAGCAAAATTCACCATACGGTGTGGCCTAGATACGACAGATTCGCTGGGCAGATCACTTTCAACAACAGTGGCCTTGAGGCGCCACGCCTGGCTTAGGACAACTAGCTTCTCTGGCGATGTCCAAGCCAATCTGATGGACATGCCCTTTGATGGAACTCTCCAGCTACGTCCAGATCCCTTGGCCTCTCCTCCACTCCTCGTGGCCAGTCTTCCTTTCACCCCTTTCGTGGCAATGGAAGGGGTTTCCAGCCGCGTCAGCCCTATCCCAGCCACCGTCCGGCACAGACTGCCCAAGCCATGCGGGGACATGGACGCAGTGCATTCCGATCCCGGAATGGAGGCCTGAAGTCGTAGTTCCCCCTACCCCCGGCAGACGCAGCCTCCAAGCACTCCTAGGCTGACTCTGCAAGACCACACTACCCCAGTTGGTGGGAGAATTCGTCGTCATCTCCCCCACTTTAGATCCATAACATCGGACAAGTGGGTCTTGCAGATCGTCCAGGAGGGCTATTCTCTTCCTTTCCTCTCTTTTCCTCCTCTCATGCTGCCAAACCAGGAATAGCTGCCGGAGGATTATTTAAGGTTGCTCCAAGAGGAAGGTACAGCACTCTTGGCCAAGGGAGCTATAGAAAGTGTCCAGGTTTCAGAAGTAGACAGTGGCCGTTATTCCCGCTACTTTCTGATTCCGAAAAAGGACAAAGGGTTGCGGCCAAATTTGGATCTTCGGACCGTTAATCTCTTACTCAAGAAGAAGTAGTTCAAGATGCTCACTCTGGCTCAGGTCTTTTCTGCCCTAGACCAAGAAGACTGGATGGTAACGTTGGACCTGTATCTTCACATCCCCATCCTGCAGGGCCACAGGTGTTCTCTGCGGTCCAAGGTAGGCCGCGAGCACTTTCAGTTTACTGTGCTCCCGTTCGGCCTTACCAGTGCCCCTCGGGTGTTCAACAAGGTGATGGCGGTGGTCGCAGCTCATCTGCGCAGGTTAGGGGTGTCAGTCTTCCCCATACCTCGACGACTGGCTTTTGGAGATGTCCTCGCCCTAGGCAGTCGCCTCCCACCTTCAGATTACGGCGGACCTCCTACATTTGCTGGGGTTCTCTATAAATGTGCTGAAGTCACACCTGATTCCTTCTCAGATGCTCCCTTTCTTTGGGCAGTTCTGGACACAGTGCAGTTCTGGGCTTATCCTCCTGAGCAGCGAGTCCAGGATATTCAGGTTATGATTCTGATGTTTCAGCCTCTATCCTGGATTTCGGTGAGACTGACTCTGAGGCTGTTGGGCCTCATGGCCTCCTGCATCCTGTTGGTAAAGCTTGCCAGGTGGCGAATGTGGGCTCTGCTGTGGGACCTGAAGTTCCAGTGGGCACAGCATGAGGAAATCTCACCGACATGGTCCAGATCTCGGAAGGAACTGCAAGAGATCTGTAGTGGCAGTTGACGAACCGCAATTGGGTCAATAGCAGACCCCTCTCCCTTCCCCAACCAGATCTCATAGTCATGACAGATGCATCAATTCTGGGATGGGGCGTCCATCTGGGAGAGGTGGAGATCAGGGGACACTGGTCTCAGGCGGAGACGGGGCTCCACATAAATTTGTTGGAGCTCCGGGCGATTCTATTGGCATTGAAAGCACTTCTTCTCTCTGTCAAGGGGAAGCTAGTGCAAGTGTTCACAGACAACACCACCGCCATGTGGTACTGCAACAAGCAGGGCGGGGTGAGGTCATGGACCGTTTGTCGAGAGGCCCAGCGTCTTCGGACATGGCTGGAACAGCAGGGCATAACCCTGGTGATTCAACACCTGGCAGGTTCTCTGAATGCCAGGGTGGACAAACTCATCCGTTGATGCCTAGCGGATCACGAATGGTATCTCCAGTCGGAGGTGGCGCATGGTCTCTTTCATTTGTGGGGAGAACCTTGGTTAAATTTGTTCGCCTCTGAAGAGAACGCGCAGTGTCAGCAGTATTGCACGCTGGAGTTTCCAAGGCAGCTATCGCTCGGCGGCGCCTTTCGTCGTGAGTGGAGCTCAGGCCTGCTGTACGCCTTTCCGCCCATACCACCACTCCTGCCCAGGGTTCTGAAGAAGATCAGGAGCGACCGGCCTCAAGTCATCCTTGTGGTTCCAGACTGGGCAAGGAGGGTCTGGTAGCCAGAGCTTCTGAGGATGAGCATCGATCCTCCGATCAGGCTGCCCCTTCGGGAGGATCTTTTGTCGCAGCAGCAGGGGAGGGTTCTCCAACCGAACCTGTCAACTCTGCGCCTTCATGCGTGGAGATTGAGTGGCGACAGTTGATAGCTTTTGACCTTCCTCCCGAAGTCTGTAATGGTATTCTGGCGGCCAGGCGGCCCTCCACTAAGACTGTGTACGCCTGCCTTTGGCAGAAATTTGTATTATACTGTACAGAAAGGTCGACCCTCTTTCTACTGTCCTTTTGTTCATTCTGACCCTTGCCCAACAGGGCTCTGCTTTGGGAACTCTCAAGGGTTACCGTTCTGCTCTGTCTGCTTTTTTGCGCCTGCCAGACCAGCCCTCTCTCTTCAAATCTCCCACTGTACATAGATTTCTAAAAGGGCTGGCTTACCTTTTTCCATGTGCGCCTTATGTTATGCCGCAGTGGGACCTTAATTTGGTCCTCACCTACCTAATGTGCGCTCCTTTTGAGCCTTTTTTACAATTTTCCCCTCCGGCTGTTGACCATCAAAACAGCCTTCTTGGTGGCGATTACATCCGCCCGGATGATGAGTGAGCTGCAGGTGTTATCTTCTTCGCCTCCTTATCTTATGTCCTTTCCGGACAAGGTGGTGCTTCGCACGCGGGCATCCTTTTTGCCAAAAGTTGTGACCCCTTTCCATCTGGGTCAGTACATCACGTTGTCCACTTTCTTTGCTCCCCCGCATCCTTCTAAGGAAGAGGAGCGTCTCCACCAGCTGGACCCAAAAAGAGTGTTGTTGTTCTACCTTGAACGCACAAAAGAGTTCCGGGTGGATGACCAACTCTTTGTGGGGTACTTGGGAGCGAAGAAGGGAAGGGCAGTGCAGAAAAGGACCATCTCGCGCTGGGTCGTTCTCTGCATCATGATCTGTTATGCCCTGGCAAAGAAGAAGCCCTCTGAGGGATTAAGGACCCATTCCACCAGGGGAAAGGCTGCGACTACGACCTTGGCTCGTGGTGTCCCAGTCCAAGACATCTGTCAGGCGGCAACGTGGTCATCTTTGCATACGTTTGCAAAACACTACTGCCTAGTCGGTCAGCTCCACAGGGACGGGCACTTTGCTGTTCTGTCCTGCAGGACATTCTGGTATAGAATATTGGTCCGCAACCCACCGCCGGGATGGTATGGCTTGGGTATCTAATTCAAAGTTAAGGAATCTGCAGCTAGAAGTCTCTATCAGATGAACAAGTTACTTACCTTTGGTAACGCATTATCTGGTAGAGACTATTTAGCTGCAGATTCCTTACAGCCCCACCCATGCCTCCCCGCTTTGCAAACTAATGTTGTAGAGCTAGGGTTACTCCCCTTTTCAGGGCCCTAGATTTGCACACGACTAAGTCAGTTACTTTGTGGTTCTGACGTCCACGTGCCTGGGTGGCGCCTATATAGGCACCGCGGTGTCATAACCGACGCTACCGACGACGTCACATGGAGCCAAATGGAGCCACCCGACACCGCGTGCAAGGGGTATTGCTCAGCAAACGTTTCCGGATCCAGCCTGATGCTTGGGAAATACAAAGGTAAGGAGTCTGCAGCTAGATAGTCTCTACCAGATAATGCGTTACCAAACGTAAGTAACTTGTTCGTTAAATACAGAAATGCTTTGGCTCAGATGTTCCAAAATGGAGAAGATTAACCAAATATATCTTGAGCTGGTCTTCAGACATCCGATTGTTTGGCATGCCATTTGCACAAGTGCGGTGATCCAGTGCCATGCATAGATGCGCACCACAGGATTCTCTGGGGATGTGTAGACATCCCTTATGGACATGCCGTTAAAATGCATGAGACTCTTCACTGACAAAGCTTAGTCTGCGTTGGAACACTTCAAGGACAGCCTGGGTCTGTTCTCTCCTCCATGCCAGTCTCACTAGCAGTACCGGAAGTTCAGAGGACGCTTGCACAGTCTCACCTACCACCAGAAGCAGTCCTTGCAACAGCCAGCATAGCCCTATTGTGGCTCAAGAGGATGTTGCTGTAGCAGCAATTGTGGACACCACTATGGACAGCAGTCTTCCTCCTGGATTGCCATAACTGCAGGCAGTGCTGCTTTCATTTCCCCATTAATGGTCCCATTTGGGCGGTAGGGGGGCAGAATTATTTTTTTCCTACCTGGCTGGTGGGTTATAACATCAGATTAGTGGGTGCTGCAAATTGTTCGGAGAGGTTATGACCTGCCCTTAATTTCTACCCAAGAGTCAATAGATCATGCAGTTATCCTTCTGCAGGATGTTAAGTTGCTTTTTGCCACTAAGAAAGGTCTGGAGGTGGTGAAAGGTAGGGGTTTTTACTCCTGCTATTTCTTGGTGCGCAGAGAGAATGGGGGGCCTCAAACCGATTCTAGAACTTCACCCTTTGAACTCCTGCTGACGGAAGGACAATTTCAAGATATTGAATATGGCCAGGTCCTTTCCTGTGGGTCCCGGAATATTGAATGGTGTCCTTGTACCTTCAGGATGCATAATTTCATGTACCTGTTCTGCAGTCTCACAGATGCTTCGTTTGATTCATTGTGGGTATCTGACATTTTAATGTTGCCCTCCTACACTTTGGCATCACTTCTGCCTCCGTGGGTGTTTACAAAGGTGATGGCAGTGGTCATGACCCATCTTTGCAGGTTCGGCACCCATATATTCCTGTACCTCAATGACTGGCTGCTGAAGGCAGGCTTGTCACAGTCAATCGTAGACCATTTCCAAAATTACTCTCTTCTGTGTTTCATTCCTGAAGGTTTCCATCAGTAAGCTTATATCCCATCTGTCGGAGGATTCCATTCCTATAGGCCAGCGTGGGCATGGTGGAGTTCAAGGCTTTTCTGCAGCTGCAGTGAGTCTGGGACTTTCAGGTTATGATTCTGATGTGTCAGGCTTTTTCATGGGTTTTGGCTCAGATGGTTCAGAGACCTCTTGGACTGTTGCACTTGTACATCTTACTGGTCCCATGTGCCCGCTGACACATGCTCGCTTTGCAGTAGAACCTCCGCCTGCCATGAGCACAGCAACAGGGTCACCTTTTGGATAGCACCTGCATCTCAAAGGAGCCAGCCTGGGATCTTCAGCGGTGGCAGATGACACTAACCTGTCTTGTGGCAAGCCAATATGCCTACCCCACTCAGCATTCACAGTAATTATGGATGCATAGTCTTTGGAATGGGTCTTTCATCCAGGAGAAGTGGAAATCAGAGACCATAGAGGAGAATCTCCATGTCGCTCTTCTGGAGCTTTGTGCCATTCGTTTGGCTCTGAATGACTTCCATCCATCAAGGTGAAGCTGGATCAGTTCTTAATGTCTGACTTGACCACCATGTAGTACTGCAACAAGTAGGGCGGTGTGGAGTCGTGCAAACTTGGAAGGGGCTGAACCTCCAGGTCATCTCCCTTACAGCCAGTCATTTGGTGGTCTGACAGAATACCAGGGAGAACAGCTCAGCATACTGCATTTGGCAGACCACGAATAGCATCTCCATCTGGAGGAGTCCCAAGGCATCTTTGCCCAGTGGATAGACCTTTTTGTCACCAACAAGAACACAGTGTCACAGTTACTGCGCACCAGAGTATCCACAAAGAGGTTCTCTGAGAGATGCATTCCATGCTCTCCTTTTCCGAGTTCGAAGGAAGATCAAAAGGGATTGAGCTCAGATTATCCTGATAGCTCCGGATTGAGCCAGGAGAATTTGGTACTCTATGCTGTAGAGCATGAGGATTTGCCATCTGATCCTTCTTCCGCTTCTGGAGAACCTCCTGTCTCAACAACAAGGCATCATCCTGCACCCAGAACTCCACAACCTACACTTACATGCATGAAAATTGAGTGACACTAACTGAGCGATTTTGATTTGGGAGCTGAAATTGTGGATGTTATTTTTGCTATCAGGCACCCCTATACCAAATCTGCTCATTCTGGTCACTGAGCAAAGTTTGTGGCAAGGTGTGGAGATATTCAAGTTCACCATGTGCAAACCGATTTGTCTAATATGTTATTTGTTTTATCTGTGGCCCAGCAAGGCTTTGTGGCGGGCAAACTTAAAGGTTATTTGTGAACCCTTTTGGCCTGACCAGCCTTCGTTATTCAAGTCAGCTGTGATGTGTTTTGTAAAAGAACTCCTACATGTTCAAACCTACACCTTTAATTATGCCTATGTTTCTAATGGACATACTTTTCAAGCCCGTGCAGAGTTGCTGTTTGAGATTGCTGATTGTTAGAAAGGTTTTCTCATTGCAATTAATTATGCGTGCCACGTCAGTGAGCTGCAGGCGCTGTCAGTACAACGCTCGTACACCACCTTCTTTCCTGACAAATTAGTGCTGCGTAGTCACTCCTCTTTTGATGGATACTTGTAATCGCAGGTTCCTCACCTTGTAAATATTTCCCGGGTGTCAGACTGGATCTCTAAACTTTAAAGCAGTACTCCTGCACTCTCATAGGCTGTGTTGTGCGGTCTGTGCTGATGTCGTTCCATTCTGCAAGTCGGGAGCGGAGCCGCATATAGGTGTCATCCATGCACGCTGACATCAGTTGCTTTCTTTCCCCGCTTTCAAACAAGGATTTGAGGCCCATCCTTGGTCTTTAGACCATAAATCTTCTTTAAAAATGTAACCAGTGTTCAAGGAAATATGTCTCTCCCTAAGATGACAGGGTTTATACCATGTAGGGACTATCACAAACAGATGTCTGTGACAGACCTTCACGAAGTATGCTTATGGTGCCTGGGTTCGGAACACGAGTTCAGGGCCTGTGATGACTGCACCCAGATGAACAAAAGCCATATTGGACCGTGAGGCTAAACTTAACATCATCAAACACAAGAATACTCCAAGCCGCGAACAGTCAAAGTTGAAAGGAAGGTCCAGTTCTCGCTCCCAAAGTCATCATCACGATCGAAGTCTTAGAGTAAGTTCAAGAAAAGGATAAGAAGTTGAAGTGGAAATCTGCTCCTACTCGCCACTCTCGTACTCGAGAGAGGGTGCGAGGGCATCAGCGTTCCTCTAGATCCCGATCTCCATAGGAGCCGATTCTGAGTCTGGTCCCAGTGCACCCTGAATTTCTGGCTCCATCGGTGATGTCGCAGAAAGTAGACTCCTTCACAGATTCCATGCTGCACACTGTACCAGCTTCCTCTGGCTCGCTTCAGGCCCCAAAGATCTACACAGGCCTCCAGTTGGCCGGCAGATCCTGCCTCAGTGCTGTCTGTGCTCCTTGAACGATTATCGGGTCTATCACCGACTCCGATAACCCTTCAAAGTGACACAGATTTCAACGCGACCAACACCATAGGAGGATTTACAGCCCATCGTGCTATCTGACTCTGAACAGAATCCACCACCACCTCCACCGAAATTGCTCCCGGCTTAGACCGGCTTGCAGCCTGTAGGCAATCTGTCCTATTCTGATACTTTTCCCCTACCACGTATTAGTGCACAAACTTTACACAATCTTTTTTCCATAGACTCGGACAATGACAATTACAATGAGGGAGATGAATATGTTCCCCAATATATTGAGGAAAACTGGTAGAGGAACTTTAAGATGCTTGTGATCTGGATACTGGCCTTGAATCTTCACCTGGTCCTGCCAAGGAGGAACGTCCTCCTTTGCAGTTGTTTTGCGAAGGATGGTAAAAGGTCTAAACTTACAGCTCCCCACTATGGAAGTGAAGGCTTATGTGTTAACTGAGGTCCTTCAACCAGGGCAGGCTCCTACAGAGCCTGTGTTACTATTTATTGAAGCATTATAAACACCCTTTTGGGGACATGGTTGAACCATGTTAAAGTCTCCCTGTTAATCTGCAGGTCGATTATCACCGTCGTCCTGCACCATGAAACCCAGCCTTTCTTACTCAACACCAAGAGAGCTTCATTGTAGAGGCGTTCACAAGCAAAGTAAATTCCAAATGCTTTTCCCTCTACTCCACCTGATCTTAAATCCAAATAGAGACATTTGGAAAATTATTTTTCTCCTCTACGAGCCTTGCACTGAGGTCAGTGAATGCTAGTTTCCTTCTAGGCTGCTAGTCTTGTGCTCTTCGGGATAGAGTGGCACAATTTTACCTGTTGTTAGGGATGACCTTCAGGCGTTCCTTGCCCAGACTACTCAAGACTGTTGCAATGCTGCAAAATTTGTTATAAGAAATGTCTTGGACACAACTGACTACTTAGGTCGAGTGGTAATCTCTAGCGTGGCTTTTCAGCTCCACGCCCGGATGAGGTGTATGAGCTGCTCCGGGGATATCCAAGCGCCCTTAAGGGACATGTCATTTGACAGCTTTTACCATTTTGGTGAGAAAGCGGACTCTGCCTTGAAACCGTTCACGAATAGCGGAGCCACAGCACGTTCCTTGGGCTTTTCTGCTCCTACAAGTCAATTCCACCAGCAATTTCCCCCTCTCCCCATGGCTATGGTTGGAGTTTTCCATTTCACAAGCGCCAGAATCCTCCACCAGCCCAATAGGCTTTTCAGCCCTTTCATGGCTGAGGCAGCGTCAATCGGAGACAATGCCCAGGACAGCTGGAACAACATGCAGCTTAGTCCCTCCAGCAGCTACAAAACCACTTTAGTGTACACCTTGCTGGCACATAACCTCCCTGACGGAGGCAGTATCTGATATTTCCTGTAGAGCTGGCAGGCCATCACTTCAGACAAAAGGGTCCTTCAAATTGTCCATTGGCGTTACACCCTCCCCTTTCTTTCTACCCCACTGCACCTTTTGCCACCATCAGGGCGGCTGACAGGGGACCACCAGTCCGTGTTGCAGCAGGAAGTGCAGGCTCTTTTGACCAAAGGGTTCTGGCCTCAGAAGTAGGAACTGGGTGCTACTCCCGCTACATCCTTATGCTGAAGAAGGACTGAGGGCGTAGTCCTATTTTGGATCTTCACCCTCTCAGTGCTTTCCTGCGAAAGGACAAATTAAAGATCCTCACGCTAGCCCAGGCCCGGGGACTGAATGGTCCTGTTGGACCTGCAAGACGCTTATTTCCATATCTCCATCCTGCAGGCCCACAGGCACTACCTGCGGTTCACTGTGGACCAGGAGCATTTTCAGTTTTCAGTGTTCTCTTTTGGCCTCACTAATGCCCTTTGGATATTCACGAAAGTGATGGCGATGGTCACAGCACACCTTCGGAGCTTGAGGGTGCCAGTCTTCCCCAACCTCGATGACTGGCTGTTGAAGGCGGGCTCACCGCAGGCAGTTGTCAACCTCCTCCAGATGACGACGAAACACATAACATTGTTGGAGTTCACCATTAACGTGCTGAGGTGGCACGTTACTCCTTTGCAGACGCTCCTGTTCATCAGAGCTATTCGGGGGACGGTACGGTTTCATGCCTTTCCCATGGAGTGGAGAGCCCAAGACATTCAGGCTTTTATCCCAATGCTTTAGCCTCTGTCTTGGATCTCAATGTGAATGACTCTGAGGCTAGTGGGCTTGTTGGACTCCTCCATCTTGCTGGTCAAACATACCAGGTGGTACATGCGGGCACTGCAGTGGGATCTCAAGTGTCATTTTGCACAGCATCAAGGAAATCTATCAGATTGTATCCAGATGTCGGAGGAGACCGCGAAAGAACTCTACTCTAGTGGTGGTGACTAGACTGCCATTGAGTCAGTAGCAGACCCCTCTCGTTACACCACCCACAACAGACCATGGTCACAGATGCATCACTACTGCAGTACGTAGCCCATCTGGGAGAGATGGAGATCATAGGCCTCTGGTCTCTAAGGGAGACTCCTCTCCAATTTGTTGGAGTTGAGAGTGATTTATTTGGTGTTGAAGGCTGTTGTGCCCACCATCAGAGGAAGGCTGGTGCAGGTGTTCATGGACAATACCACCGGCAAATTGTACTGCAACATGCAGGGCAGGTTGGAGTCTTATGCCCTCCATCAGGAGGCTCTGTGTCTTTAGAAGTGGCTGGACCGGCAAGGAATTTCTCTGGTGATAAACTACCTGGTGGGATCTTTAAACGCAAGGGCAGACCAACTCTGCTGCAGATGTTTAGCGGACCTCGAATGAAAGTTGCTCCCGAAGGTGACGCAGGGTGTTTTCCAGCAACGGGGAAAGCTCTGGCTCAATCTTTTCACCATTGCAGAAAATGCACAATTTCAGCACGTTTGCGTGTTGGACTTTCCAAAGCAGCTCTGTCTTGGAGACACCTTCTTTCTAGACTGGTGCTCGGGACTCATGTATGCCTTCATGTTACTGCCTCTCCTGCCTCAAGTCCTAAAGAAAATCAGGAATGACCGTACCTAAATCATCCTAGTCGCACCGGATTGGACCAGGAGAATGTGGTACCCAGAAATCCTGGGCATGAGCATCTGCCCTCTGATCAAGTTGCTGCTTCGGGAGGATCTTCCGTCGTAGCAGTAGAGCAGGGTACGTAGGGCTTCACAGTTTTCATCTTCATGCTTGGAGGTTGACCTTCAGCAGTTGACATAGTTCGACCTTACCCATGAGGTTATTGATGTTATCTTGACAGTGAGGCATTTTGTCACAAAATCAGTGTACACCAGTTGTTGGGACCGATTTGTGGATCTGTGTGGCACCCAGCAAATTGACCCATTACAAGAGAAGTTGTCTGAAATGTTATTTGTTCTGTCCCTGGCCCAGCAAGGACTTGCTTTGGGCACTGTTAAGCGCTACTTATCAGCTCTTTCGTCCATTTGGTGTGTCCGGATTTGTTATTCAAATCACCTATTGTGATGAGATTTTTGAAAGGTTTACAGTATTTGTTTCTGCCAAAACCCTTTGTGACTCCCCAGTGGGACTTGAACCTTGGCCTCACATTTTGAAGTACACCACTTTTGAGCAGCTGCACAGTTGCCCTTTGAGACTTTGCAAATGGAAGTTGGCCTTTCTCATTGCCGTAATAATGGCTAGACATATGAGCGAGATGAAGGCTCTTTCTGTCATCCAACGTCATGCAGTGTGTTTTTTTCTGGATAAGTTGGTGTTAAGGACCCGACCTTCCTTTCTACCGAAAGTGGTCACTCCATTTCATGTCAGACAGACTATCACCCTTCCCGCAGACTCCATCGTTTAGACCCTAAAAGGGCTCTAAGCTTTTATATTGATTGAACCAAAGTACATCGAGTGGATGAGTACATCGAGTGGATGACCAACTTTTTGTAGGGTTTTCCAGAGCAAAGAAGAGCAAGGCAGTGCAGAGACAGACCATCTCTCAATGGATGATTCTCTGTAAAAAGATGTGCTACGCAGTGGCAAAGAAGCATCCCCCAGAAGGCTTACTTGCTCCGTACTCCAGAGCCAAAGCTGCTACCACTGCGTTGGCATGTGGAGTGCCTCTCCTGGACATTTGTCAGGCAGCTATCTGGGTGTCAATACACACGTTCATGAAGCACTACTGCCTCAACAGTTAGGTCCGTCGAGAGGGTCATTTTACCCACTATGTTCTGCAGGACGTTTTCGTCTGTGCCAGTTCACAGACCTACCAACTTGGGAGGTACTGATATGGCATCTATTGAAAAGGGGATGAATCGGAGGTTAGAAGTATCCATCAGAAGAACTAGTTGATTACCCTTAGTAATGCTCTTTTTGCAGTTACCTCACTGCCTTTCGTCCTTTCTGTTCTGTGAAGTGGACTCTTACGATTGAAGTAATTTACCAAGTTGGATTTGGCACACAGTCGTTTATGATCTGTCATGACTAATCCTCATCTGAGGGCGCAGAAAGACTCAAGATAAACTGACTTCATGGCACAGTGGTGGCACGTATATGTGGCTCCATGCCATCACTTTCGAAGGTGGTGCAAAGCCTACGTTGAGTCTGATGCTGGCACATGTGAGCTATTGCAATGAAAAATTCTAGATACAATCTAGCATCTGCAGATATTCAAACGGTGAATAATCTGTGCTTAGATAAAGTGTCTACAACAAGTAGCCTTACCTGAGGTTACTAGTCCATTATGTTACTAGACGAAAAAGTTACCTACCTACGGTAACGCTCTTTCTGATGGATACTCTATCTGCAGATTCCTCACCTTTTGAATATCCAAGGCACCAGTCTGGATCTGGAAACTCTTCAATAGATCTCGCATACCGGTAGGGGGCACCACCTCCATTTTAGCTACGCATGCGGTATCCCTGTGATGTCACTCTAGCCATAAAACAACCCTGTTTGAGTGCTGACATTAGTTTCCTTCCATTTATTACATGCCTTCGAGGAGAACAGATAAGACTAACATCAGGAGGACATTTGAAATTTTTCTGAATATGTTTGGACCATGGCAAAAGGACATGTGGAATAACCAGCCATGCAGCGAGGAGGAGGGTAGGTTAGTGAGTAATCTGCAGGTAGTTGGAGTATCCACAAGAAAGAGCGTTTTGAAGGTATGTAACTTTTTCATCTGATGGAGACTTAAACCTTGAGACTCCTCACCTTTGGAATAGATTCCCCAAGCAGTCCTCAACAAGGGGGTGGATGCACAACTGGTTGTACCAAAAAATTCTTAAGGACTGAGTGCGCAATGTGGCCTCCCCTCCTCACTTCTGACTCCAAACACTAATGCTTTGCAAAAGTTTGGAGAAAAACCTGGGTTGCTGCTTTACAGGTCTTCATTAGCAGCACTTCTCTTCTCAGCGAAGAAGTAGAGGATTTGGCTCTGGTGGAATGAGGTCAAAGAATATTTGGTGGTTCTTTGTGTACTAGAGCATAGGATTAGCCATCTTTATAATGTGCTGTTATGGACTGCCTTGCCTTTCATTTTCTCCAACTATCCCACAGAGAGCTGGTCATCGATTCTGAATTCACATGTTCTGTCCACGTAAAAGCTGATTGCTCTCTTAGGGTCAAGGCGATAAACTCTTTTTCCTTTGTTCCGTGTGAAGGAGGGAAGACGGTTGGCAGGGTACCGGATTGGCTTAGGTAGAAGGGAGTAACCACCTTTGGCAGGAAGGCAGTCCTTTTTCTTGCTACCAACTTGTTGGGAAAGAAGGAAGTAAATGGAGGTTTGACACTCAAAGCTTGCAACTCGCTAACCCATCTAGCTAACATTATAGCAATACAAAAGACTGTTTTAAACATGGGTAAACTTAAAGGACAACTCTGTAAGGTTCAAATGGTGAGCACATAAGGAACGTAAGCACCAAGTTTAGGTCCAAGTGAGGCATTATAAAGGGCAATGAGGGAAACCTGTTTGTAAGTCCCTTTAAGAACTCATATCAATCAGAGACTTAAACAGCAATGGTTGATTAGGTAAGCAGAAGAAAGCCGACACGGCCGATAGGAAGCCCTTTACAGTGCTCACTTCACACCCTTGCTGTGCCTAGGGAAAGGGTGAAACATAGAATTTCCGATAGGCATGCTTGAAGATGGTCTGTTGAGTTGTCCGTACTCGATTTGGTGAACTTATTCCATTAGGTTGAGTACATAGTCTTCATGGAGTGTCTGCGGGCACATAATTGGACATCTACCATATTAAGGGGCAAGGAAAAACAATTCAGGTTGCCCCGTTCAATCTCCGGGTTTGTAGATGGAGGCTCTGGAAGCTGGGGTGTAGAACCTGCTCCCGTGAACGTGGGAGGTCTACCCTGTGAGGGCGACAAAGCGGAGGGCACAGGGAGAGGTGAATGAGGTCTGCATACCACACCCTTTGTGGCTAACCCGAGGCAATCCGAATTACTTTGGCCTGGTCGAGGCAAATCTTCCTCAGAATTTGAGGAATCAGGGGTATGAGAGGAAACATATAATGAAGCGGAAAGTCCATCTCAACCAAAACTTATCTCCCAGTGCTCCCTGCATCGGAAACTGGAGGGTACAGACCTTCAGGCAGTGAGCATTCTCGTGAGTGGCAAAAAGGTCAGTGTGAGGAGTGTCCCAGAGTTGGAATATGTCCTGGATGAAGATGCCACTCGTAGTTGGCAAGATGATGCCGATTGAAAGTGTCCACTCGCACGTTGAGTGCTCAAGCTAGATGGTTTGCCAACAGGCAGACCTGATGGTCCTGAATCTAGGATCCGAGCTGTAGAGTCTCTCAGCAGAAAAGTGAAAGCCTGCTCCCCTTGCTTGTTAATATACCACATTGCTGTTGTATTATCCACAAAGCTTTGGGCAGACTGACTGCAAAGGGAAGGGAGAAGGGCCTTGAATGCCAGATGTATCGCCCTCATTTCCAACAATTTGATGTGCAGTATATGTTCTTCTGGGGACCATAGGCCTCTATCCTCTGACCCTAGAGGTGAGTCATCTGTTATAACTGTTGTCACTGGAGGGTGAGGGTGGAACGACCTTCCCTAGGAGAGCTTGCTGTCCACACTCCACTACTGTAGGTCTGTTGCAGTGTCACTGGAGATTTTGATAAAAGCTTGAAGATCTTCTCCATGTTGCAACCACTGCCTGCGGAGACACCAGTAGAGGGCCCTCAAGTTCCAGCTTGCATGGGTGACCAACAGAATGCATAATGCTAGCAGACTGAGCAGGCATAAGATCATTAGAATTGGAATGATCGCTCCATTGTGAAAACTCGGAATCATAACCTGAATGTCATGAACCCTCTGAATATAAGAGGGAACGTTTGATTCGCTGTGGTGTCCAGTACTGCCCTGATGAATAGGTTGTGCTGAGAGCGCAAACAGTGAGCCTTGGGCTTGTTGATGGAAAGCCCAGGTTGAGCGGCAACTTGTTTAATGTGTGCAAATGGTGGGACACCATCCCCGGCAAGCTGGCTTTTAGGAGCCAGTCGTCAAGGTAAGAGAATACTGGAATTCCTTGCCATTTAAGATGGGTTGCAACCACAGCAATTACTCGAGGGGCAGAAGTGAGTCCAAACAGAAGAACTGCAAACTTTTGCTTTTCGGATCCTATCGTAAAGCATAGATACTTTCCAGGCGAATACCAGATAGAGATATGGAAGTAAGCATCCAGCAGTTCGACAGACACCATCCAGTCTTCTGCCTCCAGCACTAGCAGAACCTGCGGTAGGATCAGTATTTTGAATTTTTCCTCTTTGAGGAACCAGTTCAGAACCCTGAGCTCCTGGATCACGCGAAGACCGCCGTCCGTTTTGGGGACCGGAAAGTACAAGGAGTATCATCCCGGGCCCAATTCCTGCTCTAGAACCAACTCCACTGCGCGCTTTAGGAGTACGGTCTGAACGTCCTGCTGAAGAACATGTAGATGGTCTGGTGGGAGCATCTGTGGCTGGGTAGGAATCGGTGGTTGGTGCTATTGGAAGGATAGTGCATACCCTCTTCCCACAATCTGCAAGACCCAAAGGTCTAAGTGATGGCCCTCCAGACTTGTGGAAAGGAGGACACCTGTCCTCCAGTGGGCTGCGTGTTTTCGGACAAGGGGGAGCTCGGGGGTGATTTATATGTTGACGGTATCAATACTTCATCACAACGGTGTTGGGGTATACATACTGCCCAATGGAGATCTTCCCACTCGATTTAAATGCGGGCGAACCTTCAGCTTGGCCACAAGGGAGACTACTCTATCTCCTCCATGGCCAAACTTCGACGACCCCGGTGAGAAACGGCCGTCAGAGAAATGGCCACATGTCCACCTGCCCAATTTAGATGGGCGGACATTTAGTCATGTTTTACTGTTTCTTACCGCCAGGTAAAACCTGGAGGTAAGGAATAGTTGTTGGAGGGTGGGTTTTTCACCACAAAACCCATCACTGAAATGTGTGATCTGAAATAACAAGGCACACTTCTGAGAAGCAGGAATCAAGTCTGGAGTGACACTATTTATTTAAAACAAGCAGGTAACAAGTGTCAAAAGACACATAACTAATCAAGAGCAAAAACATGCAGTCTTGGCAAGTTTAAAATCTCGGCCATTCAAAGAGAGAGAGAAATTGAATATCAAAATACAATAAGGCCTTATCTAATGTTAAATAAATCAGCTAGCCAGACCACCTCAATCGTGAAATAAACTGTGAGAGGTGGTCAACAAGTTGGACAGTGAGCAGTTCTTTTATACAGTTTTAATGAGGAACTATTGACCGCAAAGTCTAACTTTAGCAGTTGTTTGACCGCAGAACATAACAAAAAGTTGAACACTTTATTAAAAACTATTTGTGTCACTTTTCGAAAGCTTTAAGGCGGAAGCTTCTTATAAGGTTATTGTTTATTTTGAGCCATGTCGCTGTCTTAGTTTCCAAAGCTAGCAAAACATCAGGTGAGAAGCTGCAAAAAGTCCCAGTTGGCCCCCACTCCTATTCTTAGCCCATCTTGTTCTTCTACATGACAGATGCATCCTGTTATTGCTACATCTTCTCGATGTTCAGAAAGATGTACACGCAGAGGACAGGGGTTCGGAGACTTGTTTATCAGAAACCTGAGATTATTGGCCTTCATAGGAGAGATATATCTGAGGTTACAGGAGGGCATGAGGGATACTGCCTCTGTAGACGCTCAAGGCGGTGTGGACAATTTTAGCTCAACCTTGTCTATGGGCTGGCCGGGACATTTGAGACTCTCATGCTTCAGATGTGGACAGAATGGGCCTGGGGCACTATATGGTAAAACTAGACCCTATAAAAACATTATAATGCTCCCCCCGCCATGGGAGAAGATTCACATGGCAAGGGGAACATTATATTTTTTCTTTACGAAAAGAAAATCTTGTTTCAGGATTTTCTTTTTGCAAAGAAAAAATTTACTCTCTGCTGCAGGGCTTCATCCTGTTGATGTGTAGCACAGAGTGATATGCATTGCCAGGAACCGCTGTGACAGCGTTTCCTGGCAATATTTTGATAAATGACCACCTGCGTGATGGAATGGCGGGTGTCCTCCAAAAACGAAATCACTCCCTAAATCTGCTTCCATGCTGTGGCTGGGGAAAAGGAGGAGGAAGAGCATGGGGGGAAGGAGGGCCCAAGTTTTTTCTTCCCTCGACCTCTGTACTGATTGTGCAGGGGGTTTGCCTGTTGTTGCTCCTGTTACTGGTTGTCTTGGCAACCCCGAAAGGAATAACCTATTGCGATGCCTCCAAACTTTCAAAATTGTTGATAATCCCTTGTCTAGGTCTGGAGGCCATGTGATTGGACAGTAATCTTGACGTCTTTAAACCTGTACAATGCACCAAAGAGGCAAGATCCATTGAAGGGGAGGGCCATCAGCGTTTATTGTACATCCTGTAAGAAACCTGAACTACACAGCCAATCCTAGTGACTCTGGGAGACAGACGTTCCCATGGACCTTGCAACTGAGTCTGCTGTGTCCAGTCTGCATTGTATGAACTGTTTTTTTATGGCTTGCCATCCCCCACCAGCTCAGTAAAGTGCACTCGATGATCTTCTGGGAGATTAGGGTCACTGCCTGCGCTGTATCCCAGGGGGCTTGGACTTATTGGCCGGGAAGGCAGGGAGCGTTTAGGAATTTGAAGACGAGGCTCTCAGCCTCCCGACCTCCTCCATCGTTTTTGACTCCTTATGCTAAGGTGTTCTGGAAAAGGCACCAGGAGTTAACTTGGAGGAGCAAGAGGCCTGGACCGCTAGGCTCTCAGGAGATGAATGAGAGGAGAGGAACAGTGGATCAACTGACGCTGGGTTGTAGTGCCTTGCTATGGATCTGAATAACGCGGTGGAAGTTGTTGGTTCCTCCCAGATTGCAAGAATAGGCTCTGGCAGGGTCTCATTGAATGACAGCAGTGGTTCCGGGGCTAAGGGCGCTGTATGCAGGACCTCGTGAGAATGTTGGATTTTGACTCAGTAGAGGGAAAGGTCGAATATGTCAGCTGCCCTCCAGATAATAGGTAACTTCCAGCGGAGGGAGCTCCAATGTGCTGGGGGCTTCCCGTTCTGGGGAGATGTCAAGTCCACTGGCAACTTTAAGGAATGCAAAGTCCTGGTCCATTGTGGACTGGCCATCCCCATCCCTGAGGCATCAAATCTGATGGTTGCTGTGGCGCTGGTGCCTGGGTCAAAGCCTATGCAAAAGGAGGCAATGGTAGAAACAGTGTAGGGGGAGCCGAGTAGTATGCCACCGGCAAACCTCTGTAAATCAAAATCATCTGACCCATTGGGCCAATCAGTGCTCCAGAGTGATCGCGGATCTACTGAAGATGCTGTACATAGCGTTCAGGAACATTGATGTATTCGTCCCAGGAGCGGGAAACTCCAGGTAGAGCATACCGGTCTGGAACATTGGAATCGGTGCCACAGTTGGCAGCAGCTCCGGGATTGGCGCCAGAACAGATGGAGCTTCAAGCTCCGAATTCTCCATGAGGGCTTCTGTTGGTTCCTGTTCCAACAGCGGTTGAGGTGAAGCAGGAGTTCTTAGTGACTTACTTTTCGATGTTCAGTTGTATCCAGACTCATGCAACTTTTTTTTCTTGTGCTTCTTTGAGAAGTCTTAGTCAATGGAGGCGACTCTGGAGACCGTGACCACGGTCTGGATTCACGGTGAACTTGTCTTCTGTATTGTGCCGTGCCATAAACATCTTGGCATCGCTTTCCTTAATTGTCTTGGCATGCATCCACCAACATGACTTGCAGGCCTTCAAAGCGTGGTTAGAACGGAAGCACCAACAGCAGATGTTTGGGGCTCAGTGATGGACATCTGACTATTAAAGTCCCTACATAGTTTAAAACTGGACTGTTTGGGTGGAGACATTTGAAGAAAAAAAAAAATGCACCTGAAGCAATAGAATATTTAAAACCATGTAGAACTTCAGAGGAGAATTGAGAGACCTCATCGAGGGTGTGGAAAAAAGGGAACTGAGGACAGCACGCTGACAGAGGTGCTTCATAGTTCCAGTGATGTCACAAGGGCGCCGCATGCAGTGCCAAAATCGAGCTAGAGCCCCCTACCAGCATGGGAGTGCCATTGTATTGAAGAGGTTCTAGATCCAGACTTGCGCCTAGGATATCCAGAAGGTGAGAAATCTGCAGGTAGAAATATCCATCAGAATAACATGCCATATTTCTTTAGATTTAATAGTTTTGATCAATATTGGAGACATGATGTGCTTTAAACATAATATTTGCCACTAAATTTATAAAAATGTTCCTTGGAGAGAATGCCCAAACTCTCTTGTAAAATGGGGTTAAATCCAAATAGGTTTGTACCAAAGCCTTCAAACGCACGATGTTAGTGCTTCCATCTATCTATCTATCTGAAAGACCAGAAACGTATTTATAGAGTGCCCTTAAAATCTCTCCAATGTTGACCAGTTTCTATTGGCCACAGTATTTTAAAGTTTATAATTTGCCAATTTCAGAAATTCTTTGAGAAGAGCTATAAATTGGTCTTTATATATCGATTTTTGATCACTGTCACTAATCTATAGTTTGCTTTGAAATGGTCAGTTTGCCAATAGCCCCAGCATTACTGCTAGGCACTGCTTGTTCATAGTTGTATGTTTACATAATATGTTCATAACAATCCTGATTTTCCCGTCTATTGTTAAAGGTTTGCTACCATGTTTGACAGAGGTATCGCAGTGACAGACCGCCATGAAAAGGGCAGAGGCAGATTTTAACAAACAGTTGGGGACCCCATCTACTGCATGTTAGGTAGACAAGATATTTGGGTACATTTCCAGTATCCACGGGCACTGGCAGAACTTTGCAATAGTGGATTTTCCCCACAGAATCCAACCTCTCGAAGTGCCACCTCCCAAAGCATGAACATCTATTTTGTTGGAGATTTTTTCACCAGGATGACAAACTAAAAACGTGGTAGAATTTCCACCACTCTAGTTGCCGGGGCTCACATTCCACCAGCAAAACTCATAATAAGGCTCCTTTGTTTTGTACTTATTGGATGGCTTTCGGCTAATAACGGGGATTTCTTTAGAAAGAGACTTCCGTTGTGGTGCGAGCCCATTTTCATGGAAAATTTGTGTGAAAAGCCTCGCCATATATCAGTGTACCATACGTCTTTTATTTTGAATTATTTGTACAATTTTAAATAAATTCATGTTTCTTTGTGAATTGTGAAATATGTCCTGTTAAAGAATGCTCTTCTGAGTTTTCTTCAGTTTTATTGAACGTCTGTTTTACTGCTGAACTGTTTGTTCTTAGCATTTTGAGCTGTATGAGCACCTTTGAAATCATGGTTTGTTTCTTGAATGATTTATGTCATTAGTTTTGTAAGGTGGAGGCATTTACGTATTTATGTATGCACTCTGCGGAGACTAGAGTCATAATTAAGAAAACGGAATTCTAAATTTACCGCCAAAGTCAAAATGTTCCTGCTTATTTTTTTTAAATGTGCATGCTAGAAATATACTGAAAATTATCGACCTGCATGCAAATTTGGTTGTTGGTCACTCCTGCCACAATTGCTAATCTGCATCTTTAAATCTAGCTCAAGAAATTGGGTGTGATGCCACCGGAGCAGCCACTTCCACTAAAATGTTATCGGATATACCAGATTATGTGGGCAAATAATGGAGATGCCATCAGCAGGCAGTATGCAGGAACTGCAGCCCTAAAGGTAAGAGGTAAGGCATGTCCGCAGACAAGACACCATGATGTCAAGCATCTCATGTACGCCATGATAACTTTTGCTTGTTTGTTCCAAAGGCATTTCAACCCTGATGCATGGCTCATTTCTCGTGTACTTAGCTTTAGGGATTTACTATGGAGGCAGTTAGATTTCTGAAAGTAAATGAGAGGAACCATCTCTTCGTGCTCTCTCTCTCACTCCAGAGCTCTTCACAAGTCTCTCTTCCATGGGAGGATGTACCTTGTAAATCATTAGTCTTTGGCAAGTAATATTTATTGGTCGCTGGTAATTGGCTCTGTAATTTCCCTTTTAGGGCCACTCTTGCAGTCCTGCTAAATCCAAGTTCACACATGCACACTTTAGCAGCAGCATGCGGCGGACTCAGATGGTCATACTTACGGGCAGAGTCTCTCAGTCAGCTATGCATGAACGTTTACCTGCTGCAGCCCTCTCTGCTAAGCTTTTCTCTAGCCTTCCAGA
Organism: Calotriton arnoldi; assembly: GCA_963921515.1. Lineage (NCBI taxonomy): Eukaryota > Metazoa > Chordata > Amphibia > Caudata > Salamandridae > Calotriton > Calotriton arnoldi. The sequence goes on along the minus strand of CAWUFW010002134.1, from coordinate 1,074,650 downwards.
TGCACTTGTTCCTATTCCTGATCCTGAGATCTTCCACCGAGTTGAACAGAGAACTCACCACTTCACAGGTGTCAAGATTATGGGTGGGGGTGTGTGTAAGTAAGTGTGACTCTTGGTTGGGGGACCAAATGCACACTGATGCCCATGCACCAGGACTGCCGAACCCTGCGATCTGGGGCCATTGGGCACACATGTTCTTCAACAGGTTCTTCAATGGCAAGGTGAAGGTTGCAAGTTAATTGGACAATATCTTGGAGCGCCAGTCAATTTCAGCCACACAGCTCAGGAAAGTTCTTGGCGCCTTCCAAGCGTAGGATGGGGTTTCTCAAGGTGGGTGTTTGCTGGGAGCTCAACTCTGCAACTACTGGGCAACGTTTAGATGCAGTTTGTGGGGAGTTTTAGCTTAGACTGTGCTGCTGTTAGAGCAAAATTTTAATTTGCATATGAAAATGAATTATTTTGTAATTGATACAGTAACGCTCGAATATGCAGAACTATGTTTTCCTGGCATAGGCTAAACTAGGTCTTAACTCCATTTTGTTTGCTGGAGCATCCATAATATTCTTTGTGTGTTCATTTTTCATTGACAGCGCATGCAGCAAAATGTGCACTGTTGTTTTGTAATTACATGGTGTTCTCGAAGAACTCTGGAGGAAGCCATTAAATACTTTTTAAGGCTCCTTCTGCACGCTCATAATACACTATTCACTTATGAGTCTTTCCATTGTTTATGTAACCTGATTTGTTCCGCCACCTCCGACCTATGACATTAAAAGGGAACTTATTAGTTCTAGGATGGTGGTATTATATGATGCTTGACAGTGCTGAACTGTGATTTGACGATGTATTGACACATTTGTTCACCCCGTGCTGATTGTGCGATTTCCTTTGCTTTCCATCGTAACATTTATTACAAAATGCTCCCAATCTGAGGTGTGAGCAGACTTCTTTGGGTCTATGCTAGGGATGCTGCCTGGTTCTATATTGATTTGCTGCACATTTTGACTTAGTCGATTTTTCAGACTTTATTTAATGTCATTAATTATAATTCTAAGAGCCTTCATGGCAATTGATATCTGAGCCTTATGATTTATTGAGATTGCTATATTTTTGCCTTCTGTATTGCACTTTAATATTTTAATATACCTTCATGGTTTTTCTAAATTACTGATCTATCTGAGGAAAGTGGTTTATTTTATGGTGTAGTTGTGCGACCTCACTGTGCATCATCATAATCACTTTATTCGGTCAATTAAAACCATAAAAGTACACTACAAAAATCATTTAAAAACAACAACACCACAAAGACAAAGTTCATTGCAAATATTGTTATGCACCATAAAATATAAGGATAAAAACGCCCCTTTTTTTATGATATACAGATCAAATCTTGTGCCAATTCCTTTCCAAGGTAATCTTATACACGAAGAGCATCCACTTAAGCATTCTTCTCCTTATAATTGTTAAAGAGTTAATGTATTACAGATATGGAGGTCCTGTTTTTTCTTTTCTCTAACCGCCGCAACTAAAAAACTAGCAATTTTAAAAGTTTCCCATACATTATTCAACATATGTAAATGTACTAGAGCAGGCCTTACCAGCACAAAACCTTTATTCTTTAAAATGGGTACTAAAAAACGTTTGCGAATATGACGATAATGGTCACAAAACATGATAAAGTGCAAAGTGTCTTGGGTGGAAAAATTATCACAGGGACCCAAATCTTCTACCCTTCGCCACCCCTGCGGTTCTGCCAATAAAAAATGCAAATAATTAAATCTAAATCTTGTTAAAAGAAAGCAGTGGTAGTGTTTTGTTACTTCAATTAGATAGGGTTCTATTGCTGAGTTTGTTTTCAGGAGTGAGTGGGTTCGTACCGTTGGTTTCTTCAACTCTCTGACCTCTCTTTCTGCTTGTATCATACATAAGTATTGTTTCTTGACCCATGAAAAATCCTTCTTAGATAGCTTATTTGGTGAATTAAACAATTCTGGGCGCCCTAATTTCAATGTTAACTTCTTAATATAACATAACCAAGCAATACTGCTTGCTCTATCCAGGGATAAACAGTCCTGAACAATCTCACGATTCATCTCTAATTCGGGGTTGGTCCAGATCATTATCTATTTAAGTAGTGGTGCCATTCCAATCAGATCTGACATAAAACCAATACCCAGTTCCTGATGAATAATGTAAGAAGGTGTTGATTGCGGGACTGATAACAAATTTCTCAGAAATTTATTCTCTGCTATTTGGAGGTCCTCAGTCTCATTATAGCCCCATACTTCAGACCCATAGTTAGAGATAGCAATACATTTCGCTCTATAAATATTTAACATGGCTTGGACCGGCTTAGCCCCTAGCCTGCGTGCAAAATCAAGAAGCGATACTGTTGATCTTACCATAGCGTTTCTTTTAGCTTTCTTTTGCGGTACCCATGTACCCCTTTCATCAAACAAAACCCCCAAATACGAAAATGTAGTCACCCTCGATAGTTCATTTCCCTCACTATAATGCGTTTTACATTTTTTGGGCCTAGAGCCCATAATCATAGTGTGCGATTTAGTCAAATTAACGCTTAAATCCAGCGAACTCATAAAATCTGCAAAAGAACTTAAGAGAGACTGGAGCCCAATCGCTGTGCGTGCTAATAAAACAGCATCGTCTGCGTATAGAAGTGCTGGGATTAACTGCTCCCCCACTCGAGGGATATCTTTACAGGCTATACACAGAGCGGAGTCTAGATTTTTAATATATAAAGTAAACAATAAGGGCGCTAAAATGCATCCCTGCATGACTCCTCTAGAGATGCGAATACTCTGCGTATGATTTCCCTTATGGTTATATCTCACCTTGGCGGTGAGATCCCTATGCAGATCGAATAAAAAGTTGACAATGTTCCGGTCCATTCCCATTTCAAGTAGTAAAGCTCATAGTTTGGATCTGTTTACTCGGTCAAAAGCCGAGGACAGATCCATAAAGGCCAGATGCAATGTCCCCTTTTTGGCGATGGTATATTTCCCGGCTAGCAGATGCAAGTTTAGACACTGATCCATGGTGTACCCCTACCTTTCCTGAAACCATACTGCAAATTTGATAGTACATTGCACTCTTCCAGCCAATCTGTTAATTTACTGAGGATCACTCTCCCTAGTACTTTGACTGCAGAATCAATCAGCGATATTGGCCTGTAACATTGAGGGTCTCCTCTCTGCCCCTTCTTAAAAACTGGTATACTGGTAGACTTGTGTAATAAAGTCACAGTTCTGTATCAAGTCCAGTCAGATTAGTTTATAAAACCTTAGCTCAGTCCTGAGTAGCTGTGCTCAGAGGAGTCAGGCTTTTTCAAAGGGACAAGTGTCAAGCATTAAGAAGTACCGAAACAGTTGAATACGAAGACAATGCAACACAACACAAATCTGACACCAATTTATAAAAATAGGTTGTATTTTTATCTTTAAATAGACACCTCAATGACAAAAATCCACTGGAGTGTTCTGGAGAGATGAAGTTTTAAAGAAACAATAAAGCAATCAGCTTATCACTTAAAGCAATAAATCATTGTGATTTATAGTGACTCGCCGTTTAGGGTTAGCCACAACAAGTAACTTGAAAACAGCTATAAGGGCTTTCTAGTGGAGTCTAACTCCGATATGGAGTCAGTCACAGTGACCAGTCAGTTATAGTTGAACAGTTACATCGTAGTTTATTCAATCTCCAGTCCAGTTCCAGGTACTATGGGCAAATCGCCATAGAAGTCAGTAGAGTGGTCCTGGTACAAGGGATGCCAGTGCAGGGGTCTTCCTATGGCCACCCCTTGTCCACGAACACAGAAGGGTGACTTTAACATCAGGGGTTGATGTCCCACAAAGTCCAGGAGAAGTCCAGCACAAAACCAGTTGCCTCTTGTCCACTGGTCTCCAGTTATAGCAAAACAGTGGGTCCCTTTAACTTGCAGTAACTTCCATGCTGGGGGACCAAACTGCACTCCAGTGACTCTCCCGGGCCCACCAGACTTAAGTGCAATGTTTGAGGGTTGAGACTTGGTCTCCCAGACCATGCCTTGGTGTCCAGCGGTGTTCAGGCTTCTTGGCGCTGGGCTCTCAAAGGAGCAGCCTTCTCAGCTTTTATGGCCCTGTGTCTGTAACAGGGAGTCAGACAACTGACTGAGGAGCTGCCGCTGTTTGCACGCTGTTTTCCCGGTTTCCTGGTTTGCGGTCGGCTGCCTTCTGCCTTCAAGGTGCCCGCGGATCCTTCAGGGGTTTTACGGCCCGAGGAGGACGCGGTACAGTTGTCTTGCCGACCCTCCGTTTGACAGCCTGCCGCGTCTGCTGCTTCATCTTTTTTGGACTCACACAGCTCCTGCAGGCTCTCTGGGGCCAGGCGTGGTCGGCCCACCGAGTCGCCGAGTGGGACTACCAGCCCCCGGCGACACGGAGGAGCAGCTGGGGGCTGAATTGAACCTAACATCGGGCTAAGACAAACCTGCACGGCGCCGGTCGGAGCAGCCGTGAGCGCTGAGACTTGGAGACTGGTGCTGCACGGAGCTTTAATTTCCTCGGCTGTAGCACCTGGAGCGGGTGTAGGCGCGGGTGAGCGAGGAGTGTAGAGACGAGGTCTGGACGCAGTACCTCCCAACTCTCCCCGCCAGAGCAGAGTATTGAGACCCGGAGTACCGGAGTACTGGAGTTCCCACAGCCCTTGTGACACCTACAGTGACACCTATAGTGAACAAAGAATGGCTATAATTGTAGCTGCAACTGTAAGCGGTGAGGCTTTGAGAAGCACGTGATCGTGCAAGCTCAGTAATTAGAAATTGAGCTGCTTTTTGTCTGAAATAGGAGATTGTACCTTTATCAGCAACCAGACTGCTATAGATTGCTATAAACTCAGATAAAGGTAAGAAGCAGTGTGTTGAGTGCTGAGGGTTGGGAGGCTGTTGGGAAAAGCCGAGGCGGTAGTCACTGTGATTAGTGAACTGTGACCAGCTGCTGTAAGGGCTGCCTGTGCTCCACTGGTGGAAACAACACCCGGTTGGGGTCTGTATGCGGAGTGAGGCTGTGCTGTTGTTGCTCGGCGCGTACAAAGTAGATCTTACACTTGTATAACACCTGTATAACTAAGTGGGAAGTATGAGGTCGGGAAAGGAGCGACCACCATTCCCCCCCATTAGAAGGAGAAAAAAAACTTCAATCTACAGCAATTCTAAATAAAATGAAAATAAAACAAGCAGGGGAAAGCCAGTCTTCAAAAACAGCTACGATACATGTTTTTGGGAAAACAAAGCTTCCGACAAAGTTTGATTTTATGAAGGACCCAACGGGTGCAATGCTAACATTACAAACTGATTCAAGAGGACTACAAACTCCAATTAAGCCAGTGAATGAATCAAGTGCAATATCCCAAAAGCACGATGTACGGGAGGTTGACCAGTACGAAAGGGAGTTAACGACAAAAACAAATGAAGAGCCTGACAACCAATGGGCTCAAATAACTGATCTAGAGATGTTAACAATTCCTCTAACAGGTCAGTTGCAACAAGATGAACAAAGCGACACAAGAACACAGTGCGGAGATTTCCAACACCTTTTAGTAACAAGGGCACCACTACCAATTGAAGTACAGGTAAATGTAATAAAAGCTACTATAACAGGCGATCCAATGAATCTGGTGCAGCCAAACCAGTGTCAACAAGATAATTTAAAAAAAGGGGAAGATAGCCGAAAAGCAATAAAAGACAATATGAATTTATCGAATCTCCTTCAAACTGACATTATGCCAATTTCAAAGGATGTAGAGCAAAACTCGGGTCAGGAGAATTTCAAACACATTAATAGATCTCAAAATAAAATGGATGATTACACTATGAAATCGGATAATCTGCAGCGATGGAGTACAACTTATCAAAAAGATGAACGTAATAATAAGCTAGAATTTATTGATTTAGGAAATAAAGATGGAGAACCCAATAAACAACACTTTTCTGTAAATAACCAAATTCAGGGTGCACACTGTTCGGCCAATTGGGACTCAGGATCAATATGGGATCTGTTCTTTAGAACCTCTCAATTAATACTAGAAGCTCTGACTTATCAGTCTAACAAAATGCAGGTGCAGGTAGACCTTCTTAGCACCATGGCATCCTCAGTAGCGGGTATTGATCATAAAATAGCGATGCTAAATAATCTGGTAATAAGAGCTCAGTCACAACCAATATCCTCACACACAGATTGTAGTTGTGTTCCACTGATTAACAAACTGGCCACAATTCCGGAAGTATTAAATACAATAATTGAAGACCTAAGAGGAAATGTATTTACCCCTGGAAACAAAAATGGGAGCGTATCGGAAAAAATAAAGATTAACAAAATCATAAATGAGGAAAGTAGTAAGGATTTGATGGAAGAAAAAATGAAGCTCAAACTGGGAGAATTTCATTCGCCTCACAAACAATACAATCAGAAACACCACATGAATACCAATTATCAAAAAGACAGAAAAAAAACAACGGAAAGCAAGGAACAAAGTTATAAAAGCTACAATAACCGTATCTTCCCTGAGATTGAGTTAACAAAGGCAGGGAACAGCCTAGTGAACTCAAAAGGGACAATTTTGAAACAAGTAGACAAAGTTATAGAAGTAACAAAACCCCTCTATCCTTTGTTTAATAAAAACCTTTCAGACGCAATTAATAAAACCATTAAAGTCCCAGTAGATTATAAAAAACAGGACGATTTGGAAAGTAAACAACACCAAACGGATAGCATAAAAGCTAAGGATACAAATACAAAAGTGAGAAGTGATCTACCTCATAACGAAAAGACAAAAATAAAATCTGATCAATCTACATTAACTGAAGATATTATAGGTAAGATAAAAAATCAGAAGGAAAGTAAGACAACACGAGATTGGGAAATAGAGAGAATAAAAATCCATAACACGTCGAAGGCAATATCTCAGGTTAGTCAATCATTAAAACATCCTTTAGGGACCGAGCTGCAATTGAAACATATATTTGAACCAAAAGAGCAGGAGCTATCAAATTACTGTAATTCACTGCAAAAAAACAAAATAATAAAACAAGTTCAAAAGGAGGGAGGAGTTCAACTGATTTTTAAACCTGAATATAAATCCAGGGGTAACAATGATATCCTGAACCGGGGTAATATCTTGAGATTGTGTAAAGCAATACCGGCGTTAGAAAGAATTAGAAGTACAGATATTGAATCAATTGAATTTTTAGTAAGTGAAAGCAGCAATCAAGAATCGACTCTGGTAACCTGGACCTCAACCAACTCTGTAGACCTTATTATACAAGAATATGACCTTTTTTGGCTTGGGGAATAAAAGTTATGAGACCGCTCCAACCCCCTACCCAAGTCCGTTAATCTCTCCAAAAAAACAACTAAACATCGGAATGGGTTGGAGAATAACCAGGCATACTCAATATTAAAAAATCCAATAGGAACAAACATGGGGCAAACATCAAAATTCTTTACAGAGAACAAAAGAGAACTAAGGGACGAGTTACAACTAGGTTGGTTAACGACAGCACTGCACGGAGCAAGGGAGGATTGACGGCTTATAAATGATGATTCCAAGAAGGAAATAACAAACTTAAGTGGTACAATACGATTATGCTCCTGGAATATAAAAGGAATCCAATCAAAATTACAAAATGAAAAACTAACCCAAAGTTCAAAAGACTTTCAAATAATCTGCCTACAAGAGACTTGGGCAACTGATCCTTTTATATTAGAAGGCTGTAAGGGATACTACATGGCCGCCACAAAAACAAGTAAATATGGTAGATCTTGTGGAGGCCTGGCTACTTTTATTTCAACAGAATTAAAAATGGGAAGTGAGGAGGAAATACAAAATTCATTTGACTGTTTGATAGTAAAACTACGATATAAAGATAAATGGATAAATAAAACACTCTTGTTAATAAATGTATATATACATCCGGATTGCAGTTCAAGAAAAGCAATGGTTAGCAGTTTGTCAACTACGATACTCCAGTACCTGGAAAAGGATACGCAACCTGAGGTCATCATTACGGGTGACTTTAATATGAATATGTTATGGACTCATATGAGAGATGAAGAAATACAACAACAGAACTACTTATGGGAAATCCCAAGTCCCTGCTATACATCGGATAACAGAAGTGAAAAGAAAGGGAAAATTGGGAAGAATTTTCTAAAAATCTGGAATTCTTAGGTCTAAGGGTGCTAAACGGACGTTTTCTGCAAGACAGTCCACCTGCCTGGACATATCAAGCATTGGGTAACAAGTCGCGAATAGACTACACGATAGCCTCGTTAGACTTATTTCAAAAGATTTTAACCTATCAGATCGGTGAAGCACACGGAAGTGACCATAATCAACAAATAATAGAGTTAAAGTTAAACTGTGCAAGGCATGGAGAATATATGACTCTTCTGGGAGACATAAATACGGTAAATTATAAGAAACTTTATTGGACTGAATTCACTAAAGAATCAATCATAGCAACATCGAAAGAAATGGTTGAAATTGCTTTTGATGGAGATGGTTCTAGCGCTATTGAAAAATGGTCCCTCTTTACAAATAAATTAGTTTTAAGCCAGAAACAAAAAGTTGGTAATAAAGAGTGGAATGATAAAAAATCAATGGCGCTGGTTAAACTGTCTTTGGAAAGTCATCTATTAAAAAAAGAGCGTAATAAAATGTTAAGATTGGCTAAGAAACACCCAGGGAATCAAATCTATAGAGATAAATTAAAGAAAATAAATATAGAAGTAAGAAAACGAATTTGGAATGAAAAAATGCAAAAAAACAAGCACTTTGGGCTAAGGCATTATATACCAGTAAAAAGAATAATGCAAGGGAATTTTGGTCTTTAATCAACAGCTTAAATAGATCTAGTAGAGTAATTACATCCTCTGTCATTCCTGAGTCAGATTGGGTCAACTTTCTTCACTCACATCTAAATTCCAACATAAGTATGGATCTGAGACCCGGCATAAATAACTTGAGAAAGTCAGAGGATAAAGAGAATACTGACATATCTATTATGGAAAGTCAAGTATGTAAACTCATAAAGAAACGGAGATCTGACGGCGCCCCTGGTCCAAACGGGATTCCAGCTGCCTTCTTTAAAGAGAATGCTCCACTATGGGCCAGGTACTTAACATTAGTATTTAATCAAGCGGTGCAAACGTTAACCATCCCGGCCTCCTGGAGGGGTTCCATAATCTCACCTATTTATAAGAGCGGTGAGTGGTCACAACCCGCTAATTATAGATTAATAACATTGCAAGATATCAAAGCTAAGGTCTTTGCATCAGTTCTTTTGAAAGAACTAACAGAATGGGCAGTGGAAAAGCATTTAATTCCTCCAAACCAATCAGGTTTTTACAAGGACAAGGCACGACAACGAATATATTAATACTTGGAATGTTAATAGAAAAATATAAAGTGAAAAAACAACCGCTATATGTATGTTTCATTGATTTTAAATCAGCTTTTGACTGCGTAGATAGGCAAATTTTATGGAGGAAATTGGAAAACTATGGTATTAACGCTGGCCTTTTAAAAGCAATCCAATTATTATATACCGAGACTTGGACAAGGATTCGGTTAGGTAATGGCTCACGTCTATCAAGAAGAATAGATACAACTCCGGGTTTAAAGCAAGGATGCGTATTAGCACCGTATTTATTTAATCTATTTTTATCTGACCTTACGGAAGAACTGGATAATGAGTTGGCTCACTCTCCGAAACTGGCAAACAAACAAATTTCAAATTTATTGTATGCCGACGATGTTATTTTGCTTAGCCAGACAAAGATAGGGTTGCAGCGACTTATAAATAAAATATCAACGTATTCAATTAAGAATAAGATGGTAATAAATGAGACAAAAACAAAAGTAATGTCAGTCTGCAATAGGCACTGAGCCACAGTAACCATAAATGGTACTTACAAAGTCGGCAGCTTGAACAAGTAAAACATTACAAATATTTGGGTTTATGGTTTGACGAGAAGGGTTCATTTTCTCAGCACAAAACAGAGCTGATAAAAAGAAGTAACAGCTTGATTATGGCTTTTCGTTCATTACATAGCTCTTTGGGTGGTCCAACTTATGCTCCATTATTAAAGGTTATAAAGCGAAATTAACGCCCAGTCTCACTTATGGAAGCGAAGCTCTTTGCGGTACGGATTTTGCACTTTTGAACAATGCTATAACAAAAACATTTAAAAGCTTGTTCCGACTTCCGGTTAATGCATCACCGGCCCAGATCCGACTGGAATTCGGGTTTTTAATCAGCAAGTTGTGAGGATGGGCCACTACGTAAAGGTATGGAAACAAATTAAAACCAATAATTTTAATCCAATGAGCTGTTTACTCTGGCAAGAAATGCAACAGAATCAAACTTCCCGTTTTTATACATACCTTCAAACAGCACTAGAAGAATTGTCTGCACACGAGATTTGGGAGATGTCAATAACACCATTATCTTTTAAAAAATTAATAAATAGATTAACAAAACAACTATCACTTTTAAAGGATAAAGAGTTATTCATTAAAAGGTCTCATGCCTGGATGATTGTGAACGAATATACGACCATCAAAGTGCAACCATATCTAGAAATTCCGTGGACTATACAAACAAAGAACTTATTTATGTCTGCAAGATTTGGCAACTTGCCGGGCCTAATGCACACAAAGCCTTGGCTGAGACCAACTAAGCCAATTCCCTGTAGATTATGTAACCAATGGGAAGAAAATATTATACATTTGGTTTGCATATGTACATCATTGAAGGTTGAAAGAAAGAGGCTTTTAAAGATCTGTTTTAATGAAAGAGGGATCCGATCATGCAGACAAGCTATGTTAGCGTGTTTTAAGCCTATGGATATAGTAATGATTGCAAACTTTACTAAATTTGTGACCCTTGTAAAAGAGAAGTTGGAAGTCAATGATTCAAGCCTAATAGGAATGGAACTTGCTGGTAGTTAGAGAGCATTTGCACATGAGATATTGCACAAAAGTAAAGAACTTATACCTGTAAATAATTGCTATTTTAATATTTGTAATAATTGAATTATAATAACGATGAATTGAATTTGTCTATTTAATGTATTTTTATGACTGTGCTTGTGTAGATATGTTTTAATGATTGTGTACTGGTGATTTTCGAATTGTAAGATTTTAATTAATCATGCAATAAATTATTATATATAACTGACTCTTGGACTCACCTGTCCGTCTAGAGCTCAGGGACGACTTTTCCTTGAGCGAGACACCACAGGCACTGTCCTTTCTTTGATAGCCCAAGATGCAGCAGGTGCAGTCCAGCCTTTGGTGCAGCCTCTCTTTGCTGGATCCAGGGAACAGTAGGGCACTTCTCTGTCCAGTCCAGATGTGTTCCGAGGTCTGGGTGCCACTTTTATGCCGACTACAAACCTAGAGAAATGTGGCAACTAGCTAGCCAATGGGCTACCAGTTCCCTCCCGCCTGATGACATCTTGCGAAGTGTGGCATTTAGCTAGCCCAGAAAGCACTATTCTGCCCACTCCTAACATGGCAGAACCCTTCTCTTGGTGTGTGGAGCTCCCTGGCCCAACCCAGAGGTGTGGTTACCTAGGGGCTACACTCCCCTTGAAAAATCAGTTTGAGAGCAGCTGCATCTGTGCCCGACATGTCAGCCTGTCTGGTAAAACAAAAGAGGAGCCCCTTCCACTTGTGACTGCAATTGCCTTTCAATGGCAGCCTCCCTTTTGAAGTTCGCCTTTTTGGGCTCACATCCACTCTGGCCATCCTGCCACGAGGGAGGGTCACACCTCTTCCCTCGGAAGGTCCTTTGTTTCCCTTCCATACAGTCATGCACATCTCTGTCCAGGAAGGGCAGAAGGTTGTCTTGAGGACAGCAACTTTTGTGCATCTGTGAAGGGCTGCTGGAAGCTTTTGGGCAACTAAGTGGCAACTTTCTAAAGTTAAACAACTTTGTGAAATGGGTTAGACCTGCACACCTTATTTTAAAATATTTTTAGAAATTTATCTTTGAGAAACAAAACTCAATTGTTTTGCGTGCTACTGCGTAATGGGGTACAGCCCACCCCCAGTGTGAGAATTAACGGTATGAGAACACGAATGAATCCGCGCCTGCGCAGTGCACAGCTAATATCCATATGGTTTCAACCTATATATTCAATTTTTTCAACTTTTATAATGCTAAAATAAAACAATTGCTCAACGATGATTTCTCAGTGTATTTTTCTTAATACATTCTTAATACATTCTTATGTGCAATAATTTTCTTGATTCAGAAAACTTTAAATGCAGTTTTTGAAAATATAATAAACAAATGACAATTAATATACGACCCAATGCATTTCGGGTTAATAAACCCTTCTTCAGGGGTACATGTAATCAAATTACAAGACATATGCCAGATAGCTGCCGCCGTTTGGAACTACAAGAATAAGATTAAAAACACAGTCAATTCCATTATATATTTTTGAAAACAATTACAAGTGACCAAATAGGATTACCACGCTACATGAATAAACCCAATCTGAAACGTGCAAAGGACAAGTGAAAGTTGAAAGAACATGCAAAGTCAATTGCGATTCAAAAAATAATTAGCAAAGCCACCAAATGCCCAACCCCCGTGTTTTAGTGAGTGAATTATACTGTAGCAAAATATAGTCCAGTGAAACTCTCATCTGTGTGGTAACCTAATCCAATAACGGTGTTACCTGTGTGTTCACTACTAACCTTCTTAGCGTGCTAAATCAGCTTGCAATCGTGCTCATTAAAACTAAACTATCTGAATCTATTTAGTGTTCTTGACCCAAAAATTCAAATGAACCAATGTAAAATCATGCCACGCTTACCGCCAATGTTTAGAAAAACTGGGAACACATCTTCAGAGGAAAGCATTGTGACCGATCAAGAACTATCCTTGCAAAGACCACCACCATCATCAACTACTGATCAAATTGACAGGCTTACAGAAAATGCAGCATCAACTTTCAGTGATAAAACTTCTTTTTTGTCACAGGGCCAATCCTCAAACCATCCGCCGGACAAAATCACTCTCAACAAAGAAAACGAACCCGCAGGGGACAAGTTAAAAAAACAATGGAATCTGGCAGACCTCAAAGAAATCTGAAGAAGGGAGGAACTTAGTAATGAACATATCGAAAAGATGTCTTAACTCTGAAGAGACTGGAGTACTAAACAAAGGCATGACATATGTTCCTACGTATTCATCCAATGCACTAGAAACAGAAGTGTCCTTATTTAAGTTCATGCGAAAACTTAGATTGAGATGGTTCTTTTCTTCACATGCGCAGGTAGAAGACAGTACTAAACTATCGGGAACATTTCGTCCGAAGAGCAAGTTCATGGCCCCTTTCTCACACAAAAGTTTAGACAGTTTCGAATTGTTGGTGAAGAAAGATTTGGAAACTATAAAATACAATATACCCAAACACACCAATTTGACTAAAAAAGAATCAAGAATTCTCAACTCTTTAAGACAGGATAATGAAATAACATTCCAACCAGCTGATAAAGGGGGAGCGCTTGTTATCATGGATACTGATTTTTATGAACAAAGCGTGAATTTACATGTTCATGATACGGAGACTTACATTCAGTTAGATACAGATCCCACCAAAGAATTGTTGAAGTTACTTGGTTCTATTTTGACTAAAGCTGAAGAACTGGGCTGGATTAACGCCAGTACACGGAGGTTTTTACAGAACAATACACCTAAAATACCGCATATATATATGCTTCCGAAGGTTCATAAAGACGCAATGAACCCTCCATTTCGACCGATAGTGGCCGGTTGTGGATCCATTCATGAACCGATTGGACAATACTTGGACTACCATTTACAACCTTTGGTACAATCTTGGGGCACATATGTAAAGGATACCACCGATTGCTTAAACAAACTAGAAGCCATAAGCCAACATTTCAAGGAGGAAATTTTGCTTTGTACTATAGATGTGATATCTTTATACACTTCCATCCCCCACAATGAAGGCATAGAAGCAGTAGAATGGAGACTTCTCCAAGACTCTACACATGATTACAATGTTTTTTTTATTGGAATTACTTCATTTTTCACTTTACCACAGTTATTTTTCTTGGAAAGAACAATTTTTTTACAACGCACAGGAACTTCCATGGGTTTTCCAGGAGCCCCTTCGTATGCCAATACTTATATGGCACATTTTGAAGAGAAATACATATTACACAACTTAAGGTGGCAAGAAAATCTCATCACTTATATGCGCTACATTGATGATGTTTTAGTAATTTGGAAAGGAACTCGTGATGCATTGGAAGGATGTATTAAAGAACTTAATGAATGTAATCCACGCATACAGTTCACGTCTATCATTGATTCCCAGTTAATTCATTTCTTGGATATTGAAATACGGAAGACGCCTACGGGTTTGCAGACATCTGTATACAGTAAACCTACCGATGTGAATAATGCTTTACATTACACCAGTGCCCATCCTATTTCTTTGAAAAAGCATTTGCCGGTGTCACAGTTGATCAGGATCAAAAGAATCACATCTCAAGAAGAGCAATGTGAGGTGCTCATTGATGCACAATTGAACAAATACAAAGAAAGGGGATACCCTCAGCAGATTTTAAGTTCAGCAAAAGAAGTAGTAGCACAGAAAAAACGTGAACACCTTCTACAAAAAATGTTAAATCAACCAGTAGACGGGAAGTATTCGTCATAAAGCATTCGGAGCAATCCACGAAAATTAAAAAAAATCATCACTAAGCGATGGGAAATAATTGAACAAGAGTCAGACTTTAAATCAGTGTTTATGGACAAACCTATGTTTGCACATACTCGCTCCAAAAATTTGAGAGAACTATTAAAACCTAAATGTACTCCTCTAACACAGACTCACAAAGGAATGAGGAGGTGTTGGAATTGTGGTCAATGTGGAAATATAATGTTAGGCAAAACGTTTTCGCATCCGCATACAGGTCAAAAGATCCATTTAAAACACACATCAGACTGCAATACAGAGGGTGTTATTTATGCTATTCAGTGTCCTTGTGGACTCACATATGTAGGCAGAACATCACGCAAAATTAAAACACGCATAATTGAACATAAAAGTATGATCCGGAATAAAAATTGCAATTCCTGTTTATCAGCTCACTGGGTTAACACAGCACACACCATACCTCAAATCAGGTTTACCATACTAGAAAAAATTGACTCGGTTCCAGGAATAGACCACAATGTTTCGCTAGCACGTAGAGAAACGTTTTGGATTAAATATTTAGGCACCATTACTCCTGGAGGGCTTAATGACCAATATGAATTGTTGTGCTTTCTGTGAATACACACTGTATCTAGAAATTTTGTACAGGATTAGCACGCATATATGAATTTATTCAGACTTAGATTTCTCACTTTTTATAATTCACAGTGGTAATTTCTGGACCACTTTTATTAATTTTTATTTAGTAACTTTTCACTTTTCTTTACTTTTTTATTCACTCGAAAAGTCACGCACATGAGTGTGTACTTTTTTCTTACATACTTTTACAAGTGTTCAGAATGTTTTAGGTTGATTTCATGATTTTTACACATAGGCATATGGTCTGCTTAGGATCGATGATGATATGGGTACACAACTATATATGTGGTTCGGGATATTGTTGTATTTGTGTTGGGATTTGTAAACACGGTTGTGAGTAAAGTTTCTTGCAATAGCTTTCCCTTTAAATAAGGCATGCGTCATGACGCACGTACTTTGGATAGCGGTCACGAGGTTTTCCTTCATTTTCTGTTCTACGGAGTGATTAACGGGTGAGTTTCGAAGGCTCACAACACTTTGGATCTTAAATTAGATCATATAGTTTGGTATTATTATTGATGGTTCGGCTCATTGTGATTACTTTTTAGACACAGGACGCGCATGTTTTGAGCCTGGTAAGAAGTCATTTTAAATTTGGAACACGGTTGATTGAATTTGGTTAATTTGGTTGGCGGTGGTGTAACCTCATGTTTATGTCTGTTTGAACAGAGTTTTGAGCGTATATTTCTAAACATTGGCGGTAAGCGTGGCATGATTTTACATTGGTTCATTTGAATTTTTGGGTCAAGAACACTAAATAGATTCAGATAGTTTAGTTTTAATGAGCACGATTGCAAGCTGATTTAGCACGCTAAGAAGGTTAGTAGTGAACACACAGGTAACACCGTTATTGGATTAGGTTACCACACAGATGAGAGTTTCACTGGACTATATTTTGCTACAGTACAATTCACTCACTAAAACACGGGGTTGGGCATTTGGTGGCTTTGCTAATTATTTTTTGAATCGCAATTGACTTTGCATGTTCTTTCAACTTTCACTTGTCCTTTGCACGTTTCAGATTGGGTTTATTCATGTAGCGTGGTAATCCTATTTGGTCACTTGTAATTGTTTTCAAAAATATATAATGGAATTGACTGTGTTTTTAATCTTATTCTTGTAGTTCCAAACGGCGGCAGCTATCTGGCATATGTCTTGTAATTTGATTACATGTACCCCTGAAGAAGGGTTTATTAACCCGAAATGCATTGGGTCGTATATTAATTGTCATTTGTTTATTATATTTTCAAAAAACTGCATTTAAAGTTTTCTGAATCAAGAAAATTATTGCACATAAGAATGTATTAAGAATGTATTAAGAAAAATACACTGAGAAATCATCGTTGAGCAATTGTTTTATTTTAGCATTATAAAAGTTGAAAAAATTGAATATATATGTTGAAACCATATGGATATTAGCTGTGCACTGCGCAGGCGCGGATTCATTCGTGTTCTCATACCGTTAACTTTCTAAAGTTACCATTTGTGCAAAAGTTACATTAAATTCAACTTGAGCAGCAAGTCTAGTTTAATGCTTCGATTCATTTGATACATTGAAGTATCAAAATTAGTAGTGAAATGCTGTTTTGAATCTTATCTTTAGGGACAAATTGCCTCATCTATTCTTGATGAACAACACCATCCCTGATCCTGCAAAGGACGTGTCATCTCTATTGTGTACATTATCGGACAGATAGTGCCTACGCAGGCAACCCCTCTGACTCTCTTAGGCAAGGAAGCAGGGCTGAACGTGGCTGAAGACCCAAAGCGAGGGCAGTCAGGGGCTCTCTTACTTGAGTTTTCAGGAATGGGGAGAGGAGAGTGCACCAAAGTTCCTCGGAGCACCGCTCATGCCCCATCCTAACAGTGTAGATGTTGAAGTCTACCTCAACTGCCTCTGCACAGCTTTCCGCTAATTGGAATGCAGGCTTCTTTTTCTGGATATTTGTCCTCCTACAGGAACAGAGGCACCTTCAAATCACAGTTGTTCGCTTCTTCCTCGAAGGCCTTGATTCAGCAGCACTTCTAGCAAAATGTAAGGATCTCCAGGTCTGTCCTTGACTTGGTAATGAGGCTGGCAGTCCAATATCCCAGCCCATGAGTTAAGACGATATCTCTAGGCACACTGCTGTTCGACTACTCCCAGTTGTTCAGTATCTTGACACAAGGACACTGTCCTGGGGATTCTAGCCAATTTCTATCCCAAGCTGGCAAATGAAAATGTGATTCTAGAGCCCTGCTCTCATTTGGTGATGTCTGTTTTTAAGGTAAGTGGTTTCTGTTCACACAGGCTGTCTAGCCACAGCTGTTTGATTTGCGATTTGCCAGGTAAACAGTAGAATTGGGTGTTCCCTGTAATGTGAGCAAAAGAGAAGGGCTTTTTGCATCTGGCTACTACACACAACTCTTCTGCAACACACCTCTGATAAAGAAAGATGCAGGGACCTCCCCTTTCTCCTGAAAAAGTGCACCGCTTCCTTTCTCTGTTAGCTCGAGCAAGCTCCATTTCAAAGATACTCAGTAATGTCCTGAGCTTTCTTCTATCTTACATCCCTGTCTGGCAGTCTCTCACTATCCTCTGTCTTGTTAGCTATTCACCCTCTGGTGTTCCAAAATTGATTCCTGTATTCATTTAGTCAAATGCAGCACATTTTCTTGACCCTCACTCTGCCTCACACTTACAAAGGAAGCCTAGATGTGCCATCAGTGTACCACATGGTTGACATGAAGGCATGGAATCGAAAGGAAATAACACACCTTTTAAACCAAAAATGCCAGTAGGCAACTCTCCCAAGGAAGATAACCCGTACAAAGGCCTGCTCCTCCTACCGTAAAGTTTTGTTGCCATTTCTTCCGAGCCCAGTGAAATTACATTAGTCATTCCTCTTAAAGGAGGGGTGCACATTATGGACCCTCTATACCACAGAGCCCTGCTTTGGATCTCAGTCCATTTTGATACATGTCTTCAGCATACATGTGTAAATGTTGTGTGCATTGAGGAGAAAAACAAAAAATTGAGTGGCCACAAAGGGAGGCTAGCTGTGTTTAAATTGTAAATATAAAAGAAATAATGCTGCAAGGGTTGTGGATCCTGGTACCTGATTTGCTGTTTCCAGTTCAGCTCTAAAATAATCAAGCAACCCAGTATCAGCTAATGGATAGATTGTAGCCTGAGAAATTGCCAGTGGCTGAGATTAATTCAAGCATTCAATCAATCAATCAATCAATCAATCATGTCACTTATAAAGCGCACAACATACCCGCGAGGGTCTCAAGGCGCTGGGGGAAGAGGGGGGGTGGTGCTGCTACTGATCGAAGAGCCAGGTCTTGAGGAGTCTTCTGAAGGCCAGTAGGTCTTGGGTCTGTCGGAGGTTGGTGTGGAGGGTGTTCCAGGTCTTGGCGGCGAGGTGGGAGAAGGATCTGCCGCCGGCGGTCGTTTTCCGGATGCGGGGGACTGTGGCGAGGGCGAGGCTGGTCGAGCGGAGCTGGCGGGTGGGGGTGTAGAAGCTGAGTCGTCTGTTGAGGTAGGCTGGTCCGGAGTTGTGGAGTGCTTTGTGTGCGTGGGTGAGGAGCTTGAAGGTTATCCTCTTGTTGACAGGGAAGTGCAGGTCTCTCACCTTGTTATTTTTGCATTTGATGCCCTAAGTGCGCTGGGTATACCCAGACTTGGGTCCCGGGCTCACTGTGAGATTGGAACCAAACTATACCTCGCTGAAGAGCCCTAATAAGGGCAAAATTGGTCCTGGGTTGCTTGTGTTCCGGTCCAGGGAGGACCAGGCCTGGCAGTTCAGGCTGAACTGTTTCCATGAGGCACAGTGTCCAGACTGATTTGCATATGGCTGGGTCCAAACTGAGGTGGCATGGTGGGTGAAAAATGATGGATTGGGATGTGGCCCGAGCAATTGCCAGTGGCTGAGATTAAATCAAGCATTCCATCCATCACCCTGTTGTTTTTCCAGTCTGCAGTACCAGTGAGTGGCTCCAGAAGCGATATCTTAAGAAACTTCTTGGGCCATGCACCTTTTGAACAAATTGAGCACTACAGTGCTATATACGCGATGCTCAATTATGAAATCCAATATCATGAAATGCAATTAACTGAGATGCAAATAACTAAGGCATATAAATATTTGGGTTATTTTAAGGCTGGATAAAGTTCTGCTTCACAAAGCTGACACATCATCTGGTTTTATTTGTCCTAACTAAAATCTGCTGGATACTTCTTTGTTCTGATTAGAAAGAAATGGCTTTGTCTTTTAGGGTGACTTCACCAGGACTGGTGAAAGAAAGCTGGCTGGGGTAATGAAAGATGGAGTCAACTCTGCAAATCGATATTACCTGAATCGTTTTAAGGATGCCTACAGACAGGCCGTCATAGGTAAGAGCTCAGTGTCTACATGAAAGAGGCAAGAATCTACATAGCATTTTCTTTTTCTGAAATATTGTTCTTTATTTACCTTCGTATGTGAGGTAATGCTACAGTGCAAACAGACATGTTTTTTTTAGGGATAGTCACCTTTTGTCAGTTTGTTGGGGGATGTATGGTGAAACAGAAAGCTGGTAATAGTTAATAAAGCTCCCCACAAAGGGAGTTTGAAAGAATGATGGTAAGAAGTTTTAAAAGCTGAATGAAATGGGAGGGTGAGAGCAGAATGAGAAGGAATCAAAGATGGGCGTCAGAAGTGAAATGAAGTCAAGATTTTAAATGGGCCATGAATGTAATTTAGGGGCCCGGTTGACCAGGGGTATGGTTGGCTTAGAAGCCATTTACTTCAGCCTGGAGGGGCATTAACATTCCTTATAGGGCCATGTACCCTAGCCTTTCCTGGTTTGAGAAAGCTTTCTTAATATTTTTTGGTTTCATTTCCTTCCCAGTTAGCTTTTTTTGTCTGTACTCGTCCATGTAAATGTTCATATTTGTTTCTTTTAGATCTGTTGCAAGGAGTCCCTGTGACAGAAGACCTTTATTCAATATTCTCTAAAGAGAAAGAGCATGAAGCATTACAAAAGGAGAACCAGAGAACCCATCAAGAGCAAATCAGTCTTTTGCTGCAGAACTACATGAAGCTGCTGTTACCAGAAGATGAGAAATTTCATGGTGGATGGGCTCTCATTGACTGTGATCCCAGGTCTCTGCTCATTAACAGAAACATATTTAATTGGGAAATGCTTCTGAACCTGTATCTTTCTTGGACACTGGGGTCAAAGGAAAGTGAGCCACCAGCAATATTTACAAATGTGTCTTTAGTTTCATGGATATATCGCACTGCATCTGTGATATTTTAAAGGTAGACAGTCTAATTTCCTGGTCTGCTTCTTCATGGGTGCTGTTCTAACAGTCATGGAGAAAGTTGACTGACTGGTGTGCTGCACTGTTACTGTCAGGCCTGGCAGTGGGTGTGCAATAGAACAGTGTACGAACACACACTCTGTGCATTCAATGGGGACACTTTTAATTTTGCTTAATTTGTGTGCGTCCTGGATGCAGTGAGGTTTGGGTGACCAGCAAAATGGCAGGAAGAGACTTCTACAAGTAGCAGTATTTTTTGGGCTCATGTCAAGCAATTGGCTCACCCTGAAGCGAGCTGGGCCAAAACTGTCATTTCCCATTTTAACTCCCCTAGTATTCTTTTCTCTTTCATAGAGAGGAAAGGAATTACACGCAACTTGGCACGAAAGTAGAATTATACCCTAGCATTTCACAGTTGTACCATTTGGTCTGACGACTGCACTACAGTGTTCATCAAGATGCTGCTGCTGGTAGTAGCTTCACAAGGGAAGTCAGGAGTCCATATCATTGTGTATTGGCTGGTTACAAAACATCTTCAGTACACCTTGTCCCTTCTGCATGACTTTGGCTTTACCATCAATGCCCAGAAGTGTTCCTTTGTGCCTTTGCAGAGGTTGGCCTTCATAGGTGCAGTGTTAGACACACCTTGTCTGAAGGCTTTTTCTCCATCTCATACGATTGCACTGATTCCAGTTCTGCAGGTCCTACACCTGTTAGGCCTGATGGATTGATGCGTCCTTCTGTGCCGCACACCAGATGACTAAAGAGAACCCCTGAGTGATGCTTGAATAAACAGTTGCCCTAGCATATTTGTAGGCTTCGCTGGTACCATGAAAATCAAAGCAGTAACCAAGGGAAAAAACTCACCTTAGGTCACCCTTTGCACTAGGAACTGCAAGGCCTTGGCCAGTAAAGATACTTCAGGTGGCAGTCGTGCCCATTCCGCGAAGGCCATGGCAGTTGCTACTCCCCTCACCAGGGATGTTTGGTGGCTGACATGTACTGGGCATCCACAAGGTCATCCTTGCATACTTTTGCTAAGCCCTATTACCTCACTTCTCAGGCTTGCAAGTCACTTTGCCAGGGCTGTGTGGCTTGAATTCCTTGGTTAATCTACACCTCTCAGTGACATCTTCCTGAGGGTACTGCTTTGGGGCTCATTCATTTGGAGAGGAATCTGTAGGAAGAAGCATCCAGCAGAAAGAAAAGTTGCTTACCTTCAGAATTTATATTTGTGGTATTCATACATGATATTTCAGGGCATAAGTGGATCCCTGTGGCTCTGTGAGCACAAGGCCCCATATGGCCATAACCTTTGCACTTAGAGCATTGCACTGAGGAAAAAAAGGAATGGGTGGAATGCTTTCATTAATCTCCGCCACTGCTAATTACTCCGGGTCGCATCCCAGTCCTCCTTTTTTCCCCACCATGTCACCTTAGACAGGAACCACTAAATACACAAATCAACCTTGGTTTTGCTCCAATAGAAACAGTATAGCCCAAACTGCCATGCCAGGTCCACTTCGAACCAGAAAACAAGCCATCTCAGGTCAGTTTCGGCCTATTTGAAGTGTATTAGGCTCCAGTCTTCATTCTGGGTCCGTTTGTGTTTTTCTGTGACTCATCGACACAGTCTGGAGCGCACTCTCAGCTTTTGACAGTAACTAGGTCAAATGTCTACAAAAGGTCTCAGGTTTAAACCTTGCATATGGTCCTGCAAGAAGATGCACTTTGAGGTGCCACAGGACGACTGTATGTAGTTTCTGGGATCGTGACATGAACATCTAGAAGTGGGAGGCCAAGTTATTTTTGGTTAAGGCCCACAATTAGACTCCTTCAAAGGTAGGCCACCTTCCAGGCAATATTCTCCTAAAACGCCTTCCCACCATGAAGGATAAGTCTTCTTCCTTGCCGAAGTTGTCCAGTTCCTGAACCATCCAGAATCTCAACATTGCTCCCTGACATCAGACTCTTCCTTGTCATCACGTGACCTCCTCCATCACCCTCTGCCCCTGACCCCTCTCCCCTGCCTCCTCTCCTGTGCTTCAGATAAGGAGACTGGGTTTTCCTGGTTACTCAGAGGACCCTGTACCGGGTGAGGCCTTCCATTTGGTGATGTTCCACAACCCTCTGGTATAGTAGCTTCTCCTGTTCATGTGAGCTTGGAGGCTCCCATCTGATGCCATGCCTCCATAGTTTCGGCACCCATAACAAAGTCAGAACTGGCAAGGGTGCCATACCCCTTTCGCTTGGGCACTTATTGTGCACCAATGTCAAATCTGAAGGTGATTCCACCGACAGAGCCGGCTCCGGCTTAAGCCAAGAAGTTGATAAGGGAAAGCATTCATGTGGCAAAAGAGAAAGTAAAAGCTAAATTTAATGATGAACCCTATTGTAGCCAAAATCTTGGAGTAGATTTTCTGTTTATAGAAGTAATTGCCGGTCCTCTCAGTGCAAACCAGTACCAGCAATCATTCTTCTTAGAAGTAAAGCCCCTTAGGATTCTTTTCTGTCTTTTCCCCCCTCTGGGGCAGTGGACTCCATTGCATTCAGATTTGACTCATCCGGTCCATTGGGCCAGGAACAGCTGAACTAGGAGTAACTTAACCTTCCCAGCTTCCTTTAGTTCCCCATCCACAGGGCTGGTATAATTATTACTGGGGAGGGGGGCGTGCCACCTCCTGAGGCCCAGGGAACCTCATCCCCAGGGGCCAAATTATTGTTTTTGGGTTGGGGGCATGTGGCCCCCTTTCCTATGCCTCAGAGAGCCCTGGGGACCCCATCCCCCAGGGCTGTTTTTTTTTTTCTCTTTTTTTTTGAAGAGGGGGTGTCAGGCCCCCATCCCCGATCTGTAGGTCAGCCCCAGGGACCCCATCCACTGGGGTCTGATCAAAGCAGTGTCCCGGGGACCCCATCCCCTGGGACACTGCTGTGTTCCCTGCCCAGGAGAGAACAGGCAGGGAATGTAAATATTATTCCCTGTCCACACTGTCCCAGGCAGGGAACACAACTTTGCTCTCTGCTGGTGAGAGCTCAGAAAAATGCTGCTCCCGCAAGGGCGGGAGCAAAGTAACAGCCGCCTTCCACAGCACACAGTATGGTGCTGGCTGGGAAGCCATCAGGGGGTGGAGGACCTCGAGGCTCCCCTTGCAGTCCCTACTTTAAAAAAATATCTGGTGCCCCGGGCGGGCCCTGGGGCACCCAGGAGTTAAAAATAAAATTGGCTGTCTCCCACCAGGGTGCTGACTGGGGAGCTGGTGGGGGCCTTGGGGCTCCACCCATGGCCCCAAAGTATAAAACGGGTGGGATCGGGATACCCAATAAATAAATAAAAAAAATTAAAGAATAATAAATGAGCGGCCCCAGACACTCATTTATTATTCACTGCTCTCTCCCAAAGTAGCCTGCAAGGGCTTTTTAATAATGTTCTTGGATGCTGGTGGTGCCCCTAGAAGGGGCAGGGGCACCACCAGGGATTTTCTAAGTTATGGAGGGCTGCAGGGAATGCAGCAGCCACCCAGCAACATAAAAAAAAAACACTGGTAAGTTTCCTGGGTCATTGAATCCATGACCCCAGGAGAGCTTACCATTTTTTAAAGCATTGGAGCTGTGTGCTCTTCAGCTGGAGTCCGGGGGGTTGGGGGAGACTCTCATGGCTTAGTTTGTAAAAAAAAAATTAATAATAAGTGCCGGGGCCCTCGTCATGAGGCCAACACAATTTGCACCACACATTGCCACTGTACTCACACCACTACTAACCATCAGACTGCTACAAGTGTGACAATTCAGACTGTTTGAGGGTGCCAAAGCTTTAAGAATGGCTTGGGTGGCAGGTATTATTTGTTTTTAATTTATTTTGAATTAGCAAACAGCTGTTTTTCTGCTCGTCTTTAAAATTGCACAAACAGCGCCACCTTGGAGCAGCTGTCATAAGTGCAGGATCGGTCAATTAAGTGCCGGTGCCGGCAATTAAATGCCAGTGTGGAGCACAGTAAACCACCGACTCAAATTAAGCACTGGGGACTCTGTGTGGCTGGTCCTAATGCCAGTCGCGGTTGGCATGACTCGCGGGTGGGGGGGCTGGGTCGTGGGGGGGGGGAGGGGGTAATTTAAATTTTTTTTTTAAACGTAGAACTTACCTTCCCCACCAGTCCCGCGTCGCGTCTCATTCTCTCTGCTCCTAGCAGGAAGCAGGCAGGAGGCAGCCTCCCTCTCCTCCCCTAAGCCAATCACAACGATGCTATGGCAGCGTTGTGATTGGCTGGGATGCCGACCCCACAGGCGTGTATGGGGAGGCCGTTTTCTCCATGCAGGCTGCATGCAGCCTACATGGAGAAAACGGAGAGTGTGCATGACTGGTTTGGTCGGCCCTGGGGCCGACCAAACAGCCAGCTCCCACAACAGTGGGCAAGCCACTCCTCCCCTGCCTGGAGCAGGAACACCAACCAAACCCTGCCTTCTGCTTTCTCGCAGTGCGAGAAGCAGAAACATAAAATGGTATTCATAATACCATTTTATGTTTCTGCCTCTCGCACTGCGAGAAAGCAGTAGGGCAACGCTCTTCCGCCCACGTGGAGGAGCTGCCCCCACCTATGGCTGCACTTCGTGGCCTGATATATGCTACAAAAAATACTCACACATTTTTAATGTTAGTTTGAGTAATGCTTCATTGCAATGTGTGAATTTATGAAATATACATTTGGTCATAGTTATTGGTGAATTTTTGACAAAGCCAGTAGGTCAGCATTATATATGTTGATCTGCTGACCCCTTAATAAAGCCAGTAAGCCCGCCGCTTTTTTATATTTTGGTATTCTGACCCTTTATATTTTTACATGACATAGTCAGTCGTGTGCGGCTGGGGTCGGTGCCTGTGGCCAGGCCCTGCTCCCAACACCACTCTGCGCATGGCCAAAAGGGCTGGGCGTCCGCATGGGGTTAGGCGCAGGGCTTGGCCTCAGGCCAGACCCTGCACCTAAGCCCCCGCTGCACACGGCCAAAGGAACCCACTGTGGGATGGGGTAGGACTTGGCCGCACACCAGGCCCTGCGCCCATACCCACACCACACATGGCGAAGGACGTCTTACTATACGTTAAAAACACAGAAAATCACAGAAAAAAACAAAGCTTAAAATTAGGTGAAAATGTTAGTTAAAACATGCCATCTTTATGTCGTAATTCTTTAGGGATGGGTGTGTGGGGGAATGGGGAAGCGGGAGTGGCGTGAAAAAAAAAAAAGGGGGGGATAGAGGAAGGGGTGCAGGGAGGGGCAGGCAGGGTATCAAAACATGCCATTTTAAGCAAACAAACCTCTGAAATTCACCAGTTATAGTTATCTCAAGTTACTATAATTTGTGCTATAAAGTAACTATAACTTGCGCCCTTGCCATGCACTGCTAAATAGCTCAGATATTACATCACTGATGACATGTTCTATGACATCATTGATAACCTCTCTGCAACATCTGAAATTACATCATTGATAACACTGTGCATGGTGAGGGTGCACATTATAGTTACTTTAGGGCACGAGCTAAAGTCACTTGAGATAACCATAACAGTGTCAAAAATGTTCACCACACAGAAATGTATATTCTGAACTTTAAACAAGGCCTGACATCTCTTACAGTGCTACACTTGCATTTCCAAATATCAGGGGCAGTTTTTATTTTAATAATAATATGAAAAATAATAGGCTGACATATTGAGCATGCTGCCAACATTGATGTGTGAGAAAAGACATACCGCTACCTGTTAATTAATGAATAAGATATTAGATCCTTAGGCCAAAGTGCAGAGGTTGGATTTGCCAGTGTATGCCATTCATCTGTTGTATGGTGCCAGTCCAGGTGTTGTAGCACTGCTAGGAGCAAAAGTCAATGTTGGCAGGTGGTAGATGAGACAACAATACAGGGCTCTAAAAGTTCAAAATAAAAATAGTAGTATATGCTAATATACATGACAAGGTTACATTTGAATACAATTAAAAGACATGGCGAAACACATTTTGACATTTCTGTTTTGGATTAAAAGCAAGTTTGAACAGTCCTCGATAATGTCTCAGCTTGGTAGCATAGTGACATATCTGCCTGTGTAGGTGGTTTGCATTGCAAGACCTGCCCTGTGCGGCCCCGCTGCTGTCAAAGATTTCTGCCCCAGCTGAAGCAGCAAGTCAGGCTATATGTAAGAATACTAAAATCAACATTAACACAACATGTATGAATTTTTAGGGCTTGTGTTACAGGGTGTTTGTGAGTGATATGTATGTGAAGTATGACTAACAAATGGATCAGGGCTTGTAGGTTTAGCTTCATGGAGTCATGGCTGCCAAGTTTCCCAGGTCCATGCATAACTAGCTAGACTATGCCTGTGTGTTTTTCTTATAGATTTGGGACTTGTAGTCTTATTTAACCCAGTATAAAAGCAGGAGAAGTCCCAGAATTCAAAGAAAATCCTGTGCCTGTCGTGACTAGTCAGGCATAGACCAGAAAAACTTGCCAGCTATGGAGAGTTGGGGGTGAGGTGAGGGTTATGGTCTTATCTGGCACCACATTAGTGTTGTCCTTAAGGGCCAGCCCATAAAGCAGGTAGGGGTGCATTGTGAAGAGGACTTCTTTCTCGAGGTGGTTGAGATGGAGACGGGCTCCAGTTGGCTTTGCAGGAAGAATTTCAGCTAGCTGAATCCTGAGACTTTCTCACTCACATGCCTCCTCTCATCTTGCAATTTGTTTAATGTCCCCCACACTGCGGACCTCCTCTTGCAATTCATTCACAGAGTCTGTGACCTCCTGCCATAAGTCTGCCTTTTGAGTTCCACAGAAGGAGAATGGAGGTAGCCCATATAGTTGGTTGTAGTATTTAATCCCAAATTTTGCTACAGGGGCTGTCTCCTCAGTGACAATTCTCTTCCTCTTCATAGCAGACTACATCCTTCAGGCAGAAAGACACGATGGTGGTTGCGGGCCCTGAAATCAAAAGAGGAAAGAAATGGATCTTATGGTGTGGGTAATATTTATGTGGCTGTGTGTGGGGAATATTTATGTTGCTGTAAGGAAATATGTGTCTGGTGCGTTTCATTTCAAGTGTATATCATGTTCCTGTTCATAATAAGTTACTTGTAGTAACCTCCTAAACTGAGGGGCTAGAGACATAGAAGTCTGGACTTTGGAGTAACTTTACTATCGGATAGCCAAAAATAGTAAAGTTACTTAAAAGTGTACATTAAATGTCTTTATCTGCCAGCCGTGTGGGTTGAGCACTTCACTTGAAACGTCCGTTTATCATTACTTAAAAATAGGCTAAAAATATAATTTTGCCTAAGAAGGGAATAGGCTTAGCAGAAGCAGTGTTTTTGATTGTCTGGTGGGGCGAATGTATGTGACTGTAATCTTTTTTGTTTCATCCTAAGTGGGACGGGTATGCCCAATGCTGGATCCTGTGCACACTGTGTTTCTGGAATCAAGCTATATCTGGCTGATGAGCCCTCACCAGGGCGAAACCGGTCCTGGATTGCTTGTTTCCCGGTTCAGTAAAGACCTGGCCTGACAGTTCGGGCTGGACTGTTTCGCATTGGAGCAAGGGCAAGACTGATTTGCATATGGCTGGGTCCGAACTGAGGTGGCATGGTGTGCAATACAACTGTGGAGTGGGATGCAGCCCCAAGTAATTACCAGTGGCTGAGATTGATTCCAACATTCTATCCATCACTTTTGTATAATTTAGGTTTTTATTTTAGACAGCTGATTTATTACACCTGTGTGGTTGATGTTGGATGTGTTCCTAGGTGTGTGTAATTGCTATGCAGTTATTGTTGTGGGATGTTAATTTTTCAGTTTGGGTTGATACACTGTGTACATTTGTAGTATTAAGTTTTTTTATAATTTATTTTTATTTTTCTTAGAACAGCTTATAGTGAACATAAGCTGGATTTCAACCACCCCCTCTCTCCTATTCCTTGGGAACCACACATTTTATTGTTCGATTATTCAGTCCATTGCACATCAGCAGTGGTCTTACATTTCACACCTTCTCTGTCTCAACCTGTTCTACACAGTCTTATGCTTACTCTTATGGTACTGTTCAATGCTGTATTTCATTTGTTCTCTGCATCCACTTATTCTCAAGTTGTCATCCTTTTATACTTCTTGATGCTCAAGTTCAGCTGTTATCATTTCCCGTATCGAAGCCTCATTGTCCTCCCCTTTTTGATACTGTATTTATCTTCTCACTCCACATTCACCTATTTAATCATATCTGTCTTCCAGGCATTAAAACTTGGCAGTCTGTGTTTATTCAATTTAAATTGTATTTTACTCTTGACTGGTACTAGTTTCAGCTCTATCACTGAAGTCATTGCTTGTTTAGCTTTACTCTTTGGGACTAGGCCCAATAAACATAGATGAATAATCAGTTGCATAGTGATATTCAAAAATCCAAAATTCAGCGCAAATGTTTCCTAGAACATTTGAATCCTCTGGCATTTAAACTACATATTTATATATGTACCCATTATTTTTCTACATTTGTGACAGGTGTTATCGTAAGCAGCATTTACTTAGTGCATATTCTGAGGGGTCATGTATGCTCCATGTATGCATTTGTAATTGATCAGTTTCAGTCTAGCGTTTCAAGTAACCTTTTTACAACTTGTGAATATTCTGTGCCATTCCTATTTGGTGATTTCTTCTCCCATGTCCAGAAGGTTTTTACTTTTCCTATCCCCTTGTTATGTTAATATTTTTGTAGAGTGCGCGAATGCCAAACCGGTTCTTGGCACTTGTGTCAAACATGAACCTAAGGAAGAAGGCAGCAAAGTAAAGCAGTTGGGCGTAAAAGCCAGGTTTTCAGTTGTTTTCTGAATTTTTTGGATGCACTCTGAGGCAGTCAGACATCGCATTCCACCACTTACATGTGGAATAAGACAACCTTCTTCCTCCCCTGTATGCCTTTTTTATTCTGGAATCAATCAATGAATCAGGGAATTGTAAGCGCACTACTCACCCGTGAGGGTCTCAAGGCACTTGGGGGGGG
The DNA here is from genome assembly GCA_963921515.1 of Calotriton arnoldi. Taxonomy (NCBI): domain Eukaryota; kingdom Metazoa; phylum Chordata; class Amphibia; order Caudata; family Salamandridae; genus Calotriton; species Calotriton arnoldi. The sequence continues at coordinate 1,044,925 of CAWUFW010002134.1, read as the reverse complement.
GGGGGGGTGAGCAGCTCCGTTCAGTCGAAGAGCCAGGTCTTGAGCGTCTTCCTGAAGATGTTCAGAGAGGGGGCTCGTCTGATGTCGATCGGGAGCTCGTTCCATGTCTTGGCCGCGATATAGGAGAAAGCCCTTCTGCCCGTTCTGGCTCTGCGGATGCACGGGGTTTCGGCGAGGGCGAGGTCGGCGGATCGGAGGTTTCTCTTGGGTGCGTGGAAGGAGATTCTTTCGTTGAGGTATTGGGGTCCAGTATTGTGGAGTCATTTGTAGGCGTGGGTGAGTAGTTTGAAGGTTACTCTCTTCTCGACGGGGAGCCAGTGGAGAAGTCGCAGGATGTTGGGTGATGTGTTCCTGTCGAAGGACGCCGAGGACAAGTCTGGCTGCGGTGTTCTGAATGGTCTAAAGTTTGTGGAGCAGCGACTTGTTGATTCCAGCGTAGAGGGCGTTTCCGTAGTCTAGTCTGCTGGTTATGAGTGCGTGGGTGACCGTTTTTCTTGATTCGGGGGGGATCCATTTGAAGGTCAACCTGTCTTGCTTCACTAGACTGCAGGGTACGTGTAGGTATATACCATTTGAAGATCTTCAGAAAAAAGAGAGGGACAACCTTGTGCACGGCCTTATGAGCCCAGCACTGGTCTTTGAACTTAATTCCCTCCCTGACTGGTAACCAATGAAGATCTGTGATGGTTTGAAAGACTGAGCAGAATTTAGGGAGATAGATCAGCACACAAGCTGCAGCATTTGGAGGGTCTGCAGGTTGTTTTGTAGGTGACTTTGGGAGTCTACATATAAGGCATTGCAATAGTCTAATTTTGAAATCACCAAAGCTATTATAACTGTTTTCCGCAACTCCATTGTGAGAAAAGGAAGAATTTTTTCTAGGATTTTTAGAGTGAGAAATCAAGCAGATGTTACCTGCCTAATATGGTTCGCAAATGCTAACTTGGTGTCAAAAATGACACGCAAGTTCTTTGCTTTTTATGGAACAAATCTGTTTTATTAAACATTTGAAAGGTGACTCAGAAGTTATACACAGCCTTCTGCCTACAACCACGTGGGCCGGCGGCTACCAACAGTGCTATCAAGGGCGAACCGGAGGCGCTGTAGTCGGGCCAACCTCTCGGAGGTAGACATCAAATAGTCAGTGCAACAGCCAATGTGTGGCCTGTAACTTCGACATCAGTGTGGCCCGTGGCAAGAGTCAACTAAAGGTGGACACAACCATACAGAGAAAAAGGAAGCCCCCTCCCACCCGCCCACCCCTCCCATACCAAGAAGCCAAAAGAAAGGAGAAATTAATGGGGACTCCGTGTCCGGGTGACATGTGCTATAGGGGAGCTGCGCTCCAGTGACCCAGCCGCTCCCTTTTACGCTATGGCAGCGGTGTGTGCAGCTGATGGGGAGGGTATCAAGCGAAGGACCTGCAGGAGTTTGGGGCAGGTGACCTCGCGGAGATCCTCGATAGTGAAGCTATGAATGGGGCCCAGAGTTCAGTGTATTTCTCGCCCTTCTGTGTTTGAAGTAGGGAGAGCCGTTCCATTGCCAATGTCATCCACAACCGATGTAACCATGTAGGGTGTTCTGGCACCGTTGTAGTGCCCCAGTGTAGTAGGATCGCCTGACGCGCCGCGAGGAGAGCCAAAGCCATTTGCCTGCCGCGAAGCGACCGCAGAGGAAAGGTAAGAGGGTTGGGGAGCCCTAAGAGGATGTACGCTGGGAAGCGAGGGATCTCCGTGTCAAAAGCCGCATCAATATCATTGAGAACCGAGTCCCAGAATCTCTCTAGTCGCGGGCAGTGCCAGAGGAGGTGCGCTAGTGAGCCCGTCATCCCACAACCCCGCCAACACTCCTCCGTGTGGTTTTTATTCCACTGATGAATCCGGGCAGGGGTGAGATACCAATAGGTCGCGACCTTAAATGCCGATTCCGTCCCAGCTCTATTATATGCTGTGTGGTGCGCTCTATAGTGTATGCTATCCCATTCCTTATCTGTGAGAGCCCTGCCCAACTCTGACTCCCACCGAAGCTGTCCACGAGTGCGAACCCCTTTCTGACCTGGAGTAAGGAGCACATAGAGGTCAGTTATGAGGTTTTTATCATCCTTTTTCTTTGCTACCCATTGTTCGAAAGGAGTAAGCCTACGTGAGGCCTGTGAGAGGCACGCCCTAGAGGTAGCCCAGTGTCGTAGTTGTAAGTAATAGTATTCATCGGCGCGGGGAGGTCAAGGTCGGAGCGTACCCGGCTAAACGGAATGATGCCTTGAGGATCAAAAAGGTGTCCTAGTCTCTAAAGCCCGCCTCTCTCCACCTCTGCGCGACCGCGGACTTCATACCCGGAGGAAAATCTGGGTTATCCACCAGGGGCGTCATAGGAGAGGGAAAAGTTGTGAGGCCTTTCGCAGTTGCTACTGTATCCCACACTTTCATGGTGGCTGCAGTGACCGGGGAGGAGTAAAGGCCCCAAGCGCGGAGGCGACGGGGAAGCCAAATTTCCCGCCAGACATTTGCGCCAGCTACCGCTTGGTCCATGAAGGTCCAGTGTTTCTCCGACAGAGGACGATTCCATTCCAAGACATAGTGCAACAGTGCAGCCTGTAAATATCTATGAATGAGAGGTAACCTTACCCCTCCGTCGTCTCTGGAGCGTGAGAGTTGCGCTAGGGAAAGGCGCGCCTTCTTCTTGCCCCAGATGAAGTTATTTAAAGCGAGTTGAAGTGTCCTCACCGTACCAGGCGGCGGAGTTAATGGAAGGGTCTGGAATAGGTACAAAATACGCGGCAAGAGCGTCATTTTGACCGCTGCAATGCGACCGAACCACGAGAGTGTGTGTTTAGCCCATCCGTCTAGAGTTTTCCGCGTCTGTGCCACTAGGGCCGTGTAGTTCACTTCCAGTGTGCGTGGAATCGAGGGGGTCAGAAGGATGCCCAGATATGGGACAGGATCATGTGACCAGTGTAAAGGGAGAGATCGTTGGAGTGCCTCTAGCTGTGCCTGTGGTAGGGACAGGTTAAGTACCTGGGATTTGGTGGGATTCACTTTAAAGCCCGAAATTCGGCCGAAGGCCTCGAGTTCGTCCATTAGTGCCGGAAGTGACGCAAGAGGCTGTGCGAGGGAAAGGATGATATCATCGGCATATAGACTTACCTTATGGTACTCACCCCCGAACTTGAGGCCTTGAATATCGGGATGGTCTCGGATTTTCTGTGCGAGGGGTTCCAGGTAGAGTGCGAATAAAAGGGGCGAAAGGGGGCACCCCTGCCTGGTGCCCCGCCCAATCTTAAAGGAAGCTGAGGAGACCCCATTAGCCCGCACGAACGCCCGAGGGGACTGATATATGCACTGTATCCAAGTGATAAAGCGGGGGCCGAAACCGAAACTACGGAGGACGTCAAACAGGAATGGCCAGCACACCCTGTCGAACGCCTTCTCCGCATCGACTGAGAAGAGTACTGCGCCGACCTGAGAGCAATGAACAAAGTGAATGAGGTGCAGAAGGCGCTTGGTGTTATCGCTGCCTTGCCGCGTGGGGATGAATCCTGCTTGGTCCGGGTCGATAAGGCCAGCCATAAGGGGATTCAGCCGCGCAGCCAGTATGCCAGTAAACAATTTCGCGTCTATGTTGAGCAGCGAAATCGGGCGGTAAGAGCTGCATTGGCTCGGATCCTTATTAGGTTTCAGGAGCACAGAGATCGCTGCCTCACCCATTGAGTCTGTCATTGCCCCACTATCCTGAAAGGAATTGAATAGGCGAGTGAGGAGGGGGCCAGTTCGTGACAGAACGTTTTGTAAAAAGAGCCGGGTACCCGTCCGGGCCGGGCGATTTGTCTAACTTCAATTTAGCAATGGCGGAAATAACTTCCTCCAGTCGAATAGGATTCTCGAGAGGATCCGCTTCTGCCTGCGGAAGGCGGGTGAATTGGCTCGCCGTCAGGTAATCCCGGGCGTCAGGTACATTCTGGTGCTCGGGGCTATACAGGGTGTGATAAAAATCGCGAAATTCTTCGACGATCTGGGAATCTAAATGGAGCTCCTCTCCGCTAGCGCTTTTGAGGAATGGGATGGCCCCCGCCACCGCCTGCGCACGTCATTTCTGCGCCAGCACCTTCCCGCACTTGTCCCCTCCCAAGTAGAACTTATGTCGTAGGCGGATTAGGGCGTAGTCGGCCCTATCTAAGTCGAGGCGTTTAAGGAGGGTTCGTTTCTTCTCCATCGCGCGCCACACCCGAGGTGCCCCGGTGCGTTTGTGTATCGCCTCTAGTTCTGTCACTTCCTGCTCAAGAGCTAGGCGGGCCTCCTTCCGTCTACGTGTCTCAGCCGAAGAGATGGCCATGAATGTCCCGCGCAGAACCGCTTTAAGTGCGTCCCAAACCACGGCAAGGGAGGATTCGCCGACGGCGTTAAAGGATATATACTCCTTAATTTTGGAGCGCACCTCGTTGACCACCTCGGGGGAGTGTAGGAGACCCACTCGGAGCCGCCAACGGGCAGGTGTATAACCAATTCCCTCGAGCCGTAGGGAGAGGGATACATGTGCATGATCCGAAAGGGAGCGTACCGCTATTGACGTGTCTTGAACCCTGGGGAGGAGTGCATCGGAAACCAGTAGCATGTCTAGTCGCGCATAGGTTTTGTGTGCTGCCGAGTAGTGCGTGTAGTCGCGCATGTTGGCGTGTCGCATGCGCCAGACATCATGGAGGCCATTTTCCGCTAACCAATGTTTCCCCTCGGGAGAGAGGGCTCCTATCTGCGTGTAGCGCTGCCCTGATCTGTCCCAGTCGTTATCCATCACCAGGTTGAAGTCCCCACCCACTACTAGTGCTGAGTCCGGCGACGCCAACCCTTCCGTCAAGTGTCTGCGAAGGAATGCTTCTTGTTGTGAATTGGGAGCGTATATGTTGAGTAAGGTGAAGACTGTCGAGCCCCATTGAATCCTAAGAGCCAAAACCCTCCCCTTAGACTCATAGAAAGTAGACAAGACTTTGCCCTCAAATTGAGCCCCCAGTAAAATGGCCACCCCATTCTTTTTCGCCGCTCCAGAGGACCAAAATTGGCGCGGAAAGCGGCGGGAACGCATACGTGGAGTGTCTTTAGCAAGTAAATGGGTCTCCTGGAGCATACAAATATCACCCTCAGACTGCTCGAGGAGTGAGAGAATCGCAGTGTGCTTCGCAGGGTGATTTAGGCCACGGACATTTAGGCTAACAATTTTCAGGGTTCTAGGCATAGGCAACGGTTAAGTGCATAATTGCTGTGCAGGGGGGGCATAGGGAGCGCTGTAGAGGAAGCGGTCCGGGGCAGGCGAGGGCACGGGCGGAGGAGCAACAGGTGCTACACTTAAGATGGTAAGTCCCCAAAAGAAAAAAAACCCCATGAAAGCAAGAAAGGAGAGCGAAAGAGAAGAAAGAACCCCAACATGAACAGTACACAACTTTACGGCCCACGGGGGCACAGTCCCAGAGGAGTATGATCATATGGTGGCCAACAAGAAGACCAGACGTCGTGTGACTAAGGCTTGGGACAATGAGGAGAAGCAAGAGACTAAAGTTTGTCTGGTGAAAAATCTCCGGAGGGGATGGAGCCTCGATAGAGAGTTCCGAACTCGGTATCAGGAAGCTGGCGAGCCGCAAAGGGAAGTCCGGGAAGTCTGAAGGGGTGGACTACTCCAGGGCTCCCCGGCTCTGCAACTGTGCTCCCATTCCCGTGGTACAAGTGAGGGTGGCTCACGGCGTGCGTGGGTGGTCCTGGGACTGCGAGAGTGTGGAGAGGACTGCGTCGCGCTCCTTCGCTATCTCTTCCGGACCGGGCCTGGTGGAGGTCAGAGGCTTGCCAACCGTTTGCCAGCGGGGGAGTGTTTTCTGGTCGGGCTTTGAGGGACTGTTTCTTGGCGTCAAATGCGTGTCAGCAGAGATTCCTAGGAGGTCCATAGCTTCAGAGAGAGAGCGTATCTGTCTCAACTTCCTTGGTGCTTGAAAATAATTCGAAATGGATGGCCCCATGAGTACGGAATCCCCTTGTCCCGAAGATGAGACGTAACGCCGCGGAATTCTCTCCGTTTGGCTAGGGTCGACGCTGCCAGGTCTTGAAAGAGGACCGGTGTGTGTCCTCTGAATTGGATCGGTTGGGCCACTCTCGCCAGGCGTAGGATTTGTTCTTTCAGCTGAAAGTCATGTACACAGACCAGCACATCGGGCGGGGGGCCTTTCCGCCTCTGGGGAGGCCCACACGGTGGACGCGATCCATCCGAATCTGTTGCGGACAGTCGTCACCCAGGATTTGCTGGAAGAGGGACAGGCGTAGCTTCTCAAGTCTTCTCCTTCCGCCTTTCCAGGGCACCGCACGGATGCGGATGTTATTCCTTCTGGATCGATTTTCCAGGTCCTCCGAGTGTGCCTGGAGGTCTAGATTTTGGTCCCGCAGTCGGAGGACCTCTTGTTGCAGTTGGTGAAGATCCTCTTCTCTCGCTAGGTCATGTTCTTCTAATACAGCTACTCTTTCCCCCACCTCGTCGACATCGCGGCGCACGTCCTTGAGATACGATGTGAGTTGCCCCTTCAGTTCCAAGATGTCCTCCTTTATGGCAGAAAATAGTTCCCGCATGAAAGCTTTTGTAGCCGGGCCGTCCGCCTCGTCACTGGGTTCTGTGTGCCTTAGGTCTTTGGACGCTCCTTGGGACGCCTCGGAACCCCCGGGTTGTTTGAGCAAGATTTCTTTGAAGGACTTCTCTCTCCGGGCTCGGGCCGAGGCCATCCTTGCCCCCGATAAGGTAGAAGACAGGCAGAGGGTTAAGCGCAAGGCGGGAGTCGCACAACTGCTCCTGCTATAAGGCTATGCCCACGCTCCGGATCGAAGCGGAAGCCCAGAGGGCGCCAACCGTGGAGAGCCCGTCAAGGCTGGAAGGTCCAGCAGGAGGCCGTAGTGCAGTGAACAGCGGTGTCCCTCATCGGTGGGCCCCCCGACACGTGTCAGGCAGTCCGGGCCCGCAGTGCCCGGAGGGATGGTGGAGCCCAGCCGCCGTGTCGCCCGGGCCCGCAGGCGCGGCGGGGGAGGCCGGTGCAGCAGCTAGGCAGGAGCGTGGACCCCACCAGACCCCATCCACTAGATGTGGGGGTTTCTCGGCCCCCAGGACGATGAATCAGGGATGGGGGCTACTGCCGCGGTATTGCGGCCAATCCGGCGCGGTCAGGGCCAGTCTGCTGGGGTGCCGAGCCTCTGGTTGTTCCCGGCGAATGCTGCAGTTGTCTTGGTGGTGCCAGCCAATGTCTGCCCCGGCCCATGTGCAGCACCTAGTTAGTGTGGCGCAATGGGTGCATGGAGCCGTCTAGTTTGGTGCACCCTGTAGGAAGTCTCCGCACAGCTACCAGGAGTGTCCGCCCCAGGGGCTACCCCGCCGTCGATCAAGGCGCCTGGCCGCCCGCCGCCAGTCAGGATGAGAGACCGGTCACTTAAGAGGCCTCCAGGCCGCTCAACCAGCCGCCGCTCCCGGGCAATAGGGCAGCGATGATCTGCCGCGTAAGTGTCCAGCCAGGCTAGCAGCCCCGGGGTTGCTTAGGGAGGTGCTGCGTGGATGCTGTAGAGGCAGAAGGGCCAAACGCTGGGGGAAGCGCGCCACTCACCGGGTGTCCTCAAGGCGCCGGTCGCTGTTGGCTATGGATGCGCGATGAGGTGGTGTGGCAGCCAAGGCAGTCAACTCCTTCCCCGTGGGTCTCGCTGCGGGCTGCACGAGTCAAGATGGCCATCCCAGGGCCCACTCTCCACCTGTGTCGGGACCCTGGGCCGCAGGGGCCCGGTGTAGCCGTGTCTGCGGCGGTCCCCTGCCGGGCTCGGTCACCTCTGGTGGTATCGCTGGATGGGGCCGATCGCCGCCGAGATGAGGGGGAATAGCAGTGCCGCTGCTCCGTGCACCACAAAATGGCGGTCTCCGGTCGGGCCCCGCTCAAAGCCCGTCGTCTTGCTCTTCGCGGCGGAAGGCCCCCGCCTCCGGGACCCCCCGCCTGCGGTGCTGACAGCTGCCGAGGCGATGCGGACGCGCCGGCGCCCTCCGGACTCGCGCCGCGGTGCCGGGGTAAAGGTCTGCTAGGTAGCGCTCCCACGGCCTCCGTCCCCGCCGCGGGAGCCCCAACGCGGTCCGCTGTGAAGTCCTGCCAGAGAGCTTAGGCAGCCTGGATTCCGGCTCACCGGCACACCGGAGTGAGCAGAAGCAGATGTCGTGCCGGTTCCCGCTCGTTGCTGTGCGGGGAATGGGGCAATTACAACGCTAGTAGAGTGACGGGCCGGAGGAGCAGTAATTTGCGTCCTACCGAGCCGCCATCTTGGCCACGCCTTCTTTGCTTTTTAGACCGGAAGTGGGGTGACCCAAGGTCAGGGGGCCACCAGCTGGTGTTCCAAAAAAATGTGTTGTTGCCAAAGAGCAATACCTCGGTCTTTTCAGAATTCAGTTTCAAGCAATTATTCTGCATCCAGTCAGCAATGTTACCCTTGCAGATATTGAACTGTTTGACTACTTTTTCTGTTTTGGAAGAGACTGACACTAATATCTGGGTGTCGTCAGCATAGGAGAATACGTAAAAGCCACATGATCGGATAAGTTCGATCAGAGGGGCAATATACAAATTAAAAATTGTGGGACTTAGCGAGGATCCCTGAGGGACACCGCAAGGAAGTATAAAAGGATCTGAAGTAAAGTCTTCAAAGGCGACCACCTGCTCTCAGTTGGACCAGAAGGAGCTAATCAGTTCTAAGGCTGGACCTTTGCTGATGCTTTAAAGATGGTTAACCAAAAGAGTTTGGTCAACTTTATTGAATGTAGCCAAAAGATCAAGCAGGATCGAGGCCGCCTTTATTTTTTTTATTTTACAGAGTTTTATATAGCGCAAACTTGACCCGAGGGTATCGGGTATCAGAGCGCTTCACACGAGCAAGATTTGCGTTACATGAGGACACATTCATTTTTGTTAGGCACGGGGAGATTAAGTGATTTGCCCAGAATCACAGGATGTTGAGCGTCCTTGCCAAGACTCGAACGCGGTTCCCCAGCTTCAAGATCGGCCGCCCAAGCCGTTAGGCCAACTCCTCTCCCTTACCCCCATTGTCTACAATGTCTCTAATTTCTTCTGTGGCAGCCACTGGGGCGGGCTCGGTGCAGTGGTTGGGTCTAAACCTGTGCAGCGATGGCTCAAAGAGGTTGATAGTTTCAAGAAAGGTCATGATCTCTTGATTAATGGCCTATTCTCGGATCTTGGCTGGCAGCGGAAGGCAAGAAATTGGCCTGTAATTCTTTTCCTCGAGGGGGTCCAATGAGGGTTTTTTTTTTTTTAGGAGTGGCAGTATGGATGCTTTTTTCTACATTGATGGAAAGCTACCTGAGATTAGAATCCTATACAGGAGCACAGTGAGATGGACTGAGATTGTCTTTGACACAGGATGAAGGACCTACGGCCGTCAGCAATCCAACGGTGCACCTGATTTGGAGGTTTCAATTAATGTTGCTACCTTCTCTTCTGTAAGAGAGGTAAAGGTAGTGAAGATTGGATTAGGGGAGATGATTTCCTCAAGCGTCTTCTTCATTATGGCAGTCTCTGCGTTATCCAATAGTGTGGTGAACTCTAAAAATATATCATTCACTTTGGTGCAAAAAAATCTGCTATTTTGTCACACACTAGTTGATTAGGGGTAAAAATATGTTTATTACAGAAATTGGACAGCGATTTTACCGTATTAAAAAGTTCCTTAGAGGAGTTGCTGGGGGTGCATTAATTTTTTCACTAAAAATGTAGCTTAGGCTGCGCCTATTTGTGTTTTATATTCATTAAGGTTTTATATTTCATTTTTTCTTCCGGGCTGTTATTAAGTCTCCAGAGTTGCTCCTGGCGTCTACACTTCTGCTTGAACTCCCTAAGCTCCTGAGAATACCAAGGTGCTGAGGGCGTGGACCTGTGGGTTGTCATGGTTTTAGGGGAGCTAACTGGGTGACTGCTGCGTCAATCCACGCAGCATAATGGGCACACCCTTGTTCAATGTCACCTGTTAATTGTGGGGTGAGACTCCCTCAGCAAGTTATTTAATTTTGTATTAACAATTTTTTTCTAGGGACGATATTTTAATACCAAGGGTGCCTTGGACGTGGCAGGGTTTGTTAGTGGGGATTGTTAATTTAAACATTATAGGCCTGTGGGCTGTCCAGACCAGAGGCACAGATTTTGTAACCACTAGGTCGGGGATGTTTGTGAAGAATGATTAGCTTGCTGGGTTGAGAGTTTCACCAGATGTAAAAGGTCGAAGCTGTGCAGACTATCGATTAAATGCTATGTATCCTTATCCTCTGCGCGTTCTAAGTAAACATTAAAATCCCCCAAAATTGTGAAGTTGGGATAATCTACACAAGATTACATAAATTCCAATAGTGATCTAGTGAAATTTTGCCTGGAGGGCTATAAACTGGAAGTCCATTGAAGGAATACGTATTGTTGATTTTTAAATTAAACATGAAGGCTTGCAGTTTATGTGCGACAGGGACTTAAAAATAGCCTTGACGTGGTTGTGATATATAATTTCTATCCCACCACCTCGCTTGTTTTGTCTGTCGGATCTGATTAGGTCGTAGCCTTCTGGGATGGCTGTATTGATGTCTGGGTCAGACGCAATATCTGCACACGTCTCCGTAAAGAAGGAAATGTCTGGGTTTTCTAGGTCGTTAGGGTCGGCAAATTCATGCCTGTGCTGTATAAGTGACCTTGTGTTAAGAAGTAAACAAGACAGCGAGCTGTCTTAGTGCATAAGCTTAGTTCGAGGGTGTGCTGGCTGCTGACCCGCGTCCACATTGTGCCGAGGCTCTAAGGCAAGGTGAAATGTGAAATCACATTTTTGACATAAGTACTGATCAGCTGGTGTCTTAACATTATGGGAAGTACATCACAGAGGCTTACCTTTAAAACCAATCTCTATCAATTCCGATCTGGAATATGTATGGAGGGTAGAAGGGCTTGCCTTACTGTCTCTCGGAAGGCTTGCCACATAAAACCTGAATATCAGTTTCCTTTCTCCTCCCAAACTTAAGAATGTTTGGTTAAGTTTTTGTACCTCTGGTTCCCAGGGTAAGTTAGGCCAGCTCTCTCGGATGGATGCTGCCATCAGCACACATGTGACAAAGTTTGCATTGCTGACCTCCTGTCTGTCACAGAAAGCGGCAAGCCCTGCATTCTGCCTTTTAAATATACATCACCTAGTCAGTCGCGGCTGGTGGGCGGGCAGAGTGGCGGGCGGGGGGGATGGGAGGGACGACGGGGAGGAGGGAGGGGAAACGGACAACAAATAAACATTAAAAAAATTAAAAGAACTTACCTGCCTCTCTTTTCCATGTCCTCGCTTCAGCGCAGGCTCTGGATGCGGTCTCCTTCTTCCTCCTGGCGCTGACATGGGCGGATAGGGAAGGACTTCCTCCCTTGTACAACACGAAACCAACCAATCCTGGATCTGCACTGCAGCTCCAGGATTGGTTGGAGCAGGCTAACCCATTGCTAATTTTGAGGCTGGGGGGCCTGCTGCTGCAATCCCTCAGCTGGTTCTCAGCCTTGGGATTGCAGGCTCTGAAGTGCGCTCTGAGGTGTGCAGGTCAGATCGGCCGGTTCTAGACAGCCCCGCCCCCTGCCATCGCACTGTCACAGCTGGAGCCTGGGACACATTAATGAAATGGTATTTATTACCATTTTATTAATGTGTGTGCCAGCTGCACTTGCAGCAGGCGGGCGACACTTTTTCTGCCATAACGGAGGAGTCGCCCCAGCCTAGTTGTTGGGGGTTCCTGTCAACAGTTTACCGTCATGTGAACCTAGGCAGAGAAAGGCATATAGCTGTGGCCAACAAAGCTATTCGTGGAATGTACATGTGCTTATGATCGTTCTGCTTCACTGCGCCCTCCCATACCTTTACTATAGTTTGTGTGTGTGTGTTGGCATTTAAAGTATTTTTTTAGATACCAGTTAAAGAGTGTGAGAAAGTGCCCTCTTTCTGCATGGTTGCCCCCACTTTTTGCTGAACTGCTGATGTGTTTTGACTGAGTGTGCCCAGGGCTTCTGCCAATCAGGTACCCAGGGCCTATGTTCTTTCCCTAAACCTGCATTAAAAACCAAACCCAATTGGCATCTCTGGCCACAGGTCAGCCCCTGGTAAATGGTACCACAGGTACCCAGGGCACTGTGACCAGGGAAGACCTCTAAGGGCTGCAGCACTTATTGTGCCACCCTTAGAGGCCCTGTACCATTACACTCACACACTGCCTTTGCAGGCTGCGTGTCTTGGTGCAGAACAAAGAAAGAGTCGACATGGCACACATCCCTGTGTGCCATGCCTACAACCCACTGCCATGGCATAGACCAGTCACCCCTCTAGCTGGGTGCCCTATACCAGTGGTGAGGGTACAGGTGCATGAGCCCTGTACCCCTACAGTGTCTAAGTCCATTCTTAGACATTGTAAGTGCAGTGCTGCCATTAAGAGTATATGGTGCTGGGAGTTTGTCATTACGAACTCCACAGCACCATAATGGCTGCACTGAAAACTGAGAAGTTTGCTTCTCAGCACATTAAACCCACACTTATGCCAGTATGGGTTTTAATGCAAAAAATACACACAGAGGGCATCTTAGAGATGCCCCCTGAAAAATGACCTCCCACTAGTGTCCAGGCTGAGTGGCTGCTTTCAGCTGCCACCACCAGACATGTTTCTGGACCCCTGGGTCGAGAGCCTGCTGCTCTCAGGGGCCTGAAACAATGCACATCCTGGGACGAGGTGCCAAGCCTCCTCCCCCAGGATGGGCAGGGTCCACGAAGGGGAAGCTTCAAAGGCTTGCCGCCTTTGTGAGCTTCCCCAGGCCACTTGCTGCTTTCAGCAACTGGTCGCCACTGGTTCTGACCCCCACTTTGGGCGGGAGAACCGGCGGGAAAAACACGTGAGGAAGAGAGGCGTGCCCACCTCTGCCAACTCCACCCCTCAGGTGGGGAGGCGAGGTGAAGCACAACTCTCAGTCCCCACCATCTTGCATATGGGGGAACCCAGCCAACCAGGGAAAGGCTTTTGCCCCCCTCCCACTGGAGGGTGGCATAATAGGGGGTGTACCCACCCAAGGGAAGGGACCCATTGGTCCCAACCTTTTACCTACCTGTAACGTCCCTAAATCTAGTATTTAGGAGCACCCCTGAACCTTGCATCCTCAGACAAGAAACCAGAAGAAGAAGAAGGACCGAACAGCCGTGCCGAAGCTAACAGGAGGACGGCCCCTGATTTGGCCACAGCCCTACCGGCCTGTCCCCACCTCGAACCTGCTCCAGCGAAATCCCGGTGTGTCCTGCAGCCAGCAACCTCGAGAAACCCGGAGGACCTGCCTGCCTTCCATCCCAAAGACTCTGTCTCCTGTGAACACTGGATTTGTTCAAACAACAGACTCCAGCTCCACAAGGATCCGCGGGTCTGCACCACTCTGCACCTGATGCCCACGGCCCGAGTTCGAGTGGACAAACACCAAGAGGAGGTCTCCCCGGTGATCCTGACCCAAGATCCGGTGACCCCTGACCTGCCTCAAGCCTCCAGCCGACGCCTGCAGCCTCAAACCGGAAGGTACCCCCAACCGCGACCAGGAGCTGGTAAGAAGGTCCGACCCTAAAAGGCACCCCTGCACCCGACGGCCCACAGCCTTGGGTGGTCCAACGGACGGTGCCTAACCAACCCCCAAAATACCAACTTACTTCTCCAAGTGGTGGTCGCACCTAGAAGACTTTCGTCCCCGAGCCTGCAGTGCTTTTGCAAACCGGATGCTCCCCATTGAAAGCTACAGGGCTTCCGACCCCAAAAAGCACTCTGCCCCTGGCCGCCCCAGTGACGCTGAGTGTGCATCTTTTGTGCTGGCCTAAACACCCATTTGCCCTGAGCTTAAGTCCAGGAGCTTTGCTCCCACAACCCAGTGGCCTGCTCATCAGCAGCCACCAACCGGAGGCCCCCTATCCCCCATTGGATAACATTGGGCCTCAGCACTCTGCACCCGGTCGCCCTAGTGCCGCTGAGGGTGTAACAAGAGTGCATCCTTGACCCTGGGGGACCCCTGAGTGTAACCCCAGAACACCAACTCCCACAACAAAGTACTTACCTTTAAACCGATAACACTATTTTCCTCCATAGGATAACATTGACCCTGGGGGACCCCTAGTCTAACCCCAAAACACCAACTCCCACAACAAAGTACTTACCTTTAAACCGATAACACTATTTTCCTCCATAGGATAACATTGACTGTTTTTCTATGAAAAGTTTCTAAGTGTGGAGTTGGAAAATCTAAAGAAATCCTTTAAAATTGTACTAAATAAAAACTCTTTACTTACCTCTTTACAGGAAATGTCCCAGTGTAGTATCGAGGTATACTACACTGTGTAAGAAAAGTATTCTGAAAGTAATGTACTGATCATTTTACTAAAAAGCCCATGCAAAGTATATGTACTGTATTTCCAAAGCCTTGCATTTCTCAGTAACAGTACTGTAAATCAAAACAAAGTGCATATACAATTACAATCCAAACTGTATTACAACTGTATATTTACTGCAAAGTATTTATCACTTACCTGTGCCAGGCTTGCTTGGTTCTAGGAAATAAAATAACTAAAAGAATATTTTTATACAAAAACAATTGGTCTGAAGTTCAGTCTTTGAGTGTGTGAATTCATTTGCTGACTGAGTGTGTACAACAAATGCTTAACACTGTCCTCTGATAAAGCCTTACTGCTCGACCACACTACCACAAATAGAGAGTGAGGTGCTATCTACTTTACCTCTGCCTACCTTTTGGGTTCCACTGGACTCTGTGCACACTATACCTCACTTTGGTATAGTATATACAGAGCCAGCTTCCTACAAAGAGCTGTTAATTCCACTGGGTATATTATTGAACAATCTCACTCAATGGGTCTTTCATTTCTGTTTCGAGTCATAGTACCACGTCTTGTAGTTGTGCAGCTTATTAATATGCTATGAGATTTGTTAACATGCCTCCTTCCTTCTATGATAATTGCAGGGTGTGCAGATATATCCTATCTCTTCAACTTGTCCAGTACAGCTTATGCAGCAGCTCATCTAGCTTGAAAAAACATGTTTCCAGGATTCGCATTTCAATATAACACATATAGTTCTCTGGGTGTGACTATCATTTCGCTTAGTGCAATCAGTCCCATGAAGAATATGGGGTATTTTAACCATCTAGATACACTTGCTTCAAGCACTGTCAACATCACCTCCACATTATGTTTGTATACCTCACTCATTTTAATGCCCAGGTATTTTAAATAGTGTTGTTGGCACTTGCAAAGGTCCTCTGGCTCCAATATAGCGAAAGGCACTGATTTAGTTACGTTCAGCCGGATTCCAGAGAGTGTCCTTGAGCGTTCCCTCTACCTTACTCCAGATATTGGTTGGGTCTATCAGAGATAACAGTATGTCATGGGCAAACAAAGATATGATGAACCATTTTTTTCAAAATTTGTATTACCTTCAAATTTAAATGTTTTAATTCTAAAATGGTTATTATTTTGTAAATCCACACATGTTGAATCATATGCAGCTCTCTGTGTGATGGTGGGAAATTTCATTGTCATTTACCTCAGATTTTCACATAAAAACAGACTTGTAATTGGGGTTTAAATTCCGCATGCGATAAATAGCACAAAAGTTAAATATCGATATCTGTTTTTATCACTGGATACATTTATTGCATACGGTAACATTCAAAGTCAAATTTTATCGCATGTGATTCTTAACGAATGTGGTTTTTCAACTTGTGATCATGCAGGATAATTACCGACTGTGATGTCTACTCAGATGTGCAGTAACACTAATATCACAGTATTTGTAGTGAGTGCCAATATATATTTGAAAAACGTATTTCCTGTATTTTCAAAACTGGCAGTGTTCAGGTATATATACAGGATTTTTCATTTAAACTATTGATTTGTAAAGGAGCTTCAGGAATTGTATTTTGGCACAGAATCTTTAATTATCATTGACTGTGCAAACAATGTCTGTTTGGTGTCACATCATGAAAATGCTAATGTTTTACTTTTTCTGGTTGCAGCATTTTTGATGCCACTCACAAAGATGTGGATGTCCTGCTTCTGCTGTCGAATTGTGCATACTATATGGCCTAGTAAGTAAAATGGTGTACTTCCTGTCCCTCGCTCGCCAAGTCTTAAGTAACCTGTCACTTATATTTTAGTGAACCCCAATTAATTTGTAACACAGAATCAATGGATTTTGAAGTTGACTTACAGATACTTCTGCCCATCAAAGACCTCTGCATCTGTCCTGAAGACATAACAAAAAAGCTAATTTAAGTAATCGGTTTTTGCTCACTGAAATCTCCCTGTACAGGTGAATGAATTCCTACAGTGAAATTTCAAAGTGTGGAAACAAAAACATTTATTAATAGGGGATTAACAAATATTGGAGTGTATGACTGAAGGAAATTGGACCTATGAAAATTGTTCAGAACTGAGGCAGCACAGACTCATGTTTCATCATTGCTATTTGGTAGAAACCCTTGTGGTTCACTTTACTTTGAGACAGCTCCCTCCTACTTCTTTTTGTGGGGTAAAACATCGAAAAATGGTCCTGTGCTGGATTGTGACAAAATTAGTATAGGTATAAAGTTTAGTTAAAGGAAGCTATATAACTCTCCCCCTCCCTCCCCATCCACTCCCAGGAGGCCTCTCCAAACCCCTCTCACTCAAACTCAACAGCGGGCACACATGAACAGTTTGTCACAACCCAGGGCTACACTGGCTTCATGGGCGTTCCTATCCCCCTTATCCCCCCTCCTGCTCTCTCAGTTCCTCCCCCACCTCTCTTATTCTTTAACTGCAATTACTGTTAAAATTGTTTATACCCTTTGCAGCGGCAGCACTGTACGCCAAGTTGTCACTGCCACACACACTCTTAAAGTATGTGTTCATAGCCCTCTCTTAAGTTTGTGGGTACTTCTCTTCCATCTACAGTATGTATCCTTTTCTGAAAACCCAATAAAGAGATTTCTGACACAAGAAGATATATAAATCAATATTACATTAACTTCTAAGGGTTATACCGTAATGAATGTTACAACCCATATGAGTAATGATCTGTCCAAAGTATACTGTGGATCTGTAATACAAAGCCATCAATAAAATATATACAGGTAAGAGTGGTATAAAAGAATAAGGACGTGCAACAGGAAAACAATAAAAAGTATTGTAAAACTAATGCAACTAAAATGTACTTCCACACATCCTGATGAGTTTCTGTGACTTTAATTTGTTTACAATTGTTATTTTATTTGACAATTTTTTACCTCAGTATTGGATATTTGAGGGGGACGGGGGGAGGTAGGTAGGAGAGAAATCGTTTAGAGAAAGTACTCAGGCACATGAATTAAAAGGTCATATTGAATCTCACATTGTTGTCATTTGAATGTTGCAGTGATAATTTTCAATAGTTTCTCAATGTTTAACATTCAGCACATGTAATATTATCTCTTACTAAACTAATATTAGTGATCTGTTGGTACATGAATGATACAAATGTAGATACAAATATGATATATGTTTTCATGATATCAGTGAACACTTGCCTCAAATATGAGAACACTGAATTGAATAAGCAGGCAATTAGTAAAGCCACCAGAGGGATAAAGGGGCTGAACTTTAGGATGAGAAATTGGTTATTATTTACATAGTCAAGCATACAGCTGGGTTAAAGTGATGTCACCTTAACCCTTCAATGGCAATATACGCCCATACTTCATTTTACTCGTTATGCATCTTTTACATTGCATGATTTATTAATTGATTTTAGTACACTTCAGAAAGATTTGGAGCATTTGATTGTCATCCGTTTGGTACTCATTGTTTGCTTGAGACTGTAGATATATTTGTCAATAGTTTGGGAAGTGTGTGTTTTTGTTGGGGTGAATCTGCTAATATTTCAAATGTTTTATGCAACACTGTGTATTAAAACTAAACCTGGGCGGTGAACTCCGCTCGCGGAGTTTGCAGAGTTTTCTGCACTCGGCGTTACGCGGAGATCGCGGAGCTCCCAAAAACTCTGCTTCGCGTTGCGTAGCGAAGTTTTTTCCTCGCTCGCGTTCGTCAACGTCAAGTTGGCGACCGCGAGCGAGGAAAATCAACCTCCCGGCAAGATTTTTCCTCGTTTGCGATCGTCAACATCAAGTTGGCGAGCGCGAGCGTGGAAAATGAACATCCCAGCGAGATTTCTCAACGCGGGGGGGTCAGGTTTCTCATTGCGAGTGGTCGCGTATGCTGGCGACCGCTCGCGTTGAGAAACTGCCCGTTCGCATTGAGAAAGCTGCCGCTCGAGTAAAAATCAACTCGAGCGGCAGAAGAGGAAAGCTTGCGCTGTGCATGGTGCCGTTCGCAATGATTGCACAGTGCGGACAAGCATCCGGCACTGTGCAAATTACCGCGAACGGCATTTTTCTATTATATTCCGCCGCTCGCGGAGCTCTGCGTAGTGCGACGGAGTTTTTTTTGCACTTCGCGGTGTTCCGCGTAGTGCAACTCCGCGAACTCCGCCCTGGGTTAATTAAAACAAGTCTAATTTTAACTTCAAAGCGAATTGTAAGGATATTAAAAGCGCATTCTAAAGTGTACTTTTCTTTTGTAGTACATAGACGCTATTGAGTAGGTTTCACCACACATTTATGAAAAAGAAAATGTGCTATGTGGTATAGAATCACTGTTTGCTGATGTTTGTCACACTGGGGAGGATTCATTGGTAGATGCTTGCATCAAGGATGGGCCTGCAAGAGGGAGCTTGTCAGGTGTGCTGATTAGTTCCATGAGAGCAGCACTGTCACTGTGAAAATACTTTTTCTTTTTACCAACACTGAAAGTAAGAGGAAATGTAATCTATTTTAAGTTTGTATTTGTTTAGGGAATGTCATGCAAATGAATTCAGTACTGTGAACTACGAGAAATAATTCACAGTTAAGACCTCTTTTCTGTGAAATACAATTTTTGTAATCACTGGCAAATATTCAATTAGAAGCCTTACCCAGGTAGCTATGTATATGGAATGTGGATGGCAGTCTACAAGTGTGTGATAGCTACCAGAGAAAGGGGTGTGGCTGATGGCAGCGTAAGAAAAGCTCCCCTAGAAGAGCTCCTAGCTAGCCGCTCCAACATTCCCGGCACAGCAAGTAACGGAGGAACAGACTGGGCGCACGGAGAGGGGCTGGTGGTCCGGACCCTCCTGTAAGAAGCCCCCTCAGAGGCTCAGGGGGCTCCTACCAGCAACTTTGGGGCATTTGGCCACAGAGGCCCTAGGATACAAAATGGCCGCGGAGACCACAATGCGATGGGGCTCGGCCGGCTCCCGCACATTGCCGTCAGGCATATTCCCCGCATCGCGAGTGATCGGAGAGCAGCTGGAGGTGCTTGGAGCCCAGCAGTGGCCCCAGACTTACTTTGCGACAGTGGATCCCCTCCTGGAGCGGCGGGGGACTCCAACCAATGATTAGGGAACTCTACCTGCAGCAGCCCTTGAGTATGGAATAGCGGCTGCCGCCACGGTGAGACAGAGCTCGACTGACCTCAGCAACAGCATAGCCCCCCTGAAGACGCAGGGCGTTGTGACTGATGATAGGGGCACTCTGCCTGCGACAGCCATGTAGTACATAACAGTGGTGGCGGCCGCAGTGAGGCATAACTCGGCTGACTTTGAGTAGGTTGACAATGGAGGGGGCCCACAGCATGCCACAGGAGGTGGACCCCGGAGTGATCCCATAGCGAGGGCAGTGAGGCATATCGATGGGGTAGGCGGCAGAGGAAGAGCTCCCATCCCACACGATTGCTGCCGTGATGACGGCCTGGGAGAAGAGTGACTTTGGCTGAGAACTCTTAGCTGGATGCCTACAGGAGTAGGCCTGGCAGTGACGGTGAGCCCACTGGGAGAGTTGGGCTGTGGACTCTGAGTGGAGGTGCTTTCGGTGGATGTGCTGGACCTGAGGGACAAGAGAGGAGAATTCCCTAGAGTGACTGCTGGGCCCCGGGCTTCTGGGACCTGTTGCGAGGGGTGATTTGGGCCCTGTGTTCTTAGGCATCGGCCTATCATTGCCTGGGTGACATTGAATGGGGATGGACCAGTGAAAGGCCGTAGCTGATAAGAGGGTGCCCACTCCGCTCTTGGGCCTGTTCTGTGATTTTGCCTGGACAAGCTTGTGGATAATCGTGCTTTTCCGCACTTTGCACCTGGGTCTCCCTGGGTTGGAGGACGGTGCCCCTTGCACTCCTTACATTTAAGGCTGCCTGAGTGAGATACTCCACCTAACCCTGGTGTGGGGGGGACTTCATCCTGAGTAGTGAGGCGCACTAGAAAGATGCAAGATTCCACAGTGGGTTCTAGATTTGGTTTTGAGCCCACACCGCCGCAGGATGGCCCATCAGAAGGGGCGGCCTGCTGCTGGGGCATCAGCGGACATCACGCTGGCACAGATTCTGGAGGCCATCAGCAAATCCGGAGACTCCCTGGAGCAAAAGATTGAGTCGCTTGTGGTGGATCAGAGGATCCTATGCAGCGATCACCACAAGCTGAGCACAGGGGTGACAGAGACCTAAATGCTCTGGAAAAGCCGGTGAAGAGAACGCCGTCCTCGACCCGTCCCAATCCGGATTCCGAAGCAACCACAGCACAGAGACCGCCCTACTCGCCGCCACAGACGACATCCGCACCCTCCTGGACCAAGGCCACTCCGGAGCCCTCATCCTACTCGACCTTTCAGCGGCCTTCGACACCGTCTCCCACCACACACTAGTTGCCAGACTACACGACGCAGGCATACAAGGAACAGCCCTGGACTGGATCCGATCATTCCTCACCGGAAGAAGCCAAAGGATCAGACTCCCACCCTTCCTCTCCGACCCCATGAAAATCACCTGCGGAGTCCCACAGGGTTCATCACTGAGCCCCACCCTCTTCAACATCTACATGGCCCCCCTCGCAGCCATCGTCCGACAACACGGCCTCAACATCGTATCCTACGCCGACGACACCCAGCTCATCCTCTCCCTCACCAAAGACCCCACCACTGCCAAACTCAACTTCCAGAAAGGAATGCAAGACGTCGCAGTCTGGATGACCAACAGCTGCCTGAAGCTCAACGCCGAGAAGACAGAAGTCCTCATCCTCGGTACCACCCCTTCTGCATGGGACAGCACCTGGTGGCCGACCGCCCTCGGAAGCCCACCTACCCCTTCAGACCACGCCAAGAACCTCTGCATCGTACTCGACTCATCACTCACCATGAACCGACAGGTCAATGCTGTCACCTCCAGCTGCTTCAACACCCTCCGCATCCTCCGCAAGACCTTCAAGTGGATCCCCCCTGAGTCAAGGAAGACAGTCACCCACGCACTTATCACCAGCAGACTGGACTATGGAAACGCACTCTACGCCGGCATCAACAAGTCCCTACTCCGCAAACTCCAGACAATACAGAACACCGCCGCCAGACTCGTCCTCGGCATCCTCCGACACGAACACATCAGCCAACACCTACGAAGTCTCCACTGGCTCCCCGTGGAGAAAAGAGTCACTTTCAAAATCCTCACTCATGCCTACAAATGCCTACACAACAACGGACCCAAATACCTCAACTACAGAATCAGCTTCCACGTACCCAAAAGAAACCTCCGATCTTCAACCTCGCACTGGCCGAAACCCCGCGCATCCACAGAGCCAGAGCAGGCGGAAGATCCTTCTCTCACATTGCAGCCAAGACCTGGAACGAGCTACCGGCAGACATCAGACGCTCGCCCTCCCTGAACACCTTCAGGAAGACCCTCAAGACCTGGCTCTTCGGCTAAACAGATCTGCGGACCCCCCCCCTCAGCGCCTTGAGACCCTCATGGGTGAGTAGCGTGCTTACAATTCCCTGATTGATTGATTGATTTATTGTGCAAGACCTCACTAGGAGGGTAGATACTCTTGAGAGACGAGCGGAGGATGCAGAAGGCCGCAGTCGGTGGCTAACGTGAGGATAGTTGTACTCCCGGAAAAGGTAGAGGACCAGGACATGATTCGCTATTTGTAGACCTGGCAGGGTTTGTCTCAGTTCTTCACTGTGGAGAGGGCGCACCGGATCCCGGCCCTACCTCCAGCTCCAGGGAGCCCACCTCGCCCTGAGTTTTTGGGTCTACTGCATTATTGATACCGGGATCATATTCTGCAATGGGCCTAGGAGGCGGGAATGTTTCAAGTGGACAATGTACCGGTGGCTATTTTCCCGGATTATACCATGGAGGTGCAGCGGCGCAGGGCCCTCTTTCACCGAAGTAAGAAGACCACTCCGGGAGGCGAACGTTCACTATATGCTACTGATTCAGGCCGACTTAAACTTATGGTGGATGACAACACATTCGTCTTTGACACCCCTGTGGCTGCTTGGGAGTGGCTTGAAACACATAGGGCAGGCGCAGGTGGAGCTCCCTGGCTTAGACCCCCGCAGCTCCGGAGGAAGAGGCGCAGACATTGTAGTCACCTGTGAGTGAATGGACCTTCAGAAGCTCAGTTGATGCGGGGCTGCCTGGAGGCACTTGACACTGCAAACACCTTTGCTGCCATGAGGCATTCAGACACCGACGAGGGTTCCCCCGAGTCGAGCCCGATTGGCACAGACTCAGAGGGTGAGCGAGAGGCTGGCCCAAGCCCACCGGTGATCACTCCGCACTCGGCGGATGACCTTTGGGACACTGTGCCCTGGTGTGAACCCATGACGGTGCACGTTAGACGTTTAGTCAGACAAGTGGCTTGAAGTATTGTCTAATGTACCTATGTCACATATCCATATGGACTGGCAGTATGTCTGAGTTAGCCTTGAAAAAGTGATTTTAAGCAGATCATCATGTAATGTTGAAATGTTTTCTAAGCTAAAATGAAGGTGTAAGGCCCATTGTAATAACATTAAAAGTTTTATTTTTCCATTTCACCTGTACTTAGTTGCAGTGTGTTATTGCAATTCCATTGAAAGATTAAAACTTAGCAATCCATTAAACTATGTCCTCCATTGAAGAATTCAGGAGTCATATTGTAACGTCGTGTATTAAAAGCAGGATCGGACTGGAACAGAAAATAGGTCTGGGCACCAAAATAAAAGTCCCCCCCATTAGCAAATTAGATAGCTAAAAAAGTTACCAACATTTGCAGATAGGGTAGTTTTGTACTTGTGAAGCCACGTATAGGTGTTTTGCAAGGTATGGGAGACCGCATGCGTTTGTGCTTGCAACAGGCAATCCATGTCTTAATATCGGGGAAATCAAGTAAAAAATGGCCCACCGGACCATAAAACACGCCCCACAATCCTCCAAAAAACCGACCCATACACTCACCTATCAGGCTAGCCCCTCAGGCACCACCTGATTGCCCTCAAGGCCAGCCTGGCCCTGACTAGAACAATTATGTACTCAGTTGTTCTGGCTCTCCTGACTGACAACTGGTAGAGAATTGCCTGTACCCCCTGGATAACCAGAAAAAGGCTACTCAAAAAGAAAGCTACCATATTTTTTCCAGTGGCTCAGCACGTATCGTGTCCAGCCGCAGCCAAATGTCTTTTGCACGCATGCCTTTAATATGCAAGCGTTGACCTCTACAACACCTTCTATTACATGATGGTATTTTACCAATATATATATATATATTTATTAAAAAAAAAAAAAGGTATTAGCTTATTTATAGTTAGGAAAATGTATTTTCCATATACAAACCAAGTTTAAACTGCGCAAACATAAAATTTTTTACTTATAGTTATAACTTTCATTTACAATCTATCCACTACCTTCAAATTATTACCAATATTTTAGAGTTATAGTTATAACTTTCATTTACAATCTATCCACTACCTTCAAATTATTACCTATGTTTTTGTGTATATATATATATATATATATGTGTGTGATCAAGGTAACGGCTGTTACCGAAACGCGTTATGGCTGCTTAAACGTTAAATAAAACTATTTTTGGCGTACCTAAAAGTGGAGTTCGTGCCCTTCCATCGCGACTGCAAGGAGAAAGAGTGAAAGGAGGGGCGCTGCTTGTTATTTTGGATATATATATATATATATATAGTGCGTGTGTGTACCTACTCATATTTATATATTTTTAATATGTGTATATATACATAAACATTGTATATTTTTATATTTTGGTGGGTAACCCACTCAATCCATCCTTTTTAAGTGCCTTATCTCCCTTTGCCACTAACTGCCCCCTGAACCCTAAAATCCCTTACTACCCCTTACCGCTACCCACCCCTGAAACCTAATAGCCCCTTACTACTCCTTACCCATCCCTAAACCATAAAAACCTCATACTACCCGGTAAACGTACCCATCCCTGAACCCTAAAAAACCCTTACTACTCCTTACCCCTAATCATCCCTGATTCCTTAAAACCCCTTATCTCTACACACAGCTAAAACCTATAAAACTCTTACCTTTCAGTGAACCACTCGCTACCTCTTACCCTCAACCATCCCTGAACCCTAAAACCTCCCACTACCCATACCCAGTCATGAACTCTAAAAAACCCTTACTACCCTCATTCTCTACTCGCAGCTGAAACCTAAAACCCCCTTTCTACCTAAAAACCACTCACCAATCTGTGAACCCTAAAACCTCTCATGACCCCTTACCCTACCTATCCCTAAAATGTTTTAAATCCCTTACTACCCGTACCTATACCCATCCCTGAACCCTAAAAATACTTTCCTAGCCCTTACCCACCCGTTATATATATATTTTTTTATTTGTTTTTTAAAATAATTTATTTTTACTAAGTACATTAGATATATATATATATATATATATATATATATTTTTTTTCTCCAAATGCCCAAAGCTTTTCAAAGGCGCACTCGACAGGTGAATTAATTGCACAAGGCGGCCAGTATTCATTCCAGTGTAAATATTTTAATGTCCTTCGCCGACGCGTTTCGAGGCAACAAGCCTCTTCGTCTTGGGCAGCTTGTAATGTGCACAGAAGCTCCCCTTTCACTTTTTATAACCATGCATTACCCTGATTGGGTCCATGTGTAGTACGAACGTTGCTTAAGGCATGATGGGACATGTAGTCCATTTGTGGAGCGTTATTGTTCCCTTAGTAGGTTCTGGTACATCCTCAATTAAAAAGCATTTCTCTCCTTTAGTAGGTCTCCGGAATGAATATTGACCCATTTCGCCGTATCTCCTGTGCTGCTTTACGGGCATTGGACACAGTTCCTGCCACGCAGCCTCGCATTTCAATTTACACGATGGTGCAGCCTTCCACGGTCAGGACGGCCGTGTTATCATTTTTTCTCCAAATGCCCAAAGCTTTTCAAAGGCACACTCGACAGGTGAATTAATTGCACAAGGCAGCCAGTATTCATTCCAGTGTAAATATTTTAATGTCCTTCGCCGACGCGTTTCGAGGCAACAAGCCTCTTCGTCTTGGGCAGCCTGGAATGTGCACAGAAAGTTCCCCTTTCACTTTTTATAACCATGCATTACCCTGATTGGGTTCATGTGTAGTACGAACGTTGTTTAAGGCATGATGGGACATGTAGTCCATTTGTGGAGCGTTATTGTTCCCTTAGTAGGTTCTGGTACATCCTCAATTAAAAAGCATTTCTCTCCTTTAGTAGGTCTCCGGAATGAATATTGACCCATTTCGCTGCATCTCCTGTGCTGCTTTACGGGCATTGGACACAGTTCCTGCTACGCAGCCTCGCATTTCAATTTACACGATGGTGCAGCCTTCCACGGTCAGGACGGCCGTGTTATCATTTTTTCCTTTGAAAATTGTGCCGCAAGGTAATATTAGCAGTTGAGTGCGACCTCAAGCATTTGGGCGTTCTTGTTGTACAAAATAATTTACACGGCTGTCCTGCCGTGGAGGTCTGCACCATCTTGGAAGCAGAGAGGCTGCGCAAGCTGGAATTATGCCGCAATTGCGAACAGCACCGCTAATATGGATTTAATTAGCCTGCCTGGCATCATGGGGCCCACTGGAGGGCGTTTTAATGAATGACAATGCTGTGTTATAAATGAAATGTAACAAGTAACCCACTGAGGGTAATGCAATCCTCTATGACTACAGGTCCCTGCATGCATCATAACGGCCCACTGGGGGCAGGATATAAAGGTGCAATTTCGTGGTGCATTTTCTTCAGCTGCCTGGGAAGAAGAGGCTGCTGCCTCGAAACTTGTAGGCAATGAAAAGTACTTTTACCTGTTATGCAGAGGCTGGTTCCTTTGAAAATTGTGCCGCAAGGTAATATTAGTATATATATATATATATATATCTATCTATCTATCAAAAGTCCTGAACCTCCAATTGTTAGGAGGGGATAAACCACAGGTCCGGACCACGAACAGGCACACACTTCCAAAAAAATCCAGGTAATCGGGCTCAACAATGCATGATAGAATTTATTGTTCCATAAGAAATGCAGACAAGTGTCCGCCCCAGGCGCGTTTCGATCGCCTCCGCGATCTTGTTCACTCAACGCGCTGGTACATATATATATATATACTGAAAAAAGATTACAGGAACGTAATAGTTTGGCTCAGATTTTACACACACAAAACCATAAAAATTAAGCAGTTATAGCTACCTGAACTAACTGTAACTTACGCCCGCAATGTTTATGATCTCACATATTACATCACTCATGAAATGGTCAGTGGCATCACTGATGACATCTCAAATGTCATCACTGGTGACATCATCCAGTGAGTGTGCTTCGTAAATGTTTCTGAGACTTAAAGATATATACAAACTCCTCCATAAGTTAAATTACTATTACTATTCTTTCTGCACTACTAATGAGTGATACTATTTCTAACATATACCATCTGATACATAATCCTGTTTTTAAAGCAGGTGTACTATTTATCAGTGAACTAGCCTCTACACTACGACATGTGAAGCAGCCATATGCCTTTACTGCGCATGACTTTACCACACACGGAAAGTCTATTTAAGGTAAGTATAAATGTTTGTGTGTGTGTGTATATATATATATATATATATATATCACACCCTGCTTCCCAAAAGGAGAGGGCACGCACACGAAGTCTGTGGAATCCAGAGTATATCTTTATTGCGTTAGGCCTCCCTCGACCAAGCACATAAGAGAGACTCGTTTCGGCAGACTAGCTGCCTTTATCAATCTAAAACCGGCCATGTTAACAATTCATTTGAATAATACAACGTAGTAAACATAGACAATGCACTTCCTCAATCTTTGCAGTTCATCCCCTCGTAAATTCCGTCCAATGTTCCACAAACTGCCAGTTTTGTATAAAGGAAAAATCCATATGTCGTTCTTCAATATAAACGTTCAACCAACTGGATAGTGTTCAAATCACTGGCATGCTTCATGATAGTGCTGATTCCCATTTATTTCAGCTTCACTTGTAAAAAACTGGGGCTGATTTCACTGTGTCTTCGTCAGAAACATCCGTTGTCTATGCTCTTTATCTGTTAATTAACGCATAGCTAAAATTCCACAGTCCGTGCTACCTGTAAATCTCTGCATTAAAAAAACTCCATTTAAAGTCTAGGAGTTTAAAAACTTTACATATTTGTTCCATGGTGACTGACTGGCAGTTCCAGTGTCTGGTTTATAACCCATTCAGTTTTGCAATAAACATATCTGAAAGAGACACGTTAGTGACAGATTCCTTACCTTAGAATATCCCCAGGCGTCAGGCTGGATCCGGAAAGTTTTTGCGTAGCAGTACCCTTGCGCGTCGGTAGGCGGCGTCGTGCGGCTCCGCGTCCGTCGTCGGCGTCGTGATCGCCGGGATGACGTCGCGGGCAGTACTTAGACGCCGCCCTGCGCGCTGACGTCAGTTCTTCTTTTTCCGCGCCAGCAAGCGCAGATCCGGGAAGAGCAGTGCCCTGGTCATTTTTTGACCATACTTTTTGGTGAATTTTTCACTGTTTTCTCATCTATCAAGGTGTCGTAGGGATGCCCGGTTTCAAACGTTGCGGCGCCTGTGCGCGGATGATGTCCGTCACCGACCCGCATTGGGAGTGTCTCTTCTGCCTCGGCCGAGGCCACGACACGGAGTCTTGTACCGACTGCCAGGCCCTCAACCCGAAAGCTTTGCGAGAGCGGTCTCGAAAGCTCCTCGAGGCCCGGCATTCGGCTCCGCGGAAGCCCCGGTCGCGTGAGAGGTCCAGGGGTCGATCGCGGAGTCCACACCGGTCGTCGGCGTCGAAGTCTTCTTCGTCCGGTAAGTCGAAACACAAGAAGTCCAAAAGCATCATCGCTCTAGGACTTCGCCTCGCCGGTCTCGCGGCTCGGCTGAGGCCCCTCCCGGCACCGTCCCGCCCCGCGGCCCCGGACATGCCTGTGGAGTCGCCCGCCATACCCGCCCTTCCCGGGTTCGGGGCGGATCCGGCCAAAGTGCAGGAATTCCTGTCGGCCATGGCCCGCCTCTCGGGCCTCCAGGCCCCTCCGGTGCGCCTTCGGGCCCCGCGGGCCCTGATGGGGTTGCTCCGGCGTCGCCGACGGCTCCGGCCCCGGCGTCGCCCGTGCCTCCAGCCTCGATCCCGGCTCCGGCTTCGGCCCCGGCCTCGATCCCGGCTCCACAACCCCCATCGACGCCGGTCGACCTAACGACGCCGGCGCCGATGTCTCCGGTGCCGTTCTCGACGCCGCCCTGGGCTCCGGGCGGCGTCGTCCCCAGTTCCTTCCGGCTCCGGACATGGATCCGGACCGACGTCGCTCGACGCCGGTTCCGGCGCCGATGGGACCTTGGATCCCAACTGTCCCTCCTCCTCCTTATTTTGAACCAGAGGAGGACCAGGTGGACTGGGAGGGGTCTGATGACCCTCTGACACGACGGTGTCAGTACGATGAGGACTGGACAGAGAGTCTAGGGGAGGCCAGTGGTCTGGATACTTCCCCTGACACTGGCATGCTGTCTCCTCCCGTGGCTACGGAGGAGGGAGCCAATTTTGGTACGGTGTTGCGTAGGGCAGCTGGGGCCTTACGTCTCCAACTCCCTACTTTGACGGTCAAGCCTAACATCTTGACAGAGGTGCTTCAGCCGGCAGCCTCCTCTGCGGAGACTGTGCTGCCGTTTAACGACGCCCTCACTGACGTTCTTTTGGGCGCCTGGTCCAAGCCCAACACAGGGGCTCCTGTGGATCGGATCGTGTCACGACGCCATCGCCCAGCTCCGGGCGACCCTCTGTTTCTCTCTGTCCACCCCACTCCTGAGAGCTTGGTTGTCCAAGCCTCCGCTTCCCAAACCGCCTTCCCTACCGCTCCTCCGGATAGGGAATCCAAACGCCTGGATCAGTTTGGGAAGAAGGGTTTTTCTTCCTCCAGTGCTGGCTTGCGGTCCGTTAACACCGCTTGTCTTTTGGGCCGATATACCCACTCCCTGTGGGATTCGGTGGCGGATGTTTTGCCCCAGTGTCCTGAGGAGGTCCAGACACTGCTTTCCCGCGCCATTGCGGAAGGAAGGGATGCGGCTAAATACACAATACGTTGTGGCCTTGACACCGCCGACTCGCTGGGCAGGTCTATTGCAACGACGGTGGCGCTCAGACGCCACGCCTGGCTGAGAACCACTGGTTTTTCAGGGGATGTCCAGAATACTCTCATGGACATGCCCTTTGATGGAGTCGGTCTTTTGGGTCCAAAGCAGACCATGCGTTGGAGCGCTTTAAGGACTCGCGGGCTACTGCCAAGTCCCTGGGCCTTTCTGCTACACGCCCTCCGCTGACTTCTGCTTTTCGCCCCTATCGTGGCCACGGTAGGGGCGCCCCTTCACGTCAGCAGCCCAGCCACCGGCCCGCGCAGCAGGCGTCTTCGCGTGGCCGAGAACGTGGATTCCGCAGTGGCGGATCGGGCAACCAGCGTGCGGGTCAGGCCACCACCTCCAACCCGTCCGCGGCCTCCAAGCCCTCCTAGTCCCTCCTTTCAGGTGCACAGCACACCAGTTGGGGGCAGGGTCCGCCATCACCTTCCCCACTGGCGTACCATCACCTCGGACAGGTGGGTCTTGGACATTGTCCGAAGGGGCTACTCCCTCCCTTCGAGACCACCCCCCAGCCATGCCACCTCAATTCCACCGCATGTCAGGGGATCACTTGGTGCTTCTACAGAAGGAAGTCACGGCCCTCTTGACCAAGAGGGCCATCGAGCGTGTTCCGACCCCAGAAGTAGGGCGTGGTTGCTACTCCCACTACTTTCTGGTGCCCAAAAGGACAAGGAGGACATGCGTCCTATCTTGGACCTCCGGAACGTCAATCGCTTCCTCCGGAAGGAGAAGTTCAAGATGCTCACCCTAGCTCAGGTCTTGACTGCCCTCGACCCTGGAGACTGGTTGGTAGCGTTGGACTTACAGGACGCATATTTCCACATCCCCGTCCTGCCGGCCCACCGGCGTTACCTTCGGTTCACGGTAGGCCCCGAGCATTTTCAGTTCACCGTGCTCCCTTTGGCCTTACCAGTGCCCCTCGGGTGTTCACGAAAGTGATGGCGGTGGTCGCAGCTCATCTGCGCCGGGCAGGGGTTTCAGTCTTCCCCTACCTCGACGACTGGCTGCTGAAGGCGGGCTCGTCCCAGGCAGTCGTCTCCCACCTCCAGACTACGGCCGAACTCCTGCACTCGCTGGGGTTCTCCATCAATGTGCCAAAGTCGCATCTGATTCCTTCTCCACAGCTCCTTTTCATCGGAGCGGTTCTGGACACGACGCAGTTTCGGGCCTATCCTCCCGAACGGCGAGTCCGGGATATTCAGGCTATGATTCCAATCTTTCAGCCTTTATCCTGGGTTTCGGTACGGATGACCCTGAGGCTGCTGGGCCTCATGACCTCCTGCATCCTGCTGGTCAATCATGCCAGATGGCATATGCGGGCTCTGCAGTGGGACCTGAAGTTCCAGTGGGCGCAGCACCAGGGCAACCTGTCCGATCACGTCCAGATCTCGGAGGGGACTGCAAGACAGTTGCAGTGGTGGCTCTCGAACCGGCAATGGGTCATGGGCAGATCCCTCTCCCTTCCCCAGCCAGAGCACACAGTTGTGACGGACGCGTCCCTTCTGGGATGGGGCGGTCACATGGGAGAGGCGGAGATCAGAGGCCTCTGGTCTCCGGCGGAGTCCCGGCTCCATATCAACCTTCTGGAGCTCCGGGCGATCCGACTTGCACTCAAGGCATTCCTTCCCTCTGTCAAAGGGAAGGTAGTGCAGGTGTTCACAGACAACACCACCGCCATGTGGTACTGCAACAAACAGGGCGGGGTGGGGTCTTGGACCCTTTGTCAGGAGGCTCTGCGCCTCTGGACATGGCTGGAACATCAGGGCATGTTCCTGATGGTTCAACACCTGGCAGGTTCCCTGAACGCCAGGGCGGACGAACTCAGCCGCAGGTGCATGATGGATCACGAATGGCGTCTTCACTCGGAAGTGGCGCAAGGACTCTTTCTACAATGGGGAGAGCCTTGGTTAGATCTATTCGCCACCGAAGAGAACGCGCAATGTCATCAGTTCTGCGCGTTGGAATTTCCAAGGCGGCACTCGCTCGGAGACGCTTTTCGTCACGAGTGGAGTTGCGGTCTGTTGTACGCCTTTCCGCCTATACCACTTCTACCCAGAGTGTTAAAGAAGATTCGGCACGACCGGGCCCAAGTCATTCTTGTGGCTCCGGACTGGGCTCGAAGAGTTTGGTATCCCGAGCTACTCAATATGAGCGTAGATCCCCCGATCCGTCTGCCTCTTCGGGAGGATCTTCTGTCGCAGCAGCAGGGGGCGGTCCTCCAGCCGAACCTGTCCAGTCTACACCTGCTTGCGTGGAGATTGAGCGGCGGCAGTTGATTCCTTTCGACTTGCCTCCCGAAGTTTGTGATGTGATTCTGGCAGCCAGGCGTCCCTCCACTAAGGTGGTATACGCCTGCAGGTGGAACAAATTTGTGGCATGGTGCACAGCAAAGGCTGTGAATCCCCTCTCTGCCCCTCTTTCTGAGGTCCTTCTGTTCCTTCTTTCTCTGGCCCAACAGGGTTCTGCCCTGGGTACCATCAAGGGTTATCTTTGTGCTATCTCGGCCTTCCTCAGGCTTCCTGATCAGCCCTCCCTTTTCAAGTCCCCTGTTGTTAACAGGTTCTTAAAAGGCATTACTCACCTCTTCCCTCCTGTTCCGTTTGTGATGCCTCAGTGGGACTTGAACTTGGTTCTTACCTTTTAATGTGCGCTCCCTTTGAGCCTCTACATAACTGTCCTCTTCGTCTTCTGACTCTGAAGACAGCCTTTCTGGTGGCCATCACCTCCGCTCGGCGGGTGAGTGAGCTCCAGGCTCTATTTTGCAAACCTCCCTTTCTGTCTGTTCATCCGGACAAGGTTGTTCTTCGGACGCGCCCGTCCTTCTTGCCAAAGGTGGTTACTGCTTTCCATATTGGGCAGACCATCACTTTGCCCACCTTCTTTCCGCCTCCGCATCCTTCCAGAGAGAAAGAGAGGCTCCACCGTCTGGACCCAAAACGTGCGCTCTCCTTCTATATTGACCGCACACAACACTTCCGGGTGGATGACCAGCTCTTTGTTGGCTACGTGGGCGCCAAAAAGGTCGGGCGGTGCACAAGAGGACCATCTCCCGCTGGGTTACCTTGTGCATCAAGACCTGCTATTCTTTGGCTAAGAAGGAGCCTCCTGTTGGGCTGCGGGCCCATTCCACCAGGGCAACGGCTGCTACCACGGCTTTGGGCCGCGGTGTTCCGCTGCCGGTTATTTGTCAGGCAGCTACGTGGGCCTCGCTGCACACGTTTACAAAGCATTACTGCCTTGACAGTCAGGTCCGGAGGGACGGCTTCTTTGGCCGTTCTGTCCTCCAGGACTTCCTTGTCTGATCTTTGTTCGCAGACCCACCACCGGGGTTGGTATTGCTGGGGTATCTATTCTAAGGTAAGGAATCTGTCACTAACGTGTCTCTTTCAGATGCACAAGTTACTAACTTGTGTAACGATATATCTGTAAGAGACAGTAGTTAGTGACAGATTCCTTACCGCCCACCCATCCTCCCCGTTCTGCGAACTGATTTCTAGGGTTAAGGACATCCCTTTCAGGGCCCTAGTATTTTTCAGACACCTATGTCAGCTTCTTGCATGGCTCTGCGTTCCTGGCGCGGAAAGTCGTGTACAGAACTGACGTCAGCGCAGCAGGGCGGCGTCTAAGTACTGCCCGCGACGTCATCCCGGCGATCACGACGCCGACGACAAACGCGGAGCCGCACGACGCCGCCTACCAACGCGCAAGGGTACTGCTACGCAAAAACTTTCCGGATCCAGCCTGACGCCTGGGGATATTCTAAGGTAAGGAATCTGTCACTAACTACTGTCTCTTACAGATATATCGTTACACAAGTTAGTAACTTGTGCATTTAGAAACTACCAGTCCCATCATGCATCGGTAAGTTTCACCGTAGTCATTGCAATTCACCACCTCTGGCAGCACAGTTAATTGCTGTTTGACAAAGTCGGGTGAGGCCTGCCCATAAAAAATATCAATATATAGTCCACATGCCTCACTATTTAGAAGCACATAATTCTATAGTGCCCAGTCACCAGATTGCTGCCAGCCTTCTACCTGTCCGTGGTTGAGGAATGTGGTACCTGCATTGAAAATCCACAGACTTCCTCACGTCAAGACCTCACCACTTCCACAAACTTCGCCACCACTGTCTCTTCCCAGTAAGTATTCTGGGTGCTCGCCGATTTTGGCACTTGTCATGTCTCCTCCATTCCAATTTTGCAGTTTACATCTGCGGCCTGAAACAACTGGTGGTGCGTGCAAAAGTTTCACCGCAGCGCTATGATTAACATCATACTCATCCTGCTCTTCAAAAGGAGAGGGCACGCACACGAAGTCTGCGGAATCCAAAGTATATCTTTATATATATATATATTCTCTGACAAAGGTCACAGGGACGTTATAGTTAGGCTTAGATTTCACTCGTACAAAACCTGTGAAATTCAACAGTTATAGTTACTTGAGCTAACTATAATTTACGCCCCCACAATGCACTGCTTATGACCTCACATATTAAATCACTCATGACATGGCCAAATCCCATCTACACAATCAATCAGGGTTGATAAAGCGCAACTACTCACCTGTGAGAGTCTCAAGGCTCTGGAGGGTAGAGGGGGCGACTCTGTTGAGGTCCTTCCTTCCTTCCTTCCTGAATCCTTATCGTGTAGATGGGATTTGGTCCATTCTGCTTAATGTAGGTCCCACTGGGGATACATTCACTTTACGCCTGCATTTTTATCGGCTATCTCTATCCAGAAAAACGCAAAAAAATCACTTGGCACGCAAAAGCTCATATCCACCCTAAAACAATTCCCATCTCAACTAAAAACGCCCTTACCCGAAAAAAAAAAAAGAATATATATATATATATTTATTTATTTATATTTTCAAATACTCTCTGGACCAAAGATCTATATACCCGTACGAACACAATCAAATGATTATTACAATGGTTGGATTGTGTTTGAAAAATAACTATTTTCTTTTCAACAGGGATGCATATCAGCAATTGAGGGGAGTGGCTATGGGGGCATGCTTCTCCCCCAGTTACGCATGTGGGCTGGTGGGAGAAGCATGTCCTCATGGTACAAAATAAAATCATGTGGGACACTCATGTAAAACATTGGTGGCGATTCATCGATGATGTTGGTGGGGTCTGGAAGGGCACTAGAGAGGAAGCAGAAACGTTTGTCACCTTAATTAACAGCAATGAATTAAACTTGAAGTTTACGGCGCATATCAGTGATCAAAGTATAGAATTTATAGATGTGCAGGTGTACACTAACAATGGAGTGGTACATACTAAACTCCACAGAAAAACTACTGCAGGGAATTCGATTCGCCATGCTAATAGCGCACGCCGGAGGCATTTAATTCGGAGCATTCCCTATGGGGAGTATTTAAGAATACGCCGCATTTGTAGCTCCAATATCGATCTTGTACAATGCCAACATGAAGCAACACAACGATTCATTGCCCGTGGTTACAAAAGCGCTGACCTACACAAAGCACTTATAAAAGCAAATACACACACTAGAGAGGCCTGCCTTACAGTTAAAAAGGACAGCATCAAACATAGCACAGTACTCGTTAGGCATGTTAAGAAGACACCGCAAGAGATCAGGATGATCACTACATACAGCAAGCAGGAAAAACAAATAAGACAAATCAAATCAAATCAAAACAGCTTTATTCGGTGACAATGAAACAAACACCATAAAAGCATACTAATACACATGTATCTAAAAAGTACTTTCTTACAATTTGTCATAAGCAATACTTAATACTAAAGATGATATTTACAAATCTGAAAGAGACACGTTAGTGACAGATTCCTTACCTTAGAATATCCCCAGGCGTCAGGCTGGATCCGGAAAGTTTTTGCGTAGCAGTACCCTTGCGCGTCGGTAGGCGGCGTCGTGCGGCTCCGCGTCCGTCGTCGGCGTCGTGATCGCCGGGATGACGTCGCGGGCAGTACTTAGGCGCCGCCCCTGCGCGCTGACGTCAGTTCTTCTTTTTCCGCGCCAGTAAGCGCAGATCCGGGAAGAGCAGTGCCCTAGTCACTTTTTGACTATCTTTTTTGGTGAATTTTTTCACTGTTTCTTCAACGAGTCTTCACGACTCCTAAGGTGTCGTAGGGATGCCCGGCTTTAAGCCCTGCGAGGAATGTGGTCGCATGATGTCGATCACGGACCCGCACCTCGAGTGTCTCTTTTGTCTCGGCCGAGACCACGACACGAAGTCGTGTCCTGACTGCCGGAAACTTCATCCTAAGGCTTTGCGAGAGCGGTCTCGAAAGCTCCTCGAAGTCCGGCATTCGGCTCCGCGCCGCACCAAGCCCCGGTCCCGGGAGAGGTCGAGGGGCCGGACGCGGAGTCCCCGCCGTTCGTCGGATTCAAAGTCTTCGCGCTCCTCCGGTAAGTCGAAGCACAAGAAGTCTAAGCGGCGTCATCGCTCTAAGACTTCGCCTCGCCGGTCTCGCGACTCGGCTGAGGTCCCTGTCGGCACCGTCCCCGCGGCCCCGGACGTGCCTGTCGAGTTACCCCCGCAGTACCCGCCCTACCCGGGCTCGGGGGCGACTCCGGCCGATATACAGGAATTCCTGTCGGCCATGGCCCGCCTCTTCGGGCCTCAAGGTCCCTCCGGTGCGCCTTCGGGCCCCGCGGGCCCTGATGGGGTTGCTCCGGCGTCGCCGTCGACTCCGGTCCCGGCGTCGCCTGTCCCACCAGCCTTCGTCCCGGCCTCGGCTCCGGCCCCGGCCTCGACCCCGGCTCCGGTGGTGCCGCAACCCCCATCGACGCCAGTTGACCTAACCACGCCTCCGCCGACGCCGATGTCCCCGGTGCCGTTTCCGACGCCGTCCGGGGCTCCGGGCGGCGTCGTTCCCCGGTTCTCTCCGGGTCCGGACATGGAGCCGGACCGGCGTCGCCCGACGCCGTTTCCGGCGCCGATGAGACCTTGGGTCCCTGATGTCCTTCCTCCTCCATATTTTCAACCTGAGGAGGACCAGGAGAGCTGGGAGGGGTCTGAGGACCCTCTCACACAACAGTGCGAGTTTGACCCGGACTGGGTTGAGGAACTTGGGGATGCCAGTGGTCTGGATACCTCCCCTGACTCTGGCATGCTGTCTCCTCCCGTGGCAACGGAGGAGGGGGCTAATTTTGCAACGGTGTTGCGTAGAGCTGCTGGAGCCTTAAATCTCCAGTTGCCTACAGTGGTCGTCAGGTCTAACATCCTGACTGAAGTGCTTCAGCCGGCGGCCTCCTCTGCGGAGACTGTGCTGCCGTTCAACTAGGCACTGACTGACGTTCTTTGGGTGCCTGGTCCAAACCCACCACAGGGGCTCCTGTGGATAGGAACGTGGCCCGACGCCATCGCCCTGCTCCGGGCGACCCCCTGTTTCTCTCCCAACACCCCACCCCTGAGAGCTTGGTTGTCCAAGCCTCTGCCTCCCAAACCGCCTTCCCTACCGCCCCTCCGGATAGGGAATCCAAGCGCCTGGATCACTTTGGGAAGAAGGCTTTCTCTTCCTCCAGTGCTGGCTTGCGGTCTGTTAATACCGCTTGCCTCTTGGGCCGATACACCCACTCCCTGTGGGATTCGGTGGCAACTGTTTTGCCGCAGTGTTCTGAGGAGGTCCAGACACTGCTTACCCGCGCCATTGCGGAAGGGCGTGATGCGGCTAAATATACCATCCGCTGTGGCCTTGATACCGCCACTCGCTGGGCAGATCGCTTGCAACGACGGTGGCGCTGCGTCGCCACGCCTGGCTGAGAACCACTGGTTTTTCAGGGGATGTCCAGAATACTCTCATGGACATGCCCTTTGATGGAGTCGGTCTTTTTGGTTCTAAGGCAGACCATGCGCTGGAGCGTTTCAAGGACTCACGGGCTACTGCTAAGTCCCTGGGCCTTGCTGTTGTGCGCCCTCCGCTCACGTCTGCTTTTCGCCCCTTTCGTGGCCACGGAAGGGGCGCCCAGTCACGTCCACAGCCCGGCCAACGGCCCGCGCAGCAAGCGCCTTCGCGTGGCCGAGGACGTGGATACCGCCGTGGCGGTTCGGGCAACCAGCGTGCGGGTCAGGCCACCACCTCCAACCCGTCCGCGGCCTCCAAGCCCTCCTAGTCCCTCCTTTCAGGTGCACAGTACGCCGGTCGGGGGCAGGGTCCGCCATCACCTTCACCGCTGGCGTTCCATCACCTCGGACAGGTGGGTCTTGGACATTGTCCGAAGGGGCTACTCCCTCCCCTTCGAGACCACCCCCCAGCCATGCCACCTCAATTCCACCGCATGTCAGGGGATCACTTGGTGCTTCTACAGAAGGAAGTCACGGCCCTCTTGGCCAAGAGGGCCATCGAGCATGTTCCGACCCCAGAAGTAGGGCGTGGTTGCTACTCCCACTACTTTCTGGTGCCCAAAAGGACAAGGAGGACATGCGTCCTATCTTGGACCTCCGGAACGTCAATCGCTTCCTCCGGAAGGAGAAGTTCAAGATGCTCACCCTAGCTCAGGTCTTGACTGCCCTCGACCCCGGAGACTGGTTGGTAGCGTTGGACTTGCAGGACGCCTATTTCCACATCCTCGTCCTGCCGGCCCACCGGCGTTACCTTCGGTTCACGGTAGGCCTCGAGCATTTTCAGTTCACCGTGCTCCCTTTGGCCTTACCAGTGCCCCTCGGGTGTTCACGAAAGTGATGGCGGTGGTCGCAGCTCATCTGCGCCGGGCAGGGGTTTCAGTCTTCCCCTACCTCGACGACTGGCTGCTGAAGGCGGGCTCGTCCCAGGCAGTCGTCTCCCACCTCCAGACTACGGCCGAACTCCTGCACTCGCTGGGGTTCTCCATCAGTGTGCCAAAGTCGCATCTGATTCCTTCTCCACAGCTCCTTTTCATCGGAGCAGTTCTGGACACGACGCAGTTTCGGGCCTATCCTCCCGAACGGCGAGTCCGGGATATTCAGGCTATGATTCCGATCTTTCAGCCTTTATCCTGGGTTTCGGTACGGATGACCCTGAGGCTGCTGGGCCTCATGGCCTCCTGCATCCTGCTGGTCAATCATGCCAGATGGCATATGCGGGCTCTGCAGTGGGACCTGAAGTTCCAGTGGGCGCAGCACCAGGGCAACCTGTCCGATCATGTCCAGATCTCGGAGGGGACTGCAAGACAGTTGCAGTGGTGGCTCTCGAACCGGCAATGGGTCATGGGCAGATCCCTCTCCCTTCCCCAGCCAGAGCACACAGTTGTGACGGACACGTCCCTTCTGGATGGGGCGGTCACATGGGAGAGGCGGAGATCAGAGGCCTCTGGTCTCCGGCGGAGTCCCGGCTCCATATCAACCTTCTGGAGCTCCGGGCGATCCGGCTTGCACTCAAGGCATTCCTTCCCTCTGTCAAAGGGACGGTAGTGCAGGTGTTCACCGACAACACCACCGCCATGTGGTACTGCAACAAACAGGGCGGGGTGGGGTCGTGGACCCTTTGTCAGGAGGCTCTGCGCCTCTGGACATGGCTGGAACATCAGGGCATGTTCCTGATGGTTCAACACCTGGCAGGTTCCCTGAACGCCAGGGCGGACGAACTCAGCCGCAGGTGCATGATGGATCACGAATGGCGTCTTCACTCGGAAGTGGCGCAAGGACTCTTTCTACAGTGGGGAGAGCCTTGGTTAGATCTATTCGCCACCGAAGAGAACGCGCAATGTCATCAGTTTTGCGCGTTGGAATTTCCAAGGCGGCACTCGCTCGGCGACGCTTTTCGTCACGAGTGGAGTTGCGGTCTATTGTACGCCTTTCCGCCTATACCACTTCTACCCAGAGTGTTGAAGAAGATTCGGCACGACCGGGCCCAAGTCATTCTTGTGGCTCCGGACTGGGCTCGAAGAGTTTGGTATCCCGAGCTACTCAGTATGAGCGTAGATCCCCCGATCCGTCTGCCTCTTCGGGAGGATCTTCTGTCGCAGCAGCAGGGGACGGTCCTCCACCCGAACCTGTCCAGTCTACACCTGCTTGCGTGGAGATTGAGCGGCGGCAGTTGATTCCTTTCGACTTGCCTCCCGAAGTTTGTGATGTGATTCTGGCAGCCAGGCGTCCCTCCACTAAGGTGGTATACGCCTGCAGGTGGAACAAATTTGTGGCATGGTGCACAGCAAAGGCTGTGAACCCCCTTTCTGCCCCTCTTTCTGAGGTCCTTCTGTTCCTTCTTTCTCTGGCCCAACAGGGTTCTGCCCTGGGTACCATCAAGGGTTATCTCTGTGCTATCTCGGCCTTCCTCAGGCTCCCTGATCAGCCCTCCCTTTTCAAGTCCCCTGTTGTTAACAGGTTCTTAAAAGGCATTACACACCTCTTTCCTCCTGTTCCATTTGTGATGCCTCAGTGGGACTTGAACTTGGTTCTTACCTTTTTAATGTGCGCTCCCTTTGAGCCTCTGCATAACTGTCCTCTTCGTCTTCTGACTCTAAAGACAGCCTTTCTGGTGGCCATCACCTCCGCTCGGCGGATGAGTGAGCTCCAGGCTTTATCTTGCAAACCTCCCTTTCTGTCTGTTCATCCAGACAAGGTTGTTCTTCGGACGCGTCCGTCCTTCTTGCCAAAGGTGGTTACTGCCTTTCACATTGGGCAGACCATCACTTTGCCTACCTTCTTTCCGCCTCCGCATCCTTCCAGAGAGGAAGAGAGGCTCCACCGTCTTAACCCAAAACGTGCGCTCTCCTTCTATATCGACCGCACAAAACACTTCCGGGTGGATGACCAGCTCTTTGTTGGCTACGTGGGCGCCAAAAAGGTCGGGCGGTGCACAAACGAACCATCTCCCGCTGGGTTACCTTGTGCATCAAGACCTGCTATTCTTTGGCTAAGAAGGAGCCTCCTGTTGGGCTGCGTGCCCATTCCACCAGGGCAACAGCTGCTACCACGGCCTTGGGCCGCGGTGTTCCGCTGCCCGTTATTTGTCAGGCAGCTACGTGGGCCTCGCTGCACACGTTTACAAAGCATTACTGCCTTGACAGTCAGGTCCGGAGGGACGGCTTCTTTGGCCGTTCTGTCCTCCAGGACTTCCTTGTCTTATCTTTGTTCGCAGACCCACCACCGGGGTTGGTATTGCTGGGGTATCTATTCTAAGGTAAGGAATCTGTCACTAACGTGTCTCTTTCAGATGCACAAGTTACTAACTTGTGTAACGATATATCTGTAAGAGACAGTAGTTAGTGACAGATTCCTTACCGCCCCACCCATCCTCCCCGTTCTGCGAACTGATTTCTAGGGTTAAGGACATCCCTTTCAGGGCCCTAGTATTTTTCAGACACCTATGTCAGCTTCTTGCATGGCTCTGCGTTCCTGGCGCGGAAAGTCGTGTACAGAACTGACGTCAGCGCGCAGGGCGGCGCCTAAGTACTGCCCGCGACGTCATCCCGGCGATCACAACGCCGACGACGGACGCGGAGCCGCACGATGCCGCCTACCGACGCGCAAGGGTACTGCTACGCAAAAACTTTCCGGATCCAGCCTGACGCCTGGGGATATTCTAAGGTAAGGAATCTGTCACTAACTACTGTCTCTTACAGATATATCGTTACACAAGTTAGTAACTTGTGCATTTGGGTTTCATGGGGAGGATAACATGATAAAATAGTTAAAACATTATTTTCCGAGGTTTTTAAAAAATACAGGCTACCACAATTCATACGATAAAGTGCAGGAAGGTACAATTTAAAAAAATAATGTTATGCGTCTTCTTTTTCATACAGCAATGCTTCCAAAAAGGCGTAGTCTTTTCTTTTTCTAATCGATTGTTGTATGAAGCGAATAACTGAGCCGATGATTTTCATAGTGTCCAGACTACATATAAAGTTAAACGCATCCTTATAGTTAAAAAGCATATTTTTTAAAAAGAGAGGTTTTAAAAAGGTTTTCCGGATACCCATATAAAAAGGACAAAAAGGATAAAATGCAAGGTGGACTGTAAAGTTTTACCGTCACACTGGCAGGCTGGCAATATTCGTTGCCATTTCTCTGTACTTGGAAATGCAATTAGATAATGTAAGGTGCCCATCCTTAACCTGGTGAGGTAAAATCTATGCTGAATATTCCGAACCAAAATTAGGTATAACTGGGTACCCCTCATGTATGGACGTTCACAAAAAGCTACCACAGTCTGTTTTTTGTTAGCCACCCTTTCCCTTTCGTAGTCTGCAGTGGTTATATATCTTAATTTCAGTTCGCTTTACTATATTCCTGTATACATAGGGGGTTATCTGTATTTACTTTGCATTTCATCAAAAGATTAAAAATGTGTCCTAGCCATGGTATTTTCATACTATGTTCTAGAGCTAGACACTCTATAATTAAATCCTTAGAAAATTGTGTTTCTTCCTTCGTCCATATGCCATGCCAGAGGGTAAGACCAGCCATATTAATAGCATCATTTATATATGGGACGGACAGTTCTTTATGAACAATGATGTTTGCAGTTGCACTGGGAACAGCCAATAATCTTTTTAAAAACTTGTTTTCATCAGTTTGTAGGATTGTCGTATTTGCTCTCCCCCATATTGCCGCTCCATAATTAACAGCTGGGACACACTTACTCCTATACAAGGTTAAAAATCATCAACACTCACTGGCCGATTGTACTAACTGACATCACGTTGAACCAAATTCTTCCTGAACAACCTTCACTAACATTCAGGTGAGCAGCCTCTATGAGGGATGCACTAGTAAGGAGCAGTCCGGAGTTTACTCCAGCTCTTACCTGGTTGACGACGAAAACAGGGTTTTTTACGTGCAGCTCATGTCAAGCTTGCAAGTTCGGAGTCAATAACACTGAATACATGACGGCATTCAGTACGAAACCTGTTAAGATCAAAGGCCAGTATACTTGCAGAACAGTTCATGCAGTATATGTATTGGAATGTCCATGTGGACTTAAATACGTGGGGAGCACTAAACTCCAGGTATTCAACAGGATTTTACAACATCTGAGAGCTGTGGTGAACTCCGATCCTAATTACCAAGCGGCCCGTCACTTCAAACTAGTGCATCCAAACAATCACAGCGAACTGAAATATTTTGTGATAGGGGCAGTTCCTATATCCAGACGAGGGAGCAACAGAGAAAAATTGTTGCGACAACTGGAATCGCAGTTCATCCTGGAACTGGATACTAAGATGCCAAATGGTTTAAACACCAGTGAGGATTTGCACAACTTCCTTTAAGCCTGCATTTATGATCCTAGGCTGTATACTTATGGCCAAATAGTATTAGCTCATCCTGATATCCTCACTCAGTACTGCAATAACCATATCCTCTTCAGCTTCAATCTAGAGGTTTGCATAGAGATGTGTTTTAATGTTTGTTACATATGAATTGGATTTTTAATTGCATTGTCCATATTTGTGGGATCGTGCAATAGCTAGTATGTTCTTGCATCGTTTATAACATCAGCACTTTAAGCCGTATGGTATTAGAAAGTTGTTTACCTTCATTCATATATGTTTAGCTATGTGCACTGTCACTTTATAATCATACATGAGGCTTCATGATGATTTTTGGACGTTCTTATGGACTAATACTTTTTAACACAAGCAGTTTATAGCACTTTGTTTGATAGCACTTAGAACTGTAGGGGCATATTGCAATACATAAAGCACTAGCACTTTAAAGCAACATATAGGAGTTTAACATTAACTAATCAGACTGACCTGTGGATTTTTAACATGCTACCATGATTAAGATTCATGTGTAAGAATTTTTAGGTACCGGTTGTCATTTCGGAAGTGTTCAAGTATCAATGACCAGTGCGCACATATAAACAGTAGGCTCGCAAAAAAAGTGACAGGAAGGATGTCGACATATATTTGTATTGAAGATAGCCTATGGATGTGTTGAATTAGGTATTTTAATATGAGCGCGTAACATGTTTCATATAACAGAATCACACGGTTTGAGATTATTTAAACATTGAAGTAATTATAGATATGTTAAACCGAAAATGCTGCTGGTTTTTTTTTTATCAATAATAGCATTGTAATCCATTAATTGACATCATGCAATGTATAGTCTGTTGTTTGTTGCGGTGTGCATTGTACTGCCCAATCATGCACTGGTGTTTTGTGGTCTCTACTGAAAGAGAACTAATGAGGCAGCGCGTCATGTGATCAAGACCGCACTTGAGCGGTCGAAACGCGTCATGCTAGGCACTGGCCTGGAGTGGACTATGTACTAATCTTTGTTCTGGAATAAAGCACTTATATATAACTATATCTCCATCCATCCATCCATCTGGCGGTTGCCAGTAGGTAGTTATAGTTAGGACCATGTTTCCATAGGAAAAGTGTTTTTTGAATTGCCTATATCTTTGGCACTGTGTGACGAATCTTCACTAAATTTTCCCAAAGAAGTGCCCCGGTGATTCATTTGGTGCATGGAAAGTTTCGGGGTGATCCGACAAGCGGGAGCTGAGACAAAGGAGAGAGCAAAACAAGTCTGTGTCCCATGTTAATACCCTTAGGGGCACATGCGTCAACGAAAATACTGATCGCAAACGGGCAGATTCACAGAATCTGCCCCTTTGCGACTGGTATTGTTGCATTTGGGATGCATCAACCCAAATGCAAAATCGCAATTTAAGTAATCCCAAAATTTGCGATTACTTAAATTGCGAATGCATTTAGGGAATCGCAAATTGCGATTCCCTAAATGCAATGCATGATGCAATTCCAAATTGCGAATTCGCAATTGGGGATCGCAAATTACCATCAATTTGAACTTGATGGTAATTTGCAAAAACTTCAAAGTTTCATGTTACACACACACACATGCCCTTGGGGCATGTATGTGCGCAACATGTGGTAACATCTCAATTTCAGGGGTGCAACAGGGTGTCCTTTTGGCACCCTTGAAATTGCATGCGCAATTTGCGAGTACCTATTTGGTTCTCGCAAATTGCGCATGCAATTCCCATTCATTCCTATGGGCCTCTAGCCCATAGGAATGAATAGGTAGCTATTCCTTAATTGCGAGTCGCAATTAAGGAATATGTAGGAATCGCAATTTTTTTTGCGATTCCTTCATGCATAGGGATTTGCGAGTCCTAAATAGCGATTTCTTAATATTCGCTATTTAGGATTTGCAAATCCTGACTTTGATGCATGTGGCCCTTAGAGTCTTTAGATGTAGCCCTAACCACTGGACGGAATTACACTGAATTTGGTTTGGCAGAAA
Organism: Calotriton arnoldi; assembly: GCA_963921515.1. Taxonomy (NCBI): domain Eukaryota; kingdom Metazoa; phylum Chordata; class Amphibia; order Caudata; family Salamandridae; genus Calotriton; species Calotriton arnoldi. The sequence continues at coordinate 1,000,112 of CAWUFW010002134.1, read as the reverse complement.
GGTAGCTTTTGGTTCGCAAATTACGCTTTTTGTTATTTGGTGTAAATCCTTTCAGTAGGTTCTGAGAAATGAAAGGAAAACCAAATTTGTATATCTAGGTTCGCGAAGCCTTTGCGAATAATAATGAGCTTGTGCAGAGATGTGCAGAGCTCTGATTGACTGCCAACACTTCAACCAGGAAGTGTTGGCAGCCATCGCGTCCCCAAAAAACTCTGTAAAAAAAGAAAAGGGGGCAGGATACAAATACCCTAACCCCCTACCCTTGGTCCTGGAGTCCCAGTGGGACCCCAGAAGAGCAAAAAAAGCTACTTTTTTATTTTAAATTCACAGTGAAATTCCCAAATATTCTTGAATATTGCTGTGAGTTTTTAAAAAAGCACAGTCTCCCGCACTTGCTTTTAATATTGCCCCCGGGTGTGCCAGGACCCGCAGGCATGTGCAATTTAATTAGTAAGTGCGCCCCCCTCCTAGGGCTTATTTATGCCACATGAACCACCACCTCCCTGGGACTCATGCTTATAATATTGCGGGGGACCACCACCCCCTGGCCAAGCCGACCCCGTCAGGCACCACCACCTCCCCGGGGCTTTAAATTAAAAACTACATTGAGGTGGCGCACGGACCCCGTCCTGGGGACAACAGCCTCCCTGGGACCTAATACTTTTTAAAAAATGAAGGGGGCCATGTACGGGCTCGGGGACCACCATCTCCCTGGGGCCGGCCCCTGCACAAGAAAGGAGAGGGGGGCTGTGTGCCCCCCTCCTGGAGCCAAATATGGCCGTGGGGACTGCCTCCCCCCATGGCTGGCTCTTGCTATGTGCCGGGGTGGCCACACTCGGCACATAGCTGTTTGCTTCCAAGCAAAAGCACACACTCCGCTCCCAGCAAGCGGGAGCGATCAAACCGCTCCCGCTTGCTGGAAGCAGAGTTTTCCTCTCTTTCCCTGCCTGCAGACATGCGGGCAGGGAAAGAGATTAACCTATTGCTCTCGCACGCTTAACATTTCCTGGCGATTCTGGTGTGGCGTTTTTAATGCATAGAAATATGAGGACATCTCCACCAAACAAAGAAGCGCTTGCTTCATTTAGTTAAAAAGAAAGACCCTTGTTTGATGGGATTACCTCTTTGTAGTCTTGTTGTCTTCTCTATAGGAGGAATTATGTTATGACCTATTTCTAGATAACAATGTACCTGGAACAATCACATTGCCAAAACGTGCACAAGATCACTGGTGACATTCCCTCGTGCTCCATTACGCAGCTGTAGTGTAGAGTATTTACTGGGCGTTTACCCAAGGAGGTAGCACTTAGTAATAAACCAGTAGAAAGTACACCACTTGGGTAGATATTTTGTGCAAAACTGTGAAGTCTTGTTGGTTTAAGTTGCAGGTATGATTCCTTTGTGGCCAAGTCACTCACACAGCTACTGACACACCCACACAGACACTTAGACACCCATTCACACAGTCAGACACTCACACAGATATTCAAACACTCTCACAAGCACTCAATGACCCACATCAGACACTCATGCGCCCACTCACAGATGCACTCAGACACTGTCACACCGACTCACTAACCCACTCACAGAATCACTCAGACACTCACAGCCACTCACAGACCCATTCAGACATTCATCCACCCACTCACAGACCCACTGAGATTCATGCACCCACTCACAGACCCACTCCGACACTCATGCACAGACTGACTCACACACTCATGGAGGCACTCGCAAACCCACTCAGACACTCTGACACCCACTCACAGACCCACTCAGACACTCACGCACCCACTCAGACACTCACATACCCACTCAGACACTCTCACACAGACTCACAGACCTACTTAGACACTCATGCACGCACTCACACACTCACTCTCAAAGGTTACAGATAGTAAATTTAAAAAGGCCTTTGAAATTTGCTTTAAAAAAACAAAGGCCACAGGCGCATTATAGTTAAGAAATAAATTGAAAAAATTAGAAATTGCTAAAAAAAAACAAAGGTTACAGAGATGTTCTTCTGCTTCTCCCGGCAGTTCCTGGGACAGACTCCCCATCCAATCCAGACGCTGCGCCAGGATTGGCCTGAGCAGGCTGGTTTGACGCTCTGCTCAGGCACAGCGAGTCTGTGCCATTTCTCCACCCAGCTGTAGAATACAGCCGGGTGGAGAAACCTAAATGCGCATGTATGTTTGGCATACCTGAGATGGCCAGCCAAACAGACATACACACTTAGAAGTCCACATAGCACTTCATTCCTCCTTCCTCTCATGCCCTGGCCCCACCCTGCACATGCTTGCTCAGCCAGCACCTAAAAAAATAAAATGATAATAAAATATCGTTTTATTTTTCAGCTGCTGGCTCTGAACCAGTGGGGTGACGCTCCTCCGCCATTGCGCAAGAGCCGCTGCTGCACTACGTTAACCTTCATCAAAGTTATTGTGGGAGTCGGTGACTAGCACGTGTGCATGTTGTTTTTCTACGCTTTGTGAGTGATTTTAATTCCTACCGGGCTTCCCAGAGCGATATTTAAGGATGTCAATGAATGTCAAAAACGTTTTCGCTTGTTTAGCTTGCTAATCTCAAGTATCTCTTGCTATTGCCTATCCATCTATGCTTATGTTCTGCATTCCAAATATGTACCTCGTAAGCCTTTCTCAGTTCCCTAACCGTCTGTGATTGTGTGTTATCTCTGGCATTATTATTCACTTTCACGAATGCCCAGGAGTGCATTTTCTTTTCAAACCTAAATGAGGTTGAGTACCATTTGTTAGCATTTGCGAGTTGGTGTGTTAGTACCCTCAAATTGGTGTGTCATACCATCAATACATTTAGTAGTATTAATGTTTCACTTTGCAAAATTGTCTCAAATTCCACACTGACTTCTAGATTAAGCTCTTCACGTGGGCAACCACAAATATTCCACATTGTCACATCACTGATTCTATGGAGCTCATGGAGCCTTGAACTCATCCTCACAATTCAAGTACCTGTACTTTTATGTCCCTCACAAAAAAATATAAAAAGTTTGGATGAGGTGTTTACAGTCAAACCTACACGTAATATTGAGATTGGATATTTAGTGAAACAGTTGAAGGGAAATAAAAAAAGAGCGGTTTAATATTGGTTCGTGTTAACTGTACCACGTGAAAAGAATGTGTGGTGTGAAAAACAAAATCTGAAGATGGAAGAACACTACCAGACATTGCATGCTTAATCAGATGAGTAGGTTGTTTTCTTATTTCAGGTTGTATTTTGAACTTTTGCTGCTACAGTTCAACAAGGATATAAGAAATTTGCAAAAAAATAAATAGGGAAAAAAAAACAGAATAAAGTTCTTATAAGAAGCACTCATTGTGGTAACAAAGAGCTGTTTCTTTCATTACTTATCTATTCATTATTTTCTCACTTTCAATAAACGTCATAGTATCTGATGTCCACGAAAGCATTACTCTTGTAAGCGGTAATTTTTATGAAGGTGATGTTGTATATGTGAATGGACTATGGATACTAGATGTAAACGACTGATAAAGGTCAGGTTCTGCTTGCTGCTAATCCCTTCTGGTCACAGGCAAAGGCTGTCCTCATGGGAGTTGGCCACCCACTTGGGTACAATGGCAGGCTGCAGGTGAGATCCTGAGGCTAGCCTCTGCTTCACATAGCCACAGGCAGTGCACAGCTGAAATTAGCCAACTGGTCAGATGTCATTAGTGATGTAATAATCATAAGCAGTACATGTTAGTCATCATGAGTTATAATTTGCCTTTGTTACTAATACTTGACTAACTGTGTGTTTCTGGGAAGACAGATGTAAATATATGCATCTACATATAGGTATTCTAGTTATGACTTAAATAACGATTCTGGGCAACTAGGAGTACAAGTAACTCTTCTTTCCTCACAGAGTGTAAACTGGTCAAGAAAATAGGCCATTCTATAGAAAGCTTGCCTCGATTTTCTTTAATTCACCTGATACTTTGCAAGTGTAACCGTATAGTTAGTACATGCTGCCAATTATATTGGAATAGTGATTTTGCAATGTTCCACAGTATAGCGGGACAAAGTGGCTCACTAACGCCATGCTTGCTTCTGGCTGGCTGCGGTTCTGACAATTGATATTGTTTGTATCTGAAATGCAGGGTATGGGTCTGACAAGAACATTTTTTTTTTCTTTCCAAATTTTTTTTATTGTGTCGACAATCAAAGACATTCCAGCACTTCCAGGATTCTTTACATAATCAATGAGAAGCATTATTACATCGAGGCCATTGAACTCCCTTATATCAATTTAGTGATTAGAGGAAAAACGTAATGAGCTTATAACATTAGCCCTTAACAATACAACACATTGTGCTATGTCAGTTATGTCAGTCCGTACGCTAATCTCCATCTGCCGCCATACACCTTTTATTGTTACTCTATATGAGAGTGCCATCCCCCTCCATCTTGTAGCGTCTGAGTGATGGGTGCCATATAAAGTCCTCTGTAATCCGCCCATCTCTTCCAGATTTTAGGGTGCTTCTGTGGGCATCCTCTAGCCCTGAATACAGGGAGCTCCAGACCCATAGAAAAGTCTAATCCCGCTTTCCAGGCTCCTATTTTGGGAGGGGACGGGGCTTTCCAAACTCTGGCTATATTCCTTTTCGCCAGAACAAGGCCAAAAAATAGTAGATGGCGTTTGTATTGATTGCCACCTATACCTTCTGTGATGTGTAGTAAAACTAGTTTCGGTGACATAGGTATATCCCATCCTAATACCTCACCTAGGCATGTCGGGACCCCTCTCCAGAACCTATTAAGTGTGGTACACTACCAAATTGTATCTATTAATGTGCCATCCATTTGCCACAGCGCAGACATGCAGGGGAAGCTATCAGCCCAACCCAGCAGAAGTCAGACCCCTGCTCCAGAAGCCCACAGCTGACCCCCACCGACCTCAAGAACTATCGGCCCATCTCGCTCCTCCTCTTCGCAGCCAAAGTTGCAGAGAAAACAGTCAAAAGGAAACTGACACGATTCATTGAAGAGAACGTCGTCCTCGACCCGTCCCAATCCGGATTCCGAAGCAACAACAGCACAGAGACCGCCCTACTCGCCGCCACAGACGACATCCGCACCCTCCTGGACCAAGGCTACTCTGCAGCCCTCATCCTACTCGACCTATCCGCGGCCTTCGACACCGTCTCCCACCGCACACTAGTCGCCAGACTTCATGACGCAGGCATACAAGGAACAGTTTTGTCTAAAAGTAGGGTTTTGGATGTGCCAGGAAGTGTGGCGCCTTGCTATGTGTGCGTATGGTATTTGTGGTGTAGGTATGACACGGTGCTGCCAGGTCGGAGGAGATACCCTATAACCCCCGTGTGTGTGTGGGTGAAGCCCGCACAAGATTCAGAAAAGCAAAATCCTGGGCACACGTTTACAGAATAAAGACAATGGTTGTTAAAATCTTATGCATTTGGAGAGTTGTCATGTAAAGTCCACTCAAATAGTTAAAGTTTCTTGTTTAATCTTAATCGCAAAAGGACACAACCAGCCCTTGTTTAATCTTAATCGCAAAAGGACACAACCAACCAACACGTGTTTCGTCACAAAAGGGAAGTATCCCGTGACTTCTTCAGGGCTGTATGAGGAAGCGTGGATGTCTATGGGGAATCGCTCCGCCGGTGATAATTCCGACCCGGCTGGTCTGGTAAAGGGAATGTATATGTAAAATTTCTTGGGATAGTAACAGGGAAGCTCCGAAATGACGGAGATCCCAAAAGTTAGTGCCTGTGTTCCTGTAGATGGGCGGGTCCGCCGTTTCAACTGAATCTTAAGCGTGTGCGCTATGTGGAGTGAAGGCACTGGTTCATCTCTGTTCCGGACATGACAACTCTCCAAATGCATAAGACTTTAACAACCATTGTCTTTATTCTGTAAACGTGTGCCCAGGATTTTGCTTTTCATACAAGGAACAGCCCTGGACTGGATCCGATCATTCCTCACCGGAAGAAGCCAAAGGATCAGACTCCCACCCTTCCTCTCCGACCCCACGAAAATCACCTGCGGAGTCCCACAGGGTTCATCACTGAGCCCCACCCTCTTCAACATCTACATGGCCCCCCTCGCAGCCATCGTCCGACAACACGGCCTCAACATCGTATCCTACGCCGACGACACCCAGCTCATCCTCTCCCTCACCAAAGACCCCACCACTGCCAAACTCAACTTCCAGAAAGGAATGCAAGACGTCGCAGTCTGGATGACCAACAGCTGCCTGAAGCTCAACGCCGAGAAGACAGAAGTCCTCGTCCTCGGTACCACCCCTTCTGCAGGGGACAGCACCTGGTGGCCAACCGCCCTAGGAAGCCCACCTACCCCCTCCCCTCAGACCACGCCAAGAACCTCGGCATCGTACTCGACTCATCACTCACCATTAACCGACAGGTCAATGCCGTCACCTCCAGCTGCTTCAATACCCTCCGCAAGACCTTCAAGTGGATCCCCCCTGAGTCAAGGAAGACAGTCACCCACGCACTCATCACCAGCAGACTGGACTATGGAAATGCACTCTACGCCGGCATGAACAAGTCCCTACTTCGCAAACTCCAGACAATACAGAACACCGCCGCCAGACATCCCCCGACACAAACACATCAGCCAACACCTACGAAGTCTCCACTGGCTCCCCGTGGAGAAAAGAGTCACTTTCAAAATCCTCCCTCACGCCTACAAATGCCTACACAACAACGGACCCAAATACCTCAACAACAGAATCAACTTCCACGCACACAAAAGAAACCTCCGATCTTCCAACCTCGCACTGGCCAAAACCCCGCGCATCCACAGAGCCAGAGCAGGCGGAAGATCCTTCTCTCACATTGCAGCCAAGACCTGGAACGAGCTACCGGCAGACATCAGACGCGTCCCCTCCCTGAACACCTTCAGGAAGACCCTCAAGACCTGGCTCTTCGGCTAAACAGATCTGCGGACCCCCGCCCTCAGCGCCTTGAGACCCTCACGGGTGAGTAGCGCTCTTACAATTCCCTGATTCATTGAACCCTCCATAGTCTATGTCTGGTGAAATATACTTGATGCAAGTATTTGAATTGAATTAGTCTTAATCGCGAGGCCACGGCTGCTCCACATGGGGAATCCAGTGCCTCAGTCCAGTCGTCATTGTCAGGGGTTCCCAGGTCTATTTGCCAGGACTCACGGAGCTTATCTAATGTGTTAGGAATATTTGTCACTAACGACTGGTATATCTTTGTAATTTTATGATCGCCCAGGTCTCCCATGAAAACTTTGGCCTCTATTGGGTTGAATTCCAGCAATGTTTCTAAGTGTGTAATATATTAGGTCAGCGCGTGTCGAAACTGTAGGTAATTATAAATTTGTGTGTGTGGCATGTCAAATTCCATTTGGAGGTCTTGGAAGGATTTCAGTGATTGGCCGCGTATGACAACTCCCAGTGTGGAGATTCCGATGTCGTTCCAGCCTCTGAAGCCAGACAGTGTGGATAGTTCGGGTAAAAGACCATTTTGCCACAGGGGTGTCTCTCCCATCAGTCGGCCCCACCATCCCATTCGGTACAATTATTGTTTCCAAACCCCGAACTCCACCCTTGTAGCTAGTGGCAGTAGTCAAAGCTCCCGTGCCTTATAAAGGTATGAATGGGGAGGCACGTCTCCCATCAACCAGCTTTCCAGCGTGTACGCCAGGTCTCATCTGTCTCCATACCACCACTCATTCAGTATTAAGAGATGGGCGGCAGCATGATATGACTGAATGTCTGGGGTTGCTATTCCCCCACAATACGTAGACTGGAGCATATTTTCAAGGCGACCCTCATGGTGCCGTCAGTCCAGAGGAATTGACCTAACATTGTATTGACCTGTCTAAACCAAGCGGGCGATATCGGGAAGGGGAAGTTCTGTAACTGATATAAGAGACTGGGGAGAGAAACCACTTGAAGATGGCCGACCTCCCTAGAATGGAGAGTGGCAATCGAGACCACGACTTCATCTCCGCCTCCACTTGTGACCATATAGAGGTAAAGTTCTTCTCCCATGACATAGGCTGGGAGGCCGACAGGAACACCCCAAGTTATTTAAAACCCTCCGTGACCATCTTCACATCATTGGACCATACGCCCATTCACAAGAGCCACGCAGTGGCCAGAGAAATTGATTTGCGGGTATTCATGTATAGTCCTAATGTCTCACCAAATATTTGCATTATTCGAAGTATTCTCAGCCCTGTCCTATTAGGGTCCGTGAGGAAGAAGAGAACATCATCTGCGTATAATGCTATACGATCTGAAATCTCTCTAGACCACTCAAAACCTCAGACCTGCGCGTCAATTCTGACCCAAGACGCCAGCGGTTCCATTGCCATTTCAAATAAATATGGGGACAGAGGGCATCCCTGACGAGTGCCACGTCCAATTTGAAAGGAATGTGAGACTGAGCCCGCCACCCGAACTGATGCCGTAAGGGCTGTGTACAGCAGCTGTGCATATGAGCTAAATCGCGGGCCAATATTTAAACACCGCAGAAGCGCAAATAAATATGTCCAGCTCAGTGAATCGATATCAGCTTGTAATAGTGCCGCTGGACCGTCTAGGTGATCCAGCGCTGCAATGGTATTGTGGACGCGACGTATATTATGGCGTGTTGCCCGATGGGACATGAAGCCTGCCTGATCTGGGTGTATCAGGTCTGTTATATATGTCTGGATGCGATTTGCGAGCGCCTTGGCCAGCAGCTTGGCTTCGACATTCAGCAATGAAATGGGGTGATATGATGCGTGTTGATCGGGGGGTCGGCCCGGCTTAAGAAACACAGCAATTTCAGCGTGTCGCCAATCGGGTGGGAGACGTCCCCCCCTCTAAGGCAGCATTAATCACCGCAAGGTAATGTACGCCCAGCTGATGTTGGAACATTTTAAAAAATTTGCATGGGAAACCATTGGGGCTCGGCGCTTTGCCCGGGCACAAATCCACCAGGGCCACGCCCAGTTCCTCAACGGTAAGGGGGGTTTCTAACTCCGCACACGCTGATTCAGACCGTGCCTTAGGAGGCAGATCGTCTAGGAATCGTTGTACCATGGATTCGGGTAGAATTTCGTTAGGGGCATATAGTTCAGCAAAGTATTCTGCGAAACTAGAAGCAATTTTGGATGAGTCAGTAAGCACTTTGCTGTCTGCATCACGAATATCTGGTATAGGATGTGGGTTAAGCGTCTGTTGGCATAGTCGGTGTAACAGTGAGCTTGATTTGTCACCCCCTTGGTATATTCTACTACGGGAGGCCAGCCAGGCCTGTTTGGCCTCATCCAGCAGTGCACCAGCATATAGTTGTTGTGTAAGGAGCCACTGACGATGTATCTGCTTCGCGTCCTCCCCTCTACTCCGCTGCTCAAGATCTATAATCTGAGCCTCGGTCCTGATCAATGTTTCGCGACGTTTCTTCCGCTGAGCACTGCAGAAGGAAATATCTACCCCTCTTAGGGTTGGTTTCATGGCCTCCCATAGTGTCTCTTTCGACTCCACTGAGCCGACGTTGTGTGTGAGGTATTCAGCTAGTGCTTGGTGCATTTGTGTTCTGTAGTGCTGGTCTTGCAAGTGCCAAGTCAAAAGACGCCAGCGAAAGGCCGAGCAATCCACGCCCATCTGCAATTCAAGTGCCACTGGGGAATGATCGGAAAGGCCCCTAAGCAGTATCTCAGCTGATGCTATTCTATAGAAGTAATTGGCGGGTATAAATATATAGTCCAGTCGGGAGAATGAGCCGTGAACTCTGGAATACTATGTGTACCTATGATCCGTCGGGCGTAATCGTCTCCTGGTGTCCACCCATCCCATCTCATCCATCATGGTTTGTAGGCGTGATTCGTGTACTACCCCCTGTCTCCCAGCCGTTCGCTACCTATCTTGTGTCGGGTGTAAGGCGTCGTTCCAGTCACCTCCGATAATAGTCAACCCTCTGGGTGTCTCCGCCAGAGTTGTCATCAAGGTGCTCCACAAAGGACCATGTCAGGGGGGGGGGCGTAGATGCTACCCAGAACCGTTTGTTCACCATGTATCATGCCTGAGACAATAATATAACTTCCTTGGGGATCAGACCAGGATTTGGTGTATGTGAAGGGAACCCTGCAGTGTATCAGAACCGCCGCCCCCGGGATCCTCTGGTGAAACCTGAATGAAAGACCTGTACAAAGCCAAAGCGGGAGAGGCACGTTGTTTTGGTACCTAGAAGGTGGGTTTCTTTGCAATAATATGACATCTGCTTTGTATCGTTTGGCCTGGCGGAGTATGGCGCCTCATTTTATCTTATTAAGGATGCCCCGCACATTCCAGCTAACTATCCGGAATCTTCCCCCCGGGGTTCACCATCGTGTTAATTGGCATAGGTTCCAGTAGACCTGAAATCTAGAGTTGGGCCTGAGCATGACTTTGTCTGTGGAGACATATGTGTAGTAAAAGGGCCTAGCACAAACAGTGACTTGAAATGATCCAACACTCCCTCCTACCCTCCCTCCCCAATACCTCAAACTGGTTGAAGCATCTGTCGCGGCTGAGGAGAGGTTGCTACCCCAACGGGGGCTGGAAACGAATCCTCGCCAATCGATCCCCATTAACAGTCCCTAAGATTGAGTTGGTTTTTTGTCTTGAAAGATATTCCCTCGGGGGCTTAGCCCACATAGTTCATCACCATCTGCATGTTTCGTATGTCTTGCTTGATCTTTAGTCATTGCACTGTGAGGCTGGCCATTTGAGTCGGTTCTCAGCCGTTCTTGAGCGGGACTTGCTGCGGGTCTTTGATCTGTGCCGCGACCTTTAGCTGTGGTTTTGTTTCCCTTTGGGCTTACTGGGCTTATGTGCTGTACCTCAGGATGATGATTCCGACTCACCTCGCGGCGGGGTATGTGGTTTCGCACGTACTTATTCATCAGTCCAGGCAAGCACCTCTTTCGGTGTTTCAAAAAATATCGATGGCGATTGGTAGGTGACCCGCAAGCGGGCTGGAAACAGAAGGGCATATGGGATCTTCAGGTCTCGTAAGCAAGCCTTGACGCCCATGAAGGACTGCCAATGCTGCTCCACAAGTTTGGTATAGTCTGGAAAAATTAGTATGCGTTATGAGGCATAAAGGATCAGATCTTTCAGTGTGGCCTGCCACAGAATGGCATCCCTGTCATGGAAATTTAAGATCCGGGCAATTATAGGTTGTGGTCTAGCCCCGGGAGGTTGTTTTTGAAGTAGGACCCGGTGTGCCCGCTCTATTAGAAAGCATTTTGACACAGAGTTGGGCGGGAGCCAGTCTGTGAGCCATGTGGTGGGGAATTGTTCCATATCATTGCTTTCGCAGCCCTCTGGAAAGCCCACAAATCGGAGGTTATTTCTGTGGGCCCTTTCCTCTGCGTCCTCCACTCTGGTTGTGAGGCCCCTCATGAGGGATTCCAGAGATGATGCTTTTTTCTGTAGGGATGTAACCATGTCCTCTACACTTGATATTCTAATTTCTGCCTTCGTTATTCATTCGACCGCCTTGCGTAGGTCTTGGCGGATCAACATTATATCCGAACCCACGGCACCAATCTTAGTTTCCAGTGTATCACTTGACTGGGTGATGGCAGCCATTAATGCCGAATCGTCCGGGATAGCGTGGGTCTGCCCGGCCGGTTCCGCCGCATGGGTCCCGGCTCCTGTACACCAGTCCATTGTACTCTGTTTGGTGCCTTGTATTTTGTCACGCGTCATGTTTACTGGAGGCAGGGTCCCTTCCAGGACAGGGCACTCCTCGGCTGTCTCCTGGGCGGGACGCGACCAGGCCCGTGATCAACGATGTCCAATGAAGGCCAATGGCCTCAGCAATGTTGGGAGGGGGGGGCCCTGCCTGGTTCCACTCGGGACCTGTTCTGTTCTCAGAGGCCGGGGGGAGGCGAATCACTCACAAGCCGCACCGAGGCCTGGCCCGGCCGCCTCCGTAAGCATGCCCCTCCCCTCCCCCCAATGGGTGCCACAGTCACAATTCTCATTGGGCCAGTAAGTATCGCTTGGGATGTTCAGGATTGGGCCCCCGATCACAATCTCGCCACTGCTCCCCGGCCTCCTACGCCAATCAGGAGCACCTCCGTGGGCCTCTCGTCGCGCTACGCCTCCAGTATGCCTCCATGGTAGACAAGACACTCCTGAGGGACCCCTTCTTGTCACCGCTAGTTCGCCATTCGGTGTGCCGCCTCCCTCAACGCAAGCGCTGCCGTGAGCCACCCGGGCCCACTGCGCCTCTTCCTGCGGATGTCTGCGCTGGCTTCGGCGCGGCCTTCCCCGGCCCCCGGCAACCACCTTCTATAGCCGCAGCTGGCCAGCCACCAACCTGGGCAGATCCGCGCCAGGGTGCCTCCGCTCTCCTCAGCAGGTCGGCAAGTCCATCGAGGCTGCCGATGCTCACCGAGCGAGGAAGGGAGGAGGGGCGATTCAGCCGCAGTGTGGGCCCCGGGATCGATTGCACGGCTCCGCTGCCTCCAGCGTCTATCACACCCACTCGATGTCTGTAGTCCCCAGGCACCGCCACAGGTGCCTGTCGATGGTAGAATCCCTCCGTGGGCCAGGGGAGCAAAATTCAGGCTCGCCTATGTCGCTTCTGCCATGATGGACCGCTAGGCCACGCCCCCCTGACAGGAGCATTTTGCTTGTCTACAGGCTAAGACGCATGCTATATATCAGTCAGGCTCCACAGGAATGATACCAACTTTTCCGGTGTCAGTCTTGGGTGTAGTCAAGCCGTGCAGTCATTCTTTCACCAGGCATAGCAATTTCACACATTTTTGGAAATGGGTTGTCAGACTACAGATAGCCAGACTTTAGCATGTAATTCACTCCCAGTAATTCTAATTCTAATGCTAGAAAATGTAACATCAGTAATAGAAAGTCGGAGAGAGGGATTTAGGAAAGAGATCAGCAGTAAAATGATCCTGTAAAAGAAGAATCAACATTAAATTAGTCTGCAGTGATTAAGGAGAATATGATATGAGTTTTATGCTGTCATTATTGAACACGCACCTGCACGTCTCTGAAGGAAACTTCATCTGTTATTGTAATGAACATCTGAAAAAGATTATTAGTTATAGATTCCTTACCTTAAAATTCCTTACCTTAGAATTACCCCCAGGAGTCGGACTGGATCCGGAGAATTTTTCTTCAGCAGTACCCCTGCGCGTCGGTAGGTGGCGTCGGTCGACTCCGTGTTCGTCGTTGGCGTTGTGATTGCTGGAATGACGTAGCGTTATCTACTTTGACGCAGCCCCTGCGCGCTGACGTCAGTTCTTTCTTTTTCCGCGCCAGCCAGCGCTGATCCAGAGAGAGCGGTACCCTTAGTCTTTTTTGACTTTTTGTCAACTTCTTTTTTCGAGTCGTTCGACTCCTGGTGCGAGGGATGTCACATCGACGGACCGGCTTCAAACCTTGTGACTCCTGTCACAAGTTGATGTCGGTCACGGACCCACATCTCGTGTGCCTCTGGTGTTTGGAGCCTGACCACGACCCGAAGTCGTGCTCCGACTGCCGGGCCATGAACCCGAAGTCTTTGCGGGAGCGGTCCCGAAAGCTTCTTGAGGCCTGGCAGTCAGCTCCGCGCCGCTCGAAGTCCCGGTCGAGAGGGAGGTCGTGGGGCCAGTCGCGGAGTCACCACCATCACTCCTCTTCGAAGTCTTCCTCTTCGGGTAAGTCGAAGCACAAGAAGAAGGCAAAGAAGCACCGTCGCTCTTCGCCTTCCCCCCCGTCCGTCGGCCGACACGGGTTGTGGAAGGTAGTCGTCCGGCTTCGCCCGCGGAGCCTGTTGGGCCGAATCCGAGCCTCCCTCCCTTCCCGGGAGCCGGGGCGACCCCTGCCCAACTTCATAGCTTTTACGAAGTCCTCCACTCCATCTTTGGGCAGCCAGACTCCGCCGGTGCGCCTTCGGGCCCCGCAGGCTCGGCTTGGAGTTCTAGGCCTTCGATGCCGGCGGCTTCGGCTCTGGCGCCTCAGGGCCCCCAGGGATCCAGGCCTGGATCCTGATCGGCGCCAGTCGACCTTACGACACCTCCTCCGGCGCCAAATCCATTGGCGACGCCTCCGCCCCTTCCAACACCGGTTGTGTCCCCAGCCGGCGTCGACCCCGGCCTGCACCTCGACCTGGACACGGAGCAGGACCGGCGTCGACAGGTAATTTTGTACCTCTGTTCTATCCTGGCGTTCCTTATCGCCCTGAGTGGCAGCTAGAGGAGGGTGAGGAGGACTGGGATGGATCTATTGACTCTCTATCAGACCAGCTGGAAGAGCCAGACTGGAGAGAGGAACTGGGTGAGGCCAGTGGTCTGGATACATCCCCAGACCTTGGCATGCTTTCTCCCCCTACCGTGGCCACGGAGGAGGGAGCCTCCTACGCTGTGGTGTTGCTTAGGGCAGCTGAGACCTTGGGCCTTGAGCTACCTACGGTGGCAGTCAGGACTAACCTCCTGACTGAGGTGCTTCAACCAGCAGCAGCCTCTTCGGAGCCCCTGCTGCCGTTCAGTGAGGCCCTCACAGACATCCTTCTGGGCATCTAGTCCAAGCCCAGCACAGGGGCTCCTGTGGATAGGATGAATGCCCGACGCCACCGCCCGGCCCCGGGCGACCCCACTTTACTCTCCCAACACCCTACCCCTGAGAGCTTGGTGGTCCAAGCCTCAACGTCCAAAGGCGCATTCCCTACTGCTCCCCCAGATAGGGAATCCAAGAAGCTGGATCATTTTGGGAAGAAGATGTTTTCTTCCGCCAGCTTAGGACTGCGGTCGGTGAACACCGCATGTCTCTTGGGCCGTTACACCCACTCTGTGTGGGACACAGTCGCGCAGGTGCTGCCACAGTGCCCCGGAGGAGGCCGGGCCGTGCTCTCCCGTGCAGTTGCTGAGGGTAGAGATGCAGCGAAGTTCGCCATACGATGTGGGCTGGACACCGCCGACTCGCTAGGCAGGACGATTTCAACATCAGTAGCCCTGCAACGCTACGCCTGGCTGAGGTCCACTGGCTTTTCGGGTGATGTCCAATCGACTCTTTTGGACATGCCTTTTGATGGCCGTCGCTTGTTTGGCGACAAAGCGGACAATGCCCTCGAGCGCTTTAAGGATTCTAGGGCTACGGCCAGATCCTTCTGCCTCACTACCACCTCTCGCCCCGTGCAGCCATCGAGCGACTCCATGTGCCAGAAGTAGGTCGTGGTTGTTATTCCCACTACTTCTTGGTGCCCAAGAAGGACAAAGGCCTGCGTCCTATCTTGGATCTCAGGGACGTCAACCGCTTCCTCCGGAAGGAGCAGGTCAAAATGTTGACATTGGCTCAGGTCCTGTCTGCCCTCAACCCTGGGGACTGGATGGTAGCGTTGGACTTGCAGGGCGCCTATTTTCACATTCCCGTCCTGCCTTCCCACCGGCATTACCTACGGTTCACGGTAGGCCACGAGCATTTTCAGTTCACCGTGCTCCCCTTTGGCCTTACCAGCGCCCCTCGGGTGTTCACGAAAGTGATGGCGGTAGTCGCAGCTCATCTGCGCAGATCAGGGGTTCCAGTCTTCCCCTATCTTGACGACTGGATGTTGAAGGCGAGTTCGCCCCAAGCTGTCGTCTCCCACCTCCAGACTACGGCGTACCTTCTGCATTCGCTGGGGTTCACTATCAACGTGCCGAAGTCACACCTGATTACCTCTCAGAAGCTCCTTTTCATCAGGGCGTTTCTGGACACAGCGCAGTTTCTGGCTTATCCTCCCGAGCAGCGAGTCCGGGATATTCTGGCTATGATTCTGATCTTTCAGCCTCTATCCCGGGTTTCGGTCAGAATGACTCTGAGGCTTCTGGGCCTCATGGCCTCCTGCATCCTGTTGGTGGATCATGCCAGGTGGCATATGCGGGCTCTGCAGTGGGACCTGAAGCTCCAGTGGGCACAGCATCAGGGGAATCTTTCCGATTGCGACCAGATCTCGGAGGGCATTGCACACCAATTGCAGTGGTGGCTAACGAACCCGGATTGGGTCAACGGCAGGTCCCTCTCCCTTCCCCTCCCAGAGTTCACAGTGGTGACAGATGCATCACTTCTGGGGTGGGGTGGGGCGGCCACATGGGGGAGGCGGAGATCAGAGGCCTCTGGTCTCTGGAGGAGTCCAGGCTCCACATTAACCTTCTGGAGCTCCGGGCAATTCGTCTTGCACTGAAGGCATTCCTTCCTTCTGTCAAAGGAAGTGTAGTGCAGGTGTTCACGGACAACACCGCCATGTGGTATTGCAACAAACAGGTTGGGGGGGGGGGGTCGTGGACCCTCTGCCAGGAGGCCTTTCGTCTCTGGAAGTGGCTGGAACATCAGGGCATGTCCCTGGTGGTTCAACACCTGGCGGGTTCCCTGAATGCCAGGGCGGACAAACTCAGCCACCGGTGCATGATGGATCACGAATGGCGTCTTCACTCGGAGGTGGTGCAAGGTCTCTTTCAGCAGTGGGGAGAGCCTTGGTTAGATCTATTCGCCACCAAAGAGAACGCGCAATGTCAGCAGTTCTGCGCGTTGGAATTTCCAAGGCGGCACTCGCTAGGCAGCGCTTTTTGTCGCAAGTGGAGTTGCGGTCTTCTATATGCCTTTCCGCCTATACCACTTCTGCCCAGAGTGCTGAAGAAGATCAAGCGCGACTGGGCCCAAGTAATTCTTGTGGCTCCGGACTGGGCACGAAGAGTCTGGTATCTTGAGCTCTTGAACATGGCCATTGATCCTCCAATCAGACTGCCTCATCGGGAGGATCTTCTGTCGCGGCAGCTGGGGACGGTCCTTCACCCGATCCTGTCCAGCCCCCACCTCCTTGCGTGGAGATTGAGTGGCAACAGTTGACAGCTTTTGACCTTCCTCCCGAAGTCTGTAACGTTATCTTGGCAGCCAGGCGTCGCTCCCCCAAAATGGTATATGCCTGTAGATGGAACAAATTTGTGGCATGGTGTACAGCAAAGGCTGTGGATCCCCTTTCTGCCCCTCTTTCAGAGGTTCTCCTCTTCATCCTTTCTTTGGCCCAGCAGGGCTCTGCTCTGGGCACTCTTAAAGGCTATCTTTCGGCCATTTCGGCCTTTCTTCGCCTTCCTGGTCAGCCTTCTCTTTTCAAGTCCCCTATTGTAAATCGCTTCCTTAAGGGCATTACTCACCTGTTTCCTCCTATTCCTTCCGTAATGCCCCAGTGGGACTTGAACCTTGTTCTGACTTACCTTATGTGCGCTCCTTTCGAGACGATAAATAATTGTCCTCTCAGACTATTGGCTCTCAAAACTGCCTTTTTGGTTGCTATCACCTGTGCTCGCAGGATGAGTTAGCTTCAGGCTCTTTCTTCTAAACCTTCTTTCTTGGCTGTTCATCTGGACAAGGTTGTCCTTCGCACTAGACCTTCTTTTCTTCCCAAAGTGGTTACCTCTTTCCACATAGGACAGACCATCACTTTGCCCGCACATAGGACAGACCATCACTTTGCCCACCTTCTTCCCGCCCATGCATCCTTCTAAAGAGGAGGAGAGGCTCCACTGTCTGTATCCAAAACGTGTGCTTTCATTTTATCTGGATCGCACGAAACAATTCCGGGTGGATGATCAGCTCTTTGTTGGCTATGTGGGCGCCAAGAAAGGTCTGGCAGTGCAAAAACGAACCATCTCTCGATGGGTCGTTCTTTGCATTAAAATTTGCTATTCCTTGGCGAAAAAGGAACCTCCAGTAGGGTTGCGCGCCCATTCCACCAGGGTGACGGTAGCCACTACTGCTTTGGGCCGTGGAGTGCCCCTTCATGACATCTGCCAGGCAGCCACGTGGGCATCATTGGACACGTTCACTAAACACTACTGCCTGGATAGCCAAGTCCGGAGAGACGGCTTCTTTGGCCGTTCAGTTCTCTAGGACTTTCTGGTGTGAACTTAGTTCGCAGACCCACCTCCGGGGTTGGTATTGCTGGGGTATCTATTCTAAGGTAAGGAATCTGTAACTAATAGTCTCTTTCAGATGAACAAGTTACTTACCTTCGGTAACGATATATCTGTAAGAGACATATATTAGTTATAGATGCGAACTGACTTCTAGAGTAAGGGACTCCCTTTCAGGGCCCTAGTTTTGTGCACCAGTGGTCAGTGTCTTGCATGGGTCTTCGCTTCTGGCATGGAATGTCGTGTAAAGAACTGACGTCAGCGCACAGGGGCGGCATCTAAGTAGATACTGCGACGTCATTCCGGCGATCACAACGCCAGCGACGAACACGGAGTCGACCGCCGCCACCTACCGACGCGCAGGGGTACTGCTGAAGAAAAATTCTCCGGATCCAGTCTGACGCCTGGGGGTAATTCTAAGGTAAGGAGTTGTAATTTAAGGAATCTATAACTAATATATGTCTCTTACAGATATATCGTTACCGAAGGTAAGTAACTTGTTGTTCACTTTAATACTGAACTCTTCACTCTCCAGAATTTACCTCGCCTCTAGTTAATAGAACAAAATGCAAGCAATTACTTACTATTTGTGGTAGTCTATTCTAGTATCCCACTAGTTTCCAAAACAGAAATGAGCAACAAAAATAAATTCTTAACTGTATGCCACTTGTTCCCATTATCTTAATAAAATAAAATACAAAGAAATGAAAGTTGGAGTCACTTCTGACTTTCCCTAAATCCACCAGAAAATATTGGGTTAATAGTTTCTAATAGATACTTCTAATCAGAGATTCCTCACACTTAAAGGTTTTGTCAGTCATGTTGGCCTTGCTTCATTTGTGTGGCAAACCCCAGTTGTTTAAGTCATCGGTTGTGATGTGGTTTTTTTTATTTTTAAAGAACTCACATGTTTCCCTCTGTGCTCATTATCATGCCTCAGTGGTACCTTAACTTGGTCTTGATGTTCACACTATTTGAGCAAATGCACAGCTGTTCATTGAGATTGCAGACCATTAAGATTCTTTTTAGGTTTCGCCTGCACAGCGCTTGCGCTGTGCTTGTGAAATCTATTGTTTTTAATATAAATCTTAAAAAGGGGTTACATCCTGCCCCCTCACTTTCCTGACCTTTTATTGGTTCCTGTGCTTGCCACTTACTTTTCCTCCATTTCTATTGGCTGTAGCATTTTGTTCTGCATTTACCAATGCTTGTTCCTTGTCTGCTTCTTTTATCAGTTTCCCGTAGCCAAAATACTG
Source organism: Calotriton arnoldi (assembly GCA_963921515.1). Classification (NCBI taxonomy): domain Eukaryota; kingdom Metazoa; phylum Chordata; class Amphibia; order Caudata; family Salamandridae; genus Calotriton; species Calotriton arnoldi. Next base: position 980,919 of record CAWUFW010002134.1, on the reverse strand, counting down.
TTAACATCAGCTTTGGTGGAACTTTTGTTTCATAAAGTTTTGCTTCTTTCTGCTTTTTCGTCTTGCAGCCGATTTATATACCAAAACGTATCACCCGGAGAGATTACGTGATTTGTCCAGAATCACAGGATGTTGAGCCAAGACTCGAACTGGAATCCCCAGCTCTCGAGTCAGCTGATCTGGCCGCTGCGCCACATCCTCTCTACTCCCATGATACTTGTCAGCTCTTTCCTTCGTCCCGGACGATTGATAAAACAGCTTATTATTCATGACATAGGCAAAACCGATGCATTACCAATGCCTTTTCTATTTGTGATTACTTCTGCGCGCCATGTCAGTGAGCTGCAGTGACTGCCAGTACAGCTCCCATATGACAACTACTCTGCCAATTTGTGCTTTGGACTCTTATGCACTGAAAGTGGTATCAACCTTTCATGTGCAGCAGCCCATCACGGTTCCCACTTTTTTTCTGCCTCATCCCTCCAAGGAGGAGAGGTTTCATCTGTTGGATACAAACAGAGCCCTTAGCTTTTACATAGACCGTACTTAGAAATACCAGGTGGACGACAAGCTGTTTGTTGGATTTGCCAGTTGGATTTACGTATACTGCTAGAAGAGCACAAGCTGTATTGTCTGTTCGTTGCTGAAACCTGGATAAGAGAGGAATCCGGACACAAGCCATCTTTAGCTGTCCTACAGGGTTACGTTATTCATATAGTGAACCGCAGTAACAGAGCAGGAGGAGGAGTGGCACTAATACATAAGGAGACTCTTAGTTTTTCTCCTTGGAACACACAGAGATGCTGTAACGTTGACCATGTCTCTCTCAATAAGTAGCACGTGCTCTGTAAAATCCTATTGATCTATAGACCGCCAGGACTGGCAAATAATGTTGTCAATTCGCATCATGAAACACTTTCGGCCGCCTACCTTAAGTCAAATTTTCTTATTATATTAGGGAACCGTATACCTACATTTTGACAATATTAAGGATTCTAATGCCCTTGAACTGGTAAACATCTGTTTCGGTTTTGAACTTTTACAACATGTTCTAGTACCCACACCTGAGACAGAGCACATTCTGTATCATATTTATGTAAAAGCAAATCAAGTAGTAATTTATTTGTTTTGGAAGTCCCTTGATCTGATCAGGCGGCTATATTTTTCCATACACTAGTCAGAAAAGTTAAACACCACAATCTCTAGGAACATAGCTAGAAACATATCTTACAGAGTCTGGTCCAGGTTGGCCAGTGAAAAACTAAAAACACATCTTGACCTCACTGTCTCTCAGGTTCAGTTTGATAATTGCATTGGTGAAACCATCCACCAGTTTCATGACCGTATTTCTAATGCCGTGGATGAGATACTCCCCTTAAAAATCGGCACTTCGCATCAGAAAACTCCATCTGCTGCATGGTGCACCCAAAATTTGATATAGCCAAAAGTATGTGTAAAACGTTAGAAAGGACTTGGAGGCTTATATACGCAGATGCAGAGAAGGAGCCTTATAAAAAAGAGCTTAAGATATTCAAAGAATTGATAAAAGCCACTAAATGTTTACAATAGTAAAATCTTATCGGCCATAAACTCCACTAAAGAACTCTTTTCAGTTTATAATTCCTTCGAGAAAAATCAGTCTTTCAAGCTTAAAACGTTTTCGAGCCCAAGACTCTCTTTGTATTGTCTGAGTTTTTTCAAAGGAAAATTACTGTTCTTTCCTCCTTCAGACATGTCGCAACCACAGAGAAGCTTCCACTACCAACTTCTCCTCCTTTAGCCTCCTGATCGGAATTTATTCCTTTAACCGAGAATGTTGTAGAGGCCAAAATAAAAACTAACATCAGGATCGCCTCTAGATCCCTGTCCGAACATAGTCTTTAAGCTTTTGACCTCAACTTTTGCCCCTCTTCCATTCACTAACAAATGGTTTGGGACTATCGTTCTGTAAAAGCATTTGTTTCCCCCTTATTGAAAAAGGATACTTTAGATTCTAACATTGTATCTAATTATCGCCCCATTTCCCTTCTCCTTTCTTCACTAAGATTCTGGAAGGCTGGGTAAATGCACAGCTACCGTCTTTTGTTGCAGAGAATAACATTCTCAATATCAATCAGGTTTCAGGCCTTCATTTAGTACAGAAACTGCTTACCGCTGCTGCAGATGATATAGATATGATCTTGGATGATGGGCACTCTGCTGCTCTCATCCTCCTTGATTTGTCAGCGGCTTTTGATACTGTCCCTCACATGGTTGTGTTGAAGAGACTGGAGGAAATTGGTATTCAAGGCAGTGTCTTTCAGCGGTTTAAGTCCTTCTTGACAGGTTGAATACAGGCTGTCCAAATGGCATAATGCTGTTCTACTTTTAACAATCTTTTCTGCGTAGTCCCTCAGGGCTCCTCCCTTAGCCCTACCTTTTTAACATTTATATGACTCCTTTTGCTGGCATGATTGCTTGTTTTGGTTTTCAGCTTTATGGCTACGCTGATGACAGTTGTTCATTTGTATGGAGGGTCATCTCAGCCACCAGCAAGACTGGTTCAAACAATGTCTTGTAGAGGTAGCTAGTTGGAGGAAAGCACATTTTCTGCACCTAAATTCTGGCAAAACTGAAGTATTAGTGTTTGTCAATCAATCATGCTGGTCCTCTTCTTGGTGGCTTCGGCTAATAGGAGCTTGCCCATCCCCGTCAACTGCAGCTCGTCATTTGGGGGTTATATTTCACCATAAATTGTCATTTGCACCTCACCTAAGAAAACACATGAATAGCTGCCTCATGATTATGGAACAGGTGAAAAAGATTGTACTGCAGATCGCCCAACAGTCCAGACAGTTGTTAATTCAGGCACTAATCATTAGCAGATTGGACTACTGCAATTCATTGTATGTTAGCCTTCCGGTCTATTTGATTTGTAAATTGCAGCTGGTCCAGACCACGGCTTTTAGGTTGATATTTGGGATTTGGAAATTTGATAACATTTCAGCATATAGAAGGAAATTACACTGGCTCCAGGTTCGGAACAGATGTCGGTTCAAGGACCTCTGTATGTACCACAAAACCTATTAACTTAAACGTGCTAATTATATCTCCTACAGGTTTAAAAAACATATTCCTTTAAGAATACTTCATTCCTCTACGGCAAATCTGGTTACCGTACCTAAGTTTCGATGGGCAAGAATGGATGTATGGGCCTTCTCTGTAGCTACAGCACAAGCATGGAATAAGCTGCCTATTGAACTTCGTTCCGAATACAATATTTTAAAGTTTTGTAAGACCCTGAAATCTTTCCATTTTAATGAACTGTAATTCTTTCTGCCAAGTTATTTCTGTCACCCTAACACCCCGACCACTAGGTCTATAATGTCTAATTACCTAATATCAGCACCAGTACACCTTTGAGTATTTGCACGCTTAATAAAATGACTAAATAAAAATAAAATACATAAAAATAGCAAAAAGGAAGGGCTGTTCAAAAACATACCCTGTCTAGATGGCTCGTCCTTTGCATGAAATTGTGTAATGCCCTGGTGAAGAAGCAGCCTTCTGAGGTCCGTTGAGCTAATTCCACCAGTCCTATTTTCCCCACCACAGCATGGATGAGAGGAATTTTTTGGGGACATCTGCCGTGCTGTTACATGGGCATTTAGCCACACCAGCACCAGGGTTTACTGTCTCAACGCTAAAGTCCGCAAGGGAGACCATTTTGCCTGCTTGGTTCTTCAGGACTTCCTAGTTTACCACAACTCAGACCCTCCACCTTTTGGGAGGTACTACTTTGAAATCTATTCACAAGATGATGAATTTGCCGTTAGAAGTATTCATCAGAAGAAAAGCTTTCTCTGGGGGATACTCTATTTAACGTTTGGATTTAGCATCACTCTCCTTCGTTCCTGATCTGTGGAGCGGATGTTTATGGTTCTAAAAAGGTCCCAAGTTGGATTTTTGCACGCTGTCATGCTTTCAGCCCAGTGCTTAATTTGAGCTGGTGGTTTCTGGTGCTCAGCACCGGCACTTAATCATCAATACAGGCGCTTTTCATTAGCACCAGTTAAGGACACATTAATTTACGGGGAGATTAAGGGATTTGCCCAGAATCACAGGATGTTGAGCCGATGCCGAGACTTGCACCTGGTTTTCTGGCTCCTAAGTCTGCAGCTCTGGCCATTACACCACATCCTCTTCCCACTTTCAGGGTTAGAAGTTTGTTCTGTTTTAGGCGGTGCTAACAGGAGAAATGGGCTGGTTCAAGCTGCCGCCTGACGAGAGCCCCAGAGCCCTGGCACTTATTATTTTTCAAATTAAGCACCGTTTCACCCTGTCTTGCTCAATTCACATCTGGGGGCGTTGAAGAGTTCCTAAGGAATGCTAAAGTCAATGCACAAGGATGGCGCCTACATTTGATGGTGCCACCTATCAGCACAGGTGCACTTGCTTAAAAGATTCCGTATCTAGTCTATCACCTGAGGGAATTCAAAAGCTTAGTAATTTGTGGTTAGAGTATCCACCAGAAAGAGCATTACTGTACTTGTTCCTCTAGTCCTGGCAGTCAACTTGGCCCACTTTCCATCATTATTGTGACTTTGTTTTCTGTTTGCCAAATAAAAACAAGAAAGTTATTAAAAACTACCTTCCGAACAGTGTTTTTCATTTTTAGGTCTAGCATCAACGCGCATGCGCTGTCTGCAAGACCTGTTGTACTTACTATACTGAGTGCAATTTCAGTGCAATCCGCCTGCTGTTTTCCATAGATTCACTCTTGCATCGGTCCCATTTGCTGGCTCCTCATTGCTTGGCTCTCCCGAGACATCACTTCCGTTTTCTTCTTGGGGAGCACCGGCCAACTACAGTTTCATTACGCTGTAGGGACTACTTTGTTTATTTTCAGCACATCGCGTTTACTGAACCCCAACGCTGTTTCACTGGCCATCGCCTATTCACTAACTTCCGGACACACGAGATACCAAGCGCAAAATGCAACCAGCAAAACTGTAGTTTACATCCCTCATAAACCTGCATGGCCATACGTCACAAGAGCCAATGTGCAGCTGCTACTGAAAATCTGACGGCCATCTTGAATAGATGCCATTTCATTTAAAACGAAACAGTAGAAACAAAATATTTACACTATAAAATCATAGAGAAAACGACAATGCACGCTGTATTTTGGAAAATAAATGTATGTACAAAACAGATGCATCTACTTACAGTAAGTAGTGAAACCAAATTATTATGTAACCATTAGTATACGAAGTGCTCGAAGAATAGAAGACTCTTTCGTATAATTTAAGTATTTACTTCTGGCAGGTCTTTTTTCAATTGTTTTTTTTACGGTAACATTACAAAGCAGACGCTATTTTAAGGGGGCCGCCATAATTCCGTAAAGGCCAGTATAGTTCAGTACATGTCCTTCTTCACTGTTCTTGCTTATAGAACTCCAGCAACAAATACCAAGACGCCTAAATGACGTCATTATACCAAGATCCCGCTGTTGACTAGGCGGAATCAACCCGTTGCAGATAGCCAGAGGCGGAAACCAACAAGTTTGCACATTTGCAGGCAGCGTCAAATTGCTGCGATGGATAAGCTAAAGTCTGTGCTTAGCCGTCAGGACTGTGGAAGGACCGCTGTGGTATGACCGAGGTAAGCTCTATAGCAGTACTTTACGTGCTTTATCTACTGGTTTAGCCAGAGGCAGTGGATAGTGTTTCTCTCAGGTTCGGGCTTTAGTCATTATCGTGAACATATAGAAAGGTCTTTTTAAATAAATGAAGTGCACGCCTGTGTGGATGCCTGAGCTGCGCGTTTGCATCACACTTGACACCACCCATTCTCTCTGACACCGTGCAAAAATGAGGAAAAAACCCTGTGCCTGTCCCGTGTCATGTGCTTTTGTTTACGGAATGTAACACTTCTCTGGCTGTGCAACGGGTAAAGCTGCATTCGGCTCCGTGGAAATGTCACATGATCGCGTGATGACATTCGCGGCGACGTGTGAGGGTTAAAAAATGTGAACGCATTAATTTCCTGGCACGAGCAGGAGTCATTATCCTCCACATCGATATGTCAGCCGAATTTGAATGTTGGCAGGCATTCTTCTCACATGGCATCCCCCCAGCAGAGGCCGCTTGTAGTGAGAATATCAAAATGAACAACAACAAAAACATTCTTTCTGTTTATTCAAACGTCCTCTTCACAGAAAGATTAACGATAAACAAAGGTTATTCCCGGTGTGGAGATGTATTTTTATTTCCCACAAATATCGTGTGGTAGTAGCCAAGTCAACAAACAACCACTGAACTGTACACAGCTTCAATAGAAGAGTACAAGACAATGCTTATTACACATTCCTTAACAATTGCCTTATCTAACTTGATATTTTTGGAGCTGGAAGGGTATCAGATGGAGATCTATAACTACTCCCACGTCAGCTACTCCCTTGCAGATTTTATATTTAACTAGACAGGAGGTGCTGGGTTGTGTGTCTTCCCAAGCAGGGCTTTAAGTGGAATGAAAAAATACTGTGCCACCTAATCTGTATTTTGGTTCTTCTCAAAAGCTGTTTTAAAATTCTCCCAAGTTACGCAAAGTGCATCCACCTGTAATTTTAAAAGAGTTACTGTGTAACAACTGCTAATGTAGATTTTAGCGCACAGACTTGAGCCTCATACTAAAACTCATTTGGAGGTGGGACTACTTCAGTTTTCTCAAAGACTTCATATTCTGATCTGACCAAGCCAACCATAGTCCATTGTAAAAGTATCACTCCCAAAAAAAACTTTATACATTTGGATCCAGGATTCTCTTCATGTAATAATAAAATTCATAAATAAACTGTATATAATTTGATCACATATCAGCTTGGGGCCAACATCGATCTCCACATCATAAATCAAATACCTTGGAACAAGGGCGTAGTCTATCTGAGAGTAATGGCTGTGGCATCGCACTGCTTGCAGGTTTTTCAAATAGATAAATGAAAGGCATTGATATTTACAATGAACAAAGAAGAATTTCCCTTTTGTAACCACGATTTTATCATATAACTAGTTTGCACTGAACCATAAAGATATTCATTTACAATATTGAGCCTATACACCAGGGTGTTGAAAAAGTTATACTTTATTATATCATTTGCAAAAAAGACCTGCTTTCAATTTGCAAGAAAAGCTAAAACATTATACAAGCTAAAAATACATTAAAAACATTTATATCATAATAGGCATTTATCAAAATTCATAACATTGATATATTTCTGGTGAGTCGTGGGTGTCAATACTGTCACTAAAGTACTCAAAACCAGTTTCTCAAAAAATTCTGAATGTTATTGTGTTCACAAATTGTGAACACAATAACAGTCCTGAAGAAGGTGTTGAGAAAATAAGACGCACCGAAACGCGTCGACATATATTGGATTCTGTATAACATCAGTAACTTTGTGTATAATGAATGTTACTTGTTTGAAAAACATATAAGTAAGAATTCTTTATTTATTAACTGTACAATTAATTAAAATCATTACAGTAAAAAAGCATAAAAACGAGCAAATGAAGGAATGATCACGTTAAAAATGTAGAGGCTGCCGATTAAAAAGTTTTTTGTTCAAGTATTATATCCCCTCTCCACTGCAACCACTCGGGCTACCAGCACCGAGTCTTTATCACGAGTCCTTGCACAGAGTTTCTTAGACAGCTGCGTAGGCCTTAGCGGTTTTCTGCTACGACAGTCTGTAGGTCGTTCTCCTTGGCCCTTCCATTTAGAGCCGTAGATGTGGTGCGGTCTCTGTAGGACGAGTGAGTAGGATCAGGGCTCTTCCCTCATTTGAGGGGAGGCTGCATTACCCCCTTGTTTTGCCTCGCAGGTAGCCCTGGTTTGATTGTGTTCGTTTGCTGCCTTTAGAGCCATTCTAATCAAATGAATGAATTTCCCCAGTCTCGCCAAGGTCATCGTGGTTGTTCTAGAAAAGCACAAGGCTGATGCTTCGCGGCATATCTTGATTCCCTTGGTGATACAGACTGGGCGAAGAAGTCGTCTACGTTCGTTCCTGAGGGCGGGGCAGCAGCATAAAAGGTGAAGCCAGGATTCCCTCGTGTAGGGGCACAGTCTGCAGCTTATGATTTCCCCCTTGCGAGCCCATGCGGGGTTAAAATCGGTGATTCCTAAAGTGCATAGTCTCATGGAGAGGATTTTGGTTCTGGCTTGTGGTGTCAGGGCCTCGTTTAGGTAGGGTTGTGCCTTGCCTACCATATAGGAGCCGTTCAGCGGGACTAGGTTGGGGCTATAGCGAAGAGATTTAAGATCCAGATCAAATGAGGTTTTGCGGACTTGTCTGTTTATGGCTTTTTTCCAGGCATTTAGTGGGATTTCAGGCAGTGGTATGCTCTTTTCCTCGATCTTTAAAGTCTTGAGTGCTTTGCCAAGGCTGGTGTGCCATACTGATCTTGGCCCCTCAAAGATGACTCTCAGTTGGTGTCTTAAGGAGTTTGTTGGGGCCCTTATAATCCTTAAGTATAGTTTTATGATCTCCCTTGGCACATCAAGTCTGGCCTCACCAGGCCTAGCTCCAATCTTAGCCTCGACTTCCTTGCCGACCTTGGGATAGAAAAGACTGATTTATATGCTTTGGCTTGGGTTGCGATGAGAAGGGCGTCCTGCGACCCCGGAAAAGCCTGGTGGCCATAACTAATGGCTGGCAGCAGTTTTGCTTTTAAGGCAGTTAATATTGGTCCGGCAGTGGGGCTTATCAGGTGTAAGCTCAGTTGCTTTAACAGGAATTTCGCCTTATTGGCCTTGGAAGACTGCTGCTTCAGGTGGACATTTGCCTTGGCCCGTTCCGTAAGCCAAACCCCTAGGTAATTGTACTCTGCCACTGTACTGATTTGTAAGTCTCCCATTAGCCACTGTGCTTTCTTTTTCAGGTGGTAGCTCCCAAAAATGACGACCTTAGTTTTCCCTTGGTTGACTATAAGATTGTTATCTTTGTTGAATTGATTCAGTGCATTTAGGGCTCTCTGTAGGCTCACCCTCGTGTGGTCCATTTTGGCAGTGTCATCGGCATATTGTAGCACCGGCAGCCTCATGCTGCCTAATCTCGGTGCTACTAGGCTGGCGCCTTTCAGGGCGTCCCCCAAGTCCGCCGTATACAGGTTAAAGAGGATGGGCGCCAACACGCATCCTTGTTTCAGACCGTTGTTCGTTGTTATTTTTGGGGACACTGTGCCGGCGCTGGTTTTGACCCGCACCCAGGTGCCTTCGTATAGTGATCTAATTGCCTTCAGTAGCCCCAATTTTCTAATTTCCGCCATAACCTATTTCGTACCACTTTATCGAAGGCTGTGCTGTAGTCAATAAAGCAGCAAAAGAGTGGAGGGTTTTTCTTTTTTGCTGCTTCCGTTGCTAGGTGCGCTAACGCCAGAATGTTGTCCATTGTCGATGACTGTGGTCTGAAGCCAGTCTGATGGCAGTGGATGATGCTTTTTCCTTCGGCCCATGTCTCCAGGTCCTTCAATATGAGGCGGGCATAGGCCTTGGCTTCAATGTCGAGTAGAGCGATGAGCCTATAGTTTGATGGCTTTAAACGATCCCCTTTTTTAAAAATTGGGACTAGTATGGAGCCCTCCAGGAATCAGGGGTTTTTGCTGTCATTAAGGAGTGGTTGTAAAGAGGAGTGAGGACGGTTGCCCAGAAATGGAGGGCCTTTTTAAAAACCGGGCGGGTATCCCGTTTGGCCCAGGGGCCCCGTCATTCTTCATATTCTTGAGTATCTTGATGACCATTTGAGGGTTTATCTGGGCTGGCGGTGTGCAACGCATCTCTGCCTGGTCTCGCTGACCCTCAGGTGGGTTTCGGGGGCTAAGGGTCGTTTCTTCGATCTTTGCCCTTGGTTGGTGGAGATAGTCCACCCCGCGGTTAGGATCTTCTGTGTTGCATGTGTTTACATGGGCGATTGAATATAGCTGCTTTACGTGGACCAGCCAGTCTTGCTCTGCCACACCGTTTTCTTTTTGAACTCCTCTGCTACTTAGCCGCTTTATGTGTCTCCATAATCCTGCTAAGTTTTTCTGTTTAAGCAGGGAGAACACTTTGATCCATTCCCTCTCTATGTGAGCTTTTTTGTGTTCCCACCATTTCTTTCTTAGGGCTGCCCTCAATGATGCAATCGGTGTCCCATCTGTTTGTCTGCCCCCTCTTTTCTTTATTGCAAGTGCCTTACGCAAGAGGCGTTTGGTATCGCGTATGTCCTTGGTTGGGCGGATGCTTCCAGCTGTTGATTTCTTTTTGGACCTTGAGCGTTGTGGCTGGGGATCGCCCAAGCTTGTTTGTATCTCCTCAACTGTGGTCTCCCAGTTTTTTATCGGTGAAGACGACATTGCTGGGATCTCATCCTGTTTTAGGTCCAGCCAGTTTTGAAGCTTCGCGCCCGTCTCGTCTGTCCATCTAATTCTCCTCTGGACTCTCCGATGGCTTGGAACTTAAAGGCTGATGGAACTTCCAGCATGAACACTACTATTAGTGGCCTGTGATCGCTTTCCGACCTATCCTCGACTGTAAAATCTTCCAAACTGGCCGCCATTGCTTCACTGACCATGATATAGTCGATTCTCGAGATGTCCCGGAAGGTCGGCTGTAGTTGCCCACCATTCGAGTGTATTGCTTTCACAGCGTAAGTTGAAGATAGCTTATGGTTGTCGAGTAAGTCGTGAAAGGGTGCGGCCCTTCCCGACCCTCGATATGGTGGTGCGGCATTGTCGAGGTCCTTCAGGTTAAAGTCCCCAGCTAGAATTACCTGATGAGTTTTATATTTATTTAAGGGGTTGTCTATTTCCCATGTCAATGCCTCCAACTGATCTTTCATGATGGTTTGTGCTGGCTTGACGTAGCATTTTATTATTAGGAGGCGCATTGGCTGTAGTGTGTGTTTCAGGCCTTCGATTTGTAAGGCTTGCAGCCCAGATGAATTTAGGTTTATTCCTGTCACTACGAGGGGGCTTGCGTGTTTTATGTAAACTGATAGACCACCAGACGGGCGACCAAAAAGGTTCTTTTTTATTGCTGGAACAAAATGTTCGTAGAACCCTGCCAATGGTGTGCTAGATAATGCCCAGGTCTCTTGAAGGCAGAGTATGTCTCCTGTTTCCAGGAATCGCCTCAGGTTTTTGTTCTCGCCGATCTTGCTGCTCCTGGTGATGTTCCATGAGATTAATGTTAGGTTCTTTTTAAGAAAAGATCCTCCCTTGGCCTCGCACCTACCAGACCTGGTCTCGCTGCTGTTAGGAATGCTTCTGTGTACTTCCCGAGGTTCCGGATTGATCCGAGAGGGAGGGGATGGCACTAATTACCCTTTGATTGTTTTGGCATGCGATCGTGATTCCTGTGTAGTCCTTATATCTCTTCCTTCTGTTCTCGGGGAGTCCTGAGCTATTTCTCCCCTGCAGGACTGACCAAGGACCGATGTCCCCCTTGTCTGGTGCTAGGATGTATGGGTATTTTGGGTTGGGTAGATTCTGAGCATCGATGCCCCACTCAGTGAGTTGTGTAGAATTGTTCAAGATGGCTTGTACGGTTTCCTTTTTCTTCAAACCCAGTACTGTTGAATTGCCGTGTGTGTCCCCCTTCATACTCAAGAATCTCACCCATTCTATGTCACCTGTTTGTAGCTGGTCTAGAACAGCAAGGTGCTTGAAAAGGCGGAGAATGTTACACCTATTCAAAATGTCATGCTGACCCGTGCTATAGAATCTCGGGGTGAGGACTACCTCGTGGATGGTAGTTACTGTTCCTGACGAATAGCTCGTTTTGTTCCTTCCTAGATCTTGTGCCGCCTGGGTTAATCCGATGGTTGGACTTCCTTGTTTGCTTATGGCTGATCCTGCTTTGGAATTCGAGCTCTGGCCATAAGTGTATCTGATGCTGAGCTGATGCCCGGGCTTTGCTGTAGTGGTTTTAGATCCTCCGGCAGCGGCGGTGCTATTGACCTTGATTGCGGTGTGGTTTTTTCAGCTAGTGCGTGGCTTGTGTCCTCTGTCGTTTGGCTCCCTGGAGAGTGTCCTGTTCTTGTTTGCGGCTTTTGACCTGTCGCAGGTGGATTACTTGTTATGATTGGCTGTTTTTGCTGTACTACTGGGGGCGGGACCGTGTCAAAAGCCTTTTTGCCCCAGTTTTTATTTATGAAAATTGGGTAAAGCTGACCAGCTTTGGGGTCCCCTTGTGACGGTCTGCCATCAGTCTTCCTTAACTGCAGTTGCCTTCCTCTTAACTTGGTTTTTTTCTGTTGTTTCTTAATCTTCTTTTTTTCTCTTCTTGACAACGGGCGTTCAGGCATACCGATTTTGCAGGGAGTAGGTTCTTTTAAGTCAGTTTCCATGACATCCGGGACTTCATTGCACTCTGTTGCCCTACTTTTTGGGCTTTGTGTTCCTTGTGCCAATTTGGCATTGTGGGCAGAGGCCTCGCTCCTTTGTGCTCCTTTTTGATCCAGTCCTGCTGGTAACATTAAGCCAAGATCGATTACTTCCATTTGTCTCACTGCCGAAAGGTGGCCGCTTCTTGTAGTCCTGCCGTCTGTGTTGCTCAGGAGCCGTATTTCCCTGCTTCCTTGGACTGTCTTTACTATATCGGCTAGGATCTCGGGAAGTAGCGCCCATTTTTCCATGAGTGTTGAGCAGGAACAGGAGCATTCACCTCGGTTGGATAGCAAGTGCTGGTCGATCCTATTTTCCAGCTCTTCCACTCTGGAGCTTATGTTGACTAGGCAGCCAGCAATCGATTGCAGAAGATCAATTTGGACTTCCATTTTGGTTGACTGCCACAATAGAGTTTTGTTGGTGTCACTATTTGATTCCGACATCAGTGTTCTCCGGAAGTCTGCTTCTGGGCTGTCATGAAAGGTGCAATGATCTACTTTTGCGTTGGTAGCCCGTGGAGATCCTGTTTGTCCTGTTTGCCCCCACCCCAGCAGGTTTGGGGTCAGTTCTAGTGTTCTCTCGATTTTATCGCCTACATTTTGAAGAAACGAAGATGTAAGCTCCCCTGCCGCTGGAGAGTCTAAGTGCTGAACAATTGGTTGCTGTCGGCTGCTTGTGGGGGATGGAGCTGGTACTATGCTATCCATGAACTTACTGGCTGAGCTGTGATCGTGATCTTTTGACCAATGGATTTACACCCTTGTCACTGCGACGTCAGCGGCTCCACTTGGAGCAATTGCGTGATCCGAGACATTGGTGGCGTTGTTAACTTTATCTGTGAGTGTAAAAGAGTTTTGTGCGCTGGGTAGTCCGTTTAATAGTGTGCCTTTGAGTTGTTTGCAATCTGGATTGGCCATTTCCTGTTTATTGCTGAATTCCAGGGGAGGAGGTGTGCCTCCGCTGGGTACGGCGGTGTGAATTAGAGGCTGTTTAGTGCTATTTTCTTGCGTAATGCTCGTGTCGCCCCCTTTCTGTGGTGTGTTCTCGGTTGCCTGCTCCTGCCTGCCCTGGCCGGTGTTGGCAGCGCCCTTTGTCCTGAAGAAGTATCTAATCGACCCCATTGGTTCTGCATTTTGAGGCAGTTCATTTAGGCTTTCCGTGAGTGATTTGCTCCTGGTGATCCTTTTAATAGGCGGATGCCTGTTGGTGGGGTCCTCTGAGGTCGTGTGTTGTCTGTCCTTTTTTTTGGGTCCCATTTTGCTAAGTTTTACTCAAGGAGGACGCTGGTAAAGCTTGGCTAGCTTGACTGTTATGTTTGTTATCTTTGTTCGGGTTTGTGACTATAGACCTGGTGTAATGTAAAACTGGTGATTGGGGGCGATATGTTCGTTGGCTTCGTTTGCTGGATTTGCCCAATTTAATTGTCATGCAGAGTTTTGACAGCCCCCTCAACATATATCGGCTGCGGTTGACCACCTGTTGTTCTGGGCGCTGATGGTGCCTGGTGATTGTACTTGTAGTTGAACTTATCAGCGCTGCTATGTCGGGCTGGGTCGGCTGGGGCGGAACCGATGCCTTATTTCTGTGGTCTTGTCCTTGGTGAGCTTGATGTGCCCCGGGGGAACCCCTCCAGCTACCTCGCTGGTCTGAGTCGCCCTCTTCCTGCTTATCTGCTTTGTACTTTCCGCTGCCCACTCTATGTGGCTTTATTTGACTCTGCAGCAGGGGGCCACGAATAAAAACTGTTCCCCACTATTTTGTTGCTGCTGGGTATGAGACGAAAAAGTCTATGCGCTGTTCCCTGTAGATATAAAAGAAGTTGCCCCTTGCCGGATGGCAGGTGATTGAGGTGCCAGGGGGCGGAATGCGAGGAGCCGGGATCTTGTGGGAGCTTATGGGAGCTAGTGGGGCGAGCAGGGACACAGGAGGCAGGCAGGGTAGTCATGGGCATGCCTCCATTATCCCATTGAGAGCGCTTGCCCCTTGTTTGTGTGTGCTGCTTCGCCTGCTGATAAACTAGAGCTCTAAAACAGGCTCACCTGTGCTCCGCTGTGTGGTCCACGATTGCTCCTCAATGCTCCTTGAAGATGGAGGCGAGCTTGTGGGTTGTGGCACCTTCCTCTGTGCACAGGGTGCCCTGCGCCACCTGCTATATGCTGTCGTCCGTGTGGAGGGAAGGCTGCTGTCAGGGTCTAGTTGGTTGGTGCTTTAGGAGCTTTAGGGCCACATTGCGCTGCCGCTGCCCGCCTCCCGTTGTTACAGCTCATGTGTGGAGAGGCGGGCGGGTTCCAATGAGGCAGGGTAAAATGGGTGGTTTGGCTGGCCTGGCTGGTTGGGCAGATTAGGCTGATTGAGGAGAGGCAGCACTCGATAGCGGTCCCTCGGCTGACTCAATGTTAGCACTCTGCACTCTGGTAAGGCCGTTTGACCAGCCGCTCTGTGGTGGGACCCCGGTTTGCTGGTACCGGCGGGAGAGTCAGCGGGGGAGAGGGGAGCTGGGATCGGAGCCGTGGCAGTTTCGGCGTCCTCCAGCTCGCGTCCTCGCGTCCTCCTACTCCGCTCCACGCTGGTGCGGCCTGCACCAAGACGTGGATTCTGGATTCTCGGCAATACTGCTCGCCTGGATTCTCGCTGGTCGCCGCAATACTGCTCGTCTTTTGCCGCCTTGTAAGTAGAAAAGAGGTTCCTAAGTATTCAGAATTTTTTGAGAAACTGGTTTTGAGTACTTTAGTGACAGTATTGACACCCACGACTCACCAGAAATATATCAATGTTATGAATTTTGATAAATGTCTATTATGATATAAATGTTTTTAATGTATTTTTAGCTTGTATAATGTTTTAGCTTTTCTTGCAAATTGAAAGCAGGTCTTTTTTGCAAATGATATAATAAAGTATACATTTTTCAACACCCTGGTGTATAGGCTCAATATTGTAAATGAATATCTTTATGGTTCAGTGCAAACTAGTTATATGATAAAATCGTGGTTACAAAAGGGAAATTCTTCTTTGTTCAGTGTTAACTACCCAGTCCCTTTTGGCCTAACTGGGGTAAACTCTCTCTTTTTTGGAATTGATATTTACAATGCCAATAGCTCAAACGCTCGCAAATGCGAGACCTATTGCATTGCAAATGTTTGTTTATGCATGTACTTTGTTGTCAGCAGAGGTCTATTAAGTTGTGTTCGTTTTCCACATACCGCCTGAAAGAATGAATTAAACAGTAAACAAGTAACCACGCGCACAAAATCATTCTTCCATTTGAGAAGGCTGTAAGTAACACCTCTTTCGTCTCGGGAGTATTCATCCGTATTATTCACTGAAGGGAATGCTCATGAAAGCTCAGTTACACAGACAAAACCTGCACGATCCTTAATATCGCCTGATTGAAACTAAAAGTTCCAACCTTGAAACACCATAGCACTCAGAAATCCTTCTCTGTGATGGTCTGTGCTTTTCTGCAATCAGACATGAAACTGAACGTGAAACTGCAGTTGACAAACAGTTTGCCGTATAGTGACCCTCCTTTACATTTAGTTACCCTTCCTTTCCTTTCCCTTTGAATTAGCTTTAGTGTTCTCCAGAGCCAGCCTTCCCAGGAATTCTATCAGATACCTTCACACCTACACCAAACCTTGTCTTCTCCATGAAATCTTTCACTGAGTGTGACGTTTCCCTACAAGCACACATTCCTTTTGTCTGACGGATTGGGAACTTAGAGTGTCTGGCAACAGTAGTCGATGTGGCATTCTCAATACTGGAAAGACAGATTCATGCTGACACCCCTTGTATTTTTATTTGACCTTGCATAGAAATCAATCATGTGTGTTATGTTTCTTAGGGTTGACAAGTTGATTGTTAGACTGAGATGTATGCTGCGCTGGATGCTTCCCATGGTCTCACCTCCTAATGATTGGATACCAGATATGATTTATTATAATGATTCAGAGAATGCCTGTTTTAAATAGTTCGATACAAACTTTGGATCAAGGGATATTTGATAGAATTTTGATCCTATGTTAGCGACATACTAATAGTGAATTGTGCGCCCCAAATGCCAATGCCGATCTCTAATGATCAAGTGTTATTATCTTTACCTCGTGCGCTTCTATTTTTTTTTTTTTTTTTTTACATGAGTCCATTCACAACATTGTTTGGTCATTTTGTAATGTCATTGACCAGTCTCTATTGATACTGATTTTGATTGTTTCTTTGTCTTTTTCAAATATGAATAAAGGTTTGAAAAATGTTCTCTGTTCATGTGGAAGTTCTCTGTGTATCTTGATTCGTTTTCATAGTCTTCATAAGAAGAGGCCTAAATAAAATAACATTTCTTAAAAAAACATTGCTGTGTTAGACATTGTTTAATCGAATTGAAGTGCTTGGTTCCCTTTCGCAGACCAGGGAGAATATCAGTGAAAATATGGAAGGCGGAATCCGATGTGTTATCTAACAATTTATTTATTAACATAGGATGCATCATAGCAAAGAGAAAAGTCGCCCAGAAACGGGGCAGTACATCATACTAGAAACTGCAAGACTGGGTAGTGGGAATGGAAATTTACATTACAAAGGGAAAAATGGTCTACGAGTGCAGGGGATGCCCCATAAATACGAGAAAGTATGTGAAGGTTGGACCATGGGGTCTTAGATAGACAAAGATTTTGGAGCGGAAGCAATTCAGTGAATGAGGGGGGAAACAGAATGCCCAGACAACATCTAGGAAACAGGAAGGCATCCGGTCCCAGGCCCTGGAATCTGTTAGATGCATACACCTAGAAGAGGATGGGGGGAGACATGAGGGAGAAAGTGTGCAAAACCTGCTGTGGCAGCTCAGTTTGAGTTTTTTGGCCCATCATTTTATCTTACTTGAAAATCAACAAAATGCTTTAAAAAAAAAAAAAAATATGCAGGGCACGCCCACTGAAGAACTATTCATGCAGGTAATTTACTATGGTCTTTCTTTATCTTTCAGCTATGATGACGAAGTTGACAAAGTTAATCAGTATCAAAGGCTGAATTTAGAAGATCTGGAGAAAATTGAAATAGGTAAGTGAGTTACTTTATAAATATATTCATTATTTCTCCAGTATTGGATCTTTCATATATTCACATGCTTGAATCATTCCCCGTCGTCGAAGTGGGAGTCCCACAGTACCATAATAGTATGTATCACGATCATAGCCTATAATGGCAATGAAAAAGTCAGTTTAATAGCCTATCTATGTCCGTTTTGAAAAAGGACCAAACTTGAACTATAACCAATCAGGCAACAGCACCCTCTAGAACACTCCAAACAGAGGCTGAGTCCCTCAGATTTTCTTCCGCACGTCGTGTGAAGGGAGTCTCCCTGAGCTCTGCTCAGATTTTTCAGCTATTACTTCTTTTTGGATCATCCAAGATTATATTTCATGTTTTATTTCTCTGACCCTGGCACTAATATGTCAGAGTAGCAGAAAACAAGGTAATGGACTGCGAAATATTTCTAACCTTTTCCTCAAAAACTCTCACGCTCAGAGAGATGAGGCTATTATTGGGACTACAGAAACTTAAATCTGTCACTTCTGATGAGGACAGTGAGGATTCCTTCACCTCATAGGAGAGGTCAAAGGGAGCGGTCGCACCAAGGGTCTCCAGAGGGCGCGTAGCATAGCCATAAAGACTTACCATGAGTCTTGATAAAGCACTTCTCACACACAGAGAGAGAGAGAGAGAGACAATTTGAAAAAACGTTCTCAGAGACAGACCCTACAACTCCCTCTTCAGCCCTGACATTACATCAGGGAAATCCTCATAATCTGACAATGAGGCATGAATGGCAAAACTGCTGTCGAAATCATTGTTAACAACCATGTCAACTATTACTGCCTCACCAATAAAGGCCTCGTCTACGATGGCATTGTCTATGACGGTCGTCTACGATGGCCTCATCTACGACGGTCGTGTGAGATGGCCTCATCTACGACGGTCGTCTACGATGGCCTCATCTACGATGGTCGTCTAAGATGGCCTCATCTATGACTGTCATCTATGACAGCCTCGTCGACGACAGCCTCGTCTACAACAGCCACATCTACGACGGTCGTCTAGGACGGTCGTCTACAACGGCCTCATCTACGATGGATGTCTACGACGGCCTCTTCTACGATGGTCATCTATGACGGCCTCTTCTAAGACGGTCGTCGATGACAGCCTCATCTATGACGGTCGTCTAGGACGGTCATCTACGATGGCTTCATCTATGACGGTCTACAGCAGTCGTCAACGACAGTTGTCGACGATAGTCGTCGACGACAGCCTCATCTACAATGGCCATTTACAACAGTCTCGTCTACAATGGTCGTCGACGACAGCCTCCTCTACGATGGCCATCTACAACAGCCTCATCTACGATGGTCGTCGACGACAGCCTCATCTACAATGACCGTCTATGACGGCCCCATCTACGATAGTCGTCTACGACAGCCTCATCTATGATGGCCTCATCTATGATGGTCTCACCAATGAATCGCCTCATCTACGATGGCCTCATCTACAATGGCATCGTCTATGACAGCCTCATCTACGACAGTCGTCGACGACAGCCTCATCTACAACGGTTATCTATGACGGTCGTCTGAGAGCCTTATCAATGATGGCCTCATCTACGAATGGCCTCATCTACGATGGCGCATCGTCTATGATGTTCGCCTACGACAGCCTCATCTATGACGGTTGTCTATGATGCTCATCTATGACGACGGCCTAGTCTGCGATAACATCGCCTTCGATAACCATGTCTACGACGGCCTAGTCTTCGATGACATCGTCTACGATGGCCTTGTCTACGGTGGCCTCATCTATGACTGCATCCTCTACAACGGCCTCATCTACGACGAAGGCCTCGTCAATGACAAAAATTGTCAACGTCAGCCTCGTCGTCTACGTCCACCTAGTTGACTACGATATCGATGACAATACAAACGACGAAAGCACCATAAACATCAACAAGAGACACATAATCCAGAATAACTTAATGTCACACATTAAGGGGACTAATAGGAGTATGTCTACAACAGTCAGCAATATGTGGAGCAATTTCACCACTTCGCTCCGCCTCCAACCTCAGAGCATGGGTCAGATCTATGTAGCTCTAGAACTAGACCTATAGGGCGTGTTACAGGATTACTACTAACACTTTCCCGAGACTGCAAGGTCACATTGAGCCCGATATGTCTGCATCCTCCAATGCTCCTGCCACAGGAAGAGTGATCCCAGTGTCAAAAATTACCTTTCTTCTCGGGAACGACCTGTTCACATCTTGTGATGATAAAGAGAAGGCCCACAACAGCTGGATTCCTCACCAGATGATTTTTGATGATTTCCAGACACTTAAGGAATGAGCAGCCAAACGCTTCCAACTTCCAAAAGCAAATAAGCAATGGTTTGTTCTCTTTCTGATTTTAAATAGAAAAGCTGTGAGACCTATTCCAATTGTTGATCTATCCGGTAGAAATTGCAATAATGGAAAACCCTGTCACTCATAACCCTGCCTAACAAGCAAGGAGACTTTCTCAACTATGCCCGGTGCTACTGTATGGGCTGCCAATTCACTGGCAATATGGGGCAGGTATAACCACAAGATGTAGTCAGACATTGCCACATACATAGAATTTCTGCCAGAAGACAGAAAGGACAGAAACAAAAAAGATTCTGCAGGGGTCGAAACGTCCTCATCAGTAAACACAGATTCCGCTATAGATATAGCTTCAATAGGCATCCCACAACTGGCAGGGTCAGTGGTCCTTAGACGCCAAGGTTGGTTCAAGGCCACTCTATTTAGAACCTGAGGTGCAAATAAATCTAATATTTTTACCGTACCATGGCGATGCTCTGCTTGGCAAGCAGGTTGACGACGCCTTGCAGGCAGACAAGGCTGACTCTGACACAGCAAGATCTTTTGGCACATTCAATTTCGAAAGAAGCACCCTTTAGAGGGACCCGTGAAAGAGATACTTAACTGTATCAAGGAGGATACCAAAGGTATCAGACTTAGCAACGCTATCAGTAGCCCTTAGGCTAGCTTACCTACAGTTCCAAAATGTTGTCATCTATGGTGGAAAATAGTTTCAGACAAATAAGTCCTGGATTTCAAAACATATGGTCAGATGTTAGAGTTCACCAAGGTTCTGATCACCCCCTCACCAAAACAAGAGTGCCCCCCCTTATCTGCTTCAGCAGGGAGTAATAGCTACGCTAACCAAAGGTTCCATAGAGAAAGGATTACATTTTCAGCAAAGAACAGGCTTCTATTCCCGTTTTTTTCTTCATAGACATGAAAACAAAGGATATGCGATCCATCATAGAACTCCGGAAATTAAACAAGTATTTCCGAAACCAATACTGTTACGTGGTCACCCTCTCTGACACCACATGACAGCTCTGAATTTACAGGATTCATACTTCCACATTTCCTCCCACGCATCAAAGTTCTCCCATTTGGCTTCAGATCAACTTCATGCATTTTTACCTACTGCATAGCCCTGTGGCAGCTTTTTTCAGGACGGAGGGTCATCAGGTATTCCCCTACCTCGGCAACTGGTTGATAAGAGTACCAATGGCATTTTATTTGGCCACGGCCACCAAAGCTTGCCTAAAGTTGTTTCACAAACTTGGTCTCCTTGTGAATTATCAAAGATCATCAACTCATCCATCCAAGAAGATTCTGTTCCTGGGCTGCAACAAGATAAAGACGTTCTATCCAAAGCCAAACAACCAATGCTCTAGGAACTGGCTCACAAAAAATCAGTGCGTATGTTCAATTAGCTGCTGGACATCATGTCCTCAGCGATCAATATGATCCCTCTTGCTCACCTGAAAATTAGACTCTTACTGAAACAGCTACAAAAATAATAGATTCAAACAAAAGAATTGTTCAAGGGCCTGGTGATCTTTACACATGTATAATGAAACCTCTAGCCTGGTGGTCCCAGACTTCCCACCTATCAGAGGACCTCACGCTTTTACCTTAAATTCCTCACTTCGTAATTACTATGGATGCCTCACTGGAGAGCGGGGGTGGCCATCTACAGAACCTACAAATTCAAGGAAAGTGGTCTTTGCTCCAAAAGAGCATGCATATCAATCGTCTGTAGCTCAAATCCATCTAACTCAGTCTCCAAGCTTTCCTGGCAATGATAGCAGAGTCTCCGGTATTAGTTCGCCCGGGCAATACCACCAGCATGCAATGAAGCAGCCTCCACAAATAGAAGTTTGATCGGTAGGCGCCAAATATGATCTCGTTCTGGGGCACACTGGCTCTAGATTTCTTTGCAACAAATGAAACCCGCAAATTCCAATTCTATGTCGTCCACATCCAGGATTGTGAAGGAATACCTTTCGACACATGGTCCAGGATCTATGCTTAACTTTTTCCCTGATACCTTTAATACCAAAGGTTCTCAACAACAGGAAAGTGGAGCGGGGTCCTCTCATCCTGAAGCCCCCAGGTGGCCCATGCAGCATTGGCTCACGGAGCTTCTCCTGCTATCGAAATACAACCACATTCCCCTTCCAACATCCCATAAACTTTTGATGATGAACTAAGGCCAGGGCCTTCATCCTGACCCGACTTCTCTCCTCTTATCTGTATGGCTCCTAAATTCCATGAATTCAGAGATCTCAATGTTCCTCAGGACATTCTCTCCAAGTCAAGGCGGAAGCCACGATAAAGACATGTAAACTGTAATGGAAACATTTCTGCCTATGGCGCCAGAAATGAAACCTACATCCTCTATTAGCATAATCTGGCAGATAACTACCCTAGCTCCCCTCTTTAGCTCAGTTACAGTTGGTACATGCGTCTATCTGGAAGAAACAGTTAGTTACAGATTCCTTACCTTAGAATTACCCCCAGGCGTCAGACTGGATCCAGAAAGTTTTTCGTCAGCAGTACCCCTGCGCGCCGGAAGGTGGCGTTGGTCGACTCCGCGTTAGTCGTCGGCGTCGTGGTCGCCGGGATGACGTCGCAGTAGCTACATAGACGCCGCCCTCGCGCGCTGACGTCAGTTCTTTCTTTTTCCGCGCCAGCAAGCGCAGATCCGGAGAGAGCGGTACCCTCAATCATTTTTTGACTGAACGTTTTCTCGACTTTTGTCGACTTCGTTGTTTTTTGAGTCCATCGACTCCTGGTGCACGAGGGATGCCCGACTTTAAGGCTTGCAGTTCCTGTAACCGACTGATTTCAGTGACGGATCCGCACCGCGTGTGGCTCTACTGCCTGGAGCGCGACCACGACCCCAAGTCGTGCTCCGACTGCCGGACCATGGCCCCGAAGTCTTTGCGGGAGCGGTCCCGAAAGCTACTCGAGGCCCGGCAGTCAGCTCCACGTCGCTCGAGGTCCCGGTCGCGTAGGAGGTCGAGGGACCGGTCGCGGAGCCAGCACCATTCTTCCTCTAAGTCTTCGCACTCGAGGTCAGGTAAGTCGAAGCACAAAAAGAAGTCGAAGAAGCATAGTCGCTCTTCGACTTCTCCCCGTCCGTCGGCCGACGCAACGAGGGATGTGGGTGGTGCCCCTCCCGCGGCTCTGTGTGCGGAGCCCGTAGGGTTGAATCCGGGTTTCCCCCCCTTCCCGGCACCGACCCCTGCCCAGCTTCGTCAGTTCTACGAAGCGATGCACGCCATCTTTTGGCAGCCCGACTCCGCAGGCGCGTCTTCGGGCCCCGCGGACTCGGCTGGGGGCCCTGGGCTTTTGGCGGCTTCGCCCTTCGGCACCGCAGGTACCCTTGGATCCAGGCCAGGATCCGGATTGGCGCCGGTCGACCTTGTTACGCCTCCCCCGGCGCCGATTCCACCAGCACCACGTCGGCCACCGGTTGTGTCCCCAGCCGACGTCAACCCCGGCCTCCACCTCGAGGTAGACATGGAGTCGGACCGGCGTCGACCGACGCCGGATCCGACGCCGACGGGTACTTTTGTGCCCCTGTTCTACCCTGGCTCTTTGAGACCAGATTGGCAGCCAGAGGAGGGTGAGGAGGAATGGGAGTGGTCTGGGGACCTTTAACCGACCAGTTGGTGTATGAACAGGACTGGAGAGAGGAACTGGGGAAGCCAGTGGTCTGGATACCTCACCAGACCTTAGCATGTTGTCTCCTCCTACCATGGCTACGGAGGAGGGAGCGTCATACGCAGTGGTGTTGCGTAGGGCGGCCAAGGCTCTCCACCTCGAGCTACCTACGGTGGCAGTCAGGACTAACCTCATGACAGAGGTCCTTCAACCGGCAGCGAGCTCATCGGAGCCCCTGCTGCCGTTTAATGAAGCTCTCATGGACATCCTTTTGGGCACGTGGTGCCGGCCCACCGGCATTACCTGCGGTTCACCGTAGGCCACGAGCACTTTCAGTTTACAGTGATCCCCTTTGGCCTTACCAGCGCCCCTCGGCTGTTCAGGAAAGTGATGGCGGTGGTCGCAGTTCATCTGCGCAGATCAGGGGTTCCAGTCTTCCCCTATCTGGACGACTGGCTATTGAAGGCGGGCTCGCCCCAGACTGTCGTCTCCCACCTCCAGACTACGTCTGACCTCCTGCATGCGCTGGGGTTCTCCATCAACGTGCCGAAGTCACACCTGACTCCCTCTCAGAAGCTCCTCTTCATCGGAGCGGTTCTGGACACGACGCAGTTTCGGGTTTATCCTCCCGAACAGCGAGTCCGGGATATTCGGGCTATGATTCCGATCTTTCAGCCTCTATCCCGGGTTTCGGTCAGGATGACTCTCAGGCTGCTAGGTCTGATGGCCTCCTGCATCCTGCTGGTAGATCATGCCAGGTGGCACATGCGGGCTCTGCAGTGGGACCTGAAGTTCCAGTGGGCGCAGCATCAGGGGAATCTGTCCGATTGCGTCCAGATCTCGGAGGGCACTGCACGACAATTGCAGTGGTGGCTAACGAACCAGGATTGGGTCAACGGCAGATCCCTCTCCCTTCCCCAACCAGAACACACAGTGGTGACAGATGCATCCCTTCTGGGGTGGGGCGGCCACATGGGAGAGGCGGAGATCAGAGGCCTCTTGTCTCCAGCGGAGTCCGGGCTCCACATCAACCTACTGGAGCTTCGGGCGATCCGTCTTGCACTCAAAGCATTCCTTCCCTCTGTCCGGGGAAGAGTAGTGCAGGTGTTCACGGACAACACCACCGCCATGTGGTACTGCAACAAACAAGGCGGGGTGGGGTCGTGGACCCTATGTCAAGAGGCCCTCCGCCTCTGGGCATGGCTGGAACATCAGGGCATATCCCTGGTGGTTCAACACCTGGCAGGTTCACTGAACGCCAGGGCGGACGAACTCAGCCGCAGGTGCATGATGGATCACGAATGGCGTCTTCACTCGGTGGTGCAAGGTCTCTTTCAGCAGTGGGGAGAGCCTCGGTTAGATCTATTCGCCACCGAAGAGAACGCGCAAAGTCAGCAATTCTGCGCTTTGGAATTTCCAAGGCGGCACTCGCTAGGCAACGCTTTTTGTCGCGAGTAGAGTTGCGGTCTTCTATACGCCTTCCCGCCTATACCACTTCTGCCCAGAGTGCTGAAGAAGATCAAGCGCAACCGGGCCCAAGTCATTCTTGTGGCTCCGGATTGGGCACGAAGAGTTTGGTATCCCGAGCTGCTCAACATGGCCATCGATCCTCCGATCAGACTGCCTCTTTGGGAGGATCTTCTGTCGCAGCAGCAGGGGACGGTCCTCCACTCGAACCTGTCCAGCCTCCACCTCCTTGCGTGGAGATTGAGCGGCGGCAGTTGACGTCGTTTGACCTGCCTCCCGAAGTCTGCGATGTTATCTTGGCAGCCAGGCGTCCCTCCACTAAGACGGTATACGCCTGCAGATGGAACAAATTTGTGGCATGGTGCGCAGCAAAGGCTGTGGATCCCCTTTCCGCCCCTCTTTCTTAGGTTCTCTTGTTCCTCCTTTCTTTGGCCCAGCAGGGCTCTGCTCTGGGCACTCTAAAGGGCTACCTCTCGGCCATTTCAGCCTTCCTTTGGCTTCCTGATCAGCCTTCTCTTTTCAAGTCCCCTGTTCTAAATAGATTCCTTAAGGGCATTACTCATCTTTTTCCTCCTGTTCCCTTCGTCATGCCTCAGTGGGACTGGAACTTGGTTCTTACCTACCTCATGTGCGCTCCCTTTGAGCCGCTACATAACTGTCCTCTCAGACTTCTCACTCTGAAAACTGCTTTTCTGGTGGCCATCACCTCTGCACGCAGGGTGAGTGAGCTGCAAGCGCTTTCTTCTAAGCCTCCTTTTCTGGCTGTCCATCCGGACAAGGTCGTCCTGAGAACTAGACCTTCCTTTCTTCCCAAGGTGGTTACTTCTTTCCACATTGACCAAACCATCACTTTGCCCACCTTCTTTCCTCATCCGCATCCTTCAAAAGAGGAAGAGAGGCTCCACCGTCTGGATCCAAAACGGGCGCTTTCCTTTTATTTGGATCGCACCAAACAATTCCGGGTGGACGACCAGATCTTTGTTGGTTATGTGGGAGCTAGGAAAGGTCGTGCTGTGCACAAACGAACCATCTCCAGGTGGGTCGTTCTGTGCATCAAAGCCTGCTACTCTTTGGCAAAGAAGGAGCCTCCAGTGGGGCTGCGCACCCATTCCACCAGGGCGACGGCAGCTACTACTGCTTTGGGACGAGGAGTCCCCCTGAATGACATCTGTCAGGCAGCTACGTGGGCATCGCTGCACACGTTCACCAAACACTACTGCCTATACAGCCAAGTCCGGAGAGACGGCTTCTTTGGCCGTTCTGTTCTCCAGGACTTTCTGGTGTGAACTTGGTTCGCAGACCCACCTCCGGGGTTGGTATTGCTGGGGTATCTATTCTAAGGTAAGGAATCTATAACTAACGTGTTTCTTTCAGATGAACAAGTTACTTACCTTCGGTAACGATATATCTGTAAGAAACATAGGTTAGTTATAGATTCCTTACCGCCCCACCCATCCTCCCCGTTCTGCGAACTGACTTCTAGGGTTAAGGTCTTCCTTTCAGGGCCCTAGTTTTGTGCACCAGTGGTCAGTGTCTTGCATGGCTCTGCGCTTCTGGCGTGGAAAGTTGTGTACAGAACTAACATCAGCCTGCGAGGGCGGTGTCTATGTAGCTACCGCAACGTCATCCCGGCGACTCTTTCAGATGAACAAGTTACTTACCTTCGGTAACGATATATCTGTAAGAAACATAGGTTAGTTATAGATTCCTTACCGCCCCACCCATCCTCCCCGTTCTGCGAACTGACTTCTAGGGTTAAGGTCTTCCTTTCAGGGCCCTAGTTTTGTGCACCAGTGGTCAGTGTCTTGCATGGCTCTGCGCTTCTGGCGTGGAAAGTTGTGTACAGAACTGACATCAGCCTGCGAGGGCGATGTCTATGTAGCTACCGCAACGTCATCCCGGCGACTCTTTCAGATGAACAAGTTACTTACCTTCGGTAACGATATATCTGTAAGAAACATAGGTTAAGATTCCTTACCGCCCCACCCATCCTCCCCGTTCTGGGAAATGACTTCTAGGGTTAAGGTCTTCCTTTCAGGGCCCTAGTTTGTGCACCAGTGGTCAGTGTCTTGCATGGCTCTGCTCTTCTGGCATGGAAAGTCGTGTACAGAACTGACGTCAGCGCGCGAGGGCGGCATCTATGTAGCTACCGCGACGTCATCCCGGAGACCACGAAGCCGACGATGAACGCGGAGTCGACCGACGCCACCTTCCGACGCGCAGGGGTACTGCTGACGAAAAACTTTCCGGATCCAGTCTGACGCCTGGGGGTAATTCTAAGGTAAGGAATCTATAACTAACCTATGTTCCTTACAGATATATCGTTACCGAAGGTAAGTAACTTGTTCGTTAAGGTACGGCTTGCAGCAATATCAAGATTTAGATGCTCATCACATTATCTCTCTTTCTGCTCTTGCAGACTCGTCAAACAGTTCATGAAATAATTATTCAGAGTTTCTTCCTCCAGTAAGGGCTCCTCAATTGGAAGGTTGCCTTGTTACTAGCGCTCACTCCAACCAGGAGGGTAGAGGAGATGCAGGCTTTCTCAACGCAAGAACCTTCTTGAGCCTCTGCAATTTAGTACTTCTCAAAACCAATCTAATGATTTATTCCCAAGGTTCCTTCAGATTTTGCTTCAATTAACTTATATTGCGGACTTTCTTGCAGAATCCAACATCACCAGCTGAGAGGTCTATTC
The DNA here is from genome assembly GCA_963921515.1 of Calotriton arnoldi. Lineage (NCBI taxonomy): Eukaryota > Metazoa > Chordata > Amphibia > Caudata > Salamandridae > Calotriton > Calotriton arnoldi. The sequence goes on along the minus strand of CAWUFW010002134.1, from coordinate 953,306 downwards.
ATACACTATGATATGATATTTAAAATTCTACTTTCATCGCGCTGAAAAATTCATGAGAACTGACCAACTGCTGGACTCAGAGGGACACACTCGTAAGGGTGCTCCAGTCACGATGGCAACAATTGCTCGATGAATTTCAGCTGCAATCCAGTTCTGCCACTCAAAGGCTGGCAAGCCCCTCACAGCGAAAGCCAGGGTGCACTCAACTAGGGCAGTTTCCACCTCAACTACTTTGTTTGCGGAAGTGCCTCTGGAGAAGATATTTTGTGCTGCAACTTGGAAGAGTGTGCATACAATTCACGCAGCATTATTACCTGGAATCGGCACAGCGCAGTGATGGATCAGTTGGACAGGTTTTACTGCACCACTTATTTCAATAAGGGGGCCTCTTATGGTTCCATGTGTTTGCTTATGTATTTATGCACATTTTAATGTATGATATAAATGTATATTTATATATTTATTAAATTGCATATGAATGGTATGTATATATTTTCATCCACCATCTGCTATTTGAGCTAATACTATAAGATATACAAATGCAGTAACTGCTTGCTATTCTGATTCAAGCATGTGAATCTATGAAAGAGCCAATACTGGAGAAGAAAATAAGTTACTTACCTGTAACTGCAGTTCTCCAGTATTGGTATCTTTCCAATGCGACCCACCCTCCTCCCCGGAGAGGCTCCCCTTATAGCTCAGGATTATTTATTTCCACTTGTGCTTGAAAATCCGAGGTACTCCGCCTCTGTTGGGAGTGTTCTAGAGGGTGCTGTCGCATGATTGGTTATAGTTCAAGTTTGGTCCTTTTTAAAAAAGGACATAGATAGGTTATTAAACTGACTTTTTCATTGCCATTATAGGCTATGATAGTGATGCATACTGTTTTATTATGGTACCGTGGGACTCCCACTTCGACAACCGGGAATGATTCAAGCATGTGAATCTATGAAAGATACCAATACTGGAGAACTGCAGTTACAGAGAAGTAACTTATTTTCTTCTGGCACACCTCTGCTGCTCAATAATTAAATGATTGGAAGTGGAGTTGGATAGAACAGATTAACATTTTGAATATTTGTGAAAATGTGAGTTTATTAGCTTATGGGTGAAAGGATTAAATTAGACATCATTGTTGTGTTTTCCCAGCTTTTACTTGTAAGCCATGGGTATTATGGGCTGTTCTGCAGGGGCATTAAAGAAATATTGCAACGCCTCGGTAAATAAATAATTGCCATACTACTTTCACCTGTTACAATTGGGCCTAAGCCCCCCTCATATTTTAGTGATATTGTGTTTGCTTTGCTCTTGTTCTAATAGATATTTCTTCCCTCAGATTCCTCACCTTATGAATATCCTCCAAGTGCAAGACTTGATCCAGCAACCTTTTCACATGTAATAGTTCTCCAGCATTGTCAGGTGGCATTACTTGGTCTTAGCTGCAACTCTGCAAGCCCTGGTTGTGATGGCATTGCAGTATATAAGGCACAGACTTGCATTCTGATGTCAGTTCCTGTTTTTTCTGTACCTCATCAACATAGGTCCAGAGGTCTTCTTGGTGCTTTACCAACAAAATTCCTCAACTTTTGACAGCGACCAGGTTAAATGTCTCCTAGGATTAATGGATTCAAACCTGTTCACAGATGGCATAAGTAGATGTCTTTGTGTAATCCACATAGCATGTATGTGATCAGAACACAAGCCCTTGGCTTGCAGCTCCTCTTTGATAAAGCACCTGAAGGTAATCAGAGTTCGAGGCCAAGCCAGTTATTGCCAAGACCCTGTGAAATGCAAAAATGTTCCCATTCCCCTTCAGTGGATTCATTTGACAAGGGATAATCGCCCAAAAGATCTTCCCACAAAACTTCAAAGCAACAATAAATCCTCTTCTTCCTCGAGTACATGGTCCTGCTCCCAGGACCATTCGGAATCCCAACTTTGGGCTCTTCCTTGTCTTTGGAGCAGATTCCAACTGTTAAACAAGCATTGGCATAGCCAATAGGTCTCGCCTTTGGGACCTCATAAGTATTTAGTTATGCAGCAGAATATCCTTGGTGCAACAACATCAAGTGTTGCATGGCTAAACACTTATATGGTCCCAAAGGCGAGACCTATTGGCTATGCCAATGCTTGTTTCTCCTGAAGCTAATACCACTATGGACAAAGGAGCCAGCATGGTGCCAATCTTTAAATTACTGTATAAGCATAGTATGCATTATGATTATATAATAAGAGTTTTTTTACGTTGAGAAAATAAAAGAAAACTAAATATTCTAATGGGTGTGGTGTTATTACTCCCTTGATAATGGTTAATATGCATACAGAAATCTCAAATTGAAAGCATTTCACAGACTTCCGGCACCAGTGTTAGAAATGCACAACGTTAAATCAAATACAACAAGCTGAACGGAATCCCACAGTGATGCTGTCCACATAAATAATTACAGTCCGCAGTACACCGAGGTGCCAAAAATCACCAAGAAATTGCAGCACCTGCATAAAAAAGACACAAGAGAGACTCTCCCATCTAAACCCAAAGGCACACATCCAGCCAGCGTAGCCAACTTTGCAAAGAGGTTAAGCGCAGCATCTGTGACAGCTGCTGGAAGACAATCCAGGTTTAGAAGATCAAAGTCCAAGAACAAGAGGTAGTTTTGAACAAACGAGGAGTTGACGGAGAAAAGAAAGGAATCCTTAAGGATAGCCAAGCTTGTTTATGAATGTCCAGTAAAGGCGAAGTGTGTAAACTGTGTTCAACAGATGTATTTATAACAAACTGGTCCTGACAGCGTTCAAGGGCTTGAGACAAGGAAGCCTGAAGGTAAACGAAGTTTTGCGTCTGCTTTGAGGGAAGAAGGTAGAGTTTATCTTGGGGAGCCTGCGCCTGAGCCAACCCAACCGCCAAGGCTTGCCAACTCTTACAAAGAGCAGAGGAAGTGCCCTGGAAGGCGGCCTTCACGAACACATGCGCATGGGTTTCAACAACAACATCACAATAGCCACAGACTAAAACAAGGTCTTAAAAAAAAGGGGGAGAGAGGTACATCCCTTACAGTGCTTTTTACAGAAAGGCCCGTGTTGTAGGAACAGCTCATCCTGAAAATACTGTGTCAAGTTGTAGCTGGTACGTTGGAGATTATTCGGGCTAATTTTGGGTTTTCTGTAGTATGTGATGCGCTTTTAGTTAAAAACGACATTTCTGTATTTTAAGCGAACTACTCTGGGCCTATTTTAATCTCCATTCTTAGCAAAAACTAATTTTTTTTGCAACTGCATAACAGAGAGAGTGGTTTGTGTAACATTCATTAAAGAGCTTGTCAGCTGCAATATATGTTTTTCTACATCAGTTTAGTGGCATGCATATGCAAAGCTGGTATCTGTCCGGCACATTTATTTATTTGAATATGCATTCCCAGCCAGCTTACATTTACTTGGACTCGGTTTCCAATGTTGGATGGTTAATGAATTCCACTCTGTACTGGCCTCGGACCAGTGACCCCACCACCCCTTTATGCAAAACATTTCACAACTAAAAGAAAGGACTATACGCCATTTTGTTGCGATACTATGAACAAATTAATAACTTATATTTCCCTACACTAAACCACTTCTAATCCTAAACGTGCTAACAGCCGAAAAGCACTTCGGCGCCTCATCAGGGGACGTGAGCGCTATATAAATACAATTACAGTAAAGTTGCGATGTCATTGCCAGTACTTTGCATCTCACGTTGTCCAGAAACGTGCCAAATGCCACTTTGCTTGTTCTGCACAAACATGAACTACGGATGAAATCACAACTCATTAAACCTGTCGTGCTGATAAAAGGCTGAGTAACTCCGCATCTTTGGATGGCGAGTGCGACCACCACCTCGAACAAGTAACAGGTCATTGCTAATGTGCCTTTAACTGTCAGGACAGCAACCGAAATAACCCGAAATAACAGCCATGCAACATGAAGTTCATAAACACAAGTCTGTTAAGTGTGCAGTTGGACCATATTTTATATGCAGTTCCCTGTAGGAAAAGGGCCAAATCATGCCCAGGCCTATGAAAAATATTAAAAAGTGATATGGCCGGTTTTTGTCTTTCTGAAAGGTGGCAACCCTAGTGCCTAGAAAGCCTGTTGTGGTGTGCATATGTCGTGCACCGTCAGCTCTTGAGCAAGGTACCCCCCCAGTAACGTTTGCAGTTTGCGAGCCAGGGTGCTGCAGTGCGAGACTTCATGTCAGGTTACTCTGCACTCGATGCACCGTGGCAGACTGGCGCAATGAAATAAGACACCACGCTCACCTTAGGTGACGTGGGAGGCTGGGGCCTTCCGCACCAAATCTGTACCACTGTAATGGCTACACCCGGTCACCCAGTGTGTACCTGTAATTGTTTACGAATGTGCGGGTGGCACAGTATCCCTTAAAGCACGAAGGTGATGCAAGAGAATCAAGCATTGGCCGCGCGGCCGCAAAAGTTACGCGGCCGCGGGGCCGCGAAAGTGAAAGAAAACAAGCACGCGAGTGGTGCGTGCAGAGAAAGCCAGATGGCAGCTCTGGTGGGGGAGGGGGAGGGGCGAGCAAGACAGAGAGGCGGAGCGAGGCGCACGCGGGAGAGCGAGAGGAAAGCCCGATGGCGCTCGTGCCTGTGCGCGTAATCGCACGCAGAATGCCACACAAAAAGCTGTGGTCGCATTTCTGAAAGCCCACTGACTAAATGTCTCGCCCAGACCAGCGCAAGCGCTGGCTCAGGGCGAGACCTAAAAAGGTGAAGCCAAGACAGTAAAACCTTCTTTATACAAAAGCTACGATTTTGGTTATTACTAAGCCAGTTAGGGATACACAGCTCAGCTCTTCCTACAGGTCCATAGCCGTCCTCAAAATTGACACTAAACTGTTCACTAAGTTTTATCTCTAGACTTGAAACAGTCTTGCAAGATCTAATCCATGAGGCGAGGACCATTGTGGTTTCATAAGACAAAGTCAGTTGCGTGATAACATAAGACGTGAAGTTCACCTGGTTGAAAATGTCTATAAGAAACAATCACCGACCCTGCTAGTTTCTCTTGGCTCAGACAAGACCTTTAACTGGGTGGACAGGGCAACCTGTCCTTGGTTCTACAGCAAAGGAGATTCAGCCACCAGTATATAGATATGACAGTAGTAAATTACTGACATCACATAGCAAGGATCATGCTGAATGATGACCTCTTCCAACCGTTCAGGCTTCAGAGAGGCATTATTCAGAAATGCCTATTATTTCCGCAAGGGTTTGCTCTCAGCATTGAGTCTTATGCATGCCATATTATTCTATCCTCAGTTATGCAGGGAACACTATTTGGCACTGAAGAATATACAATTCAGACAATGTACTCCTCACTCTAGAAAGCACTGATATCTCGCTACCAGAGGTAATTCAACATTTAGGTGCATTTGAGATGGTGGTAGGTTATACAATCAATGTGGATAAATCAAAGGTCCTTCATCCCTCCCTGCCACCTGGAGTAGTGCAACTCCTGGAAAATAGATATCTTGTTAAATGGGCACAAATATACATTAATACCTGGGAATTAAAATTATACCACATTTAACTGATATATACAGGGTTAATGTTTCTAGTCTACTGGAGAACTTTAGGAGAGACATTGCAAAGTAGTTGCCTCTTTTTGTTTCCTGGTCAGGAAGAACCAGTGCAGTAAAAAACGAGCATACTGCCTAGGCTTCTGTATTTATTCTAAGATGCCCAGATCCAGGTGAAGAATAGCAACAGTTGCAGAAGTTTTTGTCGAGATTCATATGATACAATTCCCAGCCCAGAATCCCACTGCGACTGCAGCAGATGGGACTCAAAGGTAGAGGAGCATTGCCAAACTTTTAAAGGTATAATTTCCAGTATTTATGCAATAATTATGGACTCATTACATACCCCCTTCTCTAGATACACATGATAACTTTGGAGAAAAATGGAACAAACCGATTATGCCATGACAATGGGAGACCTTAAGGAAAGATAGATGCAAAAGCTTGCATTTGTTACAAACCGCACGACACACTATAAAAGTCTCTGTGGTTCACACTATTCCTCAGTTCAGCTTCACCATAGGTACCACACCTCCAGTTAGGAAAGTTGGAGGGGGTCTGGCAGGGGGATACTTTACCTGTATGGTGGGTTTACCCCCTGATTATAATCTCTTTAGGAACATATAGCAAAAGGTGTATGTTAGAAATTGGGTTCCTGGTTGGCAGAGGTATGCACCCTGTCCAAGCAGGAACCACAATCCTAGTCAGGGTAAGTCAAAACACACTCTAAACTATCCTGTGCTCACCCTCTGGTAGCATGGCACAGAGCAGTCAGGCTTAACTTAAGAAGCAATGTGAAAAGTTTTTGTGCAACACTTCAAACAGTAACACAGTGAAAACACCACAAAAAGACTCCACACAAGGTTATAAAAAAAGAGCTTAATTTTATAAATAAAACAATAACAAAATGACAAAAATACAAATAGAATAAACTGTAAAATAGCGCTTAGAAGCCTTAAGCGCCTATTTGAGATATCGGGTCGCGTTGGACCAGGGTAAGGTCAAAAGTTCAGGCTGACCACGATGGAGCGCGGGCCGAACACAGGGACCCACTTCGGACCGCTAATCAAAAGTACCTTTATGCTGGTTGTGTCAACGTCGAGGAAGATGCATGGTGCAGCTGAGACAATGTGTCAGTTCCGATTCCACAACAAAAGGAGATGCATCGGTTTTCTCCATGCAAAGTCGGCGAAGCGTCGGTTCTGAGAGCGATGCGCTTGTCCCAAATGTGATGCACCGGTTCCGCTCCTGTAGCAGGGGATGCATCGGTTCTGAGGGCAATACACTGGTTCCGAAAGCAATGTGCCAGTCTATTCCATGCAACGAAGAGGATGCACCGGTTCCAATCCACACAATGGTGAAGATGTGCCAGTTCCAATGAGGATGCGTGGCTTGGTTGAAGAAGCAACTTTGGCCTCCAGGGGCCCAGGACTGGGGTTGCACCACTTGGCAGGGCAGAGTCCAGGTGCAGATACAGGTATGATGGAAGACTTTTATGTCCCTGAGACTTAAAATCAGGAGGCAAGCCAGCAAGGCCTTGGAGTCACTTTGGGTTCAAGTGTTGCAGATCCAGTCCTTCTCACCCAGACAGGGGAACAGCAGGCAGGAGGGCAGCACAGCAAGACAGCAGTTCAGCAGGGTGGCTGCCTTTCAAAAGCACAGCAGTTCTTTTTCCTGGTAGAATCTTCACAGGTCCAGAAGTGTACTGAAGTGGTGGTGTCAGCGGTCCAGTACATATACCCAGTTGTGCTTTCTAAGTGAGGGTGACTTCAAAGAAAGCTTTTTGAACTGCACAGAGGTCCTCCTTTCTTGCCCTGCCTCCATACTCACTACAGGGGGGTATGCAGCCATTTGTGTGGGGACAGGACACAGCCTATTCAGGTGTAAGTGTGAGGCTGTTCCCAGCTCCTCCCTCCCATCCTGCCTAGGGTGGCCCATCAGGATGTGGATGGCCCATCAAGTCACACCTAAGCTCCCTTTGTGTGTGGCTGTCTAGAGGGAATGCACAAAGTCCAGCTGTTACCCACCCCAGATGTGTACTCAGAGACAGGCTGCAGGCACAAAATGGAGAGAGGTGCACGAGGAGGGCAGGCTGCTGGCTGCGACTTTAGCATGGTAATCGGTTATATTTTAGACAGGAAGGGCCATGGGGGACACAGTTTTTTTGAATGGGTAAAGGTCAGAGTTACACTGGGAGAATCGATAGTTGGAAGAGGTTTTTTGAATTTAGCAGATTGAGCGTTGCACACGAGTTTTGCTTCTTTCTCACTTTCATTTTAATTTTAGCAGCTTGTTAAGCAATTTATTGAGTGCGTGGGTGTAGGGGGTTGAACACATCGAGGGAAAGGGACACGCATGGTGTTTTAGCACATGGGTTTTTGTACTAGGTAGGAAGGGGAGTTGTGGGGTAATGAGGGTGGTGATAATGGGCATGGTAATATTGTTTTGTGAAGGTTAGCAGTGAATAGTTAGCTGAGCTGTCTCTTTTATTTGTTGCAGAGACCCCTGACGAAGAGCCTTTTAGGCTCGAAATGCATTGGGAATAAAGTAACGAGTCTACTTGTACATTTCACCTTTACCTTTACGTGTCGCTGTGAAATGCCTGGATGGGCACGCAGGTGACATATGAAAAAGTCAAATAAAGAAATAAGGTGGAATCATGCTGGCTCCGTGGTGACTTAATGAGCCCGGAAGAGTGATGGAATAAGGAATTAAATAATTAACTGGTATCAAGTGATGACAATGGATAACTTAAGAGTAATGGTTTAAAAAGAGGGATGTTTTCCCATACCGCAGTGCGACAGATGGGTGCGCGAGTTATGTGCCCTTAGGTATACTTATGTATGAGCTGTGAGCTGGGGCGGTTCACAGCATCTGATCGCACGCACTATCAGATGTTAGACTTTCGTATAATGAAAAATCAAAAAAAAAGGGAAGGAGTGCATTCTTACCACATATTTTTCTAACTTTCTATAAGTGGCATTTATAAGAACTGCAATTTCAAATCCAACTTCACCGTAAGTTGTGATTTTAAATTGTGAGGCCAGAGACACCACTCTTTAAAAGTCTATCTCTTCGCAATTAGGAATTACACTTAAAATATGTAATAAGGTAGTCCCAATGTTATCCTATGGGAAATATGGGCCCTACAGTAGTGAAAAACAAATTTAGGAGTTTCTCACTACCAGGGCATGTAAAACTAAAAAGTACATGTCCTGCCTTTTAGATACATTGTACCTTGCCATCTAGGTTACCTAGGGCCTTCCTTAGGAGTGACTTACATGTATAGAAAGGGATGGTTTAGGCCTGGCAAGAGGTTTATCTTGCCAGGTCGAAATGGCAGTGTAAACTGCCCAGAGATGCTCTGCAGTGGCAGGCCTGAGCCGTGGTTAGAGGGCTACATAAGTGGGTGGCACAATCAGAGCTGCAGGCCCACTAGCAGCATTTAATTTACAAGCCCTGGGCACATGTAGTGCACTCTAATAGGGACTTATAAGTAAATTAAATATGCCAGTTCGGGATGAGCCAATATTACAATGTTTAGGGAAGAGAGCACAAGCACTTTAGCACTGTGTAACAGTGGTAAAGTACACAGAGTCCCAAAGCCAGCAACAACGAGGTCAGAAAAATGGAGGAGGTAGACAAAAAGTTCGGGGCAGGGGACCACCCTAAGGCTGTCAGGTCTAACAGTGTAAAAGATATATTTGCCCCGCATTACCATGGTAGACACTAACAGCTGCACCTTGCTATCCCTCAATGTGCGAGTACTTACCTCGTCCAATGAAAGCCGGCCGAATTGGAAATATTTATTCCAACGTGACCCAGACATTCTTTTGCTCCAAGAAACCCACATCTTGAAACAAGATCAACACCACATGAGGCATATTGAGTACCCCCTCCAGTTCTAGGCCGCAGCCCCCACCTAAACTGCCGGTGTTGCTATATTTTGCAAAGTGCATTTTGTTCCCCGACCCCTGTCAATTACAAGAGAATTTACAAGCACCCTGATCTGAAGGACTTTTCATACTACTCACATGTCCACGCATCGTATTGCAGCATCGACTACCTCGCTTACAAGTCCTGCAGCTTTTCAGTTAACAGCAGAATGCCGCACTGTGGGAACCCTCTTCCTGTTTGATGGCCCAACTACTGTATGTGAGAAGTTTACTCGTCTGTTCTGACATTGCAGGTTGATTGACCCCCTCTGCTCACCTTTCCCCAGCACTTCTTTCTACTTTTGATTTCCTCCTTTCCCTTTCCTCCTTCTCTGGGTGGGGGCTTTCCCCTTCTTCCCCCTTAGTCCCGTATAGGTATTCATACATATATTTCTTTTTTCTCTTCTCTTTTTGTTTATTGGGGAATGTTATGTCTCATCACGGTTCAAGGGAAGGTATGGAGATAATATATATATATCTCCAAAATGCCTGTAAGGTTCGACCGGATACAAATCCACTCCAGTCACGAAAAACCACAGTACCGCGGCTCCAGTGTTACAGCGTGTTTATTTCCACAACATCAGCAACAACGTCCCAACGTGTTTCGGAGCCTTCTGCTCCTTGATCACGAGAGCAGAAACCGTCGAACCTTACAGGCATTTTGGATATATGGGGTTCGCTACCCCGCCGCAGGCTCACCGTAACAAGTGGCTTGGGCTAAGCAAAGTGTAAAAGATGGAATATATATATATATATATATATATATATATGACATTGCTATTCTTGTAAGTGTCTAAGCGGGAGCACTCCCAGGCGACCGTACGAATTCCCATGTACACCTCTGTTATCAACTGAAGCATTTGGGGAGCGGCAAAAGGTTTTCTATAAGGAAGTGACTCATACAAAATTCAAACAGACCAAGGAATAAGAGTGGTTTGACCCAGCATGCAAACTGGCCAAGAGTTTATTAAGATCGGCTATTGTAGAAGGCGACAGGCCCAAAATTAGTAAAGCTAGACACACCTATAAAGCCTGATTGCAACAGGCAAAAAGGAACTGAGACGAAAAACTTTGCCAAGATTTGCTTGCTGCTAGCAAATTAAATGATAACAGAACTTTTTGGAGATTAGTAGCCCAAACAAAGTCAGGAAGTGCGAAAACCCATCGCTATAATATACCTCCTGAAAAATGGGTGTCGCATTTTACTGTCCTTTATACAGCAAAAGACTACAATGATTGTGAGCTAAATAGCTGTCAGGCACCTCCTACAAAGACACCTACTGCAGACACCAAAGTAGCTGTTACCCCTGTTTCTTTTAGCCTAGATAAAACAAGTAGTGCCATTAACTCTCTAAAATATGCCAAGGCACCAGGTCCAGATACATTCTAGGAGACCTGTATAAAACTGAGCCTCTAATCTGGACGATTTACGTGAACCTGTTATCTAATGCAATAGTTGCAGGGGGTAAATTAACAGAATCTTGGAGGGGAGCAGAAATTATAACAATATTTAAAAAGGGCGATGCAAGCAACCCCTCAAATTACAGGCCAATCAGCCTAATTGATAACACACAATTTTGTTTCGCTAGCCAAGTTTTAAACAAACTGCTGTATTGGATGGACTTCAATAAAATCGTGTCGCCTTCCCAATCTTATTTTAGGCCAAAGGTCAGCACAGTTGACCAGATTTTCAGATTCTCAATTCTGTACTGGAAAACTATCTTATTACAACACCAAAGGCTTTACGTTGCGTTTATAGATCTAAGAGCTGCATTTGATCTCATTTCACTCCCAAATCTATGGCACGTTTTACTAAACATGGGGATCCCAGGCAATCTTCTTCAGCTTATAATCAAACTCCACGAGAAAGATTTTGCACAAGTTCACTGGGGCGCAAATGGAGAGCTGACTGAACGCATCCCAATCGAACGAGGTGTGCGCGAGGATGTGTTCTGGCACCCACACTGTTTTCATTATATATGAATTATATTGTCAAAGTCTTGGAAAATTGTAGAAACGACTCTCCTGTTTTGAACAACAGGAAGGTACCTATTTTACATTTCACTGATGATTCTCTCCTCATCTCTAAGACACCCATGGGCCTTCAAATTTTAATTGATAGGTTTTTAGGTTTCTGTAGCTCAAGGGGACTGGAATTAAATGTTTACACAAGACCAATTTCATGGTGATGGGCAAGGGAGCGAGCAAACAAATGGTCATTCATATTGGTAGCGAGGCACTTGACAGGGTAGACAGCTTTGATTACTTAGGGGTGAGACTTATGGAGAACATTAAGTGGCTGAGCCAATTAAATGAGAGCACCCTTGTAATTGAGCACAGATCAAATGCTATTACTAGAAAACTATCTCTGTTCTGCAAGTCCTCCACTTGGTAGTACTATTGGCATCCTGCATTCCGTTAGTGCTCCATGCCAGATGGTGGTGGTGCTTAAGACAGTAGCTTCAGCATCAGGGAAGTCTCGCAGCCTGTTTGAAGATTGTTGATTCTTTCAGCCTATATCTGCATTGGTAAATATGGCCCTGCAATCAGTCAGGGGTTGACCTTCAGTCCCCCACAGTGGCAGTCTAACATGTGGCAGTCTGATGCCTTTTCATTAGGCTGGGGTGCTCACCTGGGCAAAATCATGGTCCTAGGCCTTTGATCTGTGTCGGGAGAGTGCCTACATGTCTTGAGCTGCTGGCTGATGGTCATGGATTGACTAGAGAGGATTCAACTATATAGTGGGCCCAGCAAAGGGACATTTTTCTGGTAGCGACGCACCTTACTGGTGTCCTCAGCATAAGAATGGATGCTCTGAGTCGCAGGTCCTTGGAATGCCATGAGAGGGGACTTCATCCAGAAGTGATGGAAATTATCTTTTCCTTATTGGCATGTCCATACGTGGATCTCTTTTCCATAGTCCAGAACCTAAAGTGTCCATGGTTTTGTGTCATGCGCTTTCCCCTGAATGGCTTCCTGTGGGATGCTTCTGGGTTCCGCTGGTCAAGGGCCTGCTTTACACATTCCTGCCAACCCCCACTTCTGTCAAGACACAACAGAAGGTGTGGGAAGATCACTGATCCTCATCACTCTGAATTGGGTGAGTAGTATTAGGTATGCTGATCTGTTGAAACTCAGCTCCGTCTGCCTCGCCCACAACAGGTGAACCTTCACTCGCAACAAGATGACCAGGTTCTTTGCCCCAATCCACAAATGCTGCGGCGTCATGTGTGGAGACTGAGCGGTTTAAACCCCAGAATTCTGCTTGCTGCCTGTAGTTGCTAACGTAATTTTGGAAACCTGCCACAAAAATCCTTCATGCTGTCACTGTTAATGTTTATTCTGTGGTGCGAGTGTTTTAAAGTACTTAAGTCTTGCTTTTCCAATGTTCTACGCTTCGATGTGTCTTTTGCCATCAGGGCCTAGGTGTGGCTTCTGGAGACTTATTTGACTTCCACCCCTACTCCATAATCAGCCATCTCTGTTTACGACACCAGTAGTGGCATATTTTCTAATAGGTTTGCCTTATTTGTTTCCTCTCACACTGTTCATTATTACTTTGTGAGATTTGAATCTTGTTCTGATGTTCCTTAAGGCATCCCCATTAGAGCCAATGCACAGTTGCTTGGTTCAACTGGCTTTGAAATCTATTGTGTAAGTGGCAATAAATTCAGCCTGTAGGATGGCTGAACTCCAGGCCCTCTTGGTCCACTTTTTTTTCTGTTCAACTGCCTCTATTTAACTCTCTTGATAGAAAACGACCAGTAGAGGTCAGTAAAGTACCAGAATTGCTTTCTGCTTGTTCAACTGCCTCTATTTAACTGTCTTTATAGAAAACGACCAGTAGAGGTCAGTAAAATACCAAAATTGCTTTCTGACGAGGGACTTTTTTTTTTTTCCTGGCAACTGTTTCTATTTAACTTTCTTGATAGAAAACGACCAGCAGAGGTCAGTAAAATACCAGAATTACTATAGCATTCTCTAGATTCCAGTCCATAAAAATTGTCTTCCACGAGCCCCCGTAGACAATAATATTTTTTTCAAATCTTGTATTTTCAGTGATATGACCACCAAAGGCCCTGATTTTATATTAAAAACAGAGCTTTGGACTATACAATTTCCCGCTGAAAGGCAATATTTCTCTCCATGTGTTCCCATACCTGGCGTGTCACGCAATTTGGTGCTTACTTTCCCTCCATGTTAAAGAACAGTAGATGTTTCAGCACCCAGGCTAATGTGCTGCATAGCTAAATTAATATAAGGTCCCAAAGGCGAGACCGATTGCATTGCAAATGCTTGTTGCTAGTTTTGGTGGGGTGCACTTTGCTTTGAATTCAGGGGGTGCACGGATTGCTTTTGCGTTAGGTGATTTTTGCAAGGGTTATGCTACCCTATGAGGGCCTTATGCCAACTTGACCACATTTTGTGTTCCCTGCCTGCACGTGAGGTTTTGTCCCTTGAGCTGTATTTCTGTTTTTTGGAGACGTTACATATGGCAGGTTCAAGGGCTCCATTTTGTATTCTTCTAAATGATTGTGTGACTAATGCTTACCTCTATTATAGAGGTTCTATGACCTATTTTCATTCTTGGAACATGGTTGTTCCGCAATCATGGCTTGATATGTTATCTGGAATGCATTGTCAGAATATTTTGACCCTAGGAGGTTAGCTCTTAAGGCCATGTCTAGCATTTATCTGGGAGGATTTCTTCTTTTCTTTAAGAGAATGTTCTCCTTTATGGTGCTTCTCTTCCTTAAGAATATACTGAGTTTTCCTTTCCACATACTTTGATAAGCTGGTGTAGTTACATTTTTCCTATCGGGTGGTTGGATGTCCTCTGTCTCCCTGGGGACATTTTCTTTCTCTAATCAACAATGTATCTTTTTGTGACTTACAGTTCTTTTAGGGTTTATATATATATATATATATATATATATATATATATATATATATATATATATATATATATATATATATATGAGCCCTCGTCTGTTTTACAGTCAGATTTCAGTTCGGTCTAATATTCCAACTGAATATCTTCTTTTGATATTTCCATGGGTTGGGTTGTACTTTATTTTGACCTATTGGGCCCGGTGTGGTTGTAAGTTTTTGCTCTTGGCAAGGTTTTATTTTCTCGTGTTTCTCTTAGGCTAATAATAGTAATAGCCTCTCAGGATACTTTTGAGCAGTTGGCATTATCTTGATGCGAAGTCACCCAGGATATATGGCGTACACACAGGTGTAATGTTTCTGTGTTGTGCATATTTAGATATAGCTTTGCTATATACAATAAGACAGGATACGTATTAGATTTTTGCAAATCTTACTATGAGTTGCAGTTTGCTTTTCTCCTCACTGTAGGTTTATCTGTGACTGTATGTCATATCCTGTAGATATAGTCATTTGTATATACATATATATATATGTATTATGAGTATGGATCTACATATATATATATATATATATATATATATACCATAAATAATTAACAAACAATGCACAAATCTATATAGCTCATACTGTGTGTGTGTGTGTGTGTATAAATATATATGATTGCACCGCCATGGCAGATGGAAGGCACTACCGTCGATAAGGATCGGCAATTATTCAAATTGCTGGAGCAGCGCCATATGACTGACTCCTGCGGTATGTGATTGGGAACTGCCGCGGTTTGGCGAGGGGTTGATATTGTGAGACATTTAAGAAGCAACAGTGCACTTTGTTGAGAAACAAGGGAGAGAGAACTGCTTAAAACGTACCCATCCATGGGAACATTTACGGCGAATGCGCCGCAGCGGGCATGTGTATTGTCATGCAGACGGGGATTTTGAATATCGTGGGGGCCCGCTGTATCATTGAGAGATCTGGAAACATCGGATCTAAGGGAACTGGACATTGGTCTGGAAGCCTAAAAAGGGTGGTCCTCTCTTTGTTTCCCATGATTTCCTCATCCAATGAGGTGAATTTTTGCAATTCAAAAAGTGTAACGCTGGTAATGTTTCACTTGCAATGCGAGCTGGAAGAAGGCTAAACGCCAAAACGTGTCCTCGCTGAATAAAAGCCATTTAATAACCCCCGAGAGTGCAAGGACTTTCCTTTTGGAGATGTGAGCGTGATTTATTTACACGGACCCACCACCGTGTACCAGTGCACCCGCCTCGATCGAAGAGTGCAGCAGTAGCCTTTTGGTGGAATGAGGAGCAGTATATATATATATATATATACACACACACACACACGCACACACACACCCACACACACCCACACACACACACACACACACACACACACACACACACACACACCTACCTATATAGATTTGGGCATTGTTTGTTCATTATTTATGGCATATTCATATCTGGATAATAGACATCTTTCCATCTCTACGGGGTCTATGCGTTGTGGGGCCCTTGTAGTGGTCATTTTACCTAATGACGTTTTCTCCAAGAACAGACTTTGATTTGCATCTATATTTCTTTTTGGGTTGGTCTTTCCGATTTACGATGAATGCGTTAATTCATCTAAGCTCTAATGTGGATAAGTTCTGGAACTTTTTTCTGAATATCTTATGACAGGTTCTTTTGAATACTTCTTAACTGGTGTAGAGAACTGTAGTTTACAGGGTATTCGTTATTGCCTCTGGCCCTTCTAGTCGATAGGCTCATTTCACCCTTTAGGGTTCATGTACTACTGTTGACTGTTGTCTTCTGACACAGTGTTATTCAGTTACCCTCTGGGCATGATTTTTACTGTGCCAGTAGGGTTCTTTTTATTTATATTTCCTGTACTCCTTGCCACAATTTTTATAAGGAGCTCATGCTCTTTTTCTTATAATTCCTACATACATCTGGTCTATTGTTAATTTAGACCAGCTGGTTCTCTCTAAAAACTTTTGTAAGATTAGTTTGCATACCCTCCTCCGGGTGGGTATAGCTATGGTATTTAATTCAAAAGTTAAGGAATCTGTGGCTAGATGTCCCTATCAGATGAACAAGTTACTTACCTTTGGTAACGCATTATCTGGTAGAGGCATAGTCTAGCCGCAGATTCCTTAACGCACTACCCATCATCCCCACTCTGTGAACGATTTGTAGTGTAAGAGGTATTTCCTTTTACCACCCTGGTTTATACACCAGTGGTCAGTGTTCAAATAGCTATGTGCTTTATCGATTCATTTGATCTTTCCTTATGGACCTTGTCTGGGTGTAAGGGTTTTACCCTTTTTCAGCAATGGTTTTATACACCAGGGAGCGTGCTTTAATGTGATTGTGTGATTTAAGAATCTTTTGGTCTTACCTTGTAGATCTTGACTTGGTATTGCCATACCATTCATTTCTGTTGTTCAGTTATTGTTTCAAAGAGACATTGCTACTTTTTGGCACACTGTTTCCACAGCCAGTTTCTATAGTGGCTCCGTGTTGTGCCTCGGAAGGTTTCACAGAAGAAACTGACGTCCGCGCGCCAGAGGGAACTTATATGACTCAATTGACGTCACAACTGGAGTTGACGTCATCACGGAGTCATACGATGCCGTCCCCCGGCGCGCAGAGGTACTTCTGAACAATTTCCGAATCCAGTCTGATGCCTGGGGAGAATTCAAAAGTTAAGGAATCTGCAGCTAAACTATGTCTCTACCATATAATGCGTTACTGAAGGTAAGTCAGTTAAGACAACAGTAATTTGTTGTACCTGCTTTGACTTATATGTCAAAGGTCAGTGACTAACACACCAAAGAGAGCAATCTGTTTTTAGGTCATGTTAAGTTTATTTACTACCTTTTTATTACTATTACATCCTGCAGTCTAGCATTCTCTGCATATGGGTACAATTCCTCATTGCTGGCTGACCAAAAAACTGTTCCATAGCTGTCAAAGTCAGGGTTTGTGCGCCAGGACTGGGTGCACACCTTTTTGCCATACACAGTTACACTTTCAAAAATAAATCATGATTGACGGAAGGTTGTATAATACTTCATGCAACGTGCTATGATTGTAACTATCCACAAGTTTTCCATGCCATAGAACTCGTGAACAAGCTGTAACCTACATGTGCTTTCTGTTACTCTTGGCCTATCTTGATGATTGTTGCATGTGTACTGTATTTCTGTATCAATCTAAAACTCAATAAACAGAATTTGAAACAAAAATAAATCATAAGAATTGGGTCAAATAGTAAATTTTGCAGCACCGTTTTCCAACAAAATTGACAAAAAAGCTATAAGTTGTAGAAGCTGTTGTGAAAGGGCACTTATGTAATATTTCAACACTTACGTTTTAGAATAACCACCACTTTGCCCACTGCAGCTTGCATCCCAGCCATGCTCCAGAGTTCAGTGAAGTTGTGTTTGTTTTTTACTGGTCAGATTTATTTGGGTTGGATACAGCTAGGGTACTTTTCATGGCTTCTGACCCTGATACGTATCAGTACATTTACCCTCACTTCCACTGAGTAGGTATTGGCTAGACAAACTGTATAGCTATAACAGTAATAAACAGTGATACCATTAGTAGTTCTGTAGTCCCTGCTGGCCGCTTCCTTATGTGTATAGCTCAGAAACCTTACTGCTCAGTGTACCATTTTTATGATCAGATTGGAATTAGTCAGCCTTGATAGGAAATCCACAATAAACCTCCAGATTAGATGCCTCTTCATTTTCTTTTAAACCAACCAGGTGAAGGTTACTGCTCTGAGACCTCCTTTCCAGATTATTAACTTTGGATACTGGGAGATCACTCAGCTCCTGTTTTATACTTGCAGAGACACCGCATAACACAATTGCGACTCTGTCCGAATGAAGAAGCCAGTTTGAAATGTCGGTAAGTCACAGCTTGATAGGTGACATCTCCGTTCAGAAAGGAGGCTGCCAGCACCACTCCCCGCATGCACACACAGGTGGACCACCATGTATTGCCTGGTTCATGCTTCGACAGTGGGAGTCCATATGATAGGGGGCAATGGAGTGTACTTAATCACTATCCCCATGCCTTAAGTTCTCCACAGTTGGTACTCAGTAGTGGTAAGGGGCAGTAAGAATAGTAGTGGAGGAAGCTCTACAGATCCACGACCATATCCCTCAGAGGTTGGTCATGCACTCTGCCTAGACAAGCTTCTAACTGTACTGTTCATGTTGGCTCTCTCCTTGGGCTCAAGTTTGGGAAATTTCCAACCTTTCAGACATGCATATTGGAAATAACCCAGCATCACCTTTCTCACAAACTAGGCAGGCACCATGACACATAATACATACACTCATATTCCTGATCTTTTTGCTGACTTGTTCTTCAGATCCTTTTCTATCATCCAAATGTCTATGGGTGTGCCTAAATACTCCAACCATCCCTTGCACCCAATACTGTACCATGCTCTACATGCCATGACAGTCACCTCCCCCACATTGCTGGCTAAATGGGAAAGGGCTATTAGGAGTCACCCATGAGCTGAGCGATAGTAGGAAGGCTACAGTTTGAAATGTATCTGTCTCTGCCAGATATCAATTAATCCAATTCAAAGTGATCCATAGAGATTGCATCAAGCTAGTAAATATACACTGCAAGGACGTGACTAGGTCCAACAGATTTACATGCAGTCTGTTCCATTGATATGACACCTACGTACAAGATCTTGGAATGCTCTGGAATACAAGCTCTGTAGTGTTGGGTGAACAATATCTTTTGTTAAGCATCCTATGCCACCTCTTATAAAGTTCAGACTCCAAACTAGGTTTATATTGTTTGCTTTTCTTATGGGCAAACTACTACTTCCAGTGCATTGGCTACATAATCCCTCGTCATCAAACTCCCAACGGTTGCACATGTTGCCTGTTATCTCCATGTCTTGGATTATGTTATGTTACTAGATTTTATAAAGCGCTCATTCACCGAAGATCTTCCTTGGTGCTGAGCAACAGAGAACAACGTACAGCTTGCAATGGCAATTGTGTCACTGACTCTATCCACCGAGATTTTGTGATATGATATTTGGAGCCAATGACTGGAATGCAGAAATGCAGTGAGCTCTCTAACAGACACATAGTCTCCCTTTCAACCTCTGAAGCTTGCATGCATCCTTGGTTACCATTCAGATTCCATCCTGTCACTGAAAGCTGGTAAACACATATAGGGCCCAGCGAACCCATGTATACCAGTGACATTTTATGAAACCGTTGGGATCTCCATGTGTCTTTCACCGCAGTGAACTACTCTACATAGTATAATATTCAGAGTGCAGTTCCATAAGGCTAACAATACGTTACTTTTACTGGTGTTGTTGCTTGTGCATTCATGTTTATTGAAACTTCAACAAAATGCATTTAAAAAACAAAACAACACATTACAGCATCCTACCCCCCTGGTTTTCATGTCGAAGGAATTAAATAAATTAGATACCACACCTTAACAATGACAAAATATCTATGTACTTATTTGGGAAAATGGTAAAATATTTTTCTGTCAAGAAACACAGGAGAATATCGTGAGAAATGGATGTTGAAGCACAGTTATCTTTCTTTTCTTGATCCTGGCTTACTCAGGAAGAGGGAGTCGCCCTTCAATTATGACAACACTGAAGGTTTTTTTTAATTCAAAGTCTTTTTCTGATAGAAGAGACATTAATGCACTGTACATTTAGAATCTGCTGAGAATCTAGTTGTTTTTATACAAATCAAATCATTGAAGAAGCCGGAATCAGTACGCTCTAGAGGAATGTATGGCATTGCTGAGATCCCACAGCTCCCCTTGCTACCCGCTCTTTAGGAAAACCTCTCTGGTTAGGCTTTGACATGAATTTTCTTACTTGTGGGAAACAATATACTAGGTTTACAGCTTTTCTTTGCCATTTACTGCTTTCCTTAATATTTCTGTTTTGCTACCTCAGGAGTTTTGTGTTCCTCATGCGTCTTCTTTTCTGCTCATTTTCAGGGGGAAGAGTGGTTTGGATTTATGCTGTGGTCACCCCTTGTTGTTCTGGCGTAACACTACTGGGTTCTTACTGAGTGACTCTAAATATAGATTTTTATCTCTTTAGTTCATAACATTTAAAATCAAATTTCTGGGCTTAGGCTGTGATCTAATTCAGCAGTGAATAGTTTGAATTTGTGTAAATTTTGTTTTTAAAGTATTCCTCTAGTATACAACATTTGAACAATGTACTGGACAAAATGGTGTATACATTAAGTGACACTGCTAAATTTGCACTTCTCATTTGGTTGTCAGGTCCTGAGCCAACGCTCTTTGGAAAGCCAAAGTTTTCTTGTATGAGACTTCATTACAAACACACGGGCATCAGTGGATATTTTCACACTCTGAGAGCAGTGACGCGGCATCCTGAAGAAGATGGAAAAGGTGAGAATGAAAAATCGATTAAATGCAAAGGAGTCCCTAAAAATGTACCATACCCCCCACTTTGAAACATATCCAAAATGGCACCAGGGAAGTGAGTCCGACTTTCTGTAGGAGAGTTTGCAGTGGTTATCCTCTCTAGGAAACGCAGGGAGTGCAAAATAATTTAGCCACAATTACAAGATTTACAGGCAGTTCTGAATAAGCACCGAAATAATCCAAGAAATCAAATATTGCCTACTAAGACAGACCTTTCCCATGAGTATTTGGGCCAAATGATTCAGCACAATTTTCAGATAAATTGACTTGATAGTCAAACACCTTCTGAAGAGGCTCTCATGACATAGTTCAGTACTGTTTTGGTGTGCCAGGCAAGTCCGATCTTCAACAGAGATATTGGAAGGTGAGGGCTCTTCTCAAGAATACCTAGTACAGAATATTTTCAGTCCAATTTCTCTTACAAATGGCAATTTGTTTTTACAGGGGCTCACCTAATATGAGTATGCCTTCTATCATGTTTCAAAATGTTTGCGCAGCATCACTTTATTCCTCCGCCATCCCCATATTAAGTACAGCAACAATCTATTGATGTCTTTGAAAATCTTGCCAGGACAATCATCTTGGAAACAGTCAGTCTGCCCATCTAAGATAGGAGCAGTTTAGCCCAAAAGCGCAGTAAATTCCCTGGCCCATCATCTTCCCCAGATTCCCCTTGATCGTGTCCCAGTCCTCATGGAACACTTGGATTCCTAGGTATCAAAAGGATTTTGATCTCCACTGCATCTACAAAACGGGGAGAGCTGCATCATTGATATATGCATTGGTCTTCAGGGGAAATATACATAATTTACGTTTATTTACAAGAAGACCGGATTGGGTGCCAAACCTTTCTGTGTGGACAAGAAGGACCCAGAAGTCCTCTTGGATTACATAAATATATCAAAACACCATCTGTGTATAATGACAGGATTTGCATGTGGCCAGGGTCACTCATCTAAGTAGTTCTATCTGAGCGTGGCCCATATGGGCTCCATTGTCAGGGCAAACAGCATGTGGAAAAGAGTACCCCTGCTGCATGCCCCATTGATTCCACCAAGCCTCTGAGATAATCTTGCATGTTTATACCCTTGCTGTTGGATTCGTATACTGTTGGTGCACCCCCCTCCAAACTCTGTTCCACATCCCATTCCTTCCATTACTACTTGCAAGAAATCCCATATCTAAATGTCAAAAGATTTTTCCTTATCTATTGCACCATGTCAGGCTTTCCAGCCCCCAGAAGTGGGTTATTGACCAGATGATGGATTCTGCAAATATTTGGTGAGGTATTCCTACCTGGGATAAAGCTAAACTGGTCTTGGTGACTAAGCTCCGGTTGTAATGGGGATAACCTATTTGCCAGTAGAGCAGCAAGGATCTTATAGTGTACATTTCCCATTGACAAGGGGCACTAAGATCCTACTTCCAGAGGGTCCTAGCCTGTTTCCAGCAACGCAAATATTATTATTGCCTCAGACATAGTAGGGGGCAGAGTGCCTACTTCACAAAATGCTTGAAATACCTTTAGGAGGTAGGGTTCAAGTATATCAGTGTAATTAGCATAGAACTCTGTGGGCAGTCCATAGCTGGCCGTAGTTTTACCAGCTGCCAGTCCCTTCACTGCTGCCCTCACCTCCTCTGCCATTATTTGGGGTCTCCAACAACTGGGTCTGCTCAGGCATTAGCCTATTCAGTTGAGCATTCTGGACATATGTTTGTTGTTCCCCTGTTATATGTACTCTAGTCCTTTTTCAATGAAAGAGTAATAAACATGTTCTGTCTTGTTTATCTCAATTTTAGTGCTGGCTACTTTATCTGTCACCTGCAGGTCAGTGATGGTAGTTGTGTTCTGTCTGGTGGTGGCAGCCCAGCCTGTCTAGGGCCTCTCCGTATTCCTTTCTTGTTTGTATTAACTGTGATCTTTTTGTTGTGTCACTAAAAGTCTCCAATGTCTTTAAAATGCCTTCAAATTTCCTAAAGCTCTGTTCTAGGTCCTTTCACACTCTAAATGGCATACCCATTAAGATGCTCTTAATTGTAACCTTGAATGCCTCCCTTCAGTGGTTGCATTCCCAACAAAACCTGCATTTGCCTAAAAAACTGTATAATTGAAGTCCAGGGTGCCTCTCTGTAAGGCGAGTCAAGTAAAGCTGCGGGCTGCAGTCACCACAGTGGGATTCTACTGATATGCAACCCCCCCATCTCAAGGCGAACATTAGTTGTCCAATAGTGTATTAACTGAGATATTCAGTGTGAAGAATCTTCCCCTGAAACCATGGATTGCACAACAACAGGTCAGTTCTTGTGTGAAGTACATGCACATGACATTAATAAGATGAATCATTTTCTTCAGGGTGCATTGTGCGCCATATGCCAGACAGTTCCCAGTTGCCGAGCCAAACCACTAATCTAATCACCAGCTGGGCAGGGTGCCAGAGAGTGGTGGCAGACATCTGCCCATGCCCACACTCTGGGCGCAGTTAAAGTCACCACCTCAAACTATCATGCAGTCCATATTGTCAAGAACCAGCCTATCAACTGAGTCAAGAAAATCGAGCTGCTGATTATTTGGTGCATACATACTCACCAGCCTAAGCCCCCCCTCTCCCCCGAATCCAATTTTCCCATTAGTATGTCTACCTTCAACGTCATTTATGAGCTCAGCCATCCGGAACCGGACATGCAAATCCAGCCATATAAGTGTACCCCTGGCATAGGAAGAGTATGTGATGCCAAACAATTGCCCCCTTCATCTACAAAGTAGTTTCCCCCAATTTGTCCCTGATGAGGTGTGTTTATTGAAAGAATGCAATATGGATACCTCTTCTCTTAATGCAGTCATGCATTTTATAACTTTTTGTCTGATTACCCAAGCCACACACATTCCAGGTTAAGAGATTATAACTTTGATCACCTGCCATTACTTTTTGTCAGAGGTTCGCAAGAGCAGGAGTAGACCCTCTTCCCCCGGTTGTGACCAAGACAAGCGCCCACCCCTGTGCCCCCGTACGTCCAAGTGCTGCAATATGACTTGCAAACGAGCCCCTTTGTTAGTGTCCTTCTGACCTTGCCTCTCAGCAACATTTTGCAAACAACAATATCCCTACTGTTTCCCTCTCTGGATCCAGCATGAACATACTGCCGGCTACTTCAGCCTAGAATGTAGTATGAAACCTCCTGTGTAGAGAACACATGGGCAGTGTAGGGGGTAAAGCGTGTACTCAATAGAAGTACTGCTCCCTTAACAACCACCCGGCAGCAACTGCAATTGTGCAACGCAAGTAATCACATTCGCCCTACTTGACATTCACCCTTTTAATGTAACCATTTCTTGCTTACCATTCGTAACTTATACCCCTAGCTTACTACAAAAGTTAGTTAACTTTACGTGTATGTGCAGTACTCTTACACCTTTCAGAGTTCATACTCCTCAGAGTGCCTAAACACATACAGATCAATGTAATTCAGAGCAGAAAATATCAGTACACTGAAGACACAATCTTGTCTGCGGTCATTGGCGTCACTGTCAGCAATACAGAGCTGTCCATCTCGTCTTCCTCATTCTCTGTTTTTAGCAATTCAGAGTCAGAGTGCGATTCAGGAAACCCTGGTCAGTGATTGCATCCGGTCCCACTGACTTGCGACACTTAGTGCTTCTTGTTGCACCGCTGTGATCGGTTCCATCACCAGTCTGGAGGATCTCTGTCACCTGCAGTTTTCCTCTTCCCTGACCTGTATGGCTTAGGGGGCAGCGGCTCAAAAATTTTCACACCATGATCAGTCGGCCACTTGGTGGACCTGCTCTATATCTCACAGGACTTGGAGAAGAAGCATGTCTTATTGTTCATTATGAGTTTTAAGTTTGCGGGAAATGGCAGCATGTATGTGATATCCATATGGCGGATATGAAGGAGTACCTTTTAGCTTTAACTTCCACTTTGTAGTTCAGGAAAATAAAGATTCTTTGGTTATCAACTGTCATTGTGCAAATTTTCCTAGTAAACTGCAGGATAACATCTCTTTCCCGGTAATTTACCAACCAGGCTACCACCAGATGTGGAGGGGCACCAGCATTGTTTGAACCCTGTGAGCCCTTTCTGAGATAAAATGTTGCGACAAGCCTGCCGGTGCTGTCTTGTCTAGTATCCGTCTCTCCAGGAAGGCAACCATATAATGGCCCTCTCTTCTCTCAGGGAGACCCAATTCTTACGTTATGGTGGCGTGATCTCCCTTCTGCATCACTGCTCTAGCCTCGAGCACTCAGAATTTTTTAATTTCTTTTGCATGTTGAACATTTGCTGGCACAGTTCCTTCATCATAACCTGGCACTCGTCCATGATTCTTTTGTTGGCGGAGACCCTTTCCTTCTGTCGGTCTGCTTGTAGTAAGGTAAGGTTTGTAGCCACTATGTTGATTTTATTCTTCACCACCTCTCTGGATTCCTTGTTTGTTGCCAGGACATTGTCCAGTTTGTCCTATTCCATCACATTCTCCACTTGCGATGGAGCATCAGCCCGTGGGTCCAACTCAGAGGTAGGTCCTCCAGTTTAAGCTGGTCTGTGCCTGCCCTTTGGCATCTCCTCCAGGAGGGGTCAGGGGTCATTTCAAATCTAGATCCAACCAGACCAGCTCCCTCCCACTTAGGGGGTTATTTTACGCAGGATCACCACGAGGACTCCGTACTTTACTGAACACCTTGTTCGCTCCTTGATGATCAGCTATGCTTCCTGCAGGTCATTACTTCATTCTTTGCACCGCCCAAAGCATCAAACCGGCTACGAGAAGTGGCCCGCCCCTCCTCCACTTGCCACAGAGGCTCCTGTGAGGCCCTCCATCAGGGGTTCCAGTATACAGGGCCCTCTTTTTTCTCCCAGAGAAAATAGGTCAGTGCGAGGAGCCCACACTTCGAGGACAATTTCCACCAAGTTCCAGGCTTCCAGGAAGGGGGCCAGTGCTACGCTCATAATGGAGGTCTGATCACTCACCACTTAGATTAACCCCCACTTGGATTGTAGATGGATTCCGCTCGCTGGGACTCAAACTATTTCTCTGTGCCCCCTCCTTTGCCCTAGCGCCTGTTATGTCCCAGGAGCTCATCTGCCTAGTGGCCCCAAGGCCCCCAGCAACACACAGTATTGCTTTGCCCTTAGTCTCAGCCTCTGTCACAGCGCTACTGCAACCTCTAACCAGCAAGCCTACTCCTAAATCTACCCTAGACTGCTCAAGCCCAAGCATGTGGAGATTGCTAGCATCCAGGGTCCTACACATGTGGTCCTCAGTCCAAGCAGGTTCACGCCCTTGGGCCGATCTGGTCCTGCTAGGGTTTAGCCACCATCTTTCGGTTCACACTTCCCTGGCTTGGCGGCTCACCGGATCCTCTCCCCTGAGCACTTTCGCTCCCAGCAGGCCACCAACAATCTTCTGCCCACCATCTTGGATAATCTTGGGGAGTCCAGCTGTAAAGATATGGGGTGATGGTGCAGGATTATGACTCTGTATGGAGAGCTGGGCAAGAGTGCACTTAAAGCGCATCCAGCTCTATTTGCAGCAGGCCACGCCACCAGCCCTGGTAAAATTTACTACAATCAACACCTTGGATGCCAAGCATTTTGGGAAGATGCAGTTTCCAACACAAAATCTTTATATGATGTGTTTCGGAATTATTTAGTAGAAAAAATGCAGAAAACTAAATTTTAGATTAAAAAAGTATATGATAAATAATGGTGTCCCTGGTCCTACTTGGTGGGTGGTGATTATTTTGAAGTTTATGAATCTAGTTAGAATACCATTGCTTGAGCAGTATGCCAAGCAGCTGCCTCTCAGTTGTGGGGTTCCTCAGGGCTCCTCCCTGAGCCCCACACTATTTAATATCTACATGAGACCCCTGGCAGAGACTGTACATCCATTTGGCATTAAAATCATCACCTACGCAGATGACACTCAGCTCGTGGTGGCACTTAACCACCCCGAGAGGTCATCTTGCACCCTAGGCTACTGCCTAGAGGAGGTTGCCAGATGGATGGAACTCTCATGCCTTAAACTCAATGGGGACAAGACGGAGCTTATGCTCCTGGGCAACTCCCCCTCATTCAACTCTGCCTTGCTTTGGCCCAACTGCCTTGGACCTGCCCCAGCCCCGAAAGATCAGATTAAGAGTCTGGGCATCTGGCTGGACCGCTCCCTTACCTTTAATCACCAAGCAGCTAAACTCTCAGCCACCTGCTTTGGATTACTCAGGTTGCTGCGTAAGATCCTTCCCCTCCTCCCTTTCCAAGCCAGAAGGATCATGGTCCAGGCCCTTATCCTCTCCCGCCTGGACTATGGAAACGTCCTCTATCTGGGAGCCCCTCAATATACTACCAATAAGCTCCAGATTATTCAAAATTGCGCTGCCCGCCTGCTTCTTCAGATTCCCCGCCGACAGTCCGCCAAACCAGCCTTGGTGTCCCTGCATTGGCTGCCGATAAGAGAAAGGATTCAGTTTAAAGCCTTGTGTTTGGCCCGCAAAGCTTTCTGGAAGACTGTTCCAGCTATTATCCAATCCCTGATTACCCCATACCAACTCAGGAGAAATCTCCGCTCATCGGCCGCCTTTCTTTCCTTACCTCCCAAAATAACAAGAGTCAGATGTGGCGGACGGTCTTTTGCCCACAACGCGGCTACTCTCTGGAATACTCTCCCACTTCATATTCGAAGTGAGTCCAATCTGCCGGCCTTCCGAAAGCTTCTAAAAACATGCCTCTTCAGGAATGGTGTCTAATACTCATACCTGCTCGGCCATTGGTTGTTCCGTCCTTAGCGCTGGGAGGCCTCAGGGTAGCCATTGCGCTTTACAAATATCATTTCATTCATGTTACAGACAAGCAACTTTTACCTTCAGTTTGTACTCAATATATATATATTAGAAACCATACTGACAGGAGAATGGTAACTTTTATAAATTAATTGTTTGGGGCAGCCACAGAGTCCCCTCAAGTTTAATATTTCTCATTTCACCTGAGTATAGTAGTTACTATGATGTTTAAGGAAGAACATGAATGAATGAATGATCGTCTTGTAGAGCGCGAACTTTGCCCAAGGGCGTCAAGGCGCTAGGGATAGAGACCAGCAGTTGGGAGTAGTAGGGATAAGACTTTCAGATATTAAAGTGCGAAAAGCCATGTATTTAAAGACTTGCGAAAGAGAAGATGCGACTCTTGGCAAGAAATCATTAGAGGGAGAGTGCAGCAAAGGCTCTTCCCCTCCACCTAACCCTCCTAAACCTGGGGACTACCAGCCAATTTTTATTGGCAGACCGCAGCTGTTTGGTGGGGACGTGCTGTTGGAAAAGTTGTTTGATTCCTTCAGGACCAGAATTATGAAGAGCCCAATGAACAATGCATAGGGCCGTAAACAGAATTCTCTTTTCTAGAGGAAGCCAATGTAATTTGCAAATTGCCGCTGAGACTGAGTGAAATTTGGGAAGATCCATAATGAGTCTCGCTGCCGCATTCTGGACAAGTTGCAGTTTATGGATGGATCCTTTGTTAATGTCCAGGTAGAGAGCGTTACAATAGTCCAGCCTGGACAAAATCAGGGCAACAGCTGCCTGCTTTCAAGAGGAAGGAGAGAGACATTGGAAGATTTTCCTCAGGATCCTGATAATGCCAAAGCAGGTTGAAACAGTTCTGTTAACCTGGGGGTCAAAAGAGAGTGAGTTGTACACTATAACACCAAGATTCTTTGCATATACGGCAGGACAGGGGCATGGTCCGAGCATTTTTGGCCACCAAGAGTGAGACCATATGGATTGTTGACTGCCAAAGTCCAGAACCACTGTGTTGTCCCCATTGAGTTGCAAATAGTTGTTTACCATCCAGGCAGCCATGGCCCGCATGCAGCTGTTAAAATTTGCTGAGGAGGCCTCAATGCTGTTTGTGATGGACACCATTATTTGTGTGTCATCAGCAGAGAATAGGGCCTCCAGCCCAAAGGATCTGATTATCTTGGCCAACGGGGAGACATAAATGTTGAATAAGGTAGGACTCAATGAGGAACCCTGTGGGATTCCACAGAAGGTGGGAATGGAGTCAGAATAAAATTGGCCATCTTTACTTTTTGTGACCTATCTGTGAGAAATTAGGACAGAAGCTCAAGAGCAGAGTTTGATACCCCAATTTCCTGAAGACGGTGGATCATCCTTGTTGGTGAGATGGTATCAAAGGGCGCAGATAGGTCCAAAAGTATTAACAAAGAGGTATGCCCAGCATCTACTTGGGTACGTATGTTGCTTACTTCAGATATTAATGCAGTCTCAGAGCCATGGCCACTCCTGAAGCCATGTTGCGAGCCGTCAAGCAGATGATATTGATCCAAGTAGGTGCTAAGTTGGGTATTTAGATGCTTCTCCAGAATCTTGGCAGGGACTGGTAGCAGGGAAATGGGCCGAAAGTTTTTGGGTTCTGAGGGGTCCAGGTTGATTTTCTTCAGTAGAGGCTTGACGACCGCTGTTTTCCAATTGAGTGGATAATGCCCCAATGAGATGGCCAGATTAAGTGTTGACATTAGGTGAGGGACAATCATCTCCCTTCCTAATTTCATGATCTTCAGGGGGCAGGGGTCCAAGGGGGACCCAGATGTAATCCCCCCTAGGACATGATCTGTCTGCTCGTGAGAGAGGGGAAAAAAGGCGGACAGTGTGGCTTCCCACTTATCTGGTTTAGGAGGGTTGTAAGATTCAGAGCTGGTCATTTGAGCCGTATTGGAAGGCTCTGAGTTAAGGTTGTCCATAGAGGAATACATTTCTAGAATTTTTGAGTGAAAATATTTGGCCATCTTGTCACAAAAATCCTGAGAACTGTTATTGTAAAGTGGACTAGGAGGGGAAGAGAGAAGATTGATAACATTAAATAGTTCCCCCGGGGATTTGAGCGATTCTGTCTTCCGGGAATAAAATAAAGATTTTTCTTCTTTGATGGCTGTTTTGTATTCCGCTAGCTTCCTCTTGTGATTATCCCTTTCGATCGGGTCAAGATGTCGCCGCCAGATCCTCTCTTGGTGGCGACAGGCTTGTCTAAGTTTCCTCAACTTGTCTGAAAACCAGGGGGCAGTGGGCTTTTTCCTTCCTACATAATGTTCTTCAAGGGGGGCAAGGGAGTCAAAGGCTGTCGTCAGCCAGTTTGAGTACTCTGTAGATGCCAAGTTGGCATCATTTTGTTTGGTCCACTGATGGTTGCTAAGGGCCCTGAAGAGAGATTCCCTGGTGATATGGTTGTAATTTCTTTTAAGTACTTTTTTATTCCCCTTGTTGAATATTTGTGATAGTGGAAGCGCAAGGGAAAAAGGAACAGCATAATGGTCTGACCAGGAGAGGGGAAGGGGCTCCGTCACCGTGAGACGGGGATCAGTAGAGAATATGCCGTCCAGTAAATGTCCTGCTTCATGCGTGGTAGATTTTACCAGTTGAGGTAGACCACAGCATGCCAAGGTTTCTTTAAAGGTCTGTGAAGCTGAGGTATTCTCCAGATGAAAGTTAGTCTCCCAAGAGAGTCAGGTTTTGTTTTCCCAGGTAGGGTTCTATACGATTTGTAAAATCCTGGGTGAAGGAGGATCTAGACCCAGGAGGACGATAAGTTAGGACTCCAGCGAAGCTTTCTGTCGGGAGTATTTTTAATGAGAAAAATATCACTTGGTAGGAGTCTTTGGCGGTTGTTAGCGGCTCGATATAACAGGTGTACGAATCCTTGAACATGATGCCTAACCCACCCCCAATTTTGCCTATTCTATCAAATCATGATAGGGCGTATCCATGTGGAATTGCATCGACCAGGTCAGGGCCGGAGGAGTCCTTGGCCCAGGTGTCCATCTGTACGGGAAATGAGTAAAGTCACTTAGTTGTATTGTATTGTATTGCAGCATTATGTAGCTTTACTACCCCAGGTGGGTCTCTGAAGCCAACATGAGTAGCACACTACACTGTGTAGGGTGTGTGGTTAAAAGGATGTTGTCTTTGTTTTGATTTAATGTGGGAAGTGTTTCAAAGTTGTGTGTTATGACCACTGAGGTGCGGTTATTGTGTTATGGGATGCAACATTTACCAGTGGGTTGGATAATGGAGTGTGAGAGATAGACGCACATTTTATGATTTCAGTATACTAACAGATCAGCTCTGCAGGTCCCTTTATAGTATTTTATATTATATAGTCTGCTTAGCTGGCTGCTGCATGGGTTGTTCAATCTATGATTGGGTGTATAATTGTGGTCCTGAACTGGCATGGTTGGAGGCAGAGACAAGTGGAGAGATCTGCTGGAATGGGTATTTTTATTATTATTCCATATATGAGTGTGTTTGTGAGATGTAACAAAGTGGTCAGATTGTATTTGTATCTGGGAACTGCAGTGGTAGACTATATTAAAGTCATCCAAATTGCCTAGCAATATGTGACAGATCTCCACAATTCTCCAGTATTGGATCTTTCCTAGATTCACATGATTGAATCATTCCCTGTCGTCGAAGTGGAAGTCCCACTGTACACATAAAGCAATAAGTAAAACTTAAACATTGAAGTTAATGTAGAAAAAACATTCACTTTAACAGCTCTTCATAGTCATTAGAAATGCCCAAAGTCTAGCCAATCAGGCGTCACCACCCATTGAAACCAAGACAGCTTGAAAGTCTCTACCACAGTCTAAAACGACGATTTTTTCACCTCAAAAACAAATGACTGCTCTCTCTTCGACATCTTTGTCTGTGGTAGTCTCCATATTCAGTACAACTACATCAACATCGACCTACTCGTCGCCGCCATCGAAGCTGGTGATGTCTTCGAAATCTCCATCGACCATAGTGTCAGTAAAGGTAAAACCTGCCATGTCGACGGCAACGTTGTTAAAAATGGTGTCCACGAAGACCCCGAAGCAACTACTGTCGACAACAGACCGTCCGTCCTCATCAGAACCATCAACGGCCCAGATGCGGACGAGCCCATCGTCGACGACACTCCCATCGACAATGCTCCCAATGACGAACACAGTATCGACGCAGGCATACACTGAAAGCAATGACATCAACGAAGCCAGTGTCAATGACATCCATGCCGTCGACGGACACTTTGTCGACGATTCTACCATCGACATTGCATTTGACAGGATTACCTCCACCAGTGATTCCAGATCCATCGGCAAAATTGTTAACTTAATTGTCGACTGAAGTTCAAAAGGACAGGAACAACGATATTATTCCACCACCGTTCCAAGTTAGACGCAGATCTTCACAAGAAATATTATTGCCTGCACATACTTCACCAAGTAAGGTGTCACCTGTTCCACCAAAGGAACTCTTTGATTATGATAATGAGGAGGAATACTCCGGTAATGAGGACATGTTTGTGGTGGCACAGATCCCTTTGGATCTTCACATCAAGTGTCAGGAAGATGACTATGAGCATTATTATTCTCATCAAGACACTTCTCACCAGTATGTGCAGCAGGAACCTGCAATTCAAATGCCTGCTTCTTTAGTAACCAATTTGCAGTATATGTTGACAGTCTGTTATCGCAGATTCCCACTCTCAGAATCGGCTTCTTCAGTTCCACACCTATTCAAAGTCCTTCTGGCTTCTCCTAGACGTCCCTCTCTAGTTCCTGCACCACTTGCATCACTGTTGCCACCCTTACCTGCAACAACTCTGCAACCTCTAGTGGAGGATCACCAGTCTACGGATGATGAAAGAGAAGAAGGGGAGACGGATGACGTATCCCTTCCCAATGTGTGGGATGAATATCGGCTTCAGACACCATCTCCTTCAACTCCGCCTCCGGTTGACTCCCCGCCTGAGGACATAGGCGGGTTTCACATGCTCATGTCAAGAGCAGCAAGGATGTTTCAGCTTCCCATGGTCACTAAGCAATCTGATTGCTTTTTATATGATTTTAAAGAACCGAGCAAAAAGCAGGTCCGCGCAATTCCAATAGTTGACTGTATATGGGAGAAGGGCTTGAAAGTAATGAGGGCTCCAGCTGTGCTCCCTAAACTGGAGAAGAAATACAAGGCGCCTGACAACTCTCTATCCTGCCTCATTGGGCATCCAAAGCCGGATTCAGTGATATCACAGGCAGCTCAGCGTCGTGCCAGGAATTCCTCCTCCTATCTGCTCCCCCAGATAGAGACCGAAGACGTCTTGATGCCATAGGAAAGAAATTCTGTACAATGGTGGCAACCACAGTCCGAGGTGCAAACTCCCTGGCAATCCTAGGCAGATTTGGCCGCCAAATGTGGTCAGATAGTTCATCATTTATTGATCTCTTGCCAGAGGATTCTAAATTGGAGGCCAAGAAAATTCTACAGGAGGGAGAAAGAATATCTGCTGAAATAATTGACTGGGCAATAGACGGTTCGTCTACAGGTTTCTGCCAACTAGAAGGGGCTGCAGTTCTGAGACACCAGGGATGGTTATTAGTCACCTCATTCCGCCAGGAGAGTAAACGAAGATTATTGATATGCCCTACGATGAGAAGTCATTATTTGATCAACACATAGATGAAGCACTTCAGGCGATTAAGAAGGATACTGATACGGCCAGAGCTCTAGGCACTCTCCAATTTAAGAAACTGGCTTTTCGCGAAGCAAGAGGCAGAAGAACTTCTTCTTTTCGCAGAGGCTATTGCCAGTATAAACAGTTCCAGCCCTATCAGGGACAGAATCGATACTCCACTAGCCAGCAGCATCAACAGCCCTACAAGCCACCGCCTTCCGCTTCCTACAGACATCCCTCTAGCGGAAATGTTTCTCACAGGGGGAAAGATATCTCAAAGAAACAGTGAGGTATCTATAGTCCCGGCCACCACTCCCACCTCAATATCCAGGATTGGGGAAAAGATTCCCCATTTCCTTCCCCAATGTTCAAAAATAACATCGGACAAATGGGTCCTCAACATAGTCAACAGGAGACACATCTTAGAGTTTCAACAGATCAAACCAAACTTGCCACCTCGAGGACCACCTCCTTCATACTTAAAGGAACTATTGTCTCAGATAGCAACCATGATAAGCAAAGGGGCAATTGATGTAGTGCCAAAAGCTCAAAGGGGAATGGACTTCGATTCAAGGTTCTTTCTGATACGGACAAAATCAGGGGAATTGCACCCCATTTTGGACCTTCGTCAGCTCAACAAGTTCCTAAAGAAACAATCATTTGACATGGTGTCTCTTCAGGCTGTGCTGCATCTATTGAATCAAGGAGATCATAAGACGGCCTTGGATCTTCAAGACTTCTATTTTCATATTCCCATTTACCCCAAACACAGGAAATGTTTGCGCTTCAGGGTGGCCAGCGCACATTTTTAATTCAGGGTCTTGCCTTTCGGCCTACAGTCAGCACCTCGAGTATTCACCAAGGAATTACCCCCGGTTGCTTCACATCTGAGGCAAGCATGAGTTCGGATATTTCCATATTTGGACGATTGGCTAATAAAGGCAAGCACAACAACAGAAGCAAGCAGACATATGAGTTTGTCTTTCTCTATTTCGTACCCTGGGCTGTCTCTCAACCACCAAAAACCACATCTGACACCCACAACTACCATTATGTTTCTGGTAGCAACTATTGACACGCTGCAGGCAAATGCCTGAACCTCACAGGAAAGACAGAAAAAAATTCACAACCTAGCACATCATTGCATATCAAAAAGGTCAGTTTCTGTACGGATCTACAAATCTCTGCTGGGAATGCTTTCCTCTTGCATCCCTCCATACCAAATTGCCAGTTCCGCATAAGGTTACTACAGGAGTAATTGGACAGCCACCGGCTCTTTCGACGATGTCATTCGAATTGCACCTAAGATGATGCAAGCTTTGCGGTGGTGGACACATATCCCAAATATCTCCACCAGTCGCTCCTTCCTGGTCGACACTCCACAATATGTCATTACAACAGATGCCTCCCTCAAGGGGTGGAGAGCCCATCTTCTAGACTTGACGTTCAGAGGCAAATGGAACACCCACCAAACAACTCTGCATAGCAACCTTTTAGAGCTCAAGGCCATCTGACTCACTCTAAAATCCTTCCTCTCCAAGACTGCAGTAACATCTGTTCTGATTCGGACCGACAACACTACATGTATGCACTACTTGAACAAATAAGACGGGACGAGGTCAACCGCACTGTCCTTGGAAGCTCAACAAATAAGGACCTGGGCAATTCAACACAATATAACTCTTACAGCAGAACATGTTCCAGGCATATCCAATGTACATGCAGACTCTTTAAGCAGAACCAGCTCGACATGCCACAAGTGGGAGCTTCATCAACCAACTCTAGACCACCACTTTAATGTCTAGGGCAAGTCAAGGTTAGATCTCTTTGCCACCAACAAGAACCGCAAATGCCAGTCCCTCGCCATTTGGCGACACCAAGTGGGATAGTGGGGGAATGCATTTTTGATCGAATGGTCAAAGATTTATGCCTGCGCATTGCCTCTGATATTCTTTATCCCGAGGGTACTCAAAGATGAAAAAAGAGCCCTGTCGGATCCTTCTCATAGCACCCAGGTGACCCCGCCAGTTTTGGTTTACAGAACTCCTCCTCCTCTTGGAGCAGAAACCCATTCAGTTGCGACCAATACTAAATCTTTTAACAGTGAACCAGGGCCAGGTCCGTAATCCCAACCCAACATCTCTTAGATTGACGGCCTGTTTCCTGAGTACCATGAGTTTGCCGATCTAGCCATTTCATCTGATTTCCAAGAGGCTCTTGCCAATGCCAGAGCACAGTCCAAAACCAAGACATACAAACTCAAGTGGAAACGGTTTTGTATCTGGTGTTCCAGCTCACAGATGCACCCTGTTCAGTCTTCACCAGAGCAGATACTTCCGAACCTTCACCTGGCAAAATCTGGCCTTTCTCACTCTTCCATCAAGGTGCATCTCGCAGCAATATCCAGATTTAGATGAACCAGTCATTCATTGTCTCTCTGCTCCTCAAGAATCATAAAACAGTTTCTTAAGGGATTGTTTTCGATGTTTCCCCCCAGTGAGGCTACCGCTTCCACCTTGGCATCTCAACATTGTGTTATCACAGTTATTGAGAGACCCATTTGAGCCCATTCACAAGGCAGAGCTAAAATACATCTCTTGGAAGACAGCTCTTCTTCTAGCGCTTACATTGGCCAATTTAAAAATTACTGCGTAATTCTTCAGAATAACCCAAGGTTTATCATTCCTAAGGTTCCCTCTGACTTTCATTTAAACGAACCTGTCATTCTAAAGAAATTTTTTCCAAATCCTCAAACACCGGCGGAAAGGTCCTTATGTTCTCTAGATGTCAAAAAATGTCTAAAATTCTACACACATAAGACTGTCAGCATCCGCAGAGAAGACCAGCTCTTCATTGCATATGGGAATCTCAGGAGAGGAGTTCTGTTTCAAAACAGACTATAGCAAGATGGATTGCTTCAGCCATACAATCTTGCCATCAGCAAGCAGGGAAACCATTATCTACTACAGCTAAAGCTCACTGTACCAGAGCGGTCTCTCCGTCGACAGCTCTCTTTGCAGGTGTGCCCATACAACAGATTTTCAGAGCAGCGACCTGGTCCAACAGGCACACTTTTACTCAGTATTATTTCCTGGATGCTGCAGAAAATTCGGATGCAGCTGTAGGACAAGCAGTTCTACGTCACTTATTCCAATAAGGTGAGCCTCTTTTTGCTACCCACTTTCCAATGTGCTTGATAATAATGTGTATGCATTTATTGGTGTAGTTTTGCTATGCTATCCAATGCTAACTATTCTGATTCAACCATGTGAATCTATAAAAGATTCAATACTGGAAAAGAAAATAAGTTACTTACCTGTAACTGTGGTTCTCCAGTATTGGTATCTTTCATAGATTCACATGCGGCTCACCCTCCTCCTCATACAGGCCCTCCTGAGGCTTGGTCCTCTTTTGGGATATATCATTCTCACTTGTGCTAGAAAATCTGAGAGCCTGGAGCCTCTGTGGTGAGGGTTCTAAAGGGTGCTGTCGCCTGATTGACATGCCTGTTTGGTGATGGCTGTCACTCTTGCTGGTGATGGACAACCCTAACAGCAGATATGACTTATCTGAATTAAAGAGGTGTGAGTTCCAATTTGTTGCTGACTGTTGTGTATATGGTTTTAGTCTTACTGTGGGCCATAACTGTTGTATATGTAAGTACATGACTATATAATGCCACAGCGAGCAACGGGTGAGCCCTTCTTAGTTTACCTGCATATTAAAAGAAGTTTGCTGGTTGAGTTGTTTGCAGTTTGTGAGTTGTAACCTGAGGATTGCACTTGAGGGTGTAATTGTTTTCTAGGCTCTGTTGCTGGGAAGTGGGTGATACTGTTATCTTGGAAATAGCCATGTTTTCAACTGTCTTCGGACAGTTACATACTCCTGGATGCTTCTAATGCTGGCTGGTAGTGAGCTCCAGAGCATGGCATCTTGTACTGAGAAAGCAGTGCCTCCTACAAATTTCTTATAAGTGGTGCAAGCCTGATGCTTATTGTTCAGTTTGCGTTGTATTGCTTGAATTTAGCTTGTAGGTATAGTGGTAATTTTCCTTGTGAAGCTCTGTGGACAATACAGAGTGTCTTGAACATTCCCCTTTTACCTATAGGTAGCCAGCGGAGCGATTGCAGGACTGGAGCCATGCGCTCTTTTGGGTGAAGGCAGAGAGGAAGCCTGGCGATAGCATTTTAGATGAGTTGTTTTTTGCATATAATGAATGCAGGTGCGCCAAGGTATAGTCTGTTGGTATGGTGAAGTTAGGAGTTTACGAGTGTGAAGATGGCTTGCAGTTTATATTGGTGTGCGAGGTCTGGGAAGATGCGATGCAGTGTTTTCATTTTATAGAAGGCACTCTTTGTGACGTTGTTAGCCTGCAGTATCAAGGATAGATTACTCCTAGGTTTCTAACTTCTCTTGATGTTGTTGGATGGGCTTGGAGTTCCTTAGGCCATATCATTTTTTTTTCTTCAAACATTGTTGTTTCCTGGGTGAAATCCCTCAGACACAATTGGTGCACCACAAGGCTGTAAAAAGTAAATCCAGGCTCCCAACTTGCTGGAGTAAAGAACCAGAAAGGAAACACACACATCCAATCCTGGGTTACTGAAGATAGTTTACTTCTTCATTTCAAGCACTTCTACAGGTTAAGATGAATTCCTGTTTTAGAAAAAGCTGTTGTATAGGATTCTGCTAGCTACATCATCATTTTGTCTCTTTATGACTTCATTTGTGCAGAAAGGATTGCAATCATATTATTGCTAGATCGACTAAAGGGAGGTTTGTTACTTCAAAGCCATGAAAGGGGACTTGTGATTGTTTTTGCTTAAATCCACATGTAAATGTTTTTAAAAAGTGATTTACCAACGTTGTGTGCTTTGTTTGTCTTAAAGCTGAGGTTTCAGTGATTTGAATGTGTTGCATAGAATGATATATGTAATGTTTGCCACAAGGCTCTTCTGAAATCTTTTCCAATCCTATGGTCATTCGTAGGTCATACTAGGAGTCTTGGAACTGAGTGCTCAAAGAGTGAGAGAAATAACAATATGATCTCCTTGTATTCCCATACTGTAAGTTCTTTAAAACATTTAAAAGTGGCAGGGTTTCTAATACAAAATTAAACATTCATGGTAAAAAGGGGCATCTTGGTGTCGTCCCTTTTCTTATCTGGAAAACTGTGATCATACCTGGTGTTACACTATCACACAAGTTTCAGAGTCCTATAATAAGTTTACCTGTATGGTGACGCTTTCTGAAAACTAATAAGCTTATAAAGTTTCCAACATAAATCCTTTCTCATTTTCTTTCGGAATAGCTGCTATTGGTTTCCCCGTATTCACTGTGAAGTTTCGCAT
The DNA here is from genome assembly GCA_963921515.1 of Calotriton arnoldi. NCBI lineage: Eukaryota > Metazoa > Chordata > Amphibia > Caudata > Salamandridae > Calotriton > Calotriton arnoldi. Next base: position 914,564 of record CAWUFW010002134.1, on the reverse strand, counting down.
ATTTTTGTGTAATTGAAGTTAATACTGAACGAACATAAATGCAATAATATTTTGTTAAACATTAACAGATGTAAACGTGATTCTGATAAAGACTTCTAACCGTAGATTCCTCACCTTAAAATATTTCCAAGGCGTCAGTGAATCCAGAATTGTTTTTGCAGTACCTCTGCAGGCCATTAGGTGTCATCAATCGGCTCTGCATCGTAAATGACGTGCTCGGTGCCTATGTAGGTGCCACACCGGTGCGCTGATATCAGTTCCTCTCTTTCCACACCAACAGGACGGATCCAGAAAGCTACCTCAGTCACTTTTTGACCATCTTTTTCGACTGTTTTTGAGCAACTTGCTCCCAGTGGCTAGGGACATGTCCACTAAGAAACCCACAGGTTTTAAGCCTAGCAGGGATGTCTGTTTCTGATCCCAACTTGGTTTGTCCTTGGTATCTGAGGTCGGGCCTGGACTCCAGGGCCTATGCCGACTGTTGGTTGATGCATATGAAGGTAATCTGGGAGAGAGCCATGAAGCTCTTAGCGGCATGGCACAAGAAAGCACTGCGTCATTCTGGGCCCTGTTTCGAAGTGAGCTATAAGGTCCAGTCATGGAGTCAGTCTCGCGATCGGTCATCTTCGAAGTCCAAGTCGTCGTTGTCAACGAACTCGGGTAAGTCAAAGAAGCACAAGAAGAAGTCCAGACGGACTTCACCTTCTCCCCTTGGATCTCGTGCTTCTAGGCCCCGTTCCCACACTCTCCAGCAGAGCTGAAGGCTGGGTCCACTCCAACCCTCCTTGACTTCCCGGAGCCTGAGTAACCCCTGCCCAACATAAGTAGTTTCATGTGGCCATGCATTCCATTGTTGGGCCCCTGGCTCCCTCTGACATGCCTTTGGGCCCCACAGACCAGAAAGGTGCCCCAGCTGCGGTACCACCGGTGAGCCTGCTCCCAATGCCAACTGGGCCCCTTGGATCCAGACCGACTCGAACGACAAAGCCTACACCAGAGCGTGTCCTCCCGATGTTGTCCTGTTTGACTGTGAGATGGTACCAGTAGACCCCAGCGCCATCCGGACCATGCCAGTCATCTGTCTCGGACAAGCTGCCCCAGGCCTTTGACTGGCCTAGTGCAGAATTGAACTTTGGGAGGGGTGATGATGACGCCTACCAGTTTGATGACCCCTCTGATGAGATGACAACTTGTGCGAGGAGCTGGGAAATGTCAGTGGCTGGACACCTCTCCAGATGCTGACCTGATCCCGTCTCCGGGATCTGCCAGGGAGGAAGGTGTGTCCTTCACTTTGGTGATGAGGAGGGTGGCGGTGGTCCTTGACCTGCAGCTTCCCTCTGTCCAGGTTAAGATCAATGTCTTAGCTGAGGTACTTTGGAGTCCCTGCTTCCCTTCAACATAGCCCTCATAGACACTGTCCTGGGGACTTCGGCAAAGCCCTGCACAGGTATTCTTGTGCACAAGATGATTGCCCGTCGCCACCACACTGCTCCCGGGGGCCCAACTTTCCTCACCCAACACCCAAGAGCCTGGGGGAGCAGGTCTCAACTTCCAAACAGGGAATCCAAGAGGCTGGACACCTTTGGAAAGAGATACTTCTCTTCTACCAGCCTAGCATTGCGGTCAGTAAACCCTGCATGCATCTTGGGCCCCTACTCTCACAACCTGTGGGACATGATCGCGCCAGTGCTGCCCATGGTCTCGGAAGAGGCCAGAGCCATACTGAACCAAGCCATTATTGATGGCAGGGACAGAGCAAAGTTCTCTACCTGGTGTGGGTTGGACACCACTGATTTGCTCACCAGGGCTATCTCCTCCACGGTGGCACTATATTGCCACAACTAGCTCCGATCAACTGGCTTCTTGGGGTTGTCCAGTCGGCTCTGATAGACATTCCCTTCGATGGCTCTCGCCTGTTCAGTGATCAGGCCAATTCAGCACTTACGTGCTTTAAGGAGAGTCGGGGTACCACCAGATTTTTCATTTCTTCCCTATAGTTCCAGCCATACCCCAAGGTCAACAGGCCTCCCAGCCCTTTCCTGCCTTTGGACGCAGCTCCCACAGAAGATGTGGGAACCAAAGCCAGCATGCTATCCAATCCCCGCCAGCACCTATATAGGCACTGCATACTTCACATCCAACGCAGAAAACGCTGATGCTGAGCCGATCGATGCCACCTACCGGTGCACAGAGGTACTGCTTAAGGTTTTCCAGATCCAGTCTGATACCTGGGTAATATTCTAAGGTGAGGATTCTATGGTTAGATAGAGTCTGTACCAGAAAAAGCGTTTCCGAAGGTAAGTAACATGATCTTTTAGAATACACTGGATGTAACAAAACATGCTTGTTCAGGTTGTACCTCTTCCCCTACAATATACTTGAGATGGATCTGATTCACTTGAAGACCTGTTGGAACTGCAGTGCTGACTGAGAGGACGTAACACTCATAATGTGATCCTTTCATTGGTAGTGTCTGAAAGGAGGTTTTATAAAGAGTAGAGTTAGGGCAGGAACACACAGTGAGATTTCATAACGTGCATTTCAAGAAGTACTTAGATCCTCCATGAGCTATATGGCATTACTAAGGCATGGACTCTGGGAGCAGTAAAATGTGTTGGTGGGGAAATTGTAGGTAACCCTAAGTCTCTTATTAGACAGTTAGTTGAGATTATGTATGTGAGGACTTTTTACATTTGGCAAGCCTAGTGTAAGCAGTATATACATTTGTAAAAACGAGAAAGCCTGAATAAGATTTGGCATACGTTAATTGATATTTATGGTTCTTCTGATGCACTTGAAAAGATAAGTGGGTTACCTTTTTGATCTTCTGTCTCTTCCTAGGGGTTCTTTCACATAATTTTGCTACTATTGTTCTTATTCAGTCTAACTGAGGATGTCCCATATGTGAAAACCAGGAGTGTGTAACTACTGAATCACATTGTGTATACTTTTAAAGCATATTTGTGACTGCTTAAAGAACTCTAATAAAAAAGAATTTGACTTGCGCAATGTTGTTACTAAACTAGTGTATGTTGGGCTATTGCTTTGATTTCAGACACCCTACAGTGTATTGCAGAAATGCTCAAGATCACCAAGCAAGCCCTTGAGTTAGACGTGCCCATCGTAGAGAAGAAATTAGAAAGGTGAGTTCAGTTCTTTAGGTCTCACCTACAGTTGTTAAAAGACCTATTGTGTGCAGCACCAGTACATACAATGTGCTTTTCGTTATCAGCCGTCCATGGGAGTGCATGTGTTTTTTTCTCTCTCTCCCATGAGCTGTTTTGCTCTTCACATAGCGCAGTCTGTGTTTTCCCCCAAACCCTAGCTTGTCCATTGTTTCCTCTTCCTCTTCCCATCGGTCATTTTATTGTATGAATCCCTTCCCCACCGTTCCTCCGTTGCTACCCCTGCCCTAACCGTTTTTTTTCTCCCAAAAAATTAGAAAGACCCGGCAGCTTCTTTGCTATCAGTGCCCTCCTTTAACTAACTGCGTTTTTGAGGTTTTTCTTAATTTACTACTACTTCAAGATTGGCGTCCGGCATCTTGGAATAGTAAATTAAAAAATTGTTCACCTTGTCATGACGTAAGCATGCACATGCATGTGTAATCACACTGGCCCCATGTTTTGGCTTTATTTTGCTCTGGCTAAGCAAAAAGTTCAGCTAACGTCTTTCAAAGCGCAACTTATTGGCTTTGTTAATGCTTGTTTTACAAGTTGTAAGGACGTGTGCACCTTATTTATCTTTTTCGTTTTGGTATTTGATTCAAACAAATTACTATTTTTTTTGGGTTCTTGTGTGGATTAAACTTTCAAGGCCTCCGTTTAGTTGTGTCCATTTACTTCTTGTTATCTTAACCACTGAATAATAACTTTTCGTACCAGACATACTTATTGTTTATTGTGGCTCCCATAGCATACATTGCAGATCTCTCACAGCTTTGCTACCTTTACTCACAATTCTCATTTTCATGAGCTCTCATTTCCATGCTTCTTCATAGTGTCCAGTCCTCCACATTTCTTTTCAGGGCTCTAAGAGTTGCTCCAATGTTTGTGGACATCCAAGTAGTGATTACATTTGTCGTGCTTTTTGCGACTTAAGACATCAGCGGACTAATTTAGGGCAGGCTGACATACTCTTCTGCCCTATAAAAGAGGGGTCATGTGAGTGATGGGCAAATGGAGCATCTGCCCATTTTGGCAGATTTCCTAGTATTGCTGACTACTAAATGACCACCTAAATGTTTTCTAATGGCAGTATTTTTACAACCTTTAGTTTATAGGTCGTTGGAAAGGTTCTATTCCAGACCTGCTGTTCTTCCAGACAAGGAGAGCAAACAAACATTATTTTCCAAAGATGGAATGTGCTTTGGTTTTGAGGAGTGCCACACACACACTATTTAGTCAGTCAATCATAATTACGTTTAATGGGATTTTTGGTCAAATACCAAAAAAACAAAAGAAAAGCAGGAAGCATTTGACATCCTTCTGGAGTGCTGTATCCACTCATACACCGAAATGCAACAAATGTGGCTGGTTTAGCTGGCTTGGGTATTAAAATACTTTTCAGTGAGGTGCTAATGGCACATCCACAATGACAAATATCCTTCGTGCAAGGAGCTGTCCAACACATTTACTGGGGGAGCTCTTTAAAAAACATTAAACAAATGTTATTCTTCCTTGAACTTCAGTGCCAACACGTGTTTAATCCTAAAGTGCGACTGACTCTTTCAAGGCTTTCTGCAGCATGATTGAAATTCAAGTCAAAGAAGAGTGGTATAGAGCAGTACTGGAAGCTGGTAAAGACTGCTGGTACATTAGAAAATGCCTTCTGTGTATAGCCTAAGTCTCAGTTTGTTTTCTCATGGAAATTTAACCATGAAGTGCTTCGTGTTTGGAATAGTATGTGCACTCATAACTGGATTGTCATCTGTTAGCCTGCCATGACATTGTGTTACCGTACATGTTAGCAATGAATTGTGACTTGCTGTTGGATGCTGTTCCTTTATGGTAGACCAAAGATATAACTTCCACCTACTCCTCAACCAACCTTTTTGTAAGGGGTGTTGGACACTCTCCTATCTTTTTTAAAGGTTTCCGATTCCTTACGTTAAGACTTCATTCATTGAAATATCTGCATGGGCAACCCCTTCCTTGCCAACTGCTTCCCTCTGTGCTGACTCCATGTTTCCATAATCTGTGCACTTGTTCAATGCTTTTTTCTTGAACCTGGACAGTACTAAATGCCTCTTCCATGTCCAAAGCACATAGAAAATGCATAGCTTGTGTCATGTTCATGAGGCTCACATAATTCTTAACAGAATGAGTGGCCTAAGCTTTGAGGGTTGGTACTTTTGAATAATTTGTGCCCTTACCTCCTCTTCAGGTATGTTACTATGTACATGTTGTACAGCTCTCTCTCTTAGGCACCCATAGAATTGTTTGATTGATTCCTCTTGTTCTTGATGGGTCTGTCTCAGGATGAAGAGTGCATTGAGCGCTTTTGTTGTTGCATCAAAGTACTCATCTGCACCTGTATTTAGAAGTTTTAGGACCATTTTGTGCAACTAAATTACCTAGGTAGTGCCATGGAAAGGATGGCTGGAATGCAAAGCCTATCTGCTCGGTGTCAGGCAGTTCTGCAGATGTATCATCTATAGTTGCACTTGAGTTCACAGGACATAGGTGAAATATGTAGCCAGAATGGGTCTTGTGAGGATCTTTCTGTTGCTGCGCCTGCAAAACGTGTCATGACTAGGAGCCATCAACCAACTGTAATAGGATAAACACAGGATCAAAAGCTGTGCTGAAAAGATAATTTGCACACACCAGGCTCCTGAGTGTGAAAGTCCTCCACGTAACACAGAGCACCCCGGATGGTTCTGCAGGTGAGCACATGATAGTTGGCAGGCACACAAGTCTTGACATCTGATTGTGGCCACTGCTGGATGGATGGTGAGGAGGAAAAAGGACAAAGGTGTAATGACATCACCTTGCCAATTTTTGTTTTACACTGTTTGATACAGGCAGGAAGGTGTTATTTGAACATGGCTATTGCAGATTTGTACTCTTAAAAATAAACAACAGCTTTTTAGAAGGTCCTGTACATGTTTGATTTGTGTTCTGAAGGGTCAGATTTAATTGTCAAGTCTCTGGTTCAATGTTAGCTTGGCCCAAAAGCATAGTTATGAGTTTTTCATCTGATGTAAGTGGTTAATAACAATGCACGACGAGAACAAGGATCTTGGTATTGTCCTTCATAGAGAATAGAAACCATTGAATAATTTACATAGAAAATAAGAGCTGTCATTTGTGTAGGTTTAATTTTTAATGGTTTTCCTGAGAGAAATGTTTTAGAAGTAACATGTATGTCCTTTTTGTTTCTCAGAAAGAGCAGCAAGCCCCACGAAGACATCTTGGGTATCAAGTCCAAGAATACAGCAGGGCTTGGACTGAACACCACAGGACTGACCCAGGGCAAGAACTTCTTGATCAGCAAGATTTCATCCCTAAATCAGAAAGTCAAACAGACCAAATCGAATGTTAATATCAGCAACCTACGGAAGTTTGGCAACTTTCCCAAACCAGAGGTTAAATCCTTCCTTCGACCAAATCTGAAGGTCAGCCTTTGGAAATCTGACAGTAGCTTGGAGAGTACTACTGTGGACAGCAAAGGCCGAGCTGGATCTGATCTGGACCTCTCTTCAGACAGCGACTCATTCTATTCTGATGAGTTTTTGCCAAATTCCAAATCCGACGATGAACACCAGCTGGCAGATTCCTTGGAAGATATTGGGCAGGTCGACTATGTGCTTCCCAGTTGTGGGATCATTGCAGCTGTCCCACGACTGGGGAGCCGGTCACAATCGGTGAGCAGTGCTGAAATGAACATACCTACAGAGATACATGTGACGGAATTTGAAGGCAATGCAGCAAACACTGAGGGTGATGAACATTGTTCCAACCAAATTAGTTCCATACCCCATGAAGTACTGATTGACTTTGATACTCCCATTGACGCCTACTGCCACAAGTTTATACAAGATGCACAAACGAAAACAACAAGCCATTCAAAGGATGAACTTGCGTCCCACAAGGTACCGGAAGAACCCCTCAATAATAATACAGCTTCATGTAATAAAACCCAAACTAAACAAGAAGGATTAGTAGAGCACCTCCCAAGACCTTCACAGTTGCCTGTCCAGATCTCTGAATCAGGCTTTCATCTTTTTCCCTCGGAACAGCCTAAATCTGTTGCATCTACAGAGAAGAGCCCTCAAGTCGCCACAACAGAAACTGGGCCAACGACTGAGCCTTTCTCTTCTGACGGCAACAATGGCAGGGATGTCTCTCCCTTTGCAAAGATACGGAGCTCCATGGTTCAGGTGGCTAACATCACCCAGGCTGGCTTGACCCAAGGAATTAACTTTGCAGTAGCTAAGGTGCAGAAGAGCCCAGAACCAGAAACTGTCAATAAGGCTCCCCAGAATGAACTCAAAGAAAAGTTCATGCAATGCCAGACACGAATCATTCAAATCTAGGGAGTGGTGAACTGATGAACATGAATCTTCTCCATCTTACATGTCGGAGGAGTACAGAGGAGTGTTTGAGCCGAAAAGCTTGTCATAACATGTACTGCCTTCCAATGGCTTGGGATCAGTAATATTAATTATTATGTTTACATATATCGTTTGCAGCAGACTGAGTCCTAAGGAGAGTTTTAAAGATGGGACAATGGGAAACGTGTATAGTATAACACTGGATGTAAAAAAGAAATCCTTGTACAGGTTCCATTTGCACTGGTACGTTGCAAGCCAAAACTTGGGGTTTTGAGACCAACTTCCAGCTCTCTGAGGTGAAGCCGAGGAAGGTGTGGTGTTACATTACTAAAGAATAGATGATTAGTTGCAGTCTTGCACAAGCAAAACATTTTACTGTCAAGTGCTCTATTTATATTTAGACTTTTTTTTATTATTAACCTAGCTCCTTAAGAATTTGTGAATATCCACATTTTAGACACATTCCTCTTAAACGAGTTATGGGGAAAATGGATACTTGTTCTGTTTTTTTCACACTGTACAAATTGTTTCTTTAAAGTGTTGAGGCTGTGTGCAGAGAACATATGATAGAAGCCTTAAGAGTTATAGGGAAATAAACAAAAGTAGAAAAAATTACGTTTTTCTATTTATTTTGTTACAAAATGGCGAACAACTGTCAAAAGGGGGCCTTCCTGCAATAGTATTAAACATCCTTAAGCAGGCCTCCCATCCATAAAAACAGAAACAACATCCATTCTGAAACGAGCTAAAAACATTTTTATTTCAATCTTGAAATAAAACAATTTATAATACTTTTAAAATCCAACATGAATTGAAAAGAACAGTGTATGTACTGAATGCATCAAAAAAAAAAAGCTACTGCTATTGCAACTTTCTTTGATTCTAAAAACAATGTTCAGTTGCCCTATGCACCGTATGAATTCCCACGTCTCTAATAACAGGTTTTTATGTGCTTCCAGTGATAAGGAGCATAAAAGCACTACAGGACCTAAATCATGTGGAGGACATCATTCACATTGGCAGTGACAAATACTTAGATAATAATGATTATGAAAAGCACTAAGACTGATCAGTAGCAATTGACGACATATTCTTGCATTAAGATCATATAATAAATTGTCTGAGACTCCCGGTGCTGGTTTTTCCTCAAGGAAGAAAGTCATGGTCTTTTTAGTAACAGTAAAATGCTCCTCTGTGACTTCTCTATTGGCAGTTGCCTCATTGTGGATCTAGTCACATGCACCAGGACACTTATGATTATGTATTCACAATCAAACTTCACATCATATTTTTCAATACAAGTACAAGGTATGCTTTCAAAACTATCATTTCGAATAGATGATATACAATTTTCATGTAAGTATTATGAGATTTCATACACCCACAACTGTAGTGGTGCAATGAAATATAAGAGGTAGCTGTGAGACCACTAAGAGTCTGGGGCCACTTATAGGATCCATCCGTGGATGGTATCTACCATCATAGAAAAATGAGTGGAAGCAGATGTAAAGAGGGTTGTACATAGCATACCAGTCCACTCTGTATAGTGTATATTATGGGATATGTATATCATTTTGGAGTATTGCCTTTGAGAGCAATTAAAGAAGAACTGGGGAACCTGAAGTGGGGGAGAAAAGTGTGGAGAGGGATGAGGGGGTGGACTGAGTGAGCAATTCGAAGAACAGAAATTAAACGAGTCAGACACTGGGGTGTAAGCGAAGGTGAGTCATCCGTCATTTGTCTTCTTTTCTATGAATCTATCTAAAGAGAACCAAACTGCACTGTTAATTGGGTGTGGGATTGCAATTTAGACTGCATGGAGTGTGCCCCTCTGAGATATGAGACCCATGCCCACCAGGTGTGATGAGAGAGATGGTTACATGATTTCCATTCAGAAAGGATAATTTTCACTGCAATAGATAGAGGTAGATCTAACAAAGCCATATCATTGGCGTTAAGGAAAGTTTAGAGTTATGGTATACCAAAGATATCTGATAACTTACCCTGGATCGAACGCCAATATGGTTCCAGAAGTGGGCATTGAAAGAACATGTGCTGGTGTGAACCAGCCTCTTGGTTGCAGTTCCAGCATTTGTCGATCTCACACAAATTTAGTTTGTGAAGTCTAGCTGGGGTCCAGTGAAGCAAAGTTATTGTAAAAAATTTGGATTGTATAAGAGAGGGGGTGATTTTGTAACATAGCACAAATTTACAGATGTTTTGCCCTTGATCATCAGAAATATGGTTAAAAACTTCAGCATTGAAATGTTTAGCCCATTTAGTATATAGTATTAGTATAGTATTGATGGCTGTGTTGTGTGCAGTTCCGTTAAGAATTTGTAGATTTTAGAGGCAATATGATCTGAATGTTGCCATATTGCAAGGTGTGACTGTAGGGATGAATGTTTGGTAAGAATAAGTTTTGACAGTTTCACCTTAATCTTAAGGAAACTTTAAAAATCTATATTAGAGAGGGTGTACCTACCCGCTAAGGTCGAAAAAGGAAGCGGGTCATCATTGGTATGATATAGGTCCTTAATCAGGCCAGTGCCCTTGGTGGCTCACGATTTTGCAACCTTACCATCCGTTTCAGCCTCAGTTTTAGGGTTATGCCATAGTGCTGCCCATCTGGAGTTATGAATAGGCTCTGGCAACCTTCTGTCCAGTAGTTTCAAAACACTAGAGGTGTCTGTAAATATTTGTTGGGAATGGGGTGTTGAGAATTTCAACATTGTAACAAAGGATCATGTACTAAAAGGAGAGCATATTCTCCGTTCTATCTACAGCCATCTGGGGATGTTCGGAGCTTCTGGGAGCAACCAAATAGCCCCTCAGGCCGTCAGGAAGGCTGATTTGTAAAGGCTCCAATTTGGGAGATTGCAGTTCCTGTGGGAGAAAGTTTTCCTAAGTGATTTGTAAGATATCCTCACTCTCATCACTCCCAAGAAATTTCGAAGTTATTTTATGAATTTTGTGAAAAAAAGAGGCTGAGAATTTTAGTGGGAGCATGGAAGACACGAAATTCACTATTGGTGTGATCATCATCTTAAGAGTTTGGATTCTGCCCCACCAAGAGCTGAACTTAGGGGACCAGGAGGATAGCAGATCCCTAACTTTGGAGATAGTCTGTGATTTATTGTACTGTACTGTTTCATCTAGGGCACTACAGAACCAGCTACCTAGATATTTAAGCCGTTTGGGCTGCCATTTAAGACCTGAGTCACCCAGGTGTGAGGGAAACACGATGGATTTAAGGGAAAGGCCTCTGTTTTTTCCATATTTAAAGTATAGCCAGAAACCGCTGAGAATTAATGGATGATGTTGGTAATCCTTGGAATTGCGGTTTCAATGTCCTCTGAAAAGATAAGAATGTCGTCCGCGTAAGCTGCGATTTTATATCTCTTGGGTCAAATTGGAGGCCCTTAATCTCGGGGACAGTGTTGAGTACTTTGAGTAAGGGGTCATAGTGAGTAAGAAAATCAAGGGGGAAAGTGGACACCCCTGTCTTGTACCTTGTCAAAGTATGAGGAGGTAGAACCATTTATCTTAAAATTTGTTTTGGGATTGGCATATAACGCCATAAGCATGGTAGTGAATGGGTGCCCAAGGTTAGGGGACTCCAGGATTGCGTGGAGAAAAAGCCATGACACTTTATCGAAAGCCTTTTCGGCATCAAGTGCGATCGCAGCTGTCGGTAGTGAAGAAAGGCAGGATGTTTCTATTATATTGCAGAATGTACAGATATTAACTCTGGCAAGATGACCCTTTACAAAGCGAGTTTGGGAGTTATGCATTAGTTTGGGTATGCAATTCTCTAATCTATTAGCTAGTATTTTCACGAAAATGTTTGCTTCCATGTTTTAAGTTTTTAGAATCGGAATGATCCTTCCCTTCTTTAGGGATAACCACTATTGTGGTTTCGGACGCTGTTCCCGATACTTTTCCTCTGGCACGCAAAATGATCCAATGTATTTTTGAGGTGGTTGATGATTGAAGGCATAATAACTTTACAAAAAGAGATGGGAAAGCTATCAGGGCCTGGTGCCTTACCCGACCAAATTGATTTTTATAGCTTTAACAATTTCGTCTGTATCTATTGGCTGATTCAGGCGTGTTCTATCAGCATCAGAGAACAAAGCCGTGGGAAGGGATTTCAGAAAATCTAGACCGTTAGATTTATTGCATAGCATTCCATAGAAGTCTTTAAAGACCTCAAGTATCTCTTCAGTTTAAAATTTTTGAGAACCATTATGGGCCATGCTGTGAGTTACCTGGTTGTTGCAGTTATTGGATTTAAGAGTGGTGGCAAGCATTTTCCCAGCTTTGTTATGAAACAAGAGTTGTCTTGATTTTTGTGCATGAACACTGAGATATGCCCTTTTACTTGCAATGGTATTGTAGGTATACTTCAATTTTTTTTAATCTCATCTAGTAAGGACTTATTAGAGTGTCTGAATGCCTCTTCTTTGTTTTTAATTTCAGTTTCTAAATTATGTAGTGTTTTCTGAATTTCACTGTTTTTAGCTGCCATCCGTTTCATAATATGTCCTCTGATGACACATTTAAATGCGTCCCACAAACTTACCAGGGATTTAACTGAGTGTTCATTTTCTCAACAAAAAAAAGTGACCTATTTCAAGCTGAAGATCTTCAATATCCTGTTAATTTTCTAGAATTTCTGTATTTAGACGCCAAACCTTGCCACCACTTGTATCAAGCAAGCACCTGATAGACATGGATACTGCAGCATAGTCCGAGATAAGAATGGGGTGGATCTTAACATCAGTAGTTTACTTAAGGAGTGAGACATCTATAAGTAGATAGTCCATACTTGAGAAACTAGAATGAGGAAGAGAGAAGAAAGAAAAATCGTTATCCTTAGGGTGGTGTAGTCTCCACACATCTAGGAGGCAGTGTGAAAAGCAAAGACTGAGCAGTTGTTTGTGTGCCTTAGGAGTTCTAAATTTGAAAGCACAGTAATGATCTAGAATGGGGTCCATAGGGAGATAAAAGTCACCAACCACTATAGATTTGGAGCCTAGTGGTATGTCTGCTAATTTTTTATTGAGTTTGCGCCAAAATAAGGGATCGTCTACAGTGGGGGCGTATATATTCATAATGTAAATATCATGACTCCCGTTATTCAGACTAGTAAGTAACCATCTGCCAGTGGTATCGCGCTCTGAGGCTACTACAGTTAGTTTTCATTTCTTCAATATTAGGGTAAGTACCCCGTTTCCCTTCCCGCATGCCTCAGAACAGGTGATATCAGAAACCCAACCTTTCCTCATTAGCAGTCCTTCTTTAAAACCAATCTTAGTTTCTTGGAGTAGAACTATATCACCGGCTAAATCTTTACAGTAATCTAAAACTTTGGTTCTTTTGACAGGGTGATTCAGTCCTTTGGTGTTTAAAGGCATAATTCAGGGTGACTTTGGGCCATTTCTATACATGCTGATAGGCGTTCATGTATAGAGGGTGTACAAGGTGACATGAAGCACTCACCATGGGGCCAGTTACCTCACTTGAGGGGAAAACAAGAGGAGATGTAGGGAAAAGTAACCAGTAACTCAGGGGGCTAATAGTCACTCCGTAGGAGTTCAGATCTAGGGTAGGGCCCCAACTCACCAGGGGCTGTCTGTAACAGACATGGTGCTTGGGGAAGATTGTAGTGGTACGCGGTTGCAGCAGCAAGACCCAGCACGCCAGGCCGGCCAGATAGAGGGAACATGCGGGGGGAACCTCAATGATGAGAAAGGAGAACAAGTAATATCATATTACCTGGGGTAGGTTGTCATAAAAATGAACCCTCGACCTGAAGATTCTAGTATGTAATACACTACACAGTGCACTTAATCAAAACGTTATGACAAGTAGATCACATGTCATGTGTTGCATAAACAATAGAGACGCATGAACGCATAAACATGAATGCTCATACTAAAGTTAATGGGAAACAATCCGATCAACTTGAAACAAATCAAGATCTAGGTACACAATATAAGATCATAATAAAAGTAATGCCTAGAGGCAGACAAGCAAGAGCATGTGGAACATACAAATAAATCCTGTAGCAACAAGCATTCCTGGCCATAAACACATGACTGTCTACATAGCTAACATATATAACCACCATATAACAATGGTTCGATTGGAGCTTGGTGACCTACAATCATGAAGGGATGATAAGATAATTCCTGCTATTTCGTGGGCAAGGAATCATTTTGGTGTCACTGATGTGCCAAAATGGTAGGTCTGTGTGAGGTCTAACGCCAACTTGTCCACTTATTAAGACCCAATAGGCAATTTGTCTAGTGCCGATAAACATGGGAGAAACATATTTCTGAACCTAGGAACTTATAAATGCATAACAGAGTAAGGCGCAGGGATGCTCTAGTATATCGACTGGGGTAAGTTATGACATCAAAAGTGAGCCTGAATATGCCAGGGGAGGCATAGGATGACCAATAACCAAATTAACTTGCTTACAGATAGAAGTGGATATCCACTTATAAACCAATAACTGAAAGAGACACGTTAGTGACAGATTCCTTACCTTAGAATATCCCCAGGCGTCAGGCTGGATCCGGAAAGTTTTTGCGTAGCAGTACCCTTGCGCGTCGGTAGGCGGCGTCGTGCGGCTCCGCGTCAGTCGTCGGCGTTGTGATCGCCGGGATGACGTCGCGGGCAGTACTTATACTCCGCCCCTGCGCGCTGACGTCAGTTCTTCTTTTTCCGCGCCAGTAAGCGCAGATCCGGGAAGAGCAGTGCCCTAGTCAATTTTTGACTAAATTTTGGGTGATTTTTTCACTGTTTCTTTTCGAGTCTTCTCGACTCCTAGGTGTCGGTAGGGATGCCCGGCTTCAAGCCATGCGACGTCTGTGGTCGAATGATGTCGATCACAGACCCGCACTTAGAGTGTCTCTACTGTCTCGGCCGAGACCACGACACAAAGTCGTGCCCTGACTGCCGGGCCTTACACCCGAAGGCTTTGCGAGAGCGGTCTCGAAAGCTCCTCGAGGTCCGGCAGTCGGCTCCGCGCCGCACCAGGCCCCGGTCCCGCGAGAGGTCGAGGGGCCGGTCGCGGAGCCCCCGCCGGTCGTCGGAGTCCAAGTCTTCGCACTCCTCGGGTAAGTCGAAGCACAAGAAGTCTAAGAAGCACCATCGCTCTAAGACTTCGCCTCGCCGGTCTCGCGACTCGGCTGAGGCCCCTGTCGGCACCGTCCCCGCGGCTCCGGATGTGCCTGTAGCGCCGCCCCCACATTACCCGTCCTTCCCGGGTTCGGGGGCGACTCCGGCCGAGATACAGGAATTCCTGTCGGCCATGGCCCGCCTCTTCGGGCCTCAAGGTCCCTCTGGTGCGCCTTCGGGCCCCGCGGGCCCTGATGGGGTTGCTCCGGCGTCGCCGACGACTCCGGTCCCGGCGTCGCCTGTCCCGCCAGCCTTGATCCCGGTCTCGGCTCCGGCCCCGGCCTCGATCCCGGCTCCGGTGGTACCGCTACCCCGATCGACGCCGGTTGACCTAACCACGCCTCCGCCGGCGCCGATGTCCCCGGTGCCGTTCCTGACGCCGCCCGGGGCTCCGGGCGGCGTCGTTCCCCGGTTCTCTCCGGTTCCGGACATGGAGCCGGACCGACGTCGCTCGACGCCGGCTCCGGCGCCGATGAGACCTTGGGTCCCAGATGTCCCTCCTCCTCCATATTTTGAACCAGAGGAGGACCAGGAGAGCTGGGAGGGTCGGAAGACCCTCTCACACAGCAGTGTGAGTATGATCAGGACTGGGCAGAGGAACTTGGGGATGCCAGTGGTCTAGACACTTCCCCTGACACCGGCATGCTGTCTCCTCCCGTGGCTACGGGGGAGGGAGCAAATTTCGCAACGGTGTTGCGTAGAGCAGCTGGAGCCTTGCACCTCCAATTGCCTACTGTGGCTGTCAGGACTAATCTCCTGACGGAAGTGCTTCAGCCGGCAGCTTCCTCCTCGGAGATTGTGCTGCCGTTTAATGATGCACTGTCTGACGTTCTTTGGGCACCTGGTCCAAGCCCACCACAGGGGCTCCTGTGGATAGGAACGTGGCCCGACGCCATCGCCCTGCTCCGGGCGACCCCTTGTTTCTCTCTCAACATCCCACCCCCGAGAGCTTGGTTGTCCAAGCCTCTGCCTCCCAAACCGCCTTCCCTACCGCCCCTCCGGATAGGGAATCCAAACGCCTGGACCAATTTGGGAAGAAGGCTTTTTCTTCCTCCAGTGCTGGCTTGCGGTCCGTCAACACCGCTTGCCTTTTGGGCCGATATACCCACTCCCTGTGGGATTCGGTGGCGGCTGTTTTGCCCCAGTGTTCTGAGGAGGTCCAGACACTGCTTACCCGCACCATTGCGGAAGGTAGGGATGCGGCAAAGTACACCATACGTTGTGGCCTTGATACCGCCGACTCGCTGGGCAGATCGCTTGCAACGACGGTGGTGCTGCGTCGCCACGCCTGGCTGAGAACAACTGGTTTTTCGGGTGATGTCCAGAATACACTCATGGACATGCCCTTTGATGGAGTCGGTCTTTTTGGTTCCAAAGCAGAACATGCGCTGGAGCGTTTTAAGGACTCACGGGCTACTGCCATGTCCCTGGGCCTTTCTGTTGTGCGCCCTCCGCTAACCTCTGCTTTTCGCCCAGTCACGTCCGCTGCCCAGCCACCGGCCCGCGCAGCAAGCGTCTTCGCGTGGCCGAGGACGTGGCTACCGCCGTGGCGGGTCGGGCAACCAGTGTGCGGGTCAGGCCACCAACTCCGCCCCGTCCGCGGCCTCCAAGCCCTCCTAGTCCCTCCTTTCAGGTGCACAGCACGCCAGTAGGGGGCAGGGTCCGCCATCACCTTCACCACTGGCGTGCCATCACCTCGGACAGGTGGGTCTTGGACAATATCCGAAGGGCTACTCCCTCCCCTTCGAGACCACCCCCCAGCCATGCCACCTCAATTCCACCACATGTCAGGGGATCACTTGGTGCTTCTGCAGAAGGAAGTCACGGCCCTCTTGGCCAAGAGGGCCATCGAGCATGTTCCGACCCCAGAAGTAGGACGTGGTTGCTACTCCCACTACTTTCTGGTGCCCA
Organism: Calotriton arnoldi; assembly: GCA_963921515.1. NCBI lineage: Eukaryota > Metazoa > Chordata > Amphibia > Caudata > Salamandridae > Calotriton > Calotriton arnoldi. The sequence goes on along the minus strand of CAWUFW010002134.1, from coordinate 897,904 downwards.
AAAAGGACAAGGAGGACATGCGTCCTATCTTGGACCTCCGGAACGTCAATCGCTTCCTCCGGAAGGAGAAGTTCAAGATGCTCACCCTAGCTCAGGTCTTGACTGCCCTCGACCCTGGAGACTGGTTGGTAGCGTTGGACTTGCAGGACACTTATTTTCACATCCCCGGCCCACCGGCGTTACCTTCGGTTCACGGTAGGCCTCGAGCATTTTCAGTTCACCGTGCTCCCCTTTGGCCTTACAAGTGCCCCTCGGGTGTTCACGAAAGTGATGGCGGTGGTCGCAGCTCATCTGCGCCGGGCAGGGGTTCCAGTCTTCCCCTACCTCGACGACTGGCTGCTGAAGGCGGGCTCGTCCCAGGCAGTTGTCTCCCACCTCCAGACTACGGCCGAACTCCTGCACTCGCTGGGGTTCTCCATCAATGTGCCGAAGTCGCATCTGATTCCTTCTCCACAGCTCCTTTTCATCGGAGCAGTTCTGGACACGACGCAGTTTCGGCCTATCCTCCCGAACGGCGAGTCCGGGATATTCAGGCTATGATTCCGATCTTTCAGCCTTTATCCTGGGTTTCGGTACGGATGACCCTGAGGCTGCTGGGCCTCAGGGCCTCCTGCATCCTGCTGGTCGATCATGCCAGATGGCATATGCGGGCTCTGCAGTGGGACCTGAAGTTCCAGTGGGCGCAGCACCAGGGCAACCTGTCCGATCACGTCCAGATCTCGGAGGGGGCTGCAAAACAGTTGCAGTGGTGGCTCTCGAACCGGCAATGGGTCATGGGCAGATCCCTCTCCCTTCCCCAGCCAGAGCACACAGTTGTGACGGACGCGTCCCTTCTGGGATGGGGCGGTCACATGGGGGAGGCGGAGATCAGAGGCCTCTGGTCTCCGGCGGAGTCCCGGCTCCATATCAACTTTCTGGAGCTCCGGGCGATCCGACTTGCACTCAAGGCATTCCTTCCCTCTGTCAAAGGGAAGGTAGTGCAGGTGTTCACAGACAACACCACCGCCATGTGGTACTGCAACAAACAGGGCGGGGTGGGGTCGTGGACCCTCTGTCAGGAGGCTCTGCGCCTCTGGACATGGCTGGAACATCAGGGCATATTCCTGATGGTTCAAAACCTGGCAGGTTCCCTGAACACCAGGGCGGACGAACTCAGTCGCAGGTGCATAATGGATCACGAATGGCGTCTTCACTCGGAAGTGGCGCAAGGACTCTTTCTGCAGTGGGGAGAGCCTTGGTTAGATCTATTCGCCACCGAAGAGAACGCGCAATGTCATCAGTTCTGCGCGTTGGAATTTCCAAGGCGGCACTCGCTCGGCGACGCTTTTCGTCGCGAGTGGAGTTGCGGTCTGTTGTACGCCTTTCCACCTATACCACTTGTACCCAGAGTGTTGAAGAAGATTCGGCGCGACCGGGCCCAAGTCATCCTTGTGGCTCCGGACTGGGCTCGAAGAGTTTGGTATCCCGAGCTACTCAGTATGAGCGTCGATCCCCGATCCGTCTGCCTCTTCGGGAGGATCTTCTGTCGCAGCAGCAGGGGACGGTCCTCCACCCGAACCTGTCCAGCCTCCACCTGCTTGCGTGGAGATTGAGCGGCGGCAGTTGATTCCTTTCGACTTGCCTCCCGAAGTTTGTGATGTGATTCTGGCAGCCAGGCGTCCCTCCACTAAGGTGGTATACGCCTGCAGGTGGAACAAGTTTGTGGCATGGTGCACAGCAAAGGCTGTGAACCCTCTCTCTGCCCCTCTTTCTGAGGTTCTTCTGTTCCTTCTTTCCCTGGCCCAACCGGGTTCTGCCCTGGGTACCATCAAAGGCTATCTTTGTGCCATCTCGGCCTTCCTCAGGCTTCCTGATCAGCCCTCCCTTTTCAAGTCCCCTGTTGTTAACAGGTTCCTAAAAGGCATTACACACCTCTTCCCTCCTGTTCCGTTTGTGATGCCTCAGTGGGACTTGAACTTGGTTCTTACCTTTCTCATGTGCGCTCCCTTTGAGCCTCTACATAACTGTCCTCTTCGTCTTCTGACTCTGAAGACAGCCTTTCTGGTGGCCATCACCTCCGCTCGGCGGGTGAGTGAGCTCCAGGCTCTATCATGCAAACCTCCCTTTCTGTCTGTCCATCCAGACAAGGTTGTTCTTAGGACGCGTCCGTCCTTCTTTCCAAAGGTTGTTACTGCCTTCCACATTGGGCAGACCATCACTTTGCCCACCTTCTTTCCGCCTCCGCATCCTTCCAGAGAGGAAGAGAGGCTCCACCGTCTGGACCCAAAACGTGCGCTTTCCTTTTATATGAACCGCACACAACACTTCCGGGTGGATGACCAGCTCTTTGTTGGCTACGTGGGCGCCCAAAAAGGTTGGGCGGTGCACAAGAGAACCATCTCCCGCTGGGTAACCTTGTGTATCAAAGCCTGCTATTCTTTGGCTAAGAAGGAGCCTCCTGTTGGGCTGCGTGCCCATTCCACCAGGGCAACGGCTGCTACCACGGCCTTGGGCCGCGGTGTTCCGCTGCAGGATATATTTCAAGCAGCTACGTGGGCCTCGCTGCACACGTTTACCAAGCATTACTGCCTTGACAGCCAGGTCCGGAGGGACGGCTTCTTTGGCCGTTCTGTCCTCAGGGACTTCCTTGTCTGATCTTTGTTCGCAGACCCACCACCGGGGTTGGTATTGCTGGGGTATCTATTCTAAGGTAAGGAATCTGTCACTAACGTGTCTCTTTCAGATGCACAAGTTACTAACTTGTGTAACGATATATCTGTAAGAGACAGTAGTTAGTGACAGATTCCCTACCGCCCACCCATCCTCCCCGTTCTGCGAACTGATTTCTAGGGTTAAGGACATCCCTTTCAGGGCCCTAGTATTTTTCAGACACCTATGTCAGCTTCTTGCATGGCTCTGCGTTCCTGGCGCGGAAAGTCGTGTACAGAACTGACGTCAGCGCGCAGGGGCGTCGTATAAGTACTGCCCGCGACGTCATCCCGGTGATCACGACGACGGACGCGGAGCCGCACAACGCCGCCTACCGACGCGCAAGGGTACTGCTACGCAAAAACTTTCCGGATCCAGCCTGACGCCTGGGGATATTCTAAGGTAAGGAATCTGTCACTAACTACTGTCTCTTACAGATATATCGTTACACAAGTTAGTAACTTGTGCTATACAATAATGCATAATCATGCAAGTAGTGTTAGCAAGTGTCCCAGAGCATCATACAGACAGACTCAAGAGGAACGAGGCGAGTGGAGCTTTGATGAAGTGCCAGGAAGTGAGTCAGAGTCCATATGATGCTCCGTGTTGTTGTCCAGGATAGTTTCTAAGTCAGATTGCTCCAAAAAGGTTTTGGTCTGCTCTTTAAATGTGATACGAAATTTTGATGGGCCAGTGAATGAAAAGGGAATCTTTATATCTGTAAGATATTTCCCTAGGTTCAGAAAGCCTTGGCGGCGAATAACCGTGTCTCTAGCAAAGTCCAGCGAAACGGAGATCTTGTGGTCTTGCCATCTAATTGTATGTACCTTCCGCATTTGTGCCAGAATTTGTTCTGTGTGTTGATGGCGTAGCGGCTTAAAGATCGGAGGTCTCGGCGAGATCATGCTTTTTGGCTTGAATGTTCGGACCCTGTGCACTCTTTTGATCTCAAAGCCTTTAATGAAGGAGATTTGAAGGCTTTCGGGGATCCAAGTTATTAAAAAAAAGTCAGCTACTGAGTTAACAGAATTTTCAATCCCTTCCGGTACTCCAAAAATGCGGAGATTACTCCTGAAGTCCCGGTCCTCCTGTTCTGTAAGCTCCCTTTTTAGAGCAGAGCTAGAGCGCTCAAGAATATCTAGTTGCTTGACTTGCTTGTTAGAGTAGTTCTCTACCGAATGTATTCTTGTTTCAGCATTAGTAAGTGGTGGAGGTCTTTGCGAATGCGAGCAACCTCGACCCGAAGCAAGTCGGTGTTTGTCTTGGTGCTCTGAGCAATATCATGGACAGAGTTACGTTTAAGGATTTTGGGCCATATGTATCAAGCCTATTTCCCGTTCGCAAACGGCCCGATTCTCAGAATTGGCCCGTTTGCGAACGGGAACAAGCCTTTTGGGATGTATCATCCCAAAAGGCATTCGCAAAATAGAGAACCGCAAAAATTGCGATTCTCTATTTTGTGAATGCATTTAAGGAATCGCAAATTGCGATTCCTTAAATGAAATGTATGAAGCACCTAAGTTGTGCGATTATGGCTTAAGGAATCGCAAATTCCCACCAACTACAGGTTGGTGGTAACTTGCGATTTCCTTGAGAAATGCATTTTTTTGCATTTTTCAACATGGCATGTGGCGCACATACATGCCCTTAGGGCATGTATGTGCGCCACATGTGCACCCATGCTCATTTCAGGGGTGCAACAGGGTGTCCTTTGGACACCCTTGCAACCTTGAAATTGCATTCTCAATTTGCGATTCTCTAATTGCTAATCGCAAATTGAGAATGGCCTCCCATTCATTCCTATGGGCCTCTAGGCCCATAGGAATGAATGGGGAGGGTTTCCTTAACTGCCATTCGCAATTTGCGAATCGCAATTAAGGAATATGTAGGATTCGCAAATTTTCTTGCGAATCCTACATACATCTCGTTTGCAATTCTCAAATAGCGATTCTCAAAAATTCGCTATTTGAGAATCGCAAACACAAACTTTGATACATATGGCCCTTAGGCCTCTAGAGCAGAGGAGGAGTCAGGGCATCCTTTCATCAGGGACTTGGGGATAGGAGGTGATTGGAACGTTTCAAGTTGGCTTTGGCGTTCTTTTCCTTCATGTTTTTGCTCTGGAGTCAGACCTATTGTGGCACTATCCAGTGACAGCAAACGCAGTTAGGTACTTTACACTAGAGCAATACTCGAGATAAGCCAGTGACTGTAGATAGGCCCCTGATTGTAGATAGGCCCTCGATTGATATAGGACCTTGAATGAAGAGCGTTAGAGGACAATTGGATACTTCAGATATGCAGGCAATTCCAAACATATAGTCGATGATGAGCTGAGAAAATACACAGATGGGAGCAAGAAACACAGCTCACTGACGAGAGCAAGCACTAAGGATTTTAATCCTTAATATCTAACAGTCTGATTGGTCACCACCAACAAACATCATATGTTACAATAATACCACCATAGAAGGGACAGATGGAGTAAAACATTGCCATCTACTCTCCTTGAGAAACACTTAGGCCCATAAATTAGATCCTGAAAGTTGATACTTAAGCGAGATACGTAAAGCCTTCTGGGTGACATTAGATCGCGCTCTGCTGTGGGCCTGTGGAGACCTGAATTGAGCTGTTATGCAATAGAAGTGTTACCTTAGCTCCTCCTGCATATTGACAAACTCGGAACCACAGAGGGAACACACCTAAACAGCACCAGGCCCTACCAGCAATCTCCAAATCTCTGAGGTACCATGTGCCCTATACGTGAAGGGGCGGAGTATGTTGTTTGTAGTAGAGATGTGCAGAGACAACAGGTGTGGAGATGAGGAGTTGAGTAGGAGTAGGCCAAAGATAAAGATAGGATGCCTTAGGAGCGGTGACTGTGGGGTGTGCGCTGGGGTCACAGAGCCTCCTATGCAGAGCAATAATCCTATACTGCAGTCCCCATGTGCTAAATTATACGTAGGTAAATGCAAGCAGGCAGAGATAAAGTATAGGTGTGTTACGGCCAAAGAGACGCTACAGTGAGCAGGTAATCGTGGTAATCAGCGCAGGGCCCCAGAGGCTGTTGCCATTTTGTGAGCAGCAGCAGGCAACTTGAGAGAAAGTTTAGCCTCGGGGGGCCTATAAGCAGGTGTACTCAGGAAGACCAAATATTGGCAGCACTTTTCTATAAATTATCCATGAATCAGTTCATTGGCCGTGGTTTAATATGAACATGAGGCCCAGACTCACTGATCAGATGTAACTGCTTGGCCATAGGGAAGCAAATAGTCATGCGTGTGTTTGACCATTACATTACAAGCCATGTCGGTAGGGTAAAGCAGTCAAAAGAGGAATACTCCTACTGCATGAGAAGGGCATTGCAGAGCGCGAGACGAAGCGCCCTTAGTGCAGTAGATGAAGCACTTGAGTTTCTCCTCGGACTTTGAAATGCGGCACGCGGCCATCACCGCTGATATTGCTGAGAGGAAAGAAGGTCGCCACCCTCTTGAGTGAGATGGGCTGCGGGGAAGTTCGTTCCAGGGAGCACAACTCAGTGAGATTAAGGTCCCCACAGCCGTCACTTTATGATCGGCAGACGTTGCGCCGCATGAAAATGTTTTATGTGGCTTCAGGAGACATCCGGGCCAGCCGACACGCCAGAGGCTCAAGGGAGCTCAAAGGCAAGCCGCCATCTTCTCCACGAGTCAAGCCACGCTCCTTTTTCAAATATCGTTTTCATCGTTTTTCTAGTTATTTTCCCCAGAAGTAGGATTGCTGCGTAACAGATCTTTCAAGCAATCAGCTGACAAGCTATGATTATAATTGTGTCAAAGAATCGATAAACCTTACACATGTGAGCTCAATCTTATGTTGAAATGAGCACAACCTTAGTTCTAGACAAATATCTTCTGTAACCACACTAGTTGGCATCCTTCGTGAATGGCGCCAAGTGCATGCCTCAAATTTCTTAAAATACAATGTCCTCTGTGATTAATCTTGGCAGGCAACACGCAAATATAGGACAAATTTTTGCATAATACAGCTTGACTGTAATGCAAAATTGGGAAACCAGACTAGACAGAAGATGGCCTAGATCGCATTCCAAGATCCAGGTTAGGGTCCATGAAACCTCAAAGAGTTGCAGCATGTACAGGATTATTCTTAAAGAAGATGGTATGACACCTTACTTAAGTAAACAAATTAAACATACTTTTCTTTCATAGCTTACTTAATTTTACCAATAATTGTGTTCACTGGCAATCGTCTCACTCAATTACCTGCACAGATTCCAAATTACACCTTCCTGCAGCACAGAAGTCGGTGCTGTTAATCAGTTTGACATCTGGACAAGGGGCACAGTGTTGGTTGGGCACATGGCTTCATGAAATTGATAGAAGTCTGCAACAAAGGTTTTCATTTATAAGGAAAGCTCCATTTTTTTTTATTAACTGTGCATCCACAATTTTGAACCTTCCTCTTGGCAAGCATACACCTAAATTGTCTTTAGAATGCTCAAACAACAGTTTAATTTATGCAATTGTTGTTGAAGCAAACATTTTTATATTACTTCTTTTATCAACTGGATGTGTGTGTGTGCGCGTGTGTGTGCGCGTGTGTGTGCGCGTGTGTGTGCGCGTGTGTGTGCGCGTGTGTGCGTGCGTGTGCGTGTGTGTGCGTGTGTGCGCGTGTGTGTGTGTGTGTGTGTGTGTGTGTGTGTGTGTGTGTGTGTGTGTCAGTCAAAAACACAGAGGGGGGAGAGTAGAGGTAGGCAAAATAGGGACCTGTCCTCCACGGTACTATGTAAATAATCGAGAGGTCCCCTCTATAGGAAGGGAGAAAAAGGAGAGGTTTTTCTATTCACTTGCAAAAACTCAACTGGAAAGAAAAAGGTTTTTTTTTTTTTTCATAAAACCCTCACCCACCCGGGTTTCCCCTTGGTGGCATGCTTCATCATTGGGTCCATCCCTGCCCTCTACGGACAGGGGCGTGCTACTACCTACGACTACGCTGGAGCACTAACTCGTCAAATACACCTTACCGCTTAGGGTGAATCAGAAGAGAGTGTTTTTTTTTTTTTTTGGCAGAAGTGAAGAAAAAGTTTAAAAATACCAGATTAGTGGGTCTAAAAACAATTTTATTTCCTACCCCCAAACAGGTATGCTAAAATCTGGGGACGTTTGGTAAACATTCTAGGCGTAAATACCTATTGTTTCCCTTGGTGGTCAACTAGTTTCATGCCTATCCCCAAGGCATTTCATCAGGACCTGGAAAGGAGAAATGATCTTCCCACTCCAGGTGTTACAATAAACACAATAATAATAAAAAATCAAAATAAACATACAGCACCTACTTGGTCTGTGTTAAATCAAAAAAGACCTGCAAGGATATAAAGAGAGAGGTTAAAAATATCACGACCCTAAGGTCCAATTGGTATTTCCCAAGTCGTGATAATTCAGTGGTAGTGAAATATATTTTTCAAACCATGCCAAAAGGCGTGCGTACATCAGTGGACATGAGGCGCACAAGACAGTGCAAACATATAATATAGTGTCACCAGCATACACGTGTTTCAAGATAATTTCATACTTAAAATGCGACCATCATTGGGCCCCATGAGTCCATCGAGGAGTTAAAGGAGGGACGCCTGTAGTCAAACCCTACACGTGTGGTCAAAAATAGAGAAATCTATGAAAACAGATCGAGTAGGTAGGGTATTTTGCAGCGAAACTTAGCGTGTATCCTGAGGGAGGCAGGACGCCCCTACTTACTCCGTCAAGGCTACTCCCTCACCGCAGACCTGTCCGCACTCACCCGAGGCTCCGATTTTACTGGAGCCGCGGGGAGAGTAGCTTATAAACACGTGAGCATTCAGCGTGCCTCTCAATTGTCAAAAAGGCTAGACCGCGCACCGCGGTTCATGATCTCTTGGTCGGGCTATTTCCGGGTTTCCAAAAATTACTACTTGGGCGCTAGTGGTTACAAATAACGAAAGCCGTAGCCTGTTGTTGGAAAGTCCGTGATCTATGGTTGGGAAAAACCGAGTAGATTTTAAAGGGATGATCATTTTCAGTAAAGAGAGGTGTCTCCGTGAGAAATGAATTACGCGCTAAAAAAACTTTATTAAAATGCGTGATGAACACTGGACAGATGTGCGAGTTCTGAGCTGCCCCTTAACATAGGAGAAAATAATCAAAGCTATATGATGCCACCATAAAGAGGATATTACTGAGTTTGAGAAACTTTTTTGACCTCCTAAACTTTATTGACAATCACAGTAGACACAAGGTAACTCTCTCGTGTTCTCACCGGATTGTTCACAAAAGTGTTTACTCTAAGCCAAAAAAACGAAACAAGGTTCTCCATTGGCGTCGGTCTTTCGGCCGTGGATAATGGGAAAGATGAAACAACTTTATAGACGCGAAGGACAAAAGAAATGCATGCGCCATAGTGTCATCATTATCAGACTACATGTATGCAAAGAATGATACTGACAACCTAGGGGTAATGTATCGTGAGTGCAGGGTTTATGTAAGACTGGCAGGAATTAACCTCTTTAGTTACGATCTAATGTACCCAATGGAAAAATGGCAGTCAAACAGGGTGCTATCAGAAGGAGATCATACCAGAGTATGGGTTTTGTGTATTTGAGCAGTCGTACAGGGTGGTACCAGCTGGAGATCATACCATAGGAAGGGTTTCGTATTTAGGTAAACTGACCCCACGGTATATTCTCATTCAATCAGTTGTCATGTGATTTGAGTCTATAGAGCCATCTCTGCTCCTTTTCATGAAGGTCAGCCTCGTTATTAATCAGTTCGATCACAGTCCATCTCAAATCCCTCAGAGTGTGTTTCTGTTCCAGAAAATAAGAGGGTATTTTAGTTGTTGCTCGTTGGCATCTTAGGTTACTACGATGTTCGCACATACGTGTTCTTACTTTCCTTGATGTCATTCCCACATAATGGAGATTGCAGGGGCATGTGATCAAGTATATAATGTTCTTTGACTCACAGTTAGTGAACTTCCGTTGTTCCCAAGTTGTGCCATCATTGAAGGTGATCTTTTTACTTGTGCTTGTGATGTGGCACACCCTCAGTTGCTGCAGGGATGATGGCCACTGATGCCAGAAAACCCTGGTTGGGTGTATTGTCTCGAGGTTTTCGTGGCCGGGTGTGTACCAACATGTCCTTCAAGTTACGGTTCCTTTTGTGTGAGAACATAGGTTTGGGTAGTGTCATTGTGCATCCACCAGAATGCGTCAGTGTTTGTTTGTTATTTTACTAATAGTGTTTGAGGCACTGTTGCACGTTGTGATACATATAGGACGTGTCGTGCCTGGTTCCTTTTTGGTATGCTGCAGAAGGGCTTGCCTGTCGTTATTCGTAACTCTTGTCCTAGCGCGTGATATTATTCTATCTGGATAGTTACGTGCTTTCAACTTGGCGCTGATGTCAGTTGCTTGTAGTTTGCAATCCTTTACCTCGGAGCAGTTCCTCCGATGACGTAGGAACTGCCCGAACGATAAATTCTCCCTCAGATGTCTCAGGTGATGGCTGTCAAAGCTTAAGAGACAATTATTTGCAGTGGTCTTGAAGTGGGTCATCGTCTTCAGGCCTGCTCCATTGGCAGTGACATTCAAGTCCAGGAAGACCATTGTGGTTCTTGAGATCGTGTAGGTAAATTTTAAATATAGGTTTTGTTCATTGAGCCATATGATAAATAACTCCGCTGTGTTCTCATCTCCATTCCAGATGACGAAAACGTCATCTATATATCTCTTCCAGAGACTGTCTCTATAGGGGTTGTTAGATGTGAAAATCTTTTGTTGTTCAAGGTGGTGAACGTACAAACCCGCCACACTTGGAGGAAAAGTGCTGTCCATGCTGGTTCCGTGCTTCTGTAGGAGGAGTTGGTCCTCGAAAGCAAAAAAGTTCTCCGTTAAAGCCAGATGGCAACACTCCATCACCAGATTACGCGGTGTCTGGTATTTCCAATCTGTTAAATAGAACCGTCTCCAGGATTTCCAAGGTTTCTGTGTGTGGGAGGCTAGTATACAAGCTCTCTATGTCGAGACCAATGAGACATTGCGTTTCTTCATCAAATGGTAACGTGTTCAGGATGCGTAGAATGTCCTTGGTGTCTTTCAGATATGTCTCTGTTCCTTGGATAATGGGTCTCAAGAATGCTTCAGCAAACTTGGAAAGATGTTCTAGGATAGACCCTATCCCTGAAACAATGGGACGACCAGGTTTTTATGTATCTTTGGAATGGTGTACAAATAAGGCGTGACCGGTTTCTTGTTGATAAGGAAATCCCCTTCTATTTTTGATAGCCAATCATGAGCTAAGGCCTCTTCAACCATACTGCCCACTTGTATTCTAATGCTTTCTGTCGGGTCTATGGTCAATGGTTTATAGTTCCGCTGGTTTTTTAACAAACGAACACATTCAGTCCGATATGCCTCTCTGGTCTGGATCACTATCGCGCCCCTTTGTCCGCGGGTTTGATTACTAGATCGTCAGTTTGTGAAAGATCCTTGATGGCTTGTAATTCTTCCCTGGAGGTATTGTGGAACACCCTGTTGTTCCTGGGATTCAGATCTCCTATTTCTCCTACATCTTGTCACCACGCATACTACACGTTAAAGATGTAAGAGATCACTGGCCTCACTTTCTCGGCCGAGGAAGTAGATCGGATTTTGGCAGCCAGTCTACCCCTGGAGGGAACTGGTGATTATGCTTTAGGCCTGGGAAACAATGATTGGGATGAACTGAGCACCCTCAAGAGGAATTAAATAAAGACCTTGATTCATTGGATCATGATGACTTAATATTTACGTGCCAATGGGGCACCACAGGGTCTCATCGTCCGGAATGAGCCGTTCATCTTCCAACAAGATAAGATTTTCAAGAAAGATTGGTCACTCATCTTGTGGCATTGCACAAGAGATTGGCTCATCTTAATAATAAAAACAGCAACAAGACTGGCCCAAGAAATGAAAACCCAAATTCAGGACTTGGAGGTTCGCCTCAAATCATATTAATTAGTAAGCTCCTTGAAGAAGAACCTGGAGGAGCTCAATAAGTCACTGAATGACTTTGAACTTTCGCTCAAACAGAGCAAGTTCATCAAACTCAAGAAGGACAAGGCTAACTTCAGCCACGAGAAAGTATGCCCCTACATTAGGTAAGATTACATATCCTCGAGGAGGAACAATGGCTACAATACTGACAGTGAAGCATCAGACACTGGGTCGGATCATTCCAACTCAAGCTCCAATAGTAGGGCCACTGCCCGGGGTAGGCAATCTCACCGGAGGAATTACAACAGAGGCCCACGAGGCAATTGGGGGCATTACCAACAACCCCCCTTATATCCACCACCATTTTTATATGGCCCACCACCGCAAATGCCACCACATGAACCATTCTATAACCCTTGGGAAGCACCGCATGGCCACAATGGACAACAACAGGATAACCATTATGAGCCTTGTTTAGGGGTAGGCAACCAGAGAGGGCGGACGAGGAAACGGAACCGGGTACACTGGGCGGCGAACCAACAAACCTCGAGAGTGGAAACTCGGAGCATGACGGGCTCCCTGCATCACCAAGCAGGACCCAGCAACCAACCAGTTTAGTTGTAAATCTTACAGACACTGTCCTTACCTCCATCCAACAAGGCGTCCTGGAAAAAGGACTTGGTTTTGTCCCCACCTCCAACGTGGACAAGTTCAAAGTAAGTTGCAAAGTGAACGAATTCATAAGAAAGCTCAAGCTGAGGGCGTTCTTCTCGGACAAACAGAACGATAATGAACAAAAGGATGACACAGGACTGAGGAATAAATCGACCTTCACACCCCCAGCTTCCAGCATACCAGTGGAGATTCTAGCCTTTGAAAAGGCAGTATTGAAGGAAATAGGAGAGCTGAATCCCAGGAACAACAGGTGTTCCACAATACCTCCAGGGAGAATTACAAGCCATCAAGGATCTTTCACAAAATGACGATTCAGTAATCAAACCTGCGAACAAAGGGGGCGCGATAGTGATCCAGACCAGAGAGGCATATCGGACTGAATGTCTTCGTTTGTTACAAGACCAGTGGAACTATAAACCATTGACCATAGACCCGACAGAAAGGATTGGAATACAAGTGGGCAGTATGGTTGAAGAGGCCTTAGCTCATGATTGGCTATCAAAAAGAGAAGGGGATTTCCTTATCAACAAGAAACCGGTCACGCCTTATTTCTACACCATTCCAAAGATACATAAAAACCTGGAGAAACCCCCTGGTCGTCCCATTGTTTTAGGGATAGGGTCTATCCTAGAACCTCTTTCCAAGTTTGTTGACGCATTCTTGCGACCCATTATCCAAGGAACAGAGACATATCTGAAAGACACCAAGGACATTCTACGCATCCTGAACACGTTACCATTTGATGAAGAAACGCAATGTCTCATTGGTCTCAACATAGAGAGCTTGTATACTAGCCTCCCACACACAGAAACCTTGGAAATCCTGAAGGCGGTTCTATTTAACACAGATTGGAAATACCAGACACTGCGTAATCTGGTGATGAAGTGTTGCCATCTGGCTTTAACAGAGAAATGTTTTGCTTTCAAGGACCAACTCTTCCTACAGAAGCACGGAACCAGCATGGGCAGCACTTTTGCTCCAAGTGTGGCGGGTTTGTCCGTCCACCACCTTGAGCAATAAAAGATTTTGTCATCTAACAACCCCTATAGAGACAACATTAGTCTCTGGAACAGATATATAGATGAAGTTTTCGTCATCTGGAATAGAGATGAGAACACAGCAGAGTCATTTATCACATGGCTAAATGAACAAAACCTAAAATTTTAAAATGTACCTACACGATCTCAAGAACCACGATGGTCTTCCTGGACTTGAATGTCACTGCCAATGGAGCAGGCCTGAAGACGACGACCCACTTCAAGACCACGGCAAAGAATTGTCTCTTAAGCTTTGACAGCCATCACCCGAGACATCTGAGGGAGAATTTACCGTTCGGGCAGTTCCTCCGATTTCGGAGGAACTGCGCCGAGGTAAAGGATTTCAAACTACAAGCAACTGACCTCAGCGCCAAGTTGAAAGCACGTAACTATCCAGATAGAATAATATCACGCGCTAGGACAAGAGCTAGGAATAACAACAGGCAAGCCCTTCTGGAGCATACCAAAAAGGAACCAGACACGACACGTCCAATATGTATCACAACGTACAACAGTGCCTCAAACACTATTAATAAAATAATAAATAATCACTGGCGCATTCTGAGTGGATGCACAATGACACTACCCAAACCTATGTTCTCACACAAAAGGAACCGTAACTTGAAGGACCTCGAGACAATACACCCAACCAAGGTTTTCTGGCACCCATCAGTGGCCATCATCCCTGCGGCAACTGCAGCGTGTGCCATATCACAAGCACCAGTAAAAAGATCACCTTCAATGATGGCACAACTTGAGAACAACAGAAGTTCACTAACTGTGAGTCAAAGAACATTATATACTTGATCACATGCCCCTGCAATCTCCATTATGTGGGAATGACATCAAGGAAAGTAAGAACATGTATGTGTGAACATCGCAGTAACCTAAGATGCCAACGAGCAACAACTAAAATGACCTCTCATTTTCTGGAACAGAAACACACTCTGAGGGATTTGAGATGGACTGTGATCAAACTGATTAATAACGAGGCTGACCTTCATGAAAAGGAGCAGAGATGGGTCTATAGACTCAAATCACATGACAACGGATTGAATGAGAATATACCGTGGGGTCAGTTAACCTAAATACGAAACCCTTCCTTTGGTATGATCTCCAGCTGGTACCACCCTGTACGACTGCTCAAATACACAAAACCCATACTCTGGTATGATCTCCTTCTGATAGCACCCTGTTTGACTGCCCTTTTTCCATTGGGTACATTAGATCGTAACTAAAGAGGTTAATTCCTGCCAGTCTTACATAAACCCTGTACTCACGATACATTACCCGTAGGTTGTCAGTATCATTCTTTGCATACATGTAGTCTGATAATGATTACACTATGGTGCGTGCGTTTCTTTTGTCCTTCGCGTCTATAAAGTTGTTTCATCTTTCCCATTATCCACGGCGGTAAGACCAACGCCAATGGAGGACCTTCTTTCGTTTTTTTTGGCTTAGAGTAAACACTTTTGTGAACAATCCAGTGAGAACACGAGAGAATTACCTTGTGTCAATAAAGTTTTAGAGGTCAAAAAAGTTTCTCAAACTCAGTAATATCCTATTTATGGTGGCATCATATAGCTTTGATTATTTTCTCCTATGTTAAGGGGTAGCTCAGAACTCGCACGTCTGTCCCGTGTTCATCACGCGTTTTAATAAAGTTTTTTTAGCGCGTAATTCATTTCTCACGGAGACACCTCTCTTTACTGAAAATTACCATCCCTTTAAAATCTACTCGGTTTTTCCCAACCATAGATCACTGACTTTCCAACAACAGGCTACGGCTTTCGTTATTTGTAACCACTAGCGCCCAAGTAGTAATTTTTGGAAACCCGGAAATAGCCCGACCATGAGATCATGAACTGCGGTGCGCGGTCTAGCCTTTTTGACAATTGAGAGGCACGCTGAACGCTCACGTGTTTATAAGCTACTCTCCCTGCGGCTCCAGTAACATCGGAGCCTCGGGTGAGTTCGGACAGGTCTACGGTGAGGGAGTAGCCTTGACGGAGTAAGTAGGGGCGCCCTGCCTTCCTCAGGACACACGCTAAGTTTCACTGCAAAAATACCCTACCTACTCGATCTGTTTTCATAGATTTCTCTATTTTTGACCACACATGTAAGGTTTGACTACAGGCGTCCCTCCTTTAACTCCTCGATGGACTCATGGGGCCCAATGATGGTCGCATTTTAAGTATGAAATTATCTTGAAACATGTCTATGCTGGTGACACTATATTATATGTTATATGTTTGTACTGTCTTGTGCGCATCATGTCCACAGATGTACGCACACCTTTTGGCATGGTTTGAAAAATATATTTCACCACCACTACCACAGAATTATCACGACTTAGGAAATACCAATTGGACCTTAGGGTCGTGTTATTTTTAACCTCTCCTCTTTATATCCTTGCAGGTCTTTTTTGATTTAACACAGACCAATTAGGTGCTGTATGTTTATTTTGATTTTTTATTATTATTGTGTTTATTGTAACACCTGGAGTGGGAACATCATTTCTCCTTTCTAGGTCCTGATGAAATGTCTTGGGGATAGGCATGAAACTAGTTGACCACCAAGGGAAACAATAGGTATTTACGCCTAGAATTTTTCCCAAACGTCCCCAGATTTTAGCATACCTTTTTGGGGGTAGGAAATAGAATTGTTTTTAGACCCACTAATCTGGTATTTTTAAACTTTTTCTTCACTTCTGCAACAACAAAAAAACACTCCCTTCTGATTCACCATAAGCGGTTAGGTGTATAAGGACACCCCTGTATTTTAAGAGTTAGTGCTCCCGCGTAGTCGTAGATAGTAGCACGCCCCTGTCCGTAGAGGGCAGGGGTGGACCCAATGATGAAGCAATGCCACCAAGGGGAAACCCGGGTGGGTGAGGGTTTTATGAAAAGAAAAAAACCTTTTTCTTTCCAGTTGAGTTTCTGCAAGTGAATATAAATACCTCTCCTTTTTCTCCCTTCCTATAGAGGGGACCTCTCTTGATTATTTATTTATATATATATATATACATACATACATACCAAAGTAATTTGCCGTTTTCTTGAGCTGCACTCGCACGCTGAATATCGCTGATGTAGTCAGGGGCAGTAGGCAGGGTCACGCGCCTCTCCTCCTGCTGACGCGTTTCGGGCCAACGCCCTTCTTCTCAAGCAGTTCCAGACCAGATGCGGCATGCTGGGACCTCCAGATATATTCCCTTTCTTAATTGCTCTCAGGTGAGTATAGCAACAGAGGATTATGGGACTGGTAGTCCAATGTGTATTACCCATGTGGGTCGCTGCTGCACTTAGTCTTAAAAATAAAATTAAAGGGCATAAATGCGTGTCCAAATTTACCGCTCCTGTATAAAAACCAGCTACAGCGCGCTCAACTGATGGCTGCCCCAGTAAGCAGCCAAGGACCCACTCGTGTTGCGTGGTGGTGCGCGCTCGTGGCCCAGGCAGGACCACATATATATATATATATATATATTTATATTTATATACACACATATGTGTGTGTGTTTATATATATATATATATATATATATATATATATATATATATATACTAACCCTGGGCGGTGAACTCCGCTCCGCTCGCGGAGTTTTCCGCACTCCACGTTACGCGGGCCTTGCGGAGTTCCGAAAAACTCTGCTCCGCATAGCATAGTTTTTTTCCTCGCTCGCAGTCGTCAAAGTAGAGTTAGTGAGCGCGAGTGAGGAAAATCCACCTCCCGGCGAAACTTTTACTCGTTTGCGATCGTCAACGCCAATTTGGCGAACGCGAGTGTGGAAAATCAACATCCCGGTGAGATTTCTCATTGCGAGTGGTCGCGTATGCTCGCTACCATGCGCTTTGAGAAACTGTCCGCTCACATTGAGAAAGCTGCCGCTTGAGTAAAAAATCTACTCGGACGGCAGAAAGGAAACTGCGCCCGCTTGCGCTGTGCATGGTGCCGTTTGCGATGAATGCACAGTGCGGACAAACATCTGGCGCTGAAACGGCCTTTATCTAACGCACTCCGTGGCTTGCGGAGCGCCGCGTAGTGCAGCAGAGTTTGTTTTGCACTTCGCGGAGTTCCGGAACTCTGCGAACTCTGCCCAGGCTTAATATATATATATATATATATATACACACATATATACATTCACACACACACAGTATCAAGACATCTGTAACATACAGTTAAAAGTTACCATTGAAAAATGATAAAAAATAGAAAAAGAATGGGCATAATTATGATTATGATTGCCTTACGTAAAATATCATTAAGCACCACCTCCCTGGATATTCTTATGTGCCACCCATGCACTCAGAACAAATTGAGTCACCCATATATAAAGTTTAATTTTATTTATTGTATTCCTGAGCACTATGTCATCTTTTAATACAGCATTCGTTCCCCATGTCTCAAAAGGCAGGAGGAGCCAGGTTTTGCTAGGCTTCAACTTTGAAAGTCAGAAAAAAATGCAGAATGTGGCATTTTTTTCACATTTATAGCAAAGCAAAATAATACCACTAGTTTGTTCCTAGTACAATTGGTATTATTGCTACTATTTTTGCTATTGGCAGGACACCTATCCAAAGCATAATGTATAATTCTCTAATTTAATTTGTGGAACCATTTAAATTTGGTCTGCGGATAATCCCCCGGGGTAGTTAATATGTTTTGAGAATTCTTAGAGCAACACTCATTCAGGTGAACCCCACATATACTTTATATTTAGGTCCTTAAAAAGAACCCTAATATGGTAAAGCCTAGGTGGTGCAGCTCCTTGTTTCAGATCTAATATTTCTCTGATAGACTTCGAAAACTGGCCTGAGGGCTTGTCCAACTTAAAAAAAAAAAAAAAAATCATTGCAGCTGAGAAGTGTGATAATTCCAATGTCTGTAATGAATACCTCATCGGCATTAACTTAAAAAGAAAATGGCATTTTGATATCAAAGCTGATGAAAGTTACTGAAAAGCAAAGCTCAGTGCTTCATAGAACAAATAGAATAATTCATAACATAAATCAAGCTTTGAAGAAAAAGTAAGAGGGCTACAACTACGGCTTTGCTGCTGTCTGTTTCTGCGACAGCAGATTTCTACCAAAAGGATTTGGCAGGCAATCGTTTGATAGAAAAGTTCATTGGCTGCAGGAGCAGTACATTTTCTCTAGTAAGGATGCTTACAGGGCATCAGATTTATGCCTACATTTCCTCCCCTACCTATTGTTGGGAATCCACCTTTTCTGTTTGGTGACATGAGCTTTTTGGCTTTTTTTAATGGGCCCAGGTTTTGCTAGTGTTATGGGTCTGTGTACTGTGACACCACTATTTACTGCAACGGTGTGTGTGCGCTCTGTCCCTAAACCTATATTGTAAAATTGGTTTCACCCAATTGGCTTATTTAACTCTCTAGTAAGGCCATTGTAAGTTGATTCTGACATTGTGCCGCTGTGGCTGGGCTGCTTAACAGTAAAGCAGCGTAACATGACAAGGAAAAGAGCCTGTGCCATGTTGAAAAACCTACTTTTACATGTTGGGAAAATCACCCTTAGAATATGTCTTGTAAGCCCATAGGTCTAGGTGTTTAATGCATGAATGTGGGACCTGCTAGATATTAGTGAGAAGTATACTACCACAGTGCAGTGTTACAGAAATGTTTGTCACTGTGTATACAGAGTTACATTTTCCATTAACAGCCGTGGTATAAATAAAAATCTGAAAGAGACTATTAGCTATAGTTCCTTACCTTAGAATTACCCCCAGGCGTCAGACTGGATCCGGAGAATCTTTTTCTTAGCAGTACCCCTGCGTGTCGGTAGGTGGCGTTCCTCGACTTCACGTCCGTCGTCGGCGTCGTGGTCGCCGGGATGACATTCGCAGTGTCTACTTAGACACCGCTCCTGCACGCTGACGTCTGTTCTTTCTTTTTCTGCGCCAGCCAGCGCAGATCCGGAGAGAGCGTGCCCCTTAGTCACTTTTTGACTAAAACACTTTTTCGACTTCTGTCGACGTCTTTTTTGAGTCTTCGACTCCTGGTAGCACGAGGGACGTCCCATCGTCAGACCGGCTTCAAGCCCTGTGACTCCTGTCACAAGTTGATGTTGGTCACCGATCCGCACCTCGTGTGCCTTTGGTGCCTGGAGCGCGACCACGATCCGAAGTTGTGCTCCGACTGCCGGGCCATGAACCCGAAGTCTTTGCAGAGCGGTCCAGAAAGCTTTTGGAGGCCCGGCAGTCCGCACCTTGTCGAGAGGAAGGTCGCGGGATCAGTCGCGGAGTCATCACCATTCCTCTTCGAAGTCTTCGCACTCCTCCGGGAAGTCGAAGCACAAAAAGAAGGCGTAGAAGTATAGTCGCTCTTCGCCTTCTCCCCATCCGTCGGCCGACGCGGGAACCGGAGCATCGTCGCTCTCCGGCTCCTTCCTCGCAGCCTGCTGGGACGGCTCCGCGCTTCCCTTCCTTTCCCGGAGCCGGAGCATCCCCTGCCCAACTTCGTAAATTTTACGAAGCGCTGCACTGCATCTTTCGGCAGCCTGAATCCACAGGCGCGCCTTCGGGCCCCACGGACTCGGCTGAGGCCATAGGTCTTCGATGCTGGCGGCTCTGGCCCCGCAGGGTCCCCAAGGATCCAGGCCTGGATCCAGATCGGTGCCAGTCGACCTCACGGTACCTTCCCCGGTGCAGATTCCAGTGGTGACGCCCCGCCGGTTGTGCCCCCAACCGGCATCGACCCCAGCCTCACCCCCGATGTGGACATGGTGCCGGACCGACGTCGGAGGGTACTTTTGTACCGCTGTTCATCCCTGGCGTTCCCTACCGCACTGAGTGGCAGCCAGAGGAGCTGAGGAGGACTGAGAGGGGTCTATTGACCCTCTAGCAGACGAACTTGAGGAGCCGGACTGGCTAGACGAGTTGAGTGATGCCAGTGGTCTGGATACCTCCCCAGACCTTGGTATGCTTTCTCCCCCTTCCGTGGCTACGGAGGAGGGAGCCTCCTACGCTGTGGTGTTGGGTGGGCGGTTAAGGCCTTGGGCCTCGAGCTTCCTACGGTGGCTGTCAGTACTAACCTCCTGACTGAGGTGATTCAGCCGGCAGCAGCCTCTTCAGAGCCCCTGCTGCCTTTTAATGAGGCCCTCACTGATATCCTTCTGGGCACTTTGTCCAAGCCCAGCACAGGGGCTCCTGTGGACAGGATGATTGCCCGACACCACCGCCCAGCCCCGGGCGACCCACTATTCCTCTCCCAACACCCTACCCCTGAGAGCTTGGTGGTCCAAGCCTCATCCTCAAGGGGCGCATTCCCCGCTGCTCCCCCAGATAGGGAATCCAAGAAGCTGAACCATCTTGGGAAGAAGATGTTTTCTTCCACCAGCTTAGGACTGCCGTCGGTGAACACCGCATGTCTCTTAGGCCGTTACACACACACGGTGTGGGACACGGTTGCGCAAGTGCTGCCGCAGTGCCCAGAGGAGGCCCGGGCCGTTCTCACCCGTGCTGTTGCTGAGGGTTAAGACGCAGCAAAGTTCACCATCCGGTGTGGGCTAGATACCACTGACTCGCTGGGTAGAACAGTTTCCACGTTGGTAGCCCTGAGGCGCTACGCCTGGCTGAGAACGTCTGGCTTCTCTGGGGATGTCCAATCTACCCTTTTGGACATGCCCTTTGATGGCCGTCGCCTGTTTGGTGACAAGGCGGACAACGCGCTCAAGCGTTTCAAGGACTCTAGGGCTACGGCCAGATCCTTGGGCCTTGCGACAACTTCTCACCCCATGCAGTCTGCCTTTCGCCCTTTTTGTGGCTACGGAAGGGGTGTCTCACCACATTCCACCCAGAGCCATGGGGCTGCGCAAGCTACCCAGCCTCTGTGGGGACGTGGGACCCAGCGTCGTGGGTCTGGGGCCAGCGGGCGGGCCAGTCCACCAAAGCCCCCCCTTGCAGCAGCCTCCAAACCTTCCTAGTCCGACCTTCCGGGGCCACCAGTTGCCAGTGGGCGGCAGGATCTGCCATCACCTCCCCCACTGGCACAACATCACGTCGGACAGGTGGGTTTTGCAGATAGTCCGAAGGGGCTACTCCCTCCCCTTCGAGACTCCCGCTCCCTCCATGCCACCAACACTGCATCGCATGTCGGAGGATCATTTGGCCCTTCTCAGCTAGGAAGTTACGGCTTTCTTGGCCAAGGTAGCTATCGAACGCGTCCCTGTGCCAGAAGTAGGTCGTGGTTGCTACTCCCACTACTTCTTGGTACCCAAGAAGGACAAAGGCCTGCATCCTATCTTAGACCTCAGGGACGTCAACCGCTTCCTTCAGAAGGAGAAGTTCAAGATGTTAACCTTGGCTCAGGTCTTGTCTACCCTCGACCCTGGAGACTGGATGGTAGCGTTAGACTTGCAGGATGCTTTCACATCCCTGTCTTGCCTGCCCACCGGCGATACCTACGGTTCACGGTAGGCCATGAGCATTTTCAGTTTACTGTGCTCCCCTTTGGCCTTACCAGCGCCCCTCGGGCGTTCACGAAAGTGATGGCGGTGGTTGCAGCTCATCTGCGCAGATCAGGGGTTCCAGTCTGCCCCTATCTCGACGACGGGCTCGCCTCAGGCTGTCGTCTCCCACCTCCAGACTACGGCAGACCTCATGCATTCACTGGGGTTCACAGTCAACGTGCCTAAGTCGCACCTGACTAGCTCCCAGAAGCTCCTTTTCATCGGAGCGGTTCTGGACACAGCGCAGTTTCAGGTCTATCCTCCCGAGCAGCGAGTCTGGGATATTCGGGCTATGATACCGATGTTTCAGCCTCTATCCCGGATTTTGGTGAGAATGACCCTGAGGCTGCTGGGCCTCATGGCCTCTTGCATCCTGCTGGTGGATCATGCCAGATGGCATATGCTGGCTCTGCAGTGGGACCTGAAGTTCCAGTGGGCGCAGCACCAGGGGAATCTTTCCGATGATGTTCAGATCTCGGAGTCCGTTGCAGTGGTGGCTCACGAACCAGGATTGGGTCAACGGCAGATGCCTCTCCCTTCCCCAACCAAAGTTCACAGTAGTGACGGATGTGTCACTCCTGGGATTGGGCAGCCATATGGGAGAGGTGGAGATCAGAAACCTCTGGTCTCTGGCGGAGTCCGGGCTCCACATCAACTTTCTGGAGCTCCGGGCGATTCGTCTTGCACTGAAGGCATTCCTTCCTTCTGTCAAAGGAAGTAGGGCAGGTGTTCACGGACAACACCACCGCCATGTGGTACTGCAACAAACGGCATGGTCGGGGACCCTATGTCAAGAGGCTCTTCGCCTTTGGACATGGCTGGAACATCAGGACATATCTCTGGTAGTTCAACACCTGGCAGGTTCCCTGAACGCCAGGGCGGATGAACTCAGCCGCCGGTGCATGATGGATCACGAATGGCGTCTTCACTCGGAGGTGGTGCAAGGTCTCTTTCAGCAGTGGGGAGAGTCTTGGTTGGATCTATTCGCCACCAAAGAGAACGCGCAATGTCAGCAGTTCTGCGCCTTGGAGTTTCCAAGGTGGCTCTCGCTCAGTGACGCTTTTCATCGCGAGTGCAGTTGCGGCCTCCTGTATGCCTTTCCTCCTGTACCACTTCTGCCCAGAGTGCTGTAGAAGATCAAGCGCGACCGGACCCAATTCATTCTTGTGGCTCCTGACTGGGCACGAAGAGTCTGGTACCTCGAGCTCTTGAGCATGGCCATCGATCCTCTGATCAGACTGCCTCTTCAGGAGGATCTTCTGTCGCAGCAGCAGGGGATGGTCCTCCACCCGAACCTGTCCAGTCTCCACCTCCTTGCGTGGAGATTGAGCGGCGACAGTTGACAGCATTCGACCTTCTTCCTGAAGTCTGTAATATCACCTTGGCAGCCAGTCGTCCCTCCACTAAAACGGTATACGCCTGTAGATGGAACAAATTTGTGGCATGGTGCACAGCAAAGGCTGTGGATCCCCTTTCCGCCCTTCTTTCAGAGGTTCTCCTCTTCATTCTTTCTTTGGCCCAGCAGGGCTCTCCTCTAGGCACTCTTAAAGGCTATCTTTCGGCCATTTCGGCCTTTCTTCGCCTTCCTGATCAGCCTTCTCTTTTCAAGTCCCCTATTGTTAACAGATTTCTGAAGGGCATTACTCATCTCTTTCCTCCTTCTCCTTTTGTAATGCCCCAGTGGGACTTGAATCTTGTCCTCACTTATCTTATGTGTGCTCCCTTTGAGCCACTACATAATTGTCCTCTTCACCTCCTTACTTTGAAGACTGCTTTCTTGCTTGCCATCACCTCTGCTCGCAGGGTGAGTGAGCTTCAATCCTTATCTTCCAGACCTCCCTTTCTTGCTGTCCATCTGGACAAAGTAGTCCTCCGTACTGGGCCCTCTTTTCTGCCCAAAGTGGTTACCTCTTTCCACATAGGTCAGACCATCACATTGCCCACCTCATTCCCGCCTCCGCACACTTCCAAAGAGGATGAGAGACTCCACCGTCTGGACCCAAAACATGCGCTGTCTTTCTACCTTGACCGCACTAAAGACTTCCGGGTGAACGATCAACTCTTCGTGGGTTATGTGGGTGCCAAGAAAGGTCGGGCAGTGCACAAACGTACCATCTCTCGATGGGTCATACTATGCATTAAGATCTGTTATTCTTTGGCTAAAAAGGAACCTCTAGTAGGACTGCGCACCAATTCTACCAGGGCGATGGCAGCTACTACTGCTTTGGGACGTGGAGTTCCATTGATTGACATCTGCCAGGCAGCCACGTGGGCATTCCTGCACACGTTTACTAAACATTACTGCCTGGACAGCCAAGTCCGGAGAGATGGCTTTTTCGGCCGTTCTGTTCTCCAGGACTTCCTGGTATGAACTTAGTTCGCAGACCCACCTCCGGGGTTGGTATTGCTGGGGTATCTATTCTAAGGTAAGGAATCTATAACTAGTAGTCTCTTTCAGATGAACTAGTTACTTACCTTCGGTAACGATGTATCTGTAAGAGACATATATTAGTTATAGATTCCTTACTGCCCCACCCATCCCCCCCGTTCTGCGAACTGACTTCTAGGGATAGGGACTCCCTTGCAGGGCCCTAGCTTTGTGCCCCAGTGGTCAGTGTCTTGCATGGCTCTGCGCTTCTGGTGTCAGAACTGATGTCAGCGCACAGGGGCGGCGTCTAAGTAGACACCACAACGTCATCCCGGCGACCACAACGCTGACAACGGACGCGGAGTCGACCGACGCGCAGGGGAACTGCTAAGGAAAAATTTCTCTGTATCCAGTCTGACGCCTGGGGCTAATTCTAAGGTAAGGAATCTATAACTAATATATGTCTCTTACAGATACATCGTTACCGAAGGTAAGTCACTTGTTTGTCACTTTATAATATCTTGGCCTGGGAAAATAATTTAGTGGTCAATCTTAGTTCTTTCTCATTTAGTTTTAAAAATCTAATTCACTGCCAAAAGAACATTTTTGATAAGTGTAGTAGAAATGTAACTTTATAAATGTGAGTTTTATCCTGATTGTGAGTAAACTGGTTTAGAACTGGTTTCCTGACTGCTTTGATCCTGGGCCTGAATACACAACCCTGCCTGCCAGGATGGCTGTGGCTGGGTCTCTGTCAAAAAGAGGGCAGAAGGGGGGTTAAAAGTGGATATCTTGGCATTGATTAGGGAGGGGGACAGGAACAGCTGGCAACACAAAGTGCAGCTTTCACAGCTCTTCCTTTGAAATATAAATAAAACCATTCATTCCCAGAGCCATTCTAGACTTACCGTTTGCGCCCCGTAGTGGAGAAAAACAGTTCTAGCACTGAGAGAGGGGAGGACACCTCATGTACATAGGGGAGTGGCTAGAAGGGGGAACTGAACTCCTGCAGTTGGAAAAGGTCTAGGGAGAGTTTGCATATAATTTGGTTTTCTGACAATTATCCTACAATAAATGAACTACTCACACCATGTCACAACATTATGTACAAAAGTAGAGAAACAAGAAGAGAAGAGGTAGTGGCTATTATCCATCATAAACCCGAAACTGTTAGGAGGTCATGTCCCACAAAAATTGCTCTTTTGAACATTTGATCATCCATTGTGCAAGCAGTGCCAGCGCGTCAGTCATTGTGGTTATAGTTTATAGACCACCTGTTTCCAAATGCTCATTCCTAGAAGAAATCCTGATTTGCACCTTGCATCTGCAGTCATTCGCCAACAAAGATATATGGGTGATTTCAACCAATTGGTTTGCACTATGTGCACATCTAACCTAGTGACAAACATTGTGGAATATATGGACTTATTAGGGTTATCTCAACTGGTCCATTTGTCTATGCACAAGACTGATCACATACTCAAATTGATATTCTTACAGAACCATACTTTGACATACATGACTGTCATCCCAATATCTTGGCCGGAGCATTCTCTGGCACAAGCTTAAACCAGATTCCTAATTTTAACCCAATACAGTGTGGACCACTTCCCTTATCAAAATTCCAATTAAGCCTTTAAATAAACATAGCTACTTGGATTTTAATCTAATTTATGGTGCAATCCTGGAGCTTTCAGCCTATAGTCACTCACCTGACAAAATGCTTAATCAGCTCGTTGGCAACATTGCTACAACACTTGATAGACTCACCCTCTATTTGCTGGAGAGCAAATAAACAATGAAACCTTCAAACAAATGGTTAATCACCGAACTAGGAGACATGAAAAGAATAGGTTGCAACCTTGTACAAGCATGGAGGAATTCCAGATTAGATTCAGGCAAAAACAAATGTAAAATCCACATGAGAGGCTATTATAAAGCTGTGAACAGAGCCAAAAAGAGGTTTTACGTCCCAACGACTACTAACATCCTCTAACCCCACAGATCTTCAGAGAAATCTCCCCTCCAAATAATACTATCAATAAACCCACACCATCAAAAGAGCTCTGTAACTATATTTTCGAGGCATGTGTGCTGTAGATACACATGCTTTGCATACTCCTGCCATCTAGTGTTCGGTCCTGATGTTTGCAAGTTGTTTTTCTTCGGAGAAGTCTTTCCAGTCACGAGGTAAGGGACTCCTGATTTCGGTGATAGTGCGCACAGGCATCTACTCCATTGTCAGATAGTTTTTTTCCGCCATTGGGTTCGGACGTGTATTGCTGTGCTCCGGTTCGAAACAGTTCTCCAGATTCCCCTCGGTGCGCAATCCACTCTACCCTCAACTGTATTTTTCTCGTACGTGTTTCCCTCTTCTCCGGATATAGAATCGTTCGGGAAACACTCTATCTTCAGTCAGAAACATCAGGGGCGGCCTTCGGGCCTAGCCGCGTCGGTCCACCCTTCCGCCGATGGAACGAACTCTGTTCCAATTCTGTCCTCTGTGCCATGCCAAGTACCCTCACACCAACCTACATCAAGTTTGTAACTTGTGCCTCTCACCAAAGCACAAGGAGGAAGACTGCGACGCCTGTAAATCGTTTCGGTACAAGAAAACTCTACGCGATTGTCGGGCTCCATGACGAGAAATGCAACACCAAAGCATTCAACACACTCTGGATATCTTCGGTGAAGAATCAGAGCAGGAAGAGGTAGAAGCGTCGGCGGCAGAAGAAGAGGCCTTCTCCATTCCAGAGTCGGATTCTGAACTCGAGATCGATTTGGAGTCTGAAGACATGCCTCCGGGACAGGGTGCCATGAGTACTGAAGACCCCTTGCCCCCCAAAACCTTTTCCAAAAAACTTAAGGCTACGGCACCACCTCTGCCTTCTGGCCAAGGTCGGCACCGAGACAATATTTCCGACTCCCCGCCTCCTGTCTTGGCCCTGAAACAAGTCGTCAAGCCTTCCGACTCGGAACCGAGTCGGCCGAAATCATCTTCGAATCGGAAACCCTCCGGTTCGAATGACAAATCTGGTTCGGAGGCGAAACCCTCCGGTTTGAATTAGAAATCTGGTTCGGAACTGAAACCCTCCGCTCCAAAACAAAAACATGCTTCAGAGCCGAAACCTTCTGCTTCCAAAAGCAAATCTATCTCAGCACCGAAATCGAAGGACAGCCTCTCCGAGCCTCCCGAATCAATTTTAGATCTTCTTAAAGCTAAATTGTATCCAAAACAAAAGAAGATTTATAATAATCCTGATAAGGGACATATTTCTGCTAAAACACCAGCCAAAAGCAAACTTCCTTCAGAGGAACCCTGCATATAAAATCCCTCTGAGAAGAAAAAATACATGGCTACCAGCCCTGCTTATCCTGCCCCGCAATCCCCTCCACCATCTTTTCCACATTTACCAATTCTAGATCCCATACACATAACACCTCAGGGATCTCCACAAATGCAGCCTGAAGGGTATGATATTGATGAAGAAGACACTCATTTGCCTGTAGACACATGGAATGATTACACCATTGGCCCTCCATTAGATACTGACCCAGACCTTTACCCTGCAAAGCCATCACCACCGGACGATAATGTGGCTTATCAAGAACTTATTGCTAGAGCAGCAGAGTATCATGGAGTGGCCTTACATAAAGAGTCCTTAGAAGAAGACTTTTTATTTGAAACACTTGGGTCCACACACCGGTCAAGTCAAACACTCCCTATGCTAAAGGGCATGATGAGGCATGCAGATGACATCTTCAAAGACCGTGTGCGAGCATGTATTTTAACTCCCAGAGTCAATAAAATATATAAACCTTCTCCATCTGATCCTGTGTTTATCAAGGGACAATTACCTCTCGACTCCCTAGTGCTGTCCAATGCTCACAAAAGAGCTAATTCGCAAACCTCTGGTGACGCACCTCCCCCAGACAAGGAATCTAAGCTTATAGATGCCTCTGGGAAACGAGTGGCTGCTCAAGCCGCTAACTACTGGTGCATCGTAAACACACAGGGCCTACTAGCTAGGTATGACAGGGCACACTGGGATGAGATGGAGCAACTTCTCCAATATCTCCCAGATGAACACAAAAATAAAGCACAAGAGTTAGTTCAGGAAGGCAAACTCATTTCTAACTCTTCTATTAGATATGCTCTAGATGCTGCGGACACTGCAGCTAGGGAGATAAACACCAGCATTCTCCTCAGAAGGCATGCATTGCTTAGGATTTCAGGGTTTAAACCTGAGGTTCAGCAATCTATTTTAAACACCCCTTTTGACAAACAAAACCTGTTCGGTCCTGAAGTCGATCAGGCTCTGGAAAAAATGAAGAAAGACACAGAAGTGGCAAAGTCCATGGGAGCGCTCTAGTCCCCATCAAATAGAGGCTCGGTTCGCCGCTTCCATTACAGTACCAAGGTTCAGGGGTTTACTCTCTCTACTTTTTAATCCCCCCAAAATACAGCTCCTCAAGACCAATTTTGGATCTCAGAGTGTTAAACCAGTACATACTGTCAGAAAATGCTCATATGGTAACACTTCAACAGGTGCTTCCACTTCTACAGCAAGGCGATTTTATGTCCACACGACTTAAAAGATGCATACTTTCACATCTCGATCCATCCAGCTCATCGAAAATACCTCAGATTTCTGATAGCAGGCAAACACTATCAGTTCAAAGTACTCCCATTCGGAGTAACTACTGCTCCCAGAGTGTTTACCAAATGTCTGGCAGTAGTGGCAGCTCATCTTCGAAGACAACTAATTCACGTCTTCCCGTACTTAGACGACTGGCTCATCAAAGCCAGCACACCAGAAGTGTCTAAAACACACTCAGATCACGCTAAACCAACTCCACCGATTGGGCTTCACGGTCAACATCCAAAAGTCTCATCTACAGCCTTTACAAATACAATCTTATCTGGGAGCGACTCTCAACACTCACATGGCTCTAGCCTCTCCCAGTGCAGCCAGAATTCGCAATATTCAAACTCTGTTATTACAGTTTCAAGCCAATCAATCCTTACCAGCCAAAACTTTTATGCAGCTGCTAGGAATGATGGCGTCATGCATTGCAATAGTGCCTCATGCAAGACTACACATGCGTCCTCTACAGGAATGCTTAGCATGTCAGTGGAATCAGTCACAGGGTCAACTAACAGATCAAGTGTTGGTAGACAGCCGCACCCATCGCTCTCTGCAGTGGTGGAACCCACAAAAGTTCTCAAAAGGGCGGCCCTTCATCGACCCTGTTCCACAGATTGTGCTAACAGCAGACTCATCTCTCACAGGATGGGGTGCCCATCTCCACAATTACACAATTCAGGGTCTCTGGGACAACAAACACAAATGTCTCCACATCAACTATCTAGAGCTTCTAGCAGTATTTCTAGCGCTGAAAGCTTTTCAGTCTCATCTCATAGGCAAAGTTGTCCTAGTCCGCACAGACAACATGACAGCCATGTACTGTGTACAAAAACAAGGGAGGACATACTCTCCAGCTGTCACGCCTCTCTCAGACCATCTGGAGCTGGGCAATTCATCACAGAATCCATCTTCTGGCAGAACATCTTCCAGGAGTCAACAATCAAATTGCCGACCTCCTCAGCAGGAGGCAGCAAATACACGAGTGGGAACTTCATCCCCAAGTTCTCCTACCATACATTCAAAAATGGGGATTCCTACAAATAGATCTGTTCGCCATAGTGGACAACGCAAAATGCCCAGATTTCGCCTCCAGGTTCCCACACCCTTGCTCCAAAGGCAATGCCCTATGGATCAATTGCTCAAGGATATTTGTCTACGCTTTTCCACCTCTCCCACTCCTTCCGTTTCTGGTTCGAAAGCTCAGGCAAACATCGCTCACACTGATTTTGGTAGCTCCCACATGGGCCCGTCAACCATGGTACACCACACTTTTGGAACTCTCAGTAGTTCCACATCAAAAGCTGCACCTCAATTCCAACCTTCTCACTCAGAACCGTGGAGAAATCAGACACCCAAACCCCAAGGAGCTCAACTTAGTGATTTGGCTCCTGAAGTCATAGAGTTTGGATACTTAAGTTTGCCACCAGACTGTATGACTATGCTAAAAGAAGCAAGAAAGCCTACTACCAGAGCTTGTTATGCAGCCAAATGGAAACTATTTGTTATTTATTGTAATAACAACAAAATTAATCCTCTGGATGCTTCTGTTCAAAACATTGTTTGTTACCTTCGGCACCTACAGCAAACTAATCTAGCTTACACATCTATTCGATTGCACCTTGCTGCATATTTGCAAAACAGACAGCATTTATCTTTGTTCAAAGTCCCTGTGATTAAAGCCTTTATGGAAGGCTTAAAAAGAGTAATACCACCCATAATACCTCTGGCACCGGTATGGAATCTCAACGTTGTACTTACAAGACTGATGGTTCCACCCTTTGAACCATTACACAATTGTCCTTTACAGTTCCTTTCATGGAAAGTTGCCTTCCTCATTGCAATCACTTCATTAAAGAGAGTTGGTGAGCTTCAGGCATTAATCTTAGAAGAACCCTTCTTTCAGCTTCATAAAGATAGGGTAGTTCTTCGCACCAACCCAAAATACATCCCTAAAGTAATTTCTGCTTTTCATATTAACCAATCAGTTGAGTTACCTGTGTTCTTTCCTCAACCTGATTCTGTAGCAGAACGAGCTCTTCACACACTTGATGTCAGAAGAGCGTTATTGTATTATATGGAAAGGACAAAACATTTTCGTAAAACAAAGCAACTTTTTGTTGCATTTGCACCACCTCACAAGGGCAATCCTCTCTCTAAATCTGGCATTTCAAGATGGATTGTTAAATGCATTCAAACTTGCTATGCAAAAGCTAAAAGAACTTTATCTATACCCCTAGAGCGCATTCCTCTCACAAAATAGGGCCATCTATGGCCTTTTTAGGTAACATTCCTATAGCTGACATCTGTAAGGCAGCAACATGGTCTACACCAAACACATTTACCAAACACTATTGTGTGGATGTATTAGCACGCCAACAAGCCAATGCAGGCCAAGTAGTGCTAAAGACACTTTTTCAGACATCTGCAACATCTACTGGTTAGCCATCGCTTTGGGAGAATACTGCTACATAGTCTATACAAAGCATGTGTATCTACAGCACACATGCCTCAAACGGATTATGTTACTTACCCAGTAAGCATCTGTTCTTGGCATGTAGAGCTGTAGATTCACATGCGCTCTCCCACCTCCCCGGACACCTGTAGTTGTTGCAGTTCTCATTATTTACATTACATACGCATGGACATCTCTTTACTACACTCACTTACTCCATTCTCACCCTCTTGCGGGAAAACAATTTAACAATGGAGTTGATGCCCATGCGCACTTTCACCGAAAGGAGGAGTCACCTTACCTTGTGACTGGAAAGTCTTCTTCGAAGAAAAACAACTTGCAAACATCCGGACCCAACACTAGATGGCAGGAGTATGCAAAGCATGTGAATCTACAGCTCTACATGCCAAGAACAGATGCTTACTGGGTAAGTCACATAATCCTTTCACATTCTTTGAAGAAATTTGTTTTCAAAATTCATGACAACATAATAAACAGTTTACCTACCTACAAACTACCTAATTACCCAGCTCCAGGGCGTCCTTCATTGATTACAGAATTGTGTAATTTCAAACACATGGGCCTAAACTAATTAAGCCTACAGCGAAGATATATTTGCTCATTTGAAGCCAATTAAGAAATTTTACTTACCAGTAGCGCCCCCTGTTAAAGAATAGTCAAAGCATCTGTACAACAAGGAATATTGCTAACTGTGTTAAGAAAGCCATCATTCTTTCACTAAAAAAAGCCCTCAGCACACCCTGCTGTTTTATCCAAATTTAGACCAGGGTCTAACCTTCCATTCATCAGTAAGCTAATGCAAAGGGAAGTGGGCAAAAAACTTCAAGATCACCTAGAAACCGATAACCTCCTACATGTCCACCTACCTTGACTAGGCCGGGTAGAGGAACAGAATTAACGCTTATTAATATAAGGGAAAACATTTTAGCACGTCTGGATGCAACACTGATCCTTTGTGACATTTTTGCAATCTTTGACACAGTGGATCACAAAATCTTGCAGTGTAGATTGAATGACTGATTATGTCACACAGGTACCACTTTAAACTGGACCAGAGCATCCCTTTCATGATATGAAACATCGAGTTAGAATTCCATCTTCAGAATCTATGTGGAAAAATCCATCCACTGTGGAGCCCCACAAGGATCAGCATGATCACCTTTGTTTAATATGTATATGCTTCCTCTGGCACAGATCGACTCCTAAAAACTCCAGTTACAGTATGTGGGTGATTTTTGATCGTTTTTTGCATTAAAATAAACACAACATTTCCTATCATTTGGCCAAAGTTCCTGGGACAAACTCCTTCCCTGACAAATTAAAAAATATTGGAATTATGTTCAAAGAAATGTGTTTTAGTCCCAGAGATAAACTCTGTGATTAAGAGCGCCAGTTGTCTGTGTGGAAAAATCTGATTTTACCTCATTCCCATCTTATTCAGTTAACAAGAGCATTGGCTTCTGAAACTGGACTGTTGCAGTAGTGTCTATGTAGGTCTACAAAAATCTCATATTCTGTAATTGCAACGGATACAAAATCAAGCAGCGAGAATATGCCTTCACCTTAGGAAATCTAAATCCACCTTGTTTGTATGTAGGTAAAGTGTATTTCTATAGCACACACCTAGGCAAAAGGCAGCAGACCACTGTACAAGGTCAAAGGAAAGCATAAATTCAACAAGTGGTAGGCGAGTTAGTTGGGTTATGGATGGTAAATGCATAGCGATGTAGTGTTCTTTAAAGAGGTGAGTATTCAACTACTCCCTCAATTGGAGCAGCGTTGAGGTGGTCCTGCTGGATACAGGGATGTTGTGAAACCTGAGTGCCCAGATAAAAAAGGCCTGCTGCCTTGTTTTTTCTTCTTTACAATTTTTATTCTGCAGTCTGATGGTATCTTGGCTGCAGGTGTGCCAAGAACCCTTATAGATGGTGAGCTTGTGCTCAAATAAGCAAGGGTGCTGGTCATGATGGCTTTGTAAGTGGTTCAACTGGTGTTGAAGATGGTGTGGGACAACAAGGGGCGAGGCCAATAGAGTTCCATCAGGATGGGGATGATGTGATCATATTTCTTCAGGCCCTGGTTGAGGCTTTCTGTGGCATGTAGGATACCCCTAAGAGGATGCCATTGTGGAGTCTAGAAAGCCATGGAGCAGGGCATTACCACCATCCAGATGGGAGAGTACAAGGACTTTAGCTCCAGTTCTAAAGTCTCTTTCTGGAAGAAACGGTTTTGCTTTCTTTAGAAGAGAGAGCCAGTGCCAGGCTGCCTTTGTTTTTTGTTTTTTTGGGGGGGGAAATGGATTGCTTGAGGGTGAGGTTGGTGTCCAGGGTGAAACCAAGTGACTTGGAATTCAGTGAAGGTTGGGGTTCAAAGCCATCAAGGTTCATGTCATTGAGTCAGGTTTGTACTGTTTCTTCTTCTTAGCAAATTACATCAATTGTCCTGGTTGGGTTCAGCTTCAGGTTGGGGCTGGACACACAGGTTTGGATGATGTGCAGGCAGTGTTTGTGGTGTCAGATGACTGAAGCAGAGGAGACTTTCAAGCAGAGTTGTGCATCATCGGCATATTAGTGAATCTTGATCAGTTATTTATGAGTTGAGCTCCATGTAGAGGTTGGAGATGGTATAGAACCCTAGGGGACTCTCCAGGTGCTAGGAATCTTTTGGGACCTGGAGGAACACACTGGTGGCGGTTGGAACGGTAGGAGCAGAACCAGCGGAGGACATTGCTGGTGAATCTCATTCAGGGCTTCGGGGTGCATATGATGGTGGGATGGTCTACTGCCTGAAAGGCAGCTTGGAGCCCAGCAATATAAGGAGGCAGGGGTCATCTTTATCTGTGGTTAGAAGCACACAGTCTACGATGTGTAAGGTAGTGGTCTCATACTGCAGCTTGACCTGAAGCCAGACCGATAGTCATGCAGGAGATTGTTATCATTGATGTGATCTTGGAATTGAGCATAGCCTGCTTTTTCAATGATCTTGCTGATATAGGATATGTGAGTGAAGGGCTGTAAGTTGGCGAAGTTGTCGGGGTGTAGTACAGGTTTATAGGGAGAATGTGGCCTGTCTTAAGAGCTTCTGCGAAGATCCCTTGAGTGAAGGAGCCATTGACAGTGGTGAGTGGGGAGAGAGAGCATCCTCAGGGGGAGCTTTAATGAAGAATGAGGATAAGACCTCAATTTCATAAGATGTTGCTTTGAAGAAGTTGATATCTGTGAAAGATAGGGCTTTGATGGCAGACTGTTGCAGGAATCTGCCGGAAGGGGTTGGCGTAAGAGATGAATCAGGTCTGTGTTGTTTATGTGCTGTCAGATCTTCTGTACTTTGCATGCACTGGTGAATCTTCACTGGTTTCAATACAACATACAATCAACTTTTAGGATATTGCGTGTCATACACATAGCTCTACACAAATCTGGCCCAATCAAGAGAACTATTGCCAGTTCAGAAAAGACTTGAAGACCTTTCAGTTCACTGATGCATTCAGTTTATTCCCCCAGCTTTTAAGCCACCTGTTAAAATGAACATGGTGTAACCACCTAATGAAAAGGAACTGAGTCTGGTATTCTGCCATTATAACGAAGTTCTAAAATGCAGAATCCCAGTCTTATGAAACTTCGTTTTGGAGTAAGAGCATGATGACAAAATATCTTTTCCACAAAATTAGAATGATTTTGTGGGAAAGGTATACCAGCCTAGTGTGTTTGTAGGCAGAAAAGGTGGAAAGGATTGGAGATAATGGGAATTCCCCATTTTAAAAGCAGACAAAAAAAATGGTAAAGGTGAAGCCAGGGAGGGGTTGGGAGGATACAGAGGCAACCCCTCCTTAAAACGGGGTAGGATGACTAACATGACTGGTTCGTCAGTTTCTTCAGGTAGGATTGTCATTGAATTCCCATAGACCCCCCACCTCCCCCCCCAGTCCATTGTTCTTCTTCCTTATGTCATTTGTTAATATGTATCTTGATTGACTTCTCCTGGTTTTTTTTCTTTTATCTTTGCCTTATTGTTCATGTTCAGTTTAATTTTCCATTGTAGTGACGGGCAACAAGTACGTGTTTTATAAAACGTATTAAATAAATGTTAATTAAGTAAATAAATGAGAGGTTCTGGGAAGGTTTGCCGTAAACTAAGCAAGTGCTTAAAAAGGAAGTGAGAATTCAGTGACAGAGTTTCTAGGACTCACAACTGGGAGTCCTGCGATCACTTGATAGAACACAGTATCAGACTGCCACCTCACCACAACAGCCTCAGATCATTCTAGACCTGGGATAACAGCACTTATAGAAAAAAAAGACTCCTCCTGAAAGCTGAAAGAGAGAAAGCCCAAGGACTCCTAACTACTACTGGCACCCAGGGGCTGCAATTGTTCTCCAAGGGTCAAATGGTTGGTCTCCTATCACCTGCCGAGGGGACATAATCATAGGGACTTCTTACTCCAAGAATGCCCAGATGATCACTGTGAACTGGATCCTGCAGGAGCTATGACTGGATGAAGACCTGGTGGATACAAGCCTGACTGTTGACCCAAGGGTAGTATGAGTAACCAGGAATAAGGACTGATTGCAATTTGTTCAAGTTTCAACCTCCGGGTCACTAGAACAGGATGTTGAGGCTCCTCTAAAGAGGGCACACCCTCTGTGGCCTAGATTTCCAGGTTTGTCCAGCTCATTCAGCTTAACCTCACAGTGAAAGTATTTGGCCTTGTGGATCCCTGTCCGGCTACAGCTTCCAGGCTTGGCCTGCTGGTGGATTTTGAGAACATGAAAAGTGACAGTACAAGACTGCAAATCTACCCCAGTGGTGAAGTCATCTCAGCACCTGTGTAATCCTGCTTTGTACTGCTCTGAGCTTCTGGTGCCAAAAACTGAAGACTTCAGCAGGAGCTTGACTACAATGGAAACTTGCTGGTTTAATCTGTCTTGCTCTGCCGTTCGACGTGGAGCTCCAGAGAACCCTCAAATTCAAGAACGTTAAAACTTTGAACTGTGTGAACCTTTGGTCTTGACATTCGCACCAGCACAGTCAAATTGAAGTATTGCATAGGTTCAGGTCACCCGTGGTTTTTTGCTCTTTACATTTTCTTATTTTTTTAAATAGGGTTGGTTGCATTCTTGACTTTTCAATTGTTTGGTACTGCTTGAACTTAATACAGAGGTCTTTGGAGAACTGCATGCTGCTTGTCCCATTCTTGCCAGGGGTTGAGCAGAGATTTTCTTAGAACGGTGTTACCTAACCAATTTGTGTTTATTAAGGTGGTAGGGCGTCCTATCCCAAAGTAATTACGCAATTTCTGACATTTATTTAATAACTTGCATCCTCTTCACAAGGGGCATAATGCGGAGGTCCATGTGAGTTGGATGCATGTAATCCAAGTCCGGTGTGTCCTTCACATTGTTCATTTAGAGTATTCACTTTTGTTCTCAAAACTCCCATTTACCTTTCCCACCTACCCAAGTCCACTTTTCCTAGATTACAGACTGTAATTCTTGAAGTCATCTTCTCCATCATGGTATCTTCTTTGATACTCATGAACGCTGAATAAATCCTTTTGAGAATCTGATCTTTTTTGGTTAAGAGAAAACTCTTCATGTAAGAGCCTACGTGGCTTCACTGTTTTAAATTTGCAGTTTTCATTGGAAAGGAATTTTAAAGCACCACTCTGCTGTTGCATTCATTTTCCCAAGCTCTCTTTTCAAAGGAGAAATAGAAAGGAAGGAAATATGCAGCTAATGCTAAACCAAAATAAAGGAACTGCCACTATAACAAGCATTTGCAATGCCATAGGTCTCGCATTTGCGAGACTTTCAGCTATTGTTTTTGTAAATATAAAAGCGGGCTCCCTGGCACTCTTATGTGCAATAAAAAAAAACTTAAAAACCTTAATTATAAACATAGATGGACAGATAGATTGACACATACAAACGTGCAAGCACAGATGCATAGAAACACGCACACACAGACATGCACACACTTGGAAACACAGACACCTGCAGCGCAACTGCACAAGCATACATACACACACACGCGCACATAGACATGCACATAGATATACAGCATTGCCAAGAGGCGATGCATTTACACACGCATGCACATATACAAGCACACACAGGCACTCCTTCATACCAATGCATATGTGCACACTGAGAAAACATGCATGAGCAAACATACACGCACACACTCTTGTGTCTGTGTCACCCCTGTGAGGTGATTCCAATGAAATATTTTACACGTTTGAAAAATGCAAGCATTTAAAGTGCTCA
Source organism: Calotriton arnoldi (assembly GCA_963921515.1). Classification (NCBI taxonomy): domain Eukaryota; kingdom Metazoa; phylum Chordata; class Amphibia; order Caudata; family Salamandridae; genus Calotriton; species Calotriton arnoldi. The sequence continues at coordinate 860,267 of CAWUFW010002134.1, read as the reverse complement.
GACGGGGCAGTGGGCGGGTGTAAGCAGCTTCGACGTGGAAATGGGCGTCGGCTAGACTGCCGACTTTGGTGCTGGAAACCAGAGTTCGAGCCTCGGGGTCGCGTCCACATCCTGTGATTCTGGGCAAATCACTTAATCTCCCCGTGCCTGAATGTGTAATGTAAATACGGTGCTCATGTAAAGAGCTCCAATACCTTCGGGTCGAGTTCGCGCTATATAAATATGCAAAAAAAAATACAAAAAAAAATGGTGTGGGAGGCAGGAACAAGCCATGTTTGTACCAATGCTCAGAGCGCTTTAAAGCTACATCACCTTCTGTCAAGAAAGGTTTAGGCTCTGAAGCCCAAGCAACAAGCAATTACCCACAACCCCTCCCCCTGTCCCACGCGCCACACACCTAGGTATACACGGGCTGTCGTGGACATGGAACTTTAGAAACAACACTTAACATGGCACTGCTGAGTAAAAGTGTGCCTGGCAAAATATTAGCATATTAGTAGCCCAAATTCAGAAGGGGCATTTTTGGTGCGAGTCTTCTGTGCCTTGCAGGGCTGTGGTAGGCTGGGAGTAAGTGAGTGAATCCTTCTGTAAACATCACAAGTGGCAAGGGAAAGTCAAGGAGCCTGTAATTGCACTTTTATTTATTGTTAAGTGAGGAAACCGCGGGAGGGAGGGACCGCGGGATCGTGTGTGTGCGCGCGTTCATGTGCGCGAGTGCGTGTTCCTGTCTGTGCATGTACCACTGTCCCTCTTTCTGTCCGTGGCACATTTCCTGTGCAGCCATGTGCTCGGGGAAGCCTGGGCTGTTAAGCGACAGTTTGGTTTGCAAACAAAGTTTGAGAGTGCAGGGGAAAGTGCTGTTTCCTAGGAGGAAGCGCTGGCCGGGCTGTGCCTTCAGCGCAAGCAGTGCAGGCTACACATTCCCCCACAGGGTCATGGGATCTCAGTCACAGTGGAGATGTGGCTCCTGTTGCAGCACCTACACGCTCTAGCACCACCGACCCCCACACAGGTGCTGGGACCAACTGTAGCAGCGCAGGAAGCTGCCGTTTGCGATTGTGGCTGTGAAATAAAGCTCTTGTGGGTGCCGCACTATTGACCCACACAGGGCACAAGTGCAAAAAAAGAAGTGGGGGGACTAACCTAGTTAATCAGTATGCAAGTGGCATCGCGGCGCGTGACATCGCAGCGCGTGACATCACAGGAACTGGCATCACAAGAAGTGACATCAGATCTTAAGCCCTCACATATATGTTTAGCAGGTTTATCATGAGTACATTTGAGCACATTTCGAGTATACTTGCAAACCCTCCTGATTTAGGCAGAAGAGTCACACTTTTGTACGCTACACATAAAACAATGTTACCTTTTATCAGCGTTAAGTTTTCTCTAGCCATAGTGCTTTAAAAGAAATAGTGATATTTAAATTATTACAACGCCTCCTCAGGGGTATAAGCGCTATATAAATGCTATTTATTTTGTGCAAATGCTGGGAAACATCAACACATCTGAAGTTTCTACAGTGCATGCATATCTCCTAAACAGAGCCTGAACCAAGTTAAAAGCTGCCTCTCTTCAGTATGTGTGAAGTGCTAACAAGGTGTGAGCCTTTGTTTCCCCTCTGCTGCATTTGCATCAGGTGTGAGGCTCCTGACTGCTCTCAGCCAGGAGACTCCAACAAAAGGAGGCCTGATGACCCCTCCGATTCGGCCTTTGTTATGGGCCCAGCAGGAGTCAGAACTAAGAGAGCCCTGTCCCCGCCTGCACGTTGTTGCAGATAGAAAGCAGATAACAATGTGCAGGCGCTGCAGGATGTGTCCCGGTGTTTGTAAGTTACACCAGGACGAATTCAGCATATTTTACAGTGGGGCCACACTTCTTGGCAGGGTGGACGGTGTCCATCCTGTGAAAAAAGTGGGGGGACGCCGTCCACTTGTGTGTACCCCCGACTGGTGCCCTGGACCCGCACCAGATCAGCTATCCTATAAAATTGGCAAAAAGAGCTGACGATGTGATGACTTATGCCCTGGCGATCAGCCTGTAAAAAAGGGCCTAAATATTCCCCCTCTTGGACATAACGACCTGGATAGTGCCTTCTCGATGCACATGGAAAGGGTGGGGAGAGGGAAAACGCTGCATTTGTGTTGGGGGCTGGTGGGAGGGCTGAACGCGAATAGGGAGAGTGAAAGCAATATTTCATGAAAGCGGCCAATTTTGAAGCTCCCAGGTTGGCTCCTGTGGTGGCGCAAAGTAGCAAGTCAAGCGGGCGCCAGCTGAAATATTAAGCATGGCGCCCATGTTGTTGTAATGCTGAAAGATTAGCTCACGCCCAGTGGCGGGATGGCAAGGAGGAGCAAGCTGCCAGGCCGCCTAAAAAAAGAACGGAAGGGGCGCGGCCGCTAAAGTTAAAGCGTGCCGTGCTTGTAAAAATGAATTAAATAAATATTAGAGATTAAATGGAGCGAGTTTAAAACAAGAAGTTCAAAGGGCACCCACTCTGTCAGGTTTAGTACATAACTGTTCAGTACATATGCCAGGTGTTGGGATGAATAACGCGGCGTACGTAAAGCATGTGTGGCGTTGAGGCAGGGAAATACACAAAGAAGAAAAGTAGTCCTGAGGTTCTTTAATTTTGACCCCATCTTACAGTCACCGCCATTTTTGTGTTGCCTTTACACAGGCTGCTCGATGAGCGAAGTGTCTCTGCCCTTTTGGACTGCAACGTGTCAAAAACCCCCTCCGTCCTTGTCCTTAAAGCAATCTCAAACACCAGCCGGCCTAACTAATCCTTGTCTGGACTACCTAATCCCCGTATCAACTATCTGTTAGCCTTTAGTATTCTCCTCTCGCCATATCTTATCTTCTGGCCTTCGCTATTCTCTCCCTGTGTTTTCCTACTTTGTAACCTTCCTCTTGAAGCATACAGATATGTCCTGCCATTGCAAACACCGAACTATGGGTACCAGTATTGATTAACTGTGGGGGCTGGATAACACACAACATGTAAGCAGAGAGCATTTTGGTGACACAATATCTTGTTTTCAAACTCTCCTGATTGGCTAAAAAGTTGTGCGATGGGTGTATGTTTGGACAGATGTATTTCAACGATAAAAGCTTGTGAGCCACGGAGTCAAGTGGCAGTCTCCTGAGAACCTACTTGATGTACTTCTTGGACAACTGTGCTTAGCTGCAGCTAATAAACTTGGTTTTCTACGCCAACAGAGTATTCCGTGTCTCTGTGCAACAAGGCAGGTGAACCCGAAGATTTCAGGCGTGCCCTGCGCCGCCAGGCCCAAAGGCCCGGTTCTTCAATTGGCGCCCGAGCGTGGGGCGGCTTCAGAGGTAGCGGTTGAGCCCAAGGATCGTGAGGAGCCCCGCAGGAAAATTCCAGAGGAGGCGCCCCCACACCAGCGACCCCTGTATGTCGAAGAGTGGGCCGATGGTCTTTTGAAGTGTGGCTTCTCCTTTCCAACGGCTGCTGGTGACTGCTGCCCTGACTGCTGCCCTGCCTTGGTCCCTCTTTTGGTGATGACTGGTATTGCGAGACGTTAGACGGACCTCTGTTGGCGTGAAGAAGACATTTGTTAAGTACTGGTGGGTAGCTCCCACCCCCTTTTTTTTGTTTGTTTTTGGGTTCTTAGATTCGAAAATTGCAATTGTCGAAGCCAAGGGGTGAGTACGTTTGTGCTGTTTTGATTAGCCCCTTGTTGTTTGTAGGAAGCCAGTGAAAGTAACGATGCCTGGTTTCAGTAAGTTTAAAAAATGGTGTTGTTTTTGTTGCGATATGGACTCCCGACTGGAGGACTCTTGTCCAATTCCTCCGGCTGGAACTCCTACTTATGAGCTTTACTCTAAACATGGTATGGGCCCCATCACCTTTAATGACATATGGGTCCGCTATACGAAGAAAGATGGTGTTTTACAGTGGCCACATAATGGTAGTTTTGAGCCTGATATTTTAGACAATTTAGAAGCTACTTTGTTTAAAAGAAAAGCCCGGCCGGCTATGTTTGACTCTTTTCGCCTTTGGCGCAAGGAAGCCAAACAGAAAGAAATTAAACAGGCAAAAAAAGATAGGAAAGAAAAAGATATCACTGTCATACAGGCTGCCCAACAGTTTAAAAATAATGAAATAGATCATGCGATAGAGATCTTAGATAGGCAACATCACATGGCGATTGACAAATGTTACCCAGTGCTGCCAACTTCTTCCCCAAATCGCGATGCTGATCCTGAGAAGGATCCTTTAATGTCTCACTTATTACGATCGCCCCCGCCCTATGCACTAGGCGCTAATGCACCCCCGCTTTTGTTACCCATCCAACAACCTGTTATTCTCCTACCAGCTCCAGCTCCTGCACCTCCAACACAGCCCTTTGTGGCACTGCCACTCCCGCCATTTCCTTTGCCTTCAGCTCCCTTGTTTCCAGCTCCTCTGCCTCCGACTTCTTTGCCTCAGTCTCCTTTGCCTTCGACCTCCGCTCTACCTGTTGCCTCTTCTCCTGCTACGTCTCATACATTATCTCCTGTTTTTCTGTCAACTTCCCCTTCTATCCGTCAGCGGATGGTTGAGACTGTTTCTGGTCTCTTTTCTCCTCTCTTTGGGTCAGTAAGTCTGACTCCTGTTCTTCCCCGTAGGCAGACCCGTAGTTTACTTCCTGACTCCCAAGAACGAGATACGTTCATGGGTCTTGCTCGCAGGTGGATCCTGAGTGATCTCGAATATACTGTTCGAGATATCATGGATACTTTTGAACAGTGGGATGCCCCTGTACAAAGATTCGTTTTCAATGCCATGTGTGAAATCCTAGGTCAGGAATGGGAGGCCACGGGATTGGGTTTAGCTCCCAAGGGTTTGCTGGATATTAGGACTGATTTTGATAAAGGAATTATTGTGGGTCCTGAGGTTGAGAATGCTATACGGACACTTATTACTTTTAGATCAATGTTCTTTTCCCGGTCTTTGTCTGAACCTGATCCTTCTGTTAGGCGCAAACTGAAACACTATCCTATGCGAGAGGTTCCCCCAGTATGGAGAGAAGAGGTTGCAGCCCAGGGTAATAATCCGCTTATACCAGCTCACTTCCAACGTATATGGGTACATGTACCTTGGAAGAGATCTGAGGTGCTGGCCCTTAAACAGTCTTTACCTGACCCCCGTAAAAACCCTGCTGGTTACTACAAGGAATTATCTCAGCCTGTTGACGCTTGTATTATGAATTTGGCTGACATAGATATGTTAATGGGAAATGTTGTCCCACAACCATTGTGGGCTAGGATTCGGAAGGAGGACCACGCCCAAGAATTAGGAGGTGATTGGAATGCTATACTGGCTGCTGATATGCTCCAAGTGGGTGGTGCTAAACCCGATAATTTAATTGCAGAACTTCCTGGTAGAATAATTACCTTAATGAAAACTATGATGCCCGCTCTGCGAGTTAATTGGGATAAGTTAGCTGCCTGTAAGCAGAAGAAGGATGAGAGTGTCTCTGACTTCTTCACTCGTTTTGAAGAAACGTTTCTTGATCACAGTGGTCAGGATATGAGCACAGAGGGGGGACAGCGATTGTTCGTAGATAAATTTGTATTTAATTTGCTTTCCGAGCTCTCTAATAAATTAAAGGATTCCGAAAGTTCATGGGCTGTTTCTTCTTCAGCCCAGATATTGGCTACTGCCCAATATTACGAAAATAGGGATAAGGAGGAGAAGGACAAATTGGATAAAAAGACTAAAGATTTGAAGACGAAGGCTCTTTTACAACAGGCTTATCCTCCTCGTCCTGCTCAGCGCCAGTTTCAGCCGACTCCCCAGTTTCAGAAGGTGTTTCAGAAACCTGAGCCTTTTGTTCCACGGCCTCCACTGGGTCCTAATCAATGTGCCTATTGTAAGGAAGAAGGTCACTTCAAGAATAATTGCCCGATATTATTGCAGCGTGCTGGTGGTACGCCTGGGCCGCGAGGCCGAGGTGGCTTCCAGTTAACACCTAGGGGGAGGGGCGAAGTACCATGTCCCAGGATCAACGTTCCTTTCCGCCGCAAAATTCCATGAATTATTTTGATCAGCAAAATACTCAGTCTGCCCATTATTATAATGACGATTATTATATGGAAGATGAGAATCAGGGTTTCTCTAGCTAGGACAGCCGTGGACAAAGTGAGGGAGTCATTTCAGTTCCAGTGGACCAAAATGGGCCTTATGTTGATGTCGTTGCGCTTGGTGTGTCAGAACCATTTCTCTTGGATACTGGTGCAACGAAGAGTTCTATCATCCACTCTAAACTCCCTGGGGCACCTTTGTCTGGCTTAACAAATGTTTCTGTAGGATTTTCTGGCGCCCCAGTTCGTAACCCAGTTTCTTGTCTTTTACCTATCTCCATTGGCCCTTATGATTTGGAGGCTCCTCTTATTTTGACAACTGGTTGTGGTGAGAATTTGTTGGGGTTGGACTTGTTAAAGAGACTGTATGCGACACTGCATTGTTCTCCTTCTGGTGTACATCTTACTTTAGGCAAGAGATTAATTTCCCCGACATATTTGTCTAGAGACCAACTCCCTTCTGAATTACGTTCCCTGCCTACTACTCTTTGGGCTACAGGCCCCAATGATGTTGGTCTCTTGCAGATTCCACCCTATGTTGTCACCCTCAAGTCCAATGTTAGGTTACCTCGCATTCCTCAGTATAGAATTTCGAGTGCTGGTGAGAGAGCGCTGATGGCTATCATTTATGATTTGGTTGAGAAAGGTGTGGTTGAAGAGACTAGAGGAAATGTGTGCAATAGTCCTGTTCTGCCTGTCCTTAAACGTACTGACTCTTCCCAGCCTCCGGTTTATCGTTTTGTAATCGATCTCCGGGAGGTCAACAAGATCGTTGTACCCCAGTTTCCTGTCGTCCCAGATATCACTGCTTTATTGACAGTGATACCTGCCTCAGCTGCCTGGTTTTCGGTCATTGACCTTAAGAATGCTTTCTTTAGCATTCCCATTGCTGAGGAAAGTAGGGATATTTTTGGCTTCTCTTTGGGAGGCTGAAGCTTCCGGTTCAAGCGCGCACCTCAAGGCTATTGTGAAAGTCCCTCCATTTATAGTCAGGCTTTGAAAACTCAGCTCGATGCTTTCACTTTGCCTCCAGGTGCCACCCTTATTCAGTACGTAGATGATCTGCTAGTTGCTGCTGATTCTGAGGAAATTTGTAAACGAGTTACTGTTTCACTGTTGCATCACTTGTCTGACCTTCATCATAAGGTTTCACCCTCTAAATTACAATATTGTCGCCAAGAGGTTACCTACTTAGGTCATCTCTTGTCGAAGGAGGGACGGCGGTTGACCCCAGAAAGAATCCAAGCAATTGCACAAATGTCTGTACCATGCACACAGAGAGAGGTGCGTGCCTTTTAGGTATTACCTCTTACTGCAGACAATGGATTCCGAATTTTTCTTTGTTAGCAAAACCTTTGTTAGCACTTACCCTTAAAGATACCCCCAACCTCTTCCTTGGACAGAGGAATGCCAGAAAAGTTTTACTGATTTGCGTACTTCCTTGTGTTCTGCTCCTGTGTTGGGTACTCCGGATTACAGCAAACCTTTCACACTTTATGTGCACGAGAGAGAAGGTTGCGCGTTGTCAGTTTTGACACAACAATTTGGTGACAAACAACGCCCGTGTGCTTATTTTTCGGCTACGTTAGACCCTGTAGCTAAAGCATTACCTAGTTGTCGGAAAGCTACAGCAGCAGCAGCAGTTTCTATTCGCCAATCTGCTGGATTGGTGCTAGACAATACGCTTATTGTCATGGTGCCACATGCAGTGGATACACTTTTAAACAGGACAAAAACCCAGCATCTTACGAGCGCCCGTTTATCGGGGTATGAGCTGACGCTCTTGGCTAGTCACGTGCACATCAAGCGATGTAATACCCTAAATCCAGCTACATTGTTACCAATCCCAGTAGAGAAAGACATTCAAGAGCAACATGATTGTTTTCTCCGTACAGAGGAGGAGACAAAAGGTAGGATTGATTTAAAAGATACGCCGCTCCTGGACCCGGATGGGATCCTATGGGTGGATGGTTCGTGTTTTAAGCTCCCCAATGGTGAAACGACTGCAGCCTATGCTGTTACCACTTTGCATACGATTGTGGAGACAGCACGCATTAGGCAGAATTCAGCCAGAGCAGCTGAATTGATAGCTCTGACTAGAGCTTGTGTATTGGCCGAAGGGAAGAGAGTGAATGTGTTCACCGACAGCCAATATGCATTTGGGGTGGCCCACAGTTTTGGCCGCCATTGGAGGGAAAGAGGATTCTTTACCTCACATGGTACTAAAATACAGCATGGTCAGTTAGTGAACGACCTTTTGGAATCACTTGCTTTACCCACTCAGATAGCAATTGTGAAGTGTAGTGCGCATAAAAGAATCACTGATGATGTGGGTGAAGGAAACGCTTTTGCGGATCAGATAGCGAAAGAGACAGCGAGAGATGTGACGAGTCATATGTATGTTGCTGGACCTGCTAGATGGGTCAGTCAAGGAGGAATGTGTGAGGACACAATAGAAAGTGTGAAAATGATTCAGGAAGAGGCTACAGAGAAAGAATTGAGTAAGTGGAGAGATAGTACGGGAATGTTGGATGCGACAGGATGTTGGATAGAATTGTCAGAACACCAACGTTGGCTGTTACCAGACGCCTATGTACTTCCAGTAGTGACTATGGCGCATGGTCCAGCCCACATCAGTGCGAAAGGAATATGCAAGCTTTTGGCTCCGGTATGGCAGAATACAGGGATTCCTAAATGTGCAGACAATCTTGTTAAGCATTGCATTGTTTGTTTGATGCACAACCCAGGAAGAGGAACACCAACCCCAGCAGGCCATTTTGCTCCCCCAACGTATCCTTTTGAGGTAGTGCAGATAGACTACATTCATATGGAGAGATGCAGAAACCTAAAGTATGTCCTTGTGGTGGTATGTGCCTTTTCCAGATGGATAGAGGCCTACCCCTAAAGGATAATACTGCCTTGTCTACAGCTAAGGTCCTTCTGAAAGAATACTTCCCGAGGTTTGGTTTACCTCGAATTGTCTGGAGTGACAATGGAAGTGAATTCGTGGGTCAAATCATGCAGAAAGTATGTGCAGGTCTTGGGATTAAGCAAAAATTCCACGCGGCAAACCACCCTCAGTCAGCGGGTTTGGTAGAGGTGCTATAATGGCACTCTCAAGCTTAAACTTGCAAAGATACAAGCCAGCACAGGTCTTACCTGGCCCGACGCTTTACCTTTAGCCCTCTTGTCAACTCGAACAACTGTTCATTCTCGTGTGGGACTTAGCCCATATGAGATTGTGTTCGGACGCCCGGCTAATGTCTGGGGTGTCCCTAGACCCAAGAAGTACTCTGACATAGAATACCCAATGTTAATTGACTATTTGCATGACCTCACCACTAAATTGCGTGTTCTCCATCAGCAGGTACAAGACACCTTGCCACAGGCTTCCTCGGATCCTGGGCACACCCTCCAACCTGGCGACTGGGTGTGCCTTAAGAATTTTCAGAGGAAGAGGAATTTGGAGCCTCGCTGGCGGGAGCCAAGACAGGTCCTGCTGACGACACGTACAGCCGTAAAAGTCGTTGGGAAAAAGAACTGGATCCATGGTGTGCACTGCAAAAGGGTACCCTTGCCTTTGCCTTTTGATCAGTGGGTCCACGAAGGTATAGGTGATTGTGAAGGAGAGAGAGTTCCCCGGTTTGTACCTTTTGGCGATGCACACCTAGAATGGACTCGGACTGAGAAAGAGGACGATGATGTTTTGCAAGAAGCTGTACCATCGCATCTCAGAATAGATACAACTGATCCAGAGACACTTTTTCAAGACCAGACTGTGCCAAACAAGGATAGATACAATCTGAGGCCTAGAGTGGCCAAAGACATTTGAAATTTATTTTTATTTTTCTCCCCTTCGTTCCTAAACTGCATTTTTTTTATTTCTTAGATTGCATTTTTGAATTTTTAATTGTATATATTTTCTTCCTTATGTGATACTGGACTCATCCCATTTTTGCAGGGTCGTGGTAGGAGACTTGGTTTGTGACCTGAGTAGTGGCACTAGGTCTGCAGGACTTGCAGTGTCATAGGACGGCCAATAACCACAACTGAGTGAGATAGGAAGATTGCCACGAGCAACACTTTAGGGGATGACTTCCGGTGAATCAGAAATTGATAAAAAAACAAAATGAAGGAAAAATATTGTAAATTACTATTTAATAGATGTGGCGTAGTATTATGTGTTTTAACTATGTTATGTGTTTTATTAGCTTGTGTGGGTTGGGTTATTCACACTTTGCAGCCAGCATCTGTACCTATATCTACCTCTCAGCCCATACCTTTTCGCACTACTATTTCCCCACACCAATTCTATACGCTACCAGGGCATGAACAAATTAGGAGAATGGAATATCTCAACAATTCATTCATCCAGCTATTACACCAGCATCAATTAGTAATCAATACCACCGATTGTTGGGTTTGTGGACTTTTACCCCATAATACAGATAAAGGAATGCCATATTTAGTTCTACCCTTCTCCCTAAAAGGATCTGCTTGGGCTTACACCTCTATGTTTGCCAATGCCTATGAGAACCAACATCTACATCCTGTTGGTCCGTATAGGGATGGAATTGACGTTAGTCATAATTCACTAATAAAGGGAATAGTGGCTATGTCAAAACATTATAAAACATTTAGTGAATTCCCCACCGACGAGCGACAAGCATACATTGACTGGAATGTGACACATTATGTCACTAGCCTTACAGACAGAGCCAAAAGGAAAGGATCCCCACCTATATATACTGTACCCCACCAAGGTCACCTATGTCTCCAAGCCAATGGTCAAAATCCTAAGGCTCAATTGGGAAAGAGCACTTGTAATATTACATACATCTATACATCCCGAACGTCTCCACCATTGGTAGCATCTCAAGGAACATATTTCGTCTGCCATGACAGAGCCTATACATGGTTACCAGCCGATTTCTCAGGGACTTGTTATATGGCTTTTCTCCTCCCTCCAACATATACAGCTCCTTCGGGACATCACAAGACAAGGTACGGCAGAGGGGTTATTGCTTTGGAGGACACAGCAGGACAGGAAGGAGGTGACTTCCTTAAAGGATTCCTCCCATTTTGGGGCCCTATGGCCAATAGTAGAAATATCAGACATCTCATTCGAGTAGTTGAGGCAACAATAAATGAAACTGTCGGAGCACTGAGTAATGTCACTGCTGAGCTTCAGGCGGATCGCCTTATGACATTACAGAACAGAATGGTGTTAGACATCATTCTCGCAGTTCGTGGTGGAGTCTGTACATTGATTGGATCGAGTTGTTGCATTTATATACCTGATAACGCCCCTACAGTATACCAGGCCATCTCTAAATTGCACCACATTGCTGAGTCCATCCACCAGGACGAAGGAAATTGGTCTCTGATGGGATGGTTTTGGGAACTACTGTCCACATGGGGATGGAAGGTATTGACCTTTGTTGGAGTAGTTTTGGCCATCATCTTCTCGTGTTGCCTTTGTTTACAATGTGGCCCCGCAATATGTGGTCTTTGTGCTATTATGTGTGTCCCAAGACCCATGCCACAGAAAACGGAGAATATGAAGATGAAGATGATGTTGCAGCAACAACTTGACGACTTTATGACCATCGACATTGATTCAGATTAGCGTGAGTCTTTGTGTATTGCCTGCGTAATGGCAAAAGGAGGGTCTGAGGTTCTTTAATTTTGACCCCATCTTACAGTCACCGCCATTTTTGTGTTGCCTTTACACAGGCTGCTCGATGAGCGAAGTGTCTCTGCCCTTTTGGACTGCAACGTGTCAAAAACCCCTCCGTCCTTGTCCTTAAAGCAATCTCAAACACCAGCCGGCCTAACTAATCCTTGTCTGGACTACCTAATCCCCGTATCAACTATCTGTTAGCCTTTAGTATTCTCCTCTCGCCATATCTTATCTTCTGGCCTTCGCTATTCTCTCCCTGTGTTTTCCTACTTTGTAACCTTCCTCTTGAAGCATACAGATATGTCCTGCCATTGCAAACACCGAACTATGGGTACCAGTATTGATTAACTGTGGGGGCTGGATAACACACAACATGTAAGCAGAGAGCATTTTGGTGACACAATATCTTGTTTTCAAACTCTCCTGATTGGCTAAAAAGTTGTGCGATGGGTGTATGTTTGGACAGATGTATTTCAACGATAAAAGCTTGTGAGCCACGGAGTCAAGTGGCAGTCTCCTGAGAACCTACTTGATGTACTTCTTGGACAACTGTGCTTAGCTGCAGCTAATAAACTTGGTTTTCTATGCCAACAGAGTATTCCGTGTCTCTGTGCAACAAGGCAGGTGAACCCGAAGATTTCAGGCGTGCCCTGCGCCGCCAGGCCCAAAGGCCCGGTTCTTCAGTCCACAAACGAAAACAAACACGTAAAGCGCAATGATGTAGTACTTGGTCGGTGCTGCATGGAGAAAAGCGGAAATGAGAAGGAGGTACAAAGACGGCGAATTGCCCATTGGAAAGGAAGTATTTTTAAAGGACAATAACTGAGACAAATAAAATGCAATCTGCAAGGAATGGGTGGAGTTCAACTCCTAAAGCATACACAACAGGTCGCTAAGCAACCGCGCAAGCGCTATACACTCGACCTAAAAATAGCATTGCATTGGCAGTTTACATTCAAGTTAATTTATCTGCCCTATGGAGCAAAGATCTTGTAACCCTAATATGTCCCCTTAAAGCTTTATTGTGAAGGCTTCTTCCTTGATGTCGTTCAAAGTTCTCTTTTTTTTAAAGGTTTTTGGGTGGGTGGTGGCACAAAAAGCAACCAGGACACAAAAAATACACAGCCGTTTTTTAATATATTCACCGTAACCAGGCTGGTAATGCTCAGTAGTCAATATTTGCACAGCAGTGTGTATATACATTCAGATGGCAGTGAAAACAGCCTTAGACTAAATGCAGCCTATTCACCTCATTGTATGACCTGAACTCTGGCCAATGAGCTAAAAGGATTCAGAGCTCCAACTCCCCACAGAGGCTGAGCTTCTCGGGTTTTGTACAGCAGTCAGGCTGTCAGCAAAGGAATCTTCGAAGTCTGTTCATCTCTTTGAATCTATGCTTTTCACTGTTACATTGTGATTTGCTCTGTAATTTGGGGTCCTCCTTACTACCATTTGCAGTAAGGTCATTAGGTTTTCCCCCCTTTTTCTATGTGGCTGGTTGAGCCCTTGGAACTCTGTTCAAATAGCTGCCACTCTTTTGAAGGCCAGAGTCTTATTAAACTGTGCCAATCTTGTGGGGACAGGAAGATTTATCAGGTACTTTTGTTGGGGGTCATCATGATAATTCTTCATCGCCCTGGCCATCTATCAAACTAAAAAGTGAATGTTGGAGCTGATCAGCACCTTATCTGCAAGACTGTCGCAGCCCCTAACCCGGTATCCTTTGAGCCTTTCCTGAAGGCCCAGACGTCTGTTGTGGGTAGTAAGCTTCTGGGAAAAGTAAGGCATTCCAAGACTTTACATTTTGCACTGGTTTCTCTTCTGCATTCATGTCAAAGATGCTTCTTCAACCATCAACAACACTGTCAGCAAAGTCTTCATCGACTACAGCAGCCAAGATGTCATTCTCAAAAAAGCACAGGGCTGGTGACAGCACATCTGTGATAGCACTGTCTATGTCTGCAAGCTACTATGGATTATCTACAAAGCCTTCAAAATCAAGACTCTCATTGACTGTGGCACTGACATTGACTTTGTCGACTACCGCCACTTTGTCTACTGTGATGACTGCTTCGGCTTGGTCGTCAATGTGCTCATTACAACAACCACACCTGCCAGTATTACCTCGTTGACAGCCTCATCATAGACTATTCCTCTGTTGACGGTCCACTGTTGACAGCACCTTCGTCAAATGCTGTTGTTCCAGTGGTTCCCCAGAGTCTTCTCGCTCGCAGAATATATCTCAAATCATGATAATCACAATTACACAACAGTGGCTAGGCTGTATGTCTGCGCAAACGTGTGTTCCTAGTATCATAAGTACAAAAACGAAACGTATTTTTGTACGGTTCTCGAAGGAGACAAAATGGCCGCCACACTCCAACAAAAGGAAGCAAGGCTTCCCACAACAATGAAAAATACCCCTGAGCTCCGTAATAATAAATACCAGATTTCAAATTGTTCCAAAGTTGTCCTTTTAATTTTCTTTACTTCTTCTAATGCATCCAGTAATCTTTTCAGTTCTGTAGCCAACAATTTCAGTTATGTACCCAACACGTTTCGTCATTTAGGTACATCAACCAATGACTACCTCAGGGCTAACGCAGATTCAAATATTGAGTATTAGAGAAACAATCCACAATATGGTGGTATCCAGCATGTATACCCTCATGTATCAGTTCACCAGACATGTTCACAATGCTGCTGCCTCAAATTTTAGAAGAGTCGTCATTCAGTTATAGGACATGGACATTAGTAAAGTAGATAGTGACCCTGAAAAATATTTTATAAGTTCTGATATAGCTCATATTGGCAAAGAGCATGAGAATCAAGCTACAAATCCTCATGATCTAGACATTCATCTCATTCTAAGCAACTCTGAAAAGGAACAGTTGTACGAACGCCCACATGATATTCGGCCCACCTTCCAATAGCCACCTATGCTTAAGTACCAACACAGACTTCATAGAGTCTTTGAAGCTTATAATGGAGAATATCTGTGACCGACTGCATCCCAGCTTCTATACTCGAGCAGCAGCTCCTCAATGTTTTCCAGCTCTGTCAGTTCCGCTGCTTGACCTTCCACAATTTAGCACTCCAAATCTCCAGGTGCACGGATATCTCCAATATCTCTCTCTTGAGTCATCCATATGCGATGAGGAAGGTAGATTCCTTATCACAAATCTACGCAGGGGTGCGGACTCCTTTCACATTTTTAACATGTACAGCCCATTTAACATTTACGACTCCTTTCACATTTTTAACATTTACGGCCCAATCACTGTTGACACTGCTTTTTGGGAAATGATATCCAGTAAATTAGCCCGCCTACCTCAAGATGACCTCGTAGTAGTAGGCGGAGACTTCAACTTATCCCCTAGACACTACCCTGGACCGCCAATCTACATGCAAATATCTCAAAATATTTTACAGAATATTTGCTCAAAATATAATCTTAAAGATGCCTGGCGCTTACAGCACCTTGACTCCAGGGAATACACCTTTTACTCACCCCCACACAACTCATATACAAGAATAGACTACATCCTAATCGCAGGTTCACATACACACCTGAATGACCAAACAAATATATCCCCGAAACTTGTCTCTGATCACTCCTGCATTAATACCCTCTTAGCAAGCACTAATGCAAAGTCTAAACTCACAAAAGGTAAGCGGATAGTGTACCCAAACTACTCATCAGAAAATCAAAGGGAGTGAGGGAGGGACAGACGCACACATGTGTTAAGACGAGAACCCTCACTCACCCTAAGGTGACATGCTTCATCATTGGGTTCCCTCTTGCACATTGGGACCGCAAGGTACCCAGTGTGGGCTACAACTCCCCCGTAGGAGAGGAGCCTGAGGTGTTTTATATCATACAATGTCTAGAGAAGCTAGGGATGTTGAGGTTCTGGTCTGACCCAGGAAGCATGATCACTGTCTCAAGAACAGCACTGAAGGAACAGTACTGGGAAGCCACATCCTTACAAATTGCACTTGACGCTCAGGGCAGTTTGACTATCAATTTCCTAGACTTCAAGTGTGTACCCTGCTTTGAAGACACAGTTGATGAAATTGCTCCTCCCTTGGCCCGGAAGCTGTTTTTTCAGTTTCGCTATAAACGCTTCCGCTTAAAACTTTTGCAAAAACTGGAGGTCAGGCTTTGAAAATAGCGTTCTTTGCCCCGCTTGCAATGCGAGTCCTGAGTCCATTACCCACCTCCTATTTTTCTGCCCATTCTATAAATCACTGAGGGCCAAGTGGATTATTCCGCTCTGTAAAATCATTGGCCCGGTCACTATCTGGAGGTGCTAAGACTGTTAAGCACGGACACTAGTAGACTCGTGGTCTTTGGTCTATCTAGATTCTGGCATGCGGTATGGCTGAAAAGGTTCAAGTGCTTGAAGTGATGACCATTGCCTAGCACTGGATCAATCTCAATGCACTTTAGTCTGGACATCATTTATGATTCTAAAACTGATTTACTTGATGCTTTGTTTTGATTTCCTCGCTCCCTCAACTACATTGATTGCCGCTTTTATTTTTGTAATTTTATTCCCTTTTAATTGTATTATATTTAATCATGTATTTTATATGTGCATTCTATATATGTTTTCTTTACTGTGCTGTGTATACTTTCATGACCCTGTGGTCGAAATAAAGTAAAGAAAATGAAAAAATGAGATACCAAAAACTTAATCCATACCAACCCGGAGAAGATACTAGACACTTTCAGGTGCTTTTATGAAACTCTGTATCGGAATGACCAATCCTTTGACCCACTTAAATGCAAGAACTACCTACAGAAACTTGGCATCCCACAGATCTCAGAAAGTGACAAAATTGATCTCAGCAGGCCGATAACCATCTCTGAAGTGGCCAAGGCTATTAAAACACTAAAAGAAAACAAAGCCCCCGGCCCAGACGGCTTCACAGCCAAGTTTTACAATTCCTTCTCCAACCTTTTGCAACCAACCATGCTTTCCCTGTTCAACCACATATCCGAATCCGGCACAGTCGAGGGTTCAATGGCTGAAGCCAACATTATTGTGATTCCCAAGGACGGGAAGGACCCAACTATGCCTAAAAACTACAGACCGATCTCCTTAATAAACCTAGACTGCAAAATCTATGCAAAGATTCTGGCGGTAAGACTTAATGTATATCTTCCCCAACTGATAAGCAGCTCCCAAGTTGGTTTCCTTAAGAATCGCATGTCAAATGACAAGCCTCTTATGCATGTCATTGACAGAGCAAGAAAATCAGCCTCACTCTCTGTCGCAATGACACTAGACGCTGAAAAGGCGTTTGACAGAGTAGCCTGGCCCTTTTTAGAGCACTGCTTGGAAGCCTTTAACCTGGGTGACACTTTCATAAAAATAGTCATGGCACTTTACAAAAACCCAAGCGCACGTATCTCAATTCATGGTTCCTTGTCATACCCACTCAGCCTACAACAAGGCACGAGGCAAGGCTGCCCTCTTTCCCCATCCTTATTTCTTTTAGCATTAGAACCCCTTTTATTAGATATAAAAAAAACGCCTGCGATCTCCGGAATTGGGTACAATGATATAAACGTAAAATTAGCCGCCTATGCGGACGATATCTTGGTGGTCACAGAAAACCCTGGCCCCTCCATACAGCTCTCGTTTCCACAATAGATCTCTACTCAGAATTCTTGGGATACAAATTCAACAAAGACAAGTTGGAGGTGAAACCCCTAAACATTTATTGTACAAAAGAGGTACTAGGCTCTTCAGGCTTATCTTGGCAGACCGGCTACATAAAATATTTAGGCAGAGAGTTAGGATCTGACCTGATAGACATCATTAAACATAACTAAAGTATTACCCTTCAGAAGATAAAATGTCTCGTAAATTCATTACTTGGTGGGGAAGAATTGAAACCATAAAAATGATGATCAGTCCTATAATCAATTACCTCATCAGCATGCTTCCTTTACTTTTATCAGAAAAGTTTCAACACAAAGTTGACAAATTGATTTCTAGCTTTATATGGTAAGATAAAAAAGCTAGAATTGCCATGAAAAAACTCAGATTACACAAAAAACTAGGTGGAGTTAATCTGGCCAACTACAGAGATTATCAAACTGCCTTTCTGGCCAAACAAGGTTCATACTGGATTCACCCTCCCCCCCCTCCTAGTAATTATGCTCCAGTCTGGCTAGAAGTAGAAAAGGCGTTACTAAGCAACCTACACCCACTAACCTTGTTAACTACCATCACGAAGCACCTTGAGAAATCCAAATATGTATTCCACAACACAAAAATCTCACTACTGAAGATTGACAAGAACTACCCTTGGGTATAAAGCTTTCTAACTTGGCCTCACTCTGGAATAACCCTTACCTTAAATACAGTGGCAAAACTATGCATTACCAATCCTGGATAGACAAGGGTATCTACCTCCCATACCAACTTGGCTCTCCTTCCCTACCCCTAACCTTCTCCGAACTCCAGGAAGCGTTCCACCTAGAAGGATTGGAATTCTACAACTTCCTTAAAATCAAAGCCGCTATTTCGAAAACTAAATACCACAGTGACAGTCCCGCCCTGCCAGAACTTATAGCAAATCTTAACAAATCTGGTCATCAAGTATCCCACCTATAGAACCTTCTTCGCCGAAAGACAACGCAATTAAACAACAAGATAACCTTCTGGCAAAACCACTCGGCCAAGCCCATAACAGACTCAGATTGGTCCAACATCTGGAAAGCAGTCACATCTCAGAAAATCTCACCTGTATTCTCTCAATCCAAATTCTGGCTCATTCATAAAGTATTCTGGACCCCATCACGACTACACTCATTAAAAATTCTAGATGACCTAACTTGCTGGAACTGTAAAGAAGAAGTAGAGGACCTTGCCCACCTCATCTTCTACTGCAAATCCCTCTCACAGTTCTGGAATAAGGTCTTCTCTTTCTTATCGGATCTCTTCAACTACCACCCTAAGAAGGAACTTGCCTTCCTCATTAAGGGCTTTCTTGATGCTAATCTAGATAGCCCATCCGACCGAGCTCTGCATGTCTTGCTTATAACATCAGCAGCCAAAATAGTTCTTTCCAACTGGAAAAGCACTCACTAAGCCTCCTTCAACAACTGGATCACCCACATTAGGGGCGCAGACAATATCTCAGTCCAAAATTGCCCATGGAAATCACCCTCTAAACCTATCTGGGATAGGCTGGACAACTACTTCGCTACCAGAAAGCCTCCTTGAACCCCCCTCTTCACAGCCCTCTCTTTATTAAATCTCCTTGACCATCACTTGCAATCGAAGCCAAGCCTATTACCATTGATATCTCTCATCTCATACACTCCCCCCCCACAAGTATCACATGACGGCGCTGGTAGAATCACAATACTTATGAGTCGCCCTACATCAAAGGTGCCCTAAACATATCAGGGGACTGGTACCACTTAACGCACATAGGACCTAAAGTATGCACAGACCAGTGGTTAGAAGTTACATACCCTATTCGATGATGCACCGTTTACTCCAGACTTACCATTCGTATCACCATCGACTCACCAGCAACCAGCTATCAAATCACATAAATCCCATCATATATTCATTTTCTCGGATAAGTGTGAGAAACACTATCCCCTCCTGTATTCCCCCCCACCATGATAACGTTTCCACCAATATGACTCTGTCTAACTCAATATCTCAGGTTTATTTGCAAATGCCTACGCTCACTCCATATATATCTTCTGTGTGCTTAATATATGATTTAAGTTTATATATGATTTATGATTATGTATATATGATTTCTGATATGCTTTGTTCATGTTTTACCCCTTTAAAATCAATAAATGTTTTGAAATCACAAATCTCCAGGCGCCACTGCCAATATCCTTCTTTCCACTGCAGAATATACCAAAACAACTGCTAGTGACACTACCACTTACTTAGCCTCCAGCAAAACAGATGAGTCTTGTCCCAAGTGAGGCAGAACATCAACCACTTGAAAATGATTCAGATGCTTCAGGTCATTGTTAAAGTGATGATGGTGGTGATCTTGATGATGATATTGCTATTCAGGATAGTGTCCTAGGTGAAACAGTGCCCGAATTATGGGTGATAGCAAAGGCCTGAACATCAGCCTAATGATTCACCCTCTGATGATATATATAACTTCCACAATACCATTAAAAAGCCATCTCACAAATCCGAAGTGCCAGCTTAAACCATAGAAAAACGTGTTTCCTTTTTGACTTCATAGATAAATTAAAGAAGTTCATCAGGGCTTTCCTCCTACTCTTGTCCTAGATAAAGAACCTGGCAACAGGCACAAACCCTATTGCAGAACTTGATAAAAAAATTCAAACCGATAGATTACGCTCCATTTTGCCTTCTCACTCAGGTTAAAATGGAACAAGCAATCTCAGTAGCTGCTCAGAGAAGATTCGATAATCCATCATCGCCCAGCGATTCCAAGGAACCTGACTGCAACAGATTTAGAATTCAGATGTCTTAGCGTGCTTGCTGACTGTTGAAATATATTAATGGTGGCAAGAGCATCTTCAACAACCAAGGCATACTCTCTGAAATGGAAATTGTTCTTTATCTGGGTGACAGATCATAATCTGGATCCTTTAACCAGGTGTCCTCACAAAATATGGATTTACCTCCTACATCTGGCACAGTCTGGAGTAAAATATTCCTCCATGCATGTTCATTTGGCCACAGTCGCCAGATACATGAGAACTCCTGCAACACTACCCCTTACCTCCACCACAGTCATAAAAGAGCTTATGACAGGTTTATTCTGCACCAGCCGATCCATAGCCAAACAATTGCTGGTCTGGGAGTTGAATACTGCCCCAGGGATGCTCATGAAAGTCCATTAGAGGTTATTCACAGATCGATCGACTCAGAAGATGTTGTTATTGAAAATAGATACTTTGCTGGCCATCATATCAGCCAGGAGATTGAGGGAGATTCAAGCAATATCTATTAAGCACCCATACCAGAAGTTTGAAAAATCAAATGTTCCTCTGATATCGACCACCCATTTTATGCCCAAAGTACCATCATCTTTCCTTGAGTCAGAAAATCCATCTTCTAACATTTCCCACTACCAGCCACTTTGGCTGAAAGGCATCTGCACTCCTTGAATTTGAAACCCTGATTAAAATTCTACATTGACAGGAGAATGCCTTTCAGAAAATCAGATTGACTCTTTGTATCGTGTGTCATTGCTAAGAAAGGCCCCTTGGATTTCAGCAAGCATAATTTTCTGCTACACGATGTCCGGAAGACATCTCAGAAGCAGTATACAAAGTCACTCCATCAGAGGCATAGTGGCAAAAGCTGCACTCTTTATTTGGGTGTCAATTGAAATTTTTAACACAACAACTTGGTCTTCAAGGCACACCTTTAGGAAGTATTACTTCCTTAATGTCTAGAAGATATCTGAAATGGCAGTAGGTCAAGGTTATTGCTTTGGTAATCTTTTTTTTTTTGTTTGTTTAAAGAGCTTTATTGAAGCAGATAAGAACAAAGGTACAACATTACAACAAGGATTATAAGAATATTGCAAAAGATAGTATACAATATGTATAACTATAATAAAATGAAAACCTGATAAAATTACTATTGTCAAAAAGCAAAAGCAAAAACTAGGAACGTAATACAGAATTAGGTACCTTAGTGAATTAGCATTTTACGTTTTATAAATAAAGAGGGAAAAGAGAAAGAGAGAAGAAAAGAAAGAAAAAGAAATTTAAAAAAAATCAACATCCATACCAAATATACTGTATAAGAAAATCCGATAATGAGCACTATAAAAGTTCAGATAACAAATTGATAATATAATATCTTAATATGAACAATATAAAAAAAAAAATCACATTACTCATGGTGGCTGAAAAACAAAAGTACTATCTTTGTTATGCATTACAGGTGAGGATAAATAGTTGGTGAGTGGAGACCAAAAGGCTTCCTTTCGAAGAAGTTGGTGAGAGATAGTGGCAGAAGCTCTATCTAGCCTATGATGATAACAGAGAAGGTTCCACCAGCCAGAAAAGGTGACCTTAGTAGCGTCCTTCCAATTAGAGGTGATAACCTGAAAACCAATGTCAAGTAGCAAATCCACAAACGAGCCCAGCTTGTGAGCACCAAACCAATTTGCAGAGTTACTACCCAAAAATATGGGGTAAATCTCAAAAGGAAAATTAATAGAGCAAATGGAGGACATTGATTTACATACTTTAGTCCAAAAAGAGGTAATGCTAGGACAAAGGAAAAAGGAATGTAAATGTGTACCTGGGGTGTTTGTGCAGGTCAAACAATTAGGGGATAGTTCGGAGCTGTATTTGGAGATAGATAATGGGGTTAAATACAACCTCTGATAAAAGTAATATAGAGTTTGAGTGGTGCTGGTATTACAGGAAGTGCATTGTATTCGTGTCCAGATAGAGTTCCAGGTGTGTACAGAAAAAGTGTGCTGCAAATCCGATTCCCATAAAAGTTCAATTTTACTCTTGGGGCGATTGGGAAGAGATAAATGAAGATATTTGTAGATATGGGATGCCCGAACGGAAGGGGAGGTAGACAACGGTTCTAAAGAGGTATCTAATGAAGAAGAAGATTGAGAAAGAAGAGAGTACTGTTGAGTTAAGAGCATTCTTAAAGAATTGTACTTAAGAAAGGAGGTGGTGGGCAGGCCAAATTTGGATTGTACTTCCTGAGAAGAAAGAAAGTGCGTACCTTGAAATAAATGTTTAACTTGGACTATCCCTTTGGCTACCCAGTCCTTTCAGAAAATAGTACAGTTGGAAAGTTTAATGGATTTATCATGCAATAAAGAAGAATCAAGGAACACTTGCAGAGATGAAAGAGATTTGGTAAGGACCGGGTAAATGGTCGATATACATTGCGAAATGGTTGGGGACTTAAATGAACGAGGAGGATGAGAAAAATTAGATAGCCAAGAAAAAGCAAAGGGATGAATCAAGGAGTCCTCCAATCTACACCAAACCGATATAAAGGGTGCTTCCGAGGGAGAAAGGTACGATAAGACTTGACGAATTAGAAAAGAAGAATGGTACTGTCGGAAGTTGGGGAAATTGACACCGCCCCAATCCTTAGGTGCAGATAAAGAAGACAAAGAGATGCAGGCTTTCGGTTATTCCATAGACATTTACTTAGAGTGCTATTAAGATTTTTAAAGAATGTTAATGGCAGCCTCACTGGTAACATGGACTGTGAGAAGGTGGCTTGGTATATGCTGTCCACTAGTTAAAGTGGGCACCTTGTACCAATCCACACGACCCTTATGATGTATGAGGTCAAAGATAACCTTTATGAAAGCTATCCTAGTGGTAGCTATGGAGAGCAGCATTCAGGCTTAATCTTGAAGGAATGTAAAGCAGCTTGTTTTACCAGAATATCACCTCCTGAATGACTAAATGAAGGAGAACCACACAGTAGTTATATAAAAAAATATGTATTTATTAATATAACACTCTCTACTATCCCCTACATGAGGATAGAACACAAAGCACACAATACTGGATCAATAGAACAGTTGGAAGCACAATACACAGCGGGCTCCAGGGGAGACTGAACCATATACTAAAATAGTGGTATAACGATCACGACTTGACTAGACACAGTGCCTAGTGCACGTAGAACCGCTGGGACCCCAAGGAACCACCCAAGGTGATGACACAGGAGACCCACGGAGGACGGGTGCAGTGAGGAAACACGACCGCGTGCTCCGTACAACTCTATGGAAAAGTCGCGGTTGCAAAGTTAAAGTTTAAGGACCCTTCTAGGAGGACTTCGAGCCAACCCTTCGGAACTTAAGAGTTTAAAGAGCCACCCCACCCGTGGATACCGTAGTATCAGAGTTACCTATCCCAGGGGAGCCGGGTGCATAGGTCTGAAGTGGCGTCGGAAACTCTTGTCGTTCTCTATGGAAGGAAAGGAAGAAGTGCTGATGCCGTGAAGGTGAAAAGGGTCTGGTGGAATCCAATCCTGGATTCTGGATGGAAGGAACCTGAAAGCAGAGGGGACAGAGTCTGGGTCACGTCAGAGTGACCAGGGGCTCGGTAGACGAATGCCCACCGATGTCGGATGCTTCAGGTGCGAAGAAGGGATGCTTGACTCTGCAGCCACGAGGACCAGGAGACGTCGAGGATGACCAGGAGCCGGAGGTGAGCTGTCCCACGAAGGATGTCGAGTGCTGAAGGGTCGGTGTCCGGCGGGAGCACCAACAAGCCTTGGCAACAGCAACCCACGCAGGAAGGTCAAACAGGTTACGGTGTGGACCAGCAAGGTCCAGGGGACTCTCCAAGTAATGGAGAGTCAGGGCACGTCTGGAGCAACCAGGAAAGCCCAAGAACAATCAAGATGACCCTCAGGGGGACCCACAGGCCGGATGACCAGGAGTCGCGAGGGGACCTCGAGCAAGATTGCAAAGTACCAGCCCACGGAGCACTCGGAGCGAGGAGGCCGGAGATCTTTGGTGCAAATACTGCTCAGGGTCAGGACTACACGAA
The DNA here is from genome assembly GCA_963921515.1 of Calotriton arnoldi. NCBI lineage: Eukaryota > Metazoa > Chordata > Amphibia > Caudata > Salamandridae > Calotriton > Calotriton arnoldi. The sequence continues at coordinate 835,953 of CAWUFW010002134.1, read as the reverse complement.
GTCCAATGCACAAGCTCGGGAATCACCAACAAGCATATGCACGTGCAAATGGACGCGGTGCACATGGGTTCGGGTTACGCAGCCCCCACGAGGGATACTGGCCTCAAACTCGGAGAGAGGGCAGATCGACCTCAGGGACCTTCAGGAACCCACCTCCTGTGTATCTGAAATCTTTGGAGTCCGCAGGAGCTCAGGAGCAGCTAACGGTCAGTTGCACTTTAGGGGGCTTATTTATGAGCACTTGCGTCACTTTTGCGCCTCCGGTGCATCACTTTCTGTGACGCACCAGTGGCAGACAAAATGAGCCATGTTGCGTCATATTTACAAAGTGACGCATCTAGTTAGATGCGTCACTTTGTAAACCCCTGTGCCACATTATACCTGCGCCAGATATAATGTATGCAGGGTGGGAATTCTGACGCAAGTAAGCCTCGTAGAAGTGATGCAGTGAAATCTATGAGATTTCACTGCGTCACTTCTAGGACGCAAATGCGTCAATATCTTATGCCTGCCTCACAGCAGGCGTAAGACTGACGCAGGCACATTTGAAATGGGACTTGCCCATGTGAAATGACCCATTGATGGAGTTGCGTCACTTTTGTGTCACACTCCATCAATGCGTCATTTTGCGCTCTACAGATACGTCAGAAATACTGACGTATCTGTAACTCACTGCGACATGATGCGTCATACTGTAAATATGACGCAACCAGCATGTCGCAAGGAGGGCGCAATGAAAAGTGACGCAACGCTGTTTTCACGCAGCGATGCGTCACTTTTCATAAATGAGGCCCTAGGTGCCTGCGAAGCAGGGGAGTGACTCCTTCATTCCAAGGGAGATTCTTCTGTTGTTTTAAGTGCTCCACAGGTCCTGCACGGAGCCTGTATGAAGTCACGGCACAAACTAAGCTTTGGACGGAAAGGGGGACGAAGTCAAGCCCAGTCGAGGTCCAGCGAAGTCCAGGTGTCCAGACGGTCGAAGGTTAGCGGTTTCTTCTTTGTAGAATCTTGTCCATGTAAAATCCAATGTCCTGTAGCCAGGTAACCCATTTTATACCCACGGGAGAGGGTTGGACAGATTCAGGGGACCCTCCTAGGGGAGGGGCAGGACAGAGGGGTGGCTACACCCATGTCCTTTGTCCAGTTTCGCGCCAGAGCAGGAGCCACCGGCTCCCAGAACTGGTTTGAGCTGGACTATGCACAGGGACACCAAATGTGCCCCCAGTGCAGACTTTCTGGCACTCTCAGAGTGTACCCACCCAGCCCCAATACACTAAATCCTGTCTGGGAGGTGGTCACACCTCCCTGTGACAGGATGCCTATTGTGCTGCCTTCCTCTGCTCGAGCTTGGCTCAGCAGCAGGAGGGCAGAAATGTGTCTCTGGTTGGCAGCATCCATTTTGTGCTGTCAAGGTCGAGACGGCTGGTATCGGGTAGACCGGTGACCCCACGAAGCTCGCTTCTGAAGGGTGGAATCATACCTCCAACACCAGTTACTGGTGTGGAAGTATGATTCCAAGGTGTTTGATACCAAACACAATATGTTTCTATGCAGCCGTTTTCGAGATAGCATTTACCGCGAGGTTATAATGAATCTCTACCTATATGTCCGGCTGAGTCACAGACAACCCGGGGAATGGTCTCCGAAGGCTGCAGAGGGGCTCTGCTCATGCAGGGGCACCCTCTCACATAAAACCCAGCACCCTGCCTTCAGGATTGTTAAGGCCTGCTATGGGGTGACTTATAAGTTTTAAGTGTAGTGACCATTAGATATAGTGAACCTATATCTAAAGTAAGTGGTGCAAGCACCATCTTACATAGGCTGCAGTAGCAGACCTAGAGTTCTCTTTTGCATGGCCTCTCATGGGTGGCATAATACATGCTTCAGCCCATGGGAGGCCTCTGGGGTACCTATGCCCTGGGTACATGGTGTACCATATACTAGGGACTTATAAGGGTACCCCAGTATCCAATCTGGAGTGTACCAAAGTACATGCATGTCAATTTAAGGGAGAAAGCAGATAGGCTGGGGTCCTGATTAGCAGGATCCCAGCCAGACTAGTCAAAAACAGTGAGACATCAAGCAAAAAGTGGGGGTAACCATAAGAAGCAGATCCTACTGTCCTACATGGACAAATAAAAGTTAATAACAGGGAGCATCATCATTTTGATTGTGTCCAACCTACCCCACCAAGATAGATATAAGGGTGACCATTTCCCTGCCATGTGGGTCACTTTCAATAAAACATCCTCCAAGTTAAGTTGAACCGTGTTGGCGATTGAAGAGGAGTATTTGACCCCCAAACATGTAATGTAATTCGTGGTCCATTTGAAATCCGTATCTACGAACATATTTTTAAGCAATATTTGTTTAGTGGTAAGACTTCAGATTTTGTAAAGTTTAACTTATAACCTGATAAGGTGGCGCATGAAGATAAGATGTCAGTAAAAGCAGGTAGAGAGACAGGGGGATTAGAGATATATAACAAAATGTCATCAGCATAAGCAGTGAATTTGATTTCTGTGGATTTGTAAATAAAACCCCAGAATAGGGAAGAATGTCGTAAAGAATGAAGAAAAGGTTCAAGAGATAATATAAAAAGCAAAGGAGAAAGAGGGCAGCCTTGACGAGTGCCCCTTTGAACGGTAAAATATGAGGATTGAGATCCATTAACAAAAACCGAGGTAGTTGGGGAAGAATAGAGCAAACTTATAAGAGACAAAATAACAGGGCCAAAACCATGCCATTTAAGTGCCTGCATCATAAAGAGCCAGTGAAGGCGATCAAAAGCTTTCTCAGCGTCTAAGATGATGGCAGCTAAAGGTGAGGAACTCTTTGAAGCAAGATGAATAATAATTTAAAAGGTTCTTGAATTATCAGCCAAGGTTCTACCCCTAACAAAACCAGTCTGTTCGGAACCGATCAGATCTGAAATTACCTGATTAATACGAAGGGCCAGCACTTTAGCAAATATTTTGCAATCTAGATTTATTAGGGAAATAGGACGATAGTTGGCACAAGATGAAAGGTCTTTATCCTTCTTGGGGATTAAACAGATCAAAAGGTGCCACAGGCCTCGTTATGGGAAATAAAGTGCTGAAAAAGAGATAGGAGATATGGGAGAAGAATCTGCGAGAAGCAGGAATAAAATTCGGCAGTAAAGCCATCAGGGCCAGGAGCCTTATCCTTGGGTAGCTGAGCTAAAGCTAACTTAATCTCGGGGAGGGACAGGTCTTGATCCAAAAAGGAACAATCAGGGTAAGGGGAGGAACGAGGATGCAGAGAATTGAAAAACGAATCCAAAGCGGTGTCAGAAGGAGAAGACTCAGGGGTATATAAATTCTTATAAAAATCTGTGAAGTATTTTAATATTTCTTCATCTTTAAAATGATTAATAACTTTATCATCAATGATATTAACTATTTTGGATTTTTGAGATTTGACTTTCAAATAGTTTGCTAGCAATTTACCAGCTCTATTGCGTCCACCATAGAATTTAGAGTTGATTTTTAGTAACGATCCGGAGGCTTCCTCAGTCGATTTCCTATTAAAATTGAATTTAGCCTGGACTAGTTGTTAAGAGTAACTTCATTATTAGAGGAATAGTAAGCATGCTCGAGTTGCTTAATAGAAGATAATAAGGAAGCAGATTCCTAAGAAGTTTTTTCTTCTTAGCAGCCACATAGTCAATAATAAAACCTCTGGCTGTCGCATTAAAAGCATCCCAAATGGTAGGGAAAGGTATGCCAACATTGTGATTTTCTTAAAGAAGGGTAAAGATCCTATTAGCTTGGGCTCATACAGGCCCATTACGTTGCTTAATAGCGATGCCAAACTATATTCAAAGATTTTAGCCACCAGGCTGAATTCCGTGATGCATCAACTAATTTCAGTTTGGCAGCATGGTTTTATACAGGGAAGGGGGACTGAAGACCACGTTAGAAGGGTAATTTCACTCTTCGATGCTACTGAAGTCCTTGCCAAGCCTATGGGGGCTGCCTTCTTGGACGCCGAGAAGGCGTTTGATCGTTTGGCATGGCACTATTTATGGAAGGTTTTGGAGTCCAACGGCCTGGGGGTTTCATTTATTAATGCATTACGGGTCTTGTATATAAATCCTATTGCACGACTAAGAATAATGGGGAAGGAAACAGAGGCCTTTCCAATCAGCAGGGGTACCAGGCAGGGCTTCCCGTCCTCCCCCTTGCTGTTCGCATTATATATAGACCCCTTTCTTAGGCGGCTGGAAGCCTCGCCACATATCACTCCGGTAAGCTTACACGGCTGGCATACTAAGCTTCTGGCGTATGCCGACGATGTGGCTATAATTACTTCTGACCCCGATGAAGCAATGCGAGCCATAGAAAGCATAGCAAAAGATTTCGGGACGTATTCAGGCTTCTCGCTAAACAGAGCTAAGACTCAGATCCTGATAAATAGATTTGCCACAGCTTCGGACATTCGTATTGTTGAGAAAGCGGTTTATTTAGGGGTCTGTATTACAGCTAAGGTTGAGGATATTGTAGATTTAAATATGACTCCCATATTGGGGAAAATTAAAAATGATTTTCATCGTTGGGACAACCTGAAGCTGTCAATAATGGGGAGGTGTAATATTATTAAAATGATTGTCCTCCCAAAGCTGTTGTACATCTTCCGCACAATCCCTCTGGAGATACACAATTTTTGGTTCCGCTTAATTGATAGGGAGGTGGCGAGATTTATCTGGTCGTATGGCAGAACAAGGAGAGCTAATGCATTTCTATCCCTCACCCGGGAGAGAGGGGGCTGGGGGCTCCCACATTTTAAGCTATATTATCTGTCTGCAGCTCTGCAATATTATGGACCTCTCTTTGGAGTTAAGGCCAGGGAGAGAAAAGATCCTAGCTATGTCCCCTCAATATTTGAAATCTTGATTAATACTCAGGCTAATGGCTGCTTATTAAAATTTTATGAAGCTAGCTATTTCAAAAAAACCCGTTTTAAGGTTTTAATTGCTGCCTTTCGTAACTGGGCTGGTATAAGGAAAAAAGCAGGAGTGGGCAGGTTTAATAGGTATACCCCCCTGATCGGGAATGATCAGCTCCCAATTGTCCTACAAGATGAGTGTTTGGTAAGATGGGGCAGGAATGGCTTTTTCAGGATTGCAGATTTTTTAGAAGGTGATCACATAGCTTCCTTCGATATAATTCGGGAAAGGTTTAGTATAGGATCTCGAGATTTTTTAAAATATCTGCAGCTGAGGGATTTCCTTCTGAAAAAAGCAGGCGGGGCTGCAGGCTTCGGGCAGGTGGCATTAATCAAATTGCTGATTCGCAGATCGGGTCCTCAATCTCACAACTTTATAGCTGCCTGTTGGAGGGGTTGCCAGATGATCTAGATAAGCACAGGCAAAGATGGCAGGATAAATTGGGGTTTTGGACTCCCGCTTCCTTAAGTCAGTTGAATTGGGGAACTCTGTTCTGTGTGCAGCTAATCTGAAATCACAACATTTCAAGACTCTGTTTGATCTATATATCACGCCTGCGAAGATCGCAAAATGGGGAGGGGTGGAAGGAACTCACTGCTTTAGGTGTAAGGCATATGCTGTGGATATAATACACATCTTTTCTACCTGCCCAGGCATTGAGTCACTCGGACAAGAAATATCAGGCTTTTTGCAGTTTGTTTTAAAAGAGGAGGTTTCTTTGACACCACTTCTGATGTTATTGGGGGTAGACGAAACAATAGGGAAAAAGGGGGAAGAGTTGATTTTTATTGCGATGGCAGTTTTAAGACTCTGTGTTGCCTCTGCCTGGTTAAGCCTGCAACCTCCTACCTTTCAACAGTGGAAAAGCCGTTTTTTGCATATTTATAATTTAGAAAAAGCACTTTACAAGCATAGAGGGAGAAAGGGCAGGATAAAAGGGAAAAAGATCTGGGGCCCGTTCACAGATTGGATTACTCCATTTATCCAGGAAGAATGAAATATATGGCTATGAAATTTATTTTATTTTTATTTTTTTTGCCGGTGTGGTTGCCTTTTATCCTTTTTATTGTATATAGCTCGGTCTCAAACGTAATGTCTTAGCTCTTTAAAACTATTTATTGCCTGTATTTAGATTCTATGCTGCTCTGGGCTTTTTGTTATGGTCTTGTTGATAATGGTCTTTATTAGCTATTTATAGACTTACATTATTTGTACTATAAACATTGTGATTTTATTCTTCAGCTGTATTTTCTACATGATGAAATCAATTAAAAAAAAAAAAGTTTTTTCTTCTTAGCAGCCACATAGTCAATAATAAAACCTCTGGCTGTCGCTTTAAAAGCATCCCAAATGGTATGGAAAGGTATGTCCGGGCTGGTGTTAGTGAGGAAACAATTCTGATAAAAAAGCTTTGAAGCGCTCTATAAGAATAGAATCTTTAAGTAAATAGTTGTTAAAGCGTCATCTACGGGGTGTGGAGGGTTCAGAAGGGAGATCTAAATTAATAAAAACAGGCACATGGTCAGAAATAAGTATGGATCCAATTTCGCCGTGAGTTAGGTTAGTGAGAAGATAAAGAGACAACAAAATGTAATCAATTCTAAATTTGGAATTATGTGTGGAGGAGTAAAAGGTGAATTCCAAACTGTCCGGGTTATATATCCTCCATGCATCTACCAAACCTCTTGAATGGATAGTGCCTGTAAAGATTTTTTGCATTTTGTTAGGGATATATCTAGAAGTGGATTTCCTGTCAATGAAGGGGTCCACAACCTGATTACAATCTCCACCCACCAGGAGGTTGGATTTAGAACAGGAATGCAAGACATGCGTCATGGTTTGCCAGAACTGTGAATCTGTACCAGTGGGGCCGTAAATGTTAAGGAGAGAAATAGGGGACCCATTAATAACTAGGTGAAGAAGCCATCTGCGTCACTCTCCTCCTTTTCTCAAGTAAAGGAAAGGGACTTATGAAATAGTGTCACCACTCTGTTTTTTCTTTTCCTAGCCAGAGAGCAATACACGTCCCACCCAGTGCTTTTTAAGAGAACTAATATCATTTTCATTAAGATGGGTTTCTTGTAGCATTGCAATCTTACAATGTGGTCTAGATAGATGGGTAAGTACTCTTTGTTTCTTGACGGGGTTATGCAGACCCTTCACATTCCAAGACACAATATGAACATTATCCATCATAATGAGAAGGGAGGAGCAGTAAGCGCAACCATGAGCTTTCTAAAATTGGTAATAGTATGAATTTCAGCATGCAAAAATATTAGGCCAACATGAAAAAAGTGTGCAATAAGAATAAGTACAAAAAAAGGCTGATAAAGAGGTAAAAAGCAAGATAAGAAAGATAGATGAAAATAACTTGAGATAGTAAATTAGAAAAAGAAGAGAGAAGAGAAGAACTACAATTCAACGAATAAAGAATAAGAAAAAAAGACCAAGGATAGAATAGAAAAAGAAAAAGGAAAGAGAAGAGGTTGTGAATGATAGAGGAAGATAAGTTGACAGGAAGCCAAGAGACTTCAGTCAAAGTAGGCAGAATACACTTCCAGTGTGAAGAGAACAACATGAAGAGGTGGGGAAACACGAAAAGGAAGACAGACGACAGAGTCGGCGAAGTCAAAGAGAAGCGACGAAGACCACTAAACAGGTCAATGAAAACGAATAGAGTAAGGAGCAGCAGTTAGGGAGAGATGTTAAACAGAATTAAGCTGAAGAGATAGATAATACAAAGGGCAAACATAAGAAACATTCATTTTTAATGAACGGAGTAACACTTACCAACATATGAAGAAGAACTATAAAAACTAGGATTGGGAAGGGAGGCACAGGGAGGAGGAAACATCGAGGAAGTGTGTCTGTGCTAGACAAGAGATGTCTGTAAAAAAAGAAGAAAAGAAACCACAAAATTGTTAGGTAAAAGCCGCCGCCTGAGAGGGCAGACAAACAGCAACCACAGGTTAAACAAGCGAGTAAAGGCGAAAACCATCAGAATCTGCAAATTAAAGAATGTTATAAAAATAGAAACTGAAACTTGTTAAGAAAGTCAATATTCAGGATTTCCCAAAGTCCATATCTTCTCCTTTGTGGCGAGAAATAAACTGTCTTAAATCCTCTGGGCAATCAAATGAGTGAGTCCTTTCCTTGTGGGTGACTTTAAAAAAACAAGGATGCACTAGACCATATCTGGCGTTCATGGAGCGAAGAGCAGGACGAAAGGAAAGGAACTCCTTACGGCGAGCGGCAGTAGCACGAGCCACGTCCTGAGAAAAGAAAACTCTCTGGCCGGACCATAACATTTGCTTTCTCTGCTTAGCCGCAGACAAAACCATTAACAATTCAGTATATTCCAAAAAAAAGGACAATAGTCCCTCTGGAGCGACTGGCTGACGATGCAGAGGAAGACCCTCCAAGTTTGGGACTGATGCGGTGCACACGTTGCAGGTTAAGATTAGTACCTTCCTTGAGGCCAACTATTTTAGGAATATGAATTTTAAGAAAGGCAAGCATGTCAGGCCCCTCCTCCCCTTCAGGAATACCATAATTCTAAGGTTATTGCATCTGTTGCGATTTTCCAAGTCCTCCGTTTGTTGTTTAAGTAGAGCTATTTCTTTGGTCATGGCGTCAACTTTAGGCATCACGTCTTGAGCATCACTGATCTTTTGCTCCACCACCGACACTCTTGACTCTAAATTAGATCATTTCTCCTCTAATCTCTGAAGAGTAGCATTGGTGTCGATAACAAAAGGTTTCAGAAGCTTTATTTCCTCCATGAGGTCATCCAGCGTTATGGGTAATGGAGATTTTGTAGGACAAACAGGCTCCTTCTTTTGGCGTTTTGATGCAACAGTAGTGGAGTCTTTGCGGAGGAAAGACATGTTCGCAGAAGCACCCTTTTGACTAAGGGAGGTGGGAGGCTCCATGTAAAGATAAAAGGGAGATACGCCACTAATGCACCACAACCTCAAAAGTCACTCAGTTATCAAGTGCGCACATTATTAAAATAAAAAAACACACCACCAGAGAAAATCCAAAAACTGAAGATAATTTAGCTGGGAACCGGATTGGAAACTCTTGTGAAGAAACAGTGACTTTTCTTTTTCTTTTCCCTTCTTTTTTCTCTTTCCTTTTTTCCTTCCTTTTCTTACTCCCTTCCTTTTTTTTTTTCTTCCGCCCTTTTCTTTTTTTTTTTTCTTTCCTTCCTTTTTTCTTTTTCTTTTAAGAAAAAAAACAGGTGAAAGGCAGAAAAAAGCAGAAGAAGTCCATGAAGTAACACCAATGATAGCCCAATATAACTAAAAGGCTTTAAAGCCGGCAGAAAGAGGGTTAATTAGGCCAGAGCGCCACCAGAAGTTAGTTAAGGACTATTTTCAGTAAGTTCCAGGGCATACCCTAATCCCCAAAATTGCACATCCGTGCCTGAAGAAACTATTCACCGCCGTATCCCGCGGTAGGCAAAATGGCGGCAGGAACCGGCACCTCTGAGGAGAACGTGGCGCAGGGGAAACGGGGACAAAAAATGGCTTTTTGAAAGTCGAAAAAGACCGCTACCTGTGCCCCCACGTCCGCGCCCTCAAAGCCTCCACTCCATGGTGCCAGGAGACGAGTGCTGCCCCTCCCAATAAGCAATGGTCTCAGTCGAGGTGCGGAGCTTCACCAAGTCGCGGCCATCTTGCGGCTGCTCAAGCCATGCCCCATCTGCTTTGGTAATCTTTATTCAAGCATGTGGACCAATGAAATGTCCGATGTTGGAGAAAAAAAAGTTACTTAACTATAACTACAGTTATCTAACTTCGGTATTTTACATAGATTCACGCGACCCCCCCCACCTCCCCGGTAATGAGGCTTTTATATTGGGTGTCTATTGACTAGCTGGAAAAATCGGAGCAGCGCAGCCTCTGTCTGTGGGGAGTTCTATCTCTGACACCCTTCACCTCATTGATCAGAGTTTGTGCCATATCATGAGGTGAGTGGACTGCATATAGTCTGCGACTGTTTTCAATTTCATGTGCGCGTATACACCACTATGTAAAAATTGTCCACAGAGGGATTACCAGGCGGAAGACGGAGAATGGTCAAGCATGTGAATCTATGAGAGAAACCAAAGTTGAAGAACTGTAGTTACCGGTAAGTAACTTTTTCTTTTCTGTGTGCGTATGTTTGACACTTTCAGTGGTATGTTATTGTGATTAAAAACAATTATATCTAACTAATGAGATACATTTCAGAAAATGCCCATTTTGTGCTATTTGAAGCTTTACAATTGCCCACTAATGCAACATCTGAAGTGCTGGTGAAGACTGGTAGAACTGAACCTATTCCCAATGGAGAGTTTTTACACTTGATACGCCCAGAATATTGCCCAGGTCTTTCTAGTTCCTGAATGTCACTTTGATGTGAAATCCTGGACACACTGTTCAAATATTCTCAAAAATCGCATTGGTTTTGTCAGATTAAAAGCAGAGTGATGCATCTTTGAACAGCTATCATAAGGATGTGCAGATACCAGAGAAATGTGCCATTTTCCCTATATGATCCCATATAAGGATTTCAGCACTTCAAATCTGAGACTACATTTATGGCAAAATTACATTAAAGCTCATTGTGAAAACTACATAATACGTCTTAGAAAGCTTTCTTTTGTTCTGAATCTATATCCCCACTTTTACCTTTAAGCATGTTCCTTACCCTCCCGTGCACGACGATGCAAAATCGAGTTTAATCAGGAACTGGGCGTTCTGAAGATACATCCAGTAAATCTGGATTTCTCTTGAATGGTTTTGTAGCATTAGCGTGCAATATTCTACTCAACTCCAACAGTAATCACAATCATGAGATCATACAGAAGTTGAATGATTAAATGTAAATGTAAATCCAGTATTTGTAAAGCGCGAACAGCTACCCAAAGGCATCCCCCGGCTGGGGGCCGTCGGGAAGATTAAGCAATCTATTGCCCAGAGTCACTTGGTGCTGGGCTGACCTGCCGCCGGTGATCAAACCGTGAGCCCCAGATTCCAGCGTCAGTCGCCCTGGCCACGGCACCACACCTCTTCCACATTAGGTCTTCTCTTTGCAACTAGAGATTTCCATAATATGGCATCACTGGCTCTGTGCACCCAGAGAATCAAACTGAGGATGCAGTCTATCAAAACATTAGCATTCAAAGTCATCTGACAGAATGGAACTTTAGCATACTTCTAATCAAATTCAATAAATGTCAGCAGACCAGGTCCTTGCATTAAAGGAGTAATCAAGCCAAATGTAGATGTGGACCAGACATTTAGCTTTATCGGAATCCTTACAAGAGGAGCTGAAAGCATTACACGCATGTGAAGCTCCGTTGTGTGCCATAGATAAGCCATGATAAAGAGGTTGGGAGTAAAAGGGAGTCATCTAGTTGTGATGAAGTTCTGTCTTCTGCATTAATTGGGTCACTATCTATCACAAAGCAAGTATGCCAGTGGATGGAATGCTTCTACATAGCTTTAGACTCTGCAATGAACATACCTTCTGCTGTGCGTTCCTTGTGTAAACACCTTAGGAAATGTGCACCACACCAAGCCTCGTTTCAAGTAAAAACAAAACACAAATACGACATATAAAATTATAGATAGGTAACGGTGAATTACAGGGATGATTTTCACCGAGGGGTTCTCGGTGACAAATAGACAACGAGAGCAAAGCTCGAGCTGTCTATGATGTCACTCAGAACCCCAAGGTGAAAAACATCCATGTAATTCACTGTTACCCATCTATAATTTTATGTTCTATATGACCCCCAAAATCATCTGTCCCTGCCTTTAACTGCTGGGCAGGGACAGCAGATAATGGACGAGCACGCATAATATGCTTTCTCCTCCCAGACGCAAATGTGAAAAATTAAATATCTTACCTGCCATCCTTAACCAAAACCTACTACCTTCCCTGCCTTCTGTCCCCCTCTTGCAGCTGTGCTTTCTGCTTTCAGTCGAAGGAGACAAGCAGAGCGGCTTGGACAGGACCCGTCACATGTCCTGGAAGGCCTTTATGACATCACAACAGTTGATAACCAGTTTTGAAATCAACTGTTGTGATATAGCAAGGAGTTTTGACTTTCAGAAACTTAAATAAATGATAGCGGCTCTGTATGAGAGTCATACATAACAGCAGAGTTAATTCTTTACGTGGCTGGTCATTGTTACCATCAACAAAGACAAAAGGAAGATATTTTCTTACAAATACATTTTATTTCGATTAGAAAATTAATTGAAATGCACCATCACATGTTAAGCAATAACACACATGCATTTGCGTTACACAGAAAAAACTGTTAAAAATACAGATCTATTTTTGGGTCTTGCACAGCGAAACAATATCAATCAGTCAGTCAAAAACATCTTCATTCGGATAATCAAATATCCATAAAAGAAAAACTACATTAAAAAAACATATAAAGTATAAAATATAAAATAAAACACAATTCATCACACACAAAAATTACATATAAAAGCACTACAGTTTTAACGGGGCAGTCTTGACCGGGAAACTTTATTAAAAAATAAACAATTCATTACACACACACACACAAAAATCAACCTATGGCAGCATATATTATCACTACAATTACAACAGGGACATCTTAATCAGAAAGCTTGAAACGCCGGGTTCGAACTGCTGCTTTAAGAAAAGAGTCTACATATAAGCTTGTCTCATCATCCGGAATTCGTAAGAGAAAACTGAATGCCACCTTAAAATTCCTAACATAGTTTTTTTTAATGAGCAGAAGTAAAAAGGGCTTCGTATATCTTAAAACAAAATTGCAAAGTGCTGCATGGACTGACCAGAACTCCCATCACAGGGGCAACGGCACACATCATTCGTTTGAAAACCCAGGGGGAAGCATAATAAGTATTTTAATATGCCAGCCCTAAACCGAAACAACATGCTACGTTCCCAGCATCCTCTTGCTGTAAGGAGGCAGCTGGTAGGAGGACTGACTACAGCCATGTTTAAATAAGCTGTCACTGGTTTTATCCCCCCATCCATGTTCAATCTAGTGGTATGCTCAAAATTAAACAGGGTTAGCTGCACAAATTTCTTCTTTACATTCACAATATTTTCAGGGTCTGTGAAGACACGCTGTAAACCGATCTTTCGAAAAACAGACTCCACAGCAGCTAACCATGGGATTTGGTGTCCCCTTACACACCCAAGACAGTCCCTAATAATATCCGTGGTTAAAGTGGCTTCTGCATTTTTCCATACTGCTAACCAAAGTAGTGCAGGGCATGCTCTGATGTGATCTTTTATGTATGGTAAGTCCAGTTCGTCATGGCAGTCTCATTCATGCAAGAACCTCTCTTCAGGAGAGGGTAACTTCTCATCCATAGGGTAGCAATAGAAACTATTGGTAGTTTACTTCACCTTAAAATGTATTTCCTGTTTAAAGCACACATCCAAATTACACTGTCAGATGCAAAATGTATTCTGCTACATCAATATATTTGGTGCATTTTCACCAAGCTCTGCATACATTCTTGGAGGTTGCCATTATTTCTGATGTAATGTAATTTACTTTGCACATTACCATTGCAGTGTTCTTAGCTTGGCCCTGTTTACAATGGGCCCAGGGCCAATATTTTATCATTAACATGTACAGGGAACATAATAAAAAAAGTGCTGTAAAGCTCCTTTTAATTTCTGTAAAAAAAGGCATTGTTTCTGCAAGATGTTTAATCCACATTTTAAATTTCAGGTACAACTTTAGAAAGTGAGATGGCCACATTAGGTTGAGACATTGGACCAAACTCTTGGTCCGCCAACCTCATTTAGAGACTGACAGCCACCAAGGATTCTGTTGACAGAGCCCCCCATTAGATCAGATTTCACATGCCCCCTGACATACGTTCCATATTATGTTGTAGTAACTATTTGGCCCTTATAGGCTCTAGGGTATTCCAACAACTCTTACCATGGCAATCTCTGCTAAATATCATTGCTGCAGCCTCTCTTTGGGCGTATCATTTCTGGTGTATTAAGATGGTCATGCAAACCTTACTCCTAGGTAACAAATTATTTTCTTCATGTACAAAATGTTCATTTTTTGTTTTGGGTGTGTTGAGCACGAGAGACTTTGACAGTATATACTAAATTAAGATATGAACACCATTTTGTTTTTTTAAAGCACGGATTTCAACTGTTGGGTCACATCATTATTAAAACAATGAAATGGTTTTGGCACAAGTGCGCACCTTGAATTCTAGGAATTTGTCAGTTGTTTTTTCATTTTGCTAAAATATGCGTTCCTCCACTGGGGTTCATCCCCTTCCTCACTGCCAGGTGCCCCTCTACACTGAGGGTTCTTTATTCATAATAAATCCCAAAGTCATCCAATTGTTGAGAATTTTGCTTTTTAAGTCATCAAATCCATGGTATTCTAATGCGTGATACCACTTTGTTCAGAGAATTAATTCATTCTTTGTACATCACAAATAACATTCAATATCATGTTATCTCGTCCCTTCCCAATGCTTTTCGAGCTATAAGAAGCCCTTCATCAGGGGAAAACGTTCCGTTTCTTCCTATAATCTGCATGTTGGGAAAGGCCGACCACAGTTGCAAGAGCACCTCCTCCAAAAAGAATGGTCCCCTTCATCATCCTTCGAAATGCCATAATTCAACTGAAGCCCCGCGGGCTCTACTTCACTACTCTCACTGGAAGCCACCACCTCCTCTCTGGCGTGCGCCTAACTTTGCTCTCGGAGCTAGCGGACAGCCACCTCTGCTGCACCAGTACCACCTGCTCAACTGAGCACTAAACCGGTCTTCCCTTCTGCACGCTTTAAATTGAACTACAATTGATACTTTTTAGAATACCGTGGAGTGCGTAACCTTGTATACTATTTTTTTCATTTTGGCCACAGAATGTACATGCATAATTATTTGGGTACAATGTTTTAATCACTGCTTGATTCATAAGGGTTTTTGAAGATTTTAAATTAAAGCAGTGCCGCATACAGCGGCTTATATTAATCACCCATCCTTTATGTATGTTGTGCTACAACAAGACTTAAATGTATTTCCAATTCTTATTTTTCCTCCCTTCATTTATTGCAGGCAGAAACGTGGCTGTTTCTCAACTTTTATAACTTCTAGGCACCTTAACCCCTTGCATGCGTCGGATGGCCCCCGGCCGTCCGACGTCACGGTGGGCGTGTGCGTCGGAAGGCCGGGAGCCGTCCGATCTGCGCACGCGTGGAATTTTCCCGCACCGCGGGGATATTCCGGCCGCGCCCAAAGGGTTAAACATCCCTCTCTTCAAAGACAAGGAATTCAGACAGTGCACAATCCCACCTCGTACCAGCATTAGTGACCCTGCGTGTCTGATGTTTATTAGTCCATGTTTACTCTACCTTATCCATTCTAGTCATATATATATATATATATATATATATAATATATTCACTGAAAAAAACATAGGTTTCAGACACGTTATAGTTAGAAATTAGCATTTAAAAAACCTTACAAATTCACTGAAAAAACCATAGGTTTTAGGGACAGTTATAGTTAGTTGGACATTGCACTCGTACAAAACCCGTGAAATTCCCCCGTTATAGTTAGTTCAGCTAACTATAACTCGCGCCCCGCAATGCACTGCTGATGACGTCACATATTACATCACTCATGACATGGTCAGTGACATCACTGATGACATCTCAAATGACATCACTGATGACATCATCCAGTGACTGTGTGTTTCTGTAAAGTTTAAATATGTTTAATATATATAGGGAAAGGCGTATTGAAGAATGAGTGGGTGTATAAGTGTCTGAATGGATGATTTAGTAGGTGCGTGACTGACTCTATAAGTGAGTGATTAAACGTATCTTACTGAATGCATGGGTTAGTGACTAAACTGTGTGAATCTCTGTATCCGTCTGTCTGTTGGTGTGTAAGTGGTGACTGTATGGGTTTGTGAATAACTACATAAGTGTCTATATGAGTTATTGATTGGTTGTGTGAGTATCTGTATGGGTGCCTGAGTGTTTGTGTGGGTGGGATGTGTATGACTGTGCATAGATGTGTGAGTGGGTAATTCACTGGGTGCATGGTTTCAAGAGTGCATCTGTGATGGACTGTATGGGTGGGTGAGTGTGTGTATGGGTGGGTGAGTGTGTGAATGTATATCTCAGTGGTACATGTGTGAGTAACTACATATGTGAAAGGCAGTATATATGTGTGTTGCTATAAGCGAGAGTGTGTGATTGTGAGAGTGGCTGTATGGATGAGTGTGTACTTGTATCAGTGATTGTATAAGAGCGTAAGAACGTGCTAGTATTTGTATGAGTAAGTGAGCTGGTGTGTGTATAACTGTATAGGTGAGTAAATGGCAGCGTGATTAATTATTTGCATGACTAACTAGGTGTGTGAGTACCTCTATGGATGAGTGGCGGTGTGTGAGTGTCTATATAGGTGTATGAGTGCATATGATAGTCCCGTACTGAGTGACCGTAAGTATGAGTGACTGTACGGGTGAGTGAGTGGATGTGTGTGTAGACCTACGAATCAGTGAGTGGGTATGTAGTTATTGGTGTTGGAGTGTCTATGGTTTTGAGAATAGTAGTCTGTAATTTAGAGTGGGTGTATCAAAGGTTATATTAGGGTGTGAGAAGATGCATCAAATTATCACATGGATGATGTCATCAGTGATGTCACTGACCATGTCATGAGTGATGTAATATGTGACGTCATCAGCAGTGCATTGCGGGGGCGCGAGTTATAGTTACCTCAACTAACTATAACGGGGGAATTTCACGGGTTTTGTACGAGTGCAATGTCCAACTAACTATAACTGTCCCTAAAACCTATGGTTTTTTCAGTGAATTTGTAAG
This sequence comes from Calotriton arnoldi, assembly GCA_963921515.1. NCBI lineage: Eukaryota > Metazoa > Chordata > Amphibia > Caudata > Salamandridae > Calotriton > Calotriton arnoldi. The sequence continues at coordinate 819,105 of CAWUFW010002134.1, read as the reverse complement.
GTTTTTTTAAATGCTAATTTCTAACTATAACGTGTCTGAAACCTATGGTTTTTTCAGTGCATTTCAAAGGTTTTTTAAATGCTAATTTCTAACTATAACGTGCCTGAAACCTATGGTTTTTTAAGTGAATTTCAAAGGTTTTTTTAAATGCTAGTTTCTAACTATGCCTACAGAGGTAGGACATGTGAAGAAAGAAGAAAAAACGCACAGAAAGAAGCAAAAGAAATGCAGAAAGAAGCAACAGAAGTCCACAAAGACGAAGAAAAGTGCAGGAAGAAGCAAAAGATGTGCAGAAAGAACCAACAGAGGTGCAGAAAGAGGCCTTGTTGCAAAATCATCCTGTGCCCACAACTTTTTCAGACGGGTACTGGTGGTAACTAGGGGTGGGCGGAATTTGCGTAGTCGCGCTACGCAAAGCTCCGCGAAACGGTAAAAAATCTCCGCGAGCACGCAAAAGTTCCGCGAACACACAAAATTGCTTGTTCCGCCCGTTCGCGATGCTTTTTTCCTGTTTGCGAACGCTGTTTGCGTGCTCGGGGAGAAATATCTCGCAAACACGCATTTTGAAAGCGCGAACAAGCAAAAAATTCTGCGAAGCCGCGGAATTTTTGGCAATTCCGCGTTCTCCGCGGAACGCGAAATTACCCAAATTCCGCGAGCAGAATGGAATTTACCGCCCAGGCCTAGTGGTAACTGACTCTGACTAACCAGAGCCAGTGCTATGCTAAAAGACACTTAGAATACAGTGAAAACACCTACATACACTAGGGAACACTATGCGTTGGGGTACCCCTGTGATTAGCATGACCTCCTCTGTAAGTCCCTAGTACATAATAGGGTAGGGGGATTAAAACTACCTCTTAAAATGCGCTACAGGGCGCGTTTGCACAGTGGTGAAGGGAGGGGGGGGCCTGAGGTGACATGTGTGCAAACGCGTCCCGTGGCGCGTTTTAAGTTGCGGGATTAAGTCCCCTTGAATCCTGAGGGTCCCTGGGGCCCAACTAGCCCCCAGGTACCTACAGTTAGGACCACAGAGCTGAGTTGCAGAGAGGCGTTCCGAGGCCACGCACCTTTTTTCACCTCTCTGCAACGCAACTCTGTTGTGCTTACTGAAGGTACCTGGTGGGCTAGTTGGCCCCCAGGGTCCCTCAGGATTCAAGGGGAATTAATTCCCCAACTTAAAACGCACCACAGAGCGTGTTTGCGCACATGTCACCTGAGGCCCCGCCCCCTCCCTTCACCACTGTGCAAACGCGCCCCGTGGCGCGTTTTATGTTGGGGGATTAGGTCACCTTGAATCCTGAGGGTCCCTGGGGCCCAACTAGCCCACCAGGTACTTCCAGTAAGCACCACAGGCCTGCGTTGCAACGCCTGTAACAAATTGTGCAGTTGTGTTTAGGCAGTGAAGGGGGTCGTGCTGGGGGTAGTGTTTTAGGGTTTAGGGTAGTGCAGTGGTATTTGTGTAGTGGGTCATGCTGGGGGTAGATTTAGGGTTTAGGGTAGTGCAGTGGTGTTTGGGTAGTGTAGGGAGTCGTGCTGGGGGTAGTGTTTTAGAGTTTAGGGTAGTGCAGTGGTGTTTGGGTAGTGTAGGGGGTCGTGCTGGAGTGTTGTGGTTTAGGGTAGTGCAGTGGTGTTTGGGAAGTGTAGGGGGTACTGCTGGGGGTAGTGTTTTAGGGTTTAGGGTAGTGCAATGGTGTTTGGGTAGTGTAGGGGTACTGCTGGGGGTAGTGTTTTAGGGTTTAGGGTAGTGCAGTGGTGTTTGGGTAGTGTAGGGGGTAGTGTTTTAGGGTTTAGGGTAGTGCAGTGGTGTTTGTGTAGTGTAGGGGGTCGTGCTGGGGGTAGTGTTTTAGGGTAGTGCAGTGGTGTTTGTGTAGTGTAGGAGGTCGTGTTTTAGGGTTTAGGGTAGTGCAGTGGTCTTAGGGTAGTGTAGGGAGTCGTGCAGGGGTAGTGTTTTAGGGTTTAGGGTAGTGCAGTGGTCTTTGGGTAGTGTAGGGGGTCGTGCGGGGGGTAGTGGTTTAGTGTAGTGTATTGGTGTTTGGGTAGTGTAGGGGCTCATGCGGGGGTAGTGTTTTAGGGTTTAGTGCAGTGGTGTTTGGGTAGTGTAGGGGGTCGTGCTGGGGGAGTGTTTTAGGGTTTAGGGCAGTGCAGTGGTGTTCGGGTAGTGTAGGGGGTCATGCTGGGGGAGTGTTTTAGGGTTTAGGGCAGTGCAGTGGTGTTCGGGTAGTGTAGGGGGTCATGCTGGGGGAGTGTTTTAGGGTTTAGGGCAGTGCAGTGGTGTTCGGGTAGTGTAGGGGGTCGTGCTGGGGGGAGTGTTTGAGGGTTTAGGGCAGTGCAGTCGTGTTCGGGTAGTGTAGGGGGTCGTGCTGGGGAGTATTTTAGGGTTTAGGGTAGTGCAGTGGTGTTCGGGTAGTGTAGGGGGTCGTGCTGGGGGTAGTGTTTTAGGGTTTAGGGCAGTGCAGTGGTGTTCGGGCAGTGTAGGGGGTCGTGCTGGGGGTGGTGTTTTAGGGTTTAGGGCAGTGCAGTGGTGTTCGGGCAGTGTAGGGGGTCGTGCTGGGGGTGGTGTTTCAGGGTTTAGTGCAGTGGTGTTCGGGCAGTGTAGGGGGTCGTGCAGGGGGTGGTGTTTCAGGGTTTAGGGCAGTGCAGCGGTGTTCGGGCAGTGTAGGGGGTTGTGCAGGGGGTGGTGTTTCAGGGTTTAGGGCAGTGGTGTTCCAGCAGTGTAGGGGGTCATGCTGGGGGTGGTGTTTCAGGGTTTGGGGCAGTGCAGTGGTGTTCGGGCAGTAAAGGGGGTCGTGCTGGGGTGGTGTTTCAGGGTTTAGGGCAGTGCAGTGGTGTTCGGGCAGTGTAGGGGGTGGTGTTTCAGGGTTTAGGGCAGTGCAGTGGTGTTCGGGCAATGTAGGGGTTGTGCAGGGGGTGGTGTTTCAGGGTTTAGGGCAGTGCAGTGGTGTTCGGGCAGTGTAGGGGGTTGTGCTGGGGCTGGTGTTTCAGGGTTTACGGCAGTGCAGTGGTGTTCGGGCAGTGTAGGGGGTCATGCTGGGGCTGGTGTTTCAGGGTTTAGGGCAGTGCAGTGGTGTTCGGGCAGTGTAGGGGGTCATGCTGGGGCTGGTGGTTTAGGGCAGTGCAGTGGTGTTCGGGCAGTGTAGGGGGTCTTGCTGGGGCTGGTGTTTCAGGGTTTAGGGCAGTGCAGTGGTGTTCGGGCAGTGTAGGGGGTCGTGCTAGGGGTGGTGTTTCAGGGTTTAGGGCAGTGCAGTGGTGTTCGGGCAGTGTAGGGGGTCTTGCTGGGGCTGGTGTTTCAGGGTAGTGCAGTGGTGTTCGGGCAGTGTAGGGGGTCATGCTGGGGCTGGTGTTTGAGGGTTTAGGGCAGTGCAGTGGTGTTCGGGCAGTGTACGGGGTTGTGCTGGGACTGGTGTTACAGGGTTTAGGGCAGTGCAGTGGTGTTCGGGCAGTGTAGGGGATCATGCTGGGGCTGGTGTTTCAGGGTTTAGGGCAGTGCAGTGGTGTTCGGGCAGTGTAGGGGGTCTTGCTGGGGCTGGTGTTTCAGGGTTTTGGGCAGAGCAGTGGTGTTCAGGCAGTGTAGGGGGTCGTGCTGGGGGTGGTGTTTCAGGGTTTAGGGCAGTGCAGTGGTGTTCGGGCAGTGTAGGGGGTCTTGCTGGGGGTGGTGTTTCAGGGTTTAGGGCAGTGGTGTTCGGGCAGTGTAGGGGTTTTGCTGGGGGTGATGTTTCAGGGTTTAGGGCAGTGCAGTGGTGTTCGGGCAGTGTAGGGGGTCTTGCTGGGGGTAGTGTTTCAGGGTTTAGGGCAGTGCAGTGGTGTTCGTGCAGTGTAGGGGGTCGTGCTTGGGGTGGTGTTTCAGGGTTTAGGGCAGTGCAGTAGTGTTTGGGCAGTGTAGGGGGTGGTGTTTCAGGGTTTAGGGCAGTGCAGTGGTGTTCGGGCAGTGTAGGGGGTCGTGCTGGGGGTGGTGTTTCAGGGTTTAGGGCAGTGCAGTGGTGTTCGGGCAGTGTAGGGGGTCGTGCAGGGGGTGGTGTTTCAGGGTTTAGGGCAGTGCAGTGGTGTTCGGGCAGTGTAGGGGGTCGTGCAGGGGCTGGTGTTTCAGGGTTTAGGGCAGTGCAGTGGTGTTCGGGCAGTGTAGGGGGTCGTGCTGGGGGTAGGGTTTAGGGTAGTGCAGTGGTGCTTGTGTGGTGTAGGGGGTCATGCTGGGGGTAGTGTTTTAGGGTTTAGGGTAGTGCAGTGGTGTTTGTGTAGTGTAGGGGGTCATGTTTTAGGGTAGTGCAGTGGTGTTTGGGTAGTGTAGGGGGTCGTGCTGGGGTAGTGTTTTAGGATTTAGGTTAGTGCAGTGGTGTTTGGGTAGTGTAGGGGGTCGTGCTGGGGTAGTGTTTTAGGGTTTAAGATAGTGCAGTGGTGCTTGTGTAGTGTAGGGGGTCGTGCTGGGGGTAGTGTTTTAGGGTAGTGCAGTGGTGTTTTTGTAGTGTAGGGGGTCATGTTTTAAGATGCAACGCTCCAATACCTGACCAGTCTGCACTACATAAAACTGCAAAAAAACTAAAAATAAAAAGTGTTTTGCACACTTTTGTCATTGGGCTATATGTGGGCTACATCTGGGTAATATTTGTGCTACATTTGGGCTCTTTTTTCTCTGGTGGCCATCTTGGAAGACTTCTTTGTTATGAAGTTTCCTAATTTCCTCATTTACTGCAGTCTCCTCAGTAGGAAATGCTTTCAGTGTTTTACTTTGATTCCATCAAGAAGGCATTCAGATGTGTCTCACATTTGCCATAAATTCAGAATGTTAGCACTCTAGTTTCTCATTAGATCACTGTAGTAAAGCTACTGCTCACCAGGGAGTTAACTGGAAGTCTGCTGCTGGTATTGAAAGTGATTGTTTCAGTCTGCATGTCAGAATTTTCTAATGAAATAGAAGAGGATTTGAGATCTCACTTAAAACATGCCCTAATTGTTCTTTCTGCAGCACTAACCATAATTTCTATTTCAAAAAGAACCCCCTCATTTTATTCCTTTTTAAATTAAATGTTTTAAGTGTTACCGGTTTATTCCAATCAAGATGGCTTCAGGTGTGCCATACTTTTGTCATAAGTAAGGCTGTTAGCGCTCTAGTTGTTCTTTAGAACACTCTGGGAAGCTGCAGTAGAACACAAAGGCATCAACTGGCAGGCTGCTCCTGTTGAAATATAACAGGAAGATATTTGAGATCACACTTGAAACATGTCCTAATTTTTCTTTCTACAGCACTAACCATAATTTCTATGACAAAATGAACCCCATCATTTTGTTCCTTTTTAAATTAAATGTTTTAAGTGTTACCAGTTTATTCAAATCAAGATGGCTTCAGGTGTGCCATACTTTTGTTATAAGTAAGGCTGTTAGCACTCTAGTTGTTCTTTAGAACACTCTGGGAAGCTGCAGTAGAACACAAAGGAATCAACTGACAGTCTCTGCCCTTGTTGGATGTACATGTTTTACTGAGAATGTCAGACTTCATTCTCACATGACTGAGAAAGATAATGTGAATTTACAGAAAATATGCTCTCATTTTAGCTTCTGGAGCACCTTCCAAAACTCTATGGGACAAGCATGTGAAAATAGTTCTCTCTCAAACATGATTCATGATATCCCAGCAGAAGGTTTTTCACAGGGTAAAATCACCTTAGAACACACCACAATTCCTGAAATTAGTACGGTACCATCAACAAATGAATTCTAATGTAACTAAAGTCTGTTATCACCCTTTATAGTTCTCCTTTTGGTAACCCTCAAAATCTTTGATTCACTACAATGCATTTCAATGGGGTACTATCATGTATATTGGTCCCAAGATGGCTGCCAGCAATTCCAGGATGAAGTGCTGACAGCCAATCAGATCTCACAATGACATGTGTGGTTAGGCTCCGCCCAGATATATATGTGATTTTACTTTTGATTTTCTCAGGAACTACTGAACGGATTTACACCATTTAACCAAAAGGCACGACACTGAACCAAGGGCTACCTTTTTGCCAAAGTTGGTGTAATTCCGTTCAGCAGTTCAGGCTGTAGCTGCGATGAAAGGTTCCTATGGAAAATTGCATGGGGAAAACACGTTTTGGGACCCCCTTTTTCTCAGCCCCACTTGACAAATCACCCCGAGACTTTCAGGATAGGAGCGGACCGGAGCGCCCCACGAGTTTTGAAAATTTCGCGAAGATTCGTCAACCGGCGCAAAAGTTATTTCAAATAGAATGTTGCGAATTTCCTATGGAAAATAGGTCCTAACTATAACTATCTACTGGCGACCGCCAGTAGATAATATACACCTTCGAATTGCGTAGACCACTCCGGCAAACTGGCCTACAAACCCCTCCACAACCACCAGCTCATAGAGGCCATGACAACTAAGAACTCGAGAAATTGAGCAGGCTCACTGGTGCTCCTCGGCATTCAAGGCCCCATTTACCTCACAGGTATCCCACCAAATCTTCTTGACGACCTCCCTTCACCATGCCCCAACACTGGCGTCCTAGTCTTCCAAAGAAGTGCTCCCCACTACTCTGCTGAATGACCCACTGCTGCAACACTCTCAGAAGATCCCCTCCCCTCGGAAGGTCTCTAGATTGCTGATACTGCAGTAGGACCACGCAAACCAATGGCTGCGGGGGCCTGCGCGGGCCACTGCAGCCCCGGGGACCGCCACCTCCCTGGGGCTAAAGTGATCAAAAAAAATTAGTGGGGAGGGCTCCTGCCCCCCCCCCCCACCTCCACGTAGCCCCGGGGACCGCCACCTCCCCAGGGCTATGTATGTTAAATGCAGGGGCCATGCGGCCCTCCCCGCAGCCCTGGGGACCACCACCTCCCCAGTGCTATTTAGATAATTATGCGAGGGGGGATCCTGCCCCCCCCCACGAAGCCCCAGGTAACGCCACCTCCCCTGGGCTAAGTTCAAAATAATGTGTGGGGGGGGCTCAAGCCCCCCCAACACAGGCCTGGGGACCACTTCCTCCCCGGGGCTACTTTCCAAATTGGAGAGGGGCCGCGCGGGCCCCCCCCTCCTGGAGCCATAAATGACCCTGGGGACCGCCACCCTCCAGGGCCAGCTCCAGCAATGTCCCGGGGTGCACACCCCCGGGACATTGCAGTTTGCTATGGGATGGCATCCCATTGCAAACAGTGTGCTCGCTTTGAACAAGCGAGCACACTTTGCTTTTTACCCCCAGGGAGCTGCATGTCAGCAGCTCCCTGGGGGTAAAAAGCCATGCCTGCTCCCGCAGGAGGCGGGAGCTGGCTGGGACCGCGGGGGCCTTCAGGCTCACCCGCAGTCCCTAACCAGCTGGCCATGCCTCAGGGGGTGGGGTCCCCAGGTCCGCACAGGCCCCCTCTACCCATTTATATAAAAAAAAAAATAAGGCCAGGGATGGGGTTCCAAGGGCCGGAATTGGCCTCGGGAGGGGTGTCGTGCGACCACACTCCCTTTTTATTCTATTATATTTAAAAAATGGATCAGGCCCCGGGGGATGGGTTCCCGGGGCCCAAAAGGATCAAGGGAAGGGGGGCCACACAGCCCCCTTCCTAAAATAAAAAAAATAAAAATCGGAAGCTGGCAACTCGCGGGAGGCCCCGCCCCCTTTCTCCACTACTCTGCAAACATGCCTCCTGGCGCACTTTGGTTGGGGGATGAAGTCCTCTTCGCTCCTGAGGGGCCAACTAGCCCACCTGTTGTCTCCAGTAAGCCTCACACGGTGGGATTGCTGAGAGGTGGTCCAAGGCCACACTCCTTTTCCCACTATTCTGCAAACACGCCTCACGGCACACTGCTGGTGGGGCGATGAGGTCCCTTTGCATCCGGAGGGTCTCAGGACTAAAGTGAGCTTCATCCCCCAAGCAACAGTGCTCCAGGAGGCCCGTTTGCAGAGTGGTGGAGAAAGGGGCGTGGCCTCTGACAACCTCTCAGCAATCCAGCTGTGTGGGGGCTTACTAGAGGTAACAGGAGGGCTAGTTGGCCCCCAGGGACCCTCAAGATACAAGGGGACTTCATCCCCCACCAAGGGCGTGCCAGGAGGCGCGTTTGCTGAGTGGTGGAACCTTAGAAATTCACAGAAAAAAACACAGGTTACAGGAACGTTATAGTTAGGCTGACATTTCACTTGTACAAAACCTATGAAATTCAGCAGTTGGAGTTAGCTGAGCTAACTATAACTCGCGCCCCTGCAATGCACTGCTGATGATGTCACATACTACATCACTCATGACATGGTCAGTGACATCACTCATGACATCTCAAATAACATCACTGATGGCATCATCCACATAATCTCTGCTGCACCTACTCACACCCCAATATAATCTTTCATACACACACTCCACATTTCAGACTACCATTCTCGAACCCATAAACACACCTATACCAGCAAGTACATACCCACTCACTGATTCATAGGTCTACACACACATCCACTCACTCACCCATACAGCCACTCATACACCCAGTCACTCACCAATACAGCCTCTGATATATCCACCCTACACCCATACAAACACACACACACCGCCACTCACCCATAGAGTTACTCACACACCTAGTCAGACACCCACAGAGTCAATCACACTGCCACTTACTCACCTATAAAGTTATATACACACCACCTAACTTATTCATACAGATACTAACACATACTTACTCTCTTATACAATCACTGACACAAGCACACAGTCATCCATGCAGCCACTCTCGCAATCACTCACTAACACTCACTAACACATACAGTCGCTTTTATACTCCAACACTCACATATACTGCCTTTCACATATGCAGTTACTCACCCATATATCTCTGAGACATGCATTCAGCCACCGACACAGCCATACGCACACTCACTCACCCATATAGCCTCTCGCAGACGCACTCATGAACTCATACACCCAGTGAATCATCCACTCACACATCCATGCAGGGAGTCACACACCCACCCACAGAGACACTCAGGCACCTATACAGGTACCCAGACAACCAATCAATAACCCATATAGACACTCATGTAGCTAATCACCAACCCATGCAGCCACTTACCCACCAACTGATAGACAGTCACACAGATTAGTCACTCCCCCATACATTCACTAAGACACGTATAATCACTCACTTATACAGTCAGTCATGCACCCACTAAATCATCCATACAGACACTCACACACCCACTCATTCTTCAGTACACCTTGGCGTGTGTATACACACATATATATATATATATATATAACATTCTTAAACTTTTTAGAAACACAGTCACTGACCATGTCATGAGTGATGTAATATGTGACGTCATCCGCAGTGCATTGCGGGGGTGTGAGTTATAGCTAGCTCAGCTAACTATAACAGCTGAATTTCACAGGTTTTGTACAAGTGAAATGTCAGCCTAACTATAACGTTCCTGTAACCTGTGTTTTTCCCCGTGAATTTCTAAGGTTTTTAAATGCTAATTCCTAACTATAACGTCCCTGAAACCTTTGAAAATATATATATGTATATATATTCACTGGAAAAACGAAAGGTTACAGGGACGTTATAGTTAGACTGACATTTTACTCGTACAAAACCAGAGAAATTCAGCAGTTGTAGTTAGCTGAGCTAACTATAACTTACGCCCCTGCAATGCACTGCTTATGACCTCACATATTACATCGCTCATGACATGGTCAGTGACATCACTCATGACATCACTGATGACATCACTGATGACATCTCAAATAACATCACTGATGACATCACTAACTAGAACTGCTGAATTTCTTTGGTTTTGTACAAGTGAAATGTCAGTATAACTATAACGTCGCTGTAATCTTTGGTTTTTTCAGTGTATTTTTAAGATTTTTCTTAATTCTATTTCCTAACTATAACGTCCCAGTAACCTTTGGTTTTCTTCAGTCAATTTCTATGTTTTCTTTTTATCTAGTAGTAGCGTTTGTAGAGTGGTGGAGAAAGGGGGCAGGGCCTCCAACCAGCTCTCACGAATCCCGCTGTTACACTTACTAGAGGTAACAGGAGGGATTCTTGGCCACTAAGGACCCACAGCTTCCAAGAGGATTTCATCCCCAAACCAGTAGTGCATCAGGAGGTGCGTTTGCAGAGTGGTGGAGAAAGGGGGCGTGGCCTCCGAAGACCTTTCAGCAATACCACTGTGTGGGATTTACTGGCGGTACCAGGAGGGCTTGTTGGCCCCCTTGGACCCTCAACAGCTCAGGAGACTTCAGCCTCCAACCAGTAATGCACCAGGAGGCGCATTTGCATACTGGTGGAGAAAGAGGACATGGCCTTGGACAACCTCTCAGCAATCCTGCTGTTTGGGCCTTACTGGAGGTAACAGGAGATCTTGTTGGCCCCCAAATACCCTCTGGAGCCACAGGGACTTCAGTTCCAAACCAGCAGTCTGCCAGGAGGCGCATTTGCAGAGTGGTTGAGAAAGGGGGAGTAGCCTCCGAAAACCTCTGAGCAATCCCACTGTGTGGGACTTACTGGAGGTAACAGGAGATCTTGTTGGCCCCAAGGACACTCAGCATCCAAGGGGACTTCATCCCCCAACCAGCACTGCGCCAGGAGGCGCGTTCGCAGAGTAATGGAGAAAGGGGGCGGGCCTATGGTGACTTTCAGATCCTGCATTTTTTTGGGGGGGGAGGGCCCCCTTTCCCTGGGCCAATTTTGGCCCCAGGGGCCAGACCTATTTTAAATAGGGGAGGGGAACTGTGCGGTTCCCCTCCCTGTGCTGATTTCGGCCCCGGGGACCCCATCCCCAGGGGCCATGCCTATTTTAAATAGGGAAGGGGGACTGTGCGCCCCCCCCCCCAAGGCCGATTTCCTTTTTATTTTCATATAAAAGGGAGGTGAGCCGAATGGCCCCCTCCCATGCCGATTTGGGCCCGGGGACCCCATCCCTCAGTCCCAGCCTCAATTGAGAGTGCCCAGGTCTCAACCCAGGACACCCACTGCCAATGTTGGGGACCGCGGGGGGGAGCCTGAAGACCCCCGCAGTCCCTACTGGCTCCCCACATAATGCGGGAGCCGGCATTTCTTTTGTACAAAGGGAGTTGCTAACATGCAGCTCCCTCTGTTCAAAACAATTCTGCTCTGTTTCTAGTAAGCGAGAGCATTTTTTATGCTCTTGCTTACTAGAAGCGGAGCAGTTTGCTATGGCTTGGCACGAGCGGCAAAGCTCCTGCCAAGCCCTACCAAACAGCTATGTCCTGAGGGTGGGCACCCCGGGCAGGAGCCGGCCCGGGGGGATGGCAGCCCCCAGGGCCATGTATTGCTCCAGAAGGTAGGCCACTCGGCCCCCCTCCATTTCATTTAGCCCTGGGGAGGTGGTGGTCCCCGGGGGTCCACTACGGACCATTATATATTTTGAGTCCCAGTGAGGTGACAGTTCCTAGGGTTGCGGGGGGGCCGCATGGGCCCCCCACATCACTATAATTGTCCCAAGGAGGTGGTGGTCCCCGGGGCTGCTGGGGGCCATGTGGGCCCCTGCTTCTGTTTACTTGTTTGCCCCGGAGAGGTGGCGGTGCCCAGGGCCACATGGGCAGCCCCGCATATTTTTTAAAAACATGCCCCCGAGATTTGGTCCACCTGGGGGGCTTATTATAAGAGACAAGCAGGAGCCCGTTAATTTTGCCACGGATCCAATCGCAAATCTGTGGCAAAATAAAAAGAAAATGGCAGGGTCCCTATGGGACTCCAACCATATCTGGGGGGGTCAGGGTATTCATACCCTGCCCCCTTTTCTTAATTTTCAACTTTTTTTGCTGGACTCCGCTTCAATCCAGAGTCCCAAGATGGCTGCCAACACTTCCTGGTTGAAGTGTTGGCAGCCAATCAAATTTCAGTAGCAGTTTGGGTTCCCAGATATTTATATTTTTAAACTTAAATATCTTTAAATCTACTGAACGGATTTACACCAAATAACAAAAGCATGCTTTCTGCCAAATTTGGTGTAATTGTTCAGCGGTTCGGAGTGTAGTCATGTTCAAAAAATTTAAATTCCCCATAGACATAACTTGGGGAAAACGCATTTTGGGACCCCCTTTGACGGATCACCCCGAAACTTTAAACACAGCAGCTGAACCAAAAAGGAGAAGATTTGTAAAAATCTTGTGTAGATTCGTCAAGTGGCGCCAAAGGTATTGGGAAAACAAAAGACGCTTTTCCTATGGAAACTTTCGTCCTAACTATAACTACCTACTGGCTATCGCCAGAAGGTTTTAAATATATATATATATATATATATATATATATATATACACATACATATACATACACACATACACTGTATCTACCTCAAAACTGTATCGTCAACATATCCTAATGACTTCTGTATACTTAGTTTACATACTGTCACTATGTATCTGTATTTAGTCCAAATGTAACTCATGTAATTGCTGCTATTCCAACTCTGTGAAGAGCGCTCCGATACCTTCGGGTCACATTTGCGCTATACAAAACTCTGTAAATAAATAATTCTTTCTTGTGATGTTCTGTTTGGATTATTCTTCCAGTTGGAGGAATGTGCACTGTATTTAAAAACAGACCCACTACTAGCATTCTTAAAGCCAAGGAAAGTGCAATGGGTCAAGCAGACTAAATGGGATTTTGCAGCCAACTTAAATTCACACACCTTTCCTCTTTTTAATACCTAGGTATATAATTTGAAGACAGTGGTGTTGTCCCCAAGCTAGTGCCCACTGGCCCTGCCATGCAGCTGGGTCTGTGGCACATCACCCTACACCAAAAGTAAAACCTAAACCTTAGGGCTAATGGGCTGTCTGGGAAGGGAACTCGTTGCTTTGAACAATAGTGGGTTATGACTGCTACAAATCTGAATTGTCCAGGTAGTCATTCATCCTGTGAGGTGGAGGCAAAAAAAAGTGCACATTTAAAGTTATTTTTCCTCCTGGAGTCAAAGTTTCAAATATACTTATATAATATATCTTGTGCATGGTCATACCAATTCAGTAAAAGAGTAATTCCTCTTCCATCAGCATAAATTAACATTTCAACATGTCGAGAAGGCAATTCAGGTTTGAGGTTTTTGGAGACATAGAAGAAGGATAAGAACGGTACATACAGCAAGCAAAGCTGCGGCGCCCCAAACCAGAATGAGAGCATGACATAATGAAGGCCAGCTGAAGGATCAGGGTAATCAGATGTGAAAAAGTGCCCCTTCTTGACATAGTCACCCCCATTGTTTGCCTGGTATTTCATGCAACTTTTACTGAAGGGCACTGCTTTCCTGCTAACCAGGTCCCCAGTGCCAGTGTTCTTTCCCTAATTCAAGGTACTGTTCAATTGTTCCCCAATTGGCAATGCCTTTGGCACCTCTAAGTCCCTAGTAAATGGTACCTAAGGCATGGGTACTAGAGGGTCCCTAAGAGCTGCAGCATATATTGTGCCACTCTAATGGACCCAACACCAAACTCATTCAGACTGCCATGGGAGGCTGCATGGAATGGTGCACACAAAAGTGAAAACACGGCATGGCAAATACCATGTACCATGCCCACTGCATGCAATATTTGTAAGTCACCCCTACAGCAGGCCTTTCAGTCCTAAGGCAGGGTGCATTAAATTACATGCGAGGACATATCTGCATGAGCAGATATGCCCCTGCGCCATCAAGTCCAAATGCTAGATAGTACAAGTGAATAGGGAAGCCATCTTGAGTACATGTACTGGACACTGGTCATTAGGAGTTCCCCAGCTGCATGATGGCTTCACTGAAACCTATGGTGTTTGGTATCAAACACCACATCTTAATAAATCTGTACTGATGTCAGTACTAGATATATTAAAACAAGCACCCAGAGGGCACCTTAGAGGGCCCCCCTGAAAACCTACCAACCTCTAGTGCGCTGGCTGACTTCTGTGACAAGCTTGCCACTACAGACACGATTCTGACTCCCTGAAGGAGAGAGCCCACGCTCTCTGAAGCCAGAAACAATGCCTGCTCTGGCCAGAGGTGTTGTCACCTTCTCTAAGCAGGATGGCTAATAATCAGCATATCAAGGCAGGAAACTTCAAAGGACTCTGCCACCTTTGATATGCAACCTCTGCTTCCCTGAAATGCCACTCCTGCCCAGGGGAAATGCCACCACTGCCCAGGGCCCATTTGGCACCAGGACAGGTGATAAAATTAGCTAGTCAGGAGGCGTGTTCACTATCAAACTAGTTACACCCCTAAATTGGGGTTTCTGAAGTGAACACGAAAATTAGAATTCCACCATCTTGGTTTTTGGTGAAATTAGATACACTGGGTCAGGGTTATGCCAATTCCCCACAGTAAGTGGTCATATAGGGAGGTGGTGTAGGCACCTAAAGGTAAGTAGCCCATTGGTTACTAACTTACACTCCCCTTAACACCCCTAAATTGAGTATTTAGGTGACACCCTTGACACCATGAACTCCGATTCGACTGATGCAAGATGAGGACAAAGGAGAGTGAAGAAGCGAGAACGGAGGACCAGCAGCAGTCTTTTTGGCACTAAACCCTGCCTACCTGCACCTGTCCTGACAAACTAACGACTCCGGTCGCTGTGCATCTGCCAAGAACCCCGGTGTACTGCCAGCACAGACTGCCAGCACTTTGCAAATTGCCAGCAGTCTCCCTTGGAGTAGAGGAGCTACTCACCTGCAGCTTGCAGGCACCAAGCATCAAAGTACGGTCCACCGTTCTGCAGCCCCCTGGTCCTGACACAGCAGTCGCCCAGGAAGAGGTCGTCGTGCTCTAGAAGGTCAGATCTATCTCCTCACAAAGTGAGAGGTCGCACAGCCTCAATACCTGGGGTATCGGACCCATTGAGTCCAATTCCGGCTCCAATACTGAGCAGTCGTTGAGTGATGTCAGCACTGCAGAGACCCACTTCGAGAGTGGCCCAGCTGTCCTGTTTTTATCCCCTCCAGCAGGGAGACCAACAATCTGAGCACCTGCGACACACAAGCCCAGCCGACCTTACCACTCTTCACCCAAGCGCCCCAGCCCAGGTTCCCAAGAACCAACTGTGCTTCCTTGCTCCCAGGACCTTCAAGAACCAAGCCCCCATCGGAGGCTCCAGAACTTGTCCCCAAGTCCCCCACTGCAGTCTGTTTCTAGGTGGTTCCCCCTCTCTTTCAGTGTAGTCCACAAAGCTCCCAACCCGACCAGCACCTCTGCATTCAGACACTCCAGGGCAGGTAAAGACTAATTGCTGGTGGTTCTTTGGACCTTGGCCCCCTACCACCTTAATTCCTGAAGGAGACCCCCAGAAACCTATTGCAAGTAACTGTATGCAGTATATGCTTTTTTCCCCCCATAAGAAAGCATTACCGTGGAGTGACGCATTTAAGCGAACATTTTACTTACCTGTAAAAATCGATAACTCGAAAAGTACTTACTTGATTATGCACTTTTTGGTGTTGAAATTTATATAAAAATTTGTTATTTTTATAAATTGGTCTCAATTTATTTTTGAGTGTGTTGAAATGTATTGCCTCTGTGAGTACAACAAATGCTTAGCACTACCCTCTGATAAGCCTAAACTGCTCACCAACACTACCACAAGAGAGCCTTTGGGATAATTACTTGTGCCTCTGTAAACCAATAAGGGTCGCCTGGACTCTGTGCAGTGTACCTCGTTTTGGTGCACTATATAGAGAGCCGGCTTCCTACACCAGAGTTAAATGTTTGCAAATATTAGAGCCAGACTAAGAAGAGAGACATCACTGGGAACAGCAAAAGACAGAAATGTGCATACAATGGTAGCTGGAGGACCACGCCACAGTGACTAGCTAAATTAAGGGAAAACAGTAGGTGGTAGAAAGAGAAGGCTGAAATATTGCATTGTGAGCTGCATATGTATCTTTTACATGGTCCTCCCTCTTCTACCTTTCTCCAGTTCAGCATGTGCCTTAGTTGGAGACTATTACTCAAAAGCAGAGAAGATATAGCAGTTATCAGGACGGAGTCTGGGAAACATTCACCATGGAGATACATTGCACCTGTGATGCACCCTTCTTTTTACCCAATGCTCATACTGCAAGATTTTCTGTCCCTAAAGCGCTCAGCTGCTGAAACGTGCAACCACAGCCTACCAGTAAACGTGTGATCCCTTCAGCTCCAAATGTTTTTTAGCCAACAAAATATTACGTTCTGAGACTTGCAGTTTTATTTTGCATGGCTGCAGTGCTTAATTTATAAAAAACTAAGTGCCAGGGCCGTCGTCAGGAGGCCACTGCAGATTACATCACCCATTGCCCCTGCCAGCGCTGCTAAGGATAGTAACAACACAACTACTAACCATTACACTCCTATAAAGCGCGACAATTCGGACTATTTCAATCCTCCAAAGCTATAAGAATGGCTTTGACAGAAGGCAATGGTCATTTCTAATGTAAATTGAAAATAATAATTACCTGTTGTTGTGGTCATCTCTAAATTAGCCAGACAGCGCCACCTTGTGGCAGACTGTCACAAGCACCGGTGTTGGCAATTAGGTGCTGGTGCCGAGCACCGGAAACCACCGGCTCAAATCAAGCACTAGTTGTTGGCTAAACCTACTGAAATGCTTGGCCAGTCACTGTAGAATAGGACAGACAGTAACACTGTTAAACTTTAAGGCCAAGTAACAAAGGTGAGGGATCCTACACAGCGTGACATCTGTTCATGTATCTAAACATAGCTGCATTTGTTGCGTAGGCATACAAAATATTCTCATAGTTAAGCATTTATTTGCAAATTTGTTATGTAGTATACGTTATTGGCACGAAACATATACATGCAACTTCTAAGGGTTGATCAGTTTTAAACATTGGAGATAGGCAACAAAATTTCATAGAGTAGTTAGTATGTTGTATTCTGTTTTACCGTACAGTGACATGTCCCTGAAAAGCCCAGTTAGGATCACTGCGGATAGGGTTTTAGGCAACACAGTATATTGGATTCTGGGACTTTTACTTTTGTTACTTCCAAGCAGCACTGTTGAAATGCTCCAAGGGCCCAGATAAATAGTCATGTGCCTTTAAAACAATTTTGCACATCATCTCTGCAGTGCTGATTTTTTGTTTTTTGGAGAATCTGTGCAAATGTATTAAGCAAATGAACTAAAAGCTAGTTAAATTCGATTATGATATATCTAGTGGTTACAAAATCTTGCAGATTCCTCGCTTTATTAGGACGCCTGGGATGCCTTCCTCACTTCCAGAGAGGAACTACGTTGGCGCAAAGCTGCACGACACCACCTACCGGCAGGAGTACTGCTTTCAGGGTCCAGTCTGTCGCATGCTCACAAGGTGAGGAATCTGCAGTTAGAGTATCCACTAAAAAGATCATTACCAAAGGTAAGTACCTTGTTCTTCAAATCCCACTGAGGAACAGAGTCGTGGTGGTGTGGGGGGGTCTGAGGGGGGGAGGGGGAGTTCAAGTAAAGCAAAACAATGGGAGAGTGGCCAAATAACCCTTAATTGTAGCCACACCCAGAAACTTCTGTGCAAGACAACACAAATCGCATGATATCAGAAAGAAGAGATTTAGGGCTTCCGACTCTGAAGTAATTTGTTCAAGCGACTCCCAAAGATTGATTTCATAGCAGGCTTCCTGGCAGCCAAGATGATGTCTGCAACTTCCTTAGGAAGGGAAAAGGACACTGTCTGGCACCATTCAGTCTCCACTTGTACAGCCGCAGTGTTAGGGGCTCAGGGTGCGGAGCCGGACCATCATACTGCAAGAACAAGATCACACTGTGTGGTAAAGGGAGCAAAGTATTGAATGCCAGCTGATCAGCATACCAGATACTCATTGGCTGATTAGGATCCGCCGTGCTCCATCTTTGTACAAAACTTTCAATGGAAGCGGAGTCAGTGGATACTTGTACAGCAGACCCTGACTATATGAATCTAAATGCATTCCCAAGGCTCCGTTCAGTTTGAAATGTATGGCACAAAAAGGAGGACATTCCCTGTTCTAGGCTGTGGTGAATGAGTCTATGGAAATCCCAACGTAGAGATCACCACCACGGTCACTTCAGGGAGAAGCTTCCACTTGTCTCCAGCGAGAGAAGAGCCTCTGCGTTCACACTGAGTGAGCCTGAAGAATAAGCTGGTAATGGGAAAATTCCCCATCGCTGCATCCCCTGCCAGAGGTGAATCATCTCCCAACACGGGGTCTATAACAGCAATCCTCTCAGTTAATTGATATATTAGATGGTGCTGGATCTGTCTGATAGAATCGAATTGTTGCCATCGGAGATAGAGGCAAGAAATGCCTTTAGGACAGTATGGACAGCCCACAACTGCAGCACAAAGACCTTGCGCCATCATGTCACCCATGTGGGCATCCGAGGCCAATAAAGCAGCATTTGCGATTGTTGATCTGTTTTTGACAAGGGCTAAAGGATATGGTTGAAGGGGTCTATTCACCAGTGCAGATCTGATTGGAGGATGATCTACACTGAAGCGAAGAAGCAATGTTGTGGCATTAATGTGGCACCAACAGGATGTACGAGGCACATCAGATATACGACGTGCAGAATAAGGATCCTTTGTCAGTCAAAAATATATATTTAGTATCCACAATCTTTTGAGGAGAAGTCATCATACAGGTCATTCAGACACTAATGTTCTCCAGTATTGGATCTTTCACAGATTAAACATGCTTGAATCATTCCCCGTCAAAGTGGGAGTCCCACAGTACCATAGTAAAGCAGTATATAATAGTATGATAGGCTATAATGGCAATGCAAAGTCAGTTTAATATCTTGTGTGTCTTTTTAAAAAAAAAAAAAATTTTAAAGGACCAAACTTGAACTATAACCTATCAGGCGATAGCATCCTCTAGAACACTCCCAACTGAGGCGGAGTCCCTCAGATTTTCTACCGCACATCATGTGAAGGGAGTCTTCCTGAACTCTGCTCAATTTCTTCCTGTTTTTCCCAAACTTTCTACATCTACAATGTCTGAGTCTTCTAAGAAAGGCCTCTTCAGAACCTGCAAGTCCTGTGGGAAGAAAAGGCTACATGTGGATGATCCAGCCCCAGACTGTCTCTACCCCAAACAAGAGGTAAGAGTGCAAAATTTGTCACATCTTTTCCTTTAAAACCTTGAGAGAGGGAGGGGAGGCTACTCCTGTGGCTACAGAAGTCTAAATCCCAAAAATCCAGCTCTTTTTAGGAGGACAGCCATACATCTGCAAGACCCCACAAAAGGTCAAGATCCTCTAACCATGGGGCTTCTGAGTGGAGTAAAAAGACCTTGAAGGTACATCATAAGGACCCTCTGGAAAAGGAGAAACTTAAGCTCATATCCACAGGGGCGCCCTTCTGCTGTATCTGTGAAGAAAGGGGAGCAAAAATGTTCTCCCTCCCCAGAACTGTCGACAACTAAACATTCTCTCAAAACACCATCAACGCTGTTGTCGACGGCGACCATAACCACCGTCTCATCCACAAGGCCATCGTCTTCAAGAACCTAGACTATGGCTGCTATTAATGCTCCCATTTCGTCAACCAAGGTGACCTCCTCCACTAAGTTACCATCGACGGCGGAGTTGACCTCGACCACACAGACGTCGAAGACACCGTCAACAGCAGCGCAGTCGATAATAACACAGACGATAGCAGCACCACCAACTTCAGCAGCGTCGACGACACCACCAACGATACCGTTGACAAGGGAATTTTTACAGTCGACACCCCATTTTACATTAACATCGTCGACGGGACAGTCAACGAAAATTCAAAATCCGAAAATGACAGACTGCTTTAAGGCCTGAAGTGACCTCCTCAAGCGAGATCGCTCCTTTACTACCCAGTCATTTATTAGACTTAGAAGAGTCAAATGATGCCAGCCTTTTGGGGATGTACATTGTCCTCATTGTCAGAATCTTCCTCTTGGTATTTCACTTGGAGCTCTGAAGGACTAAGAGCGATGCTATCAATCAGGCTATGCCCCTCCTAGGCAGCATTATCAACGCTATGAATACCACCCTCAGCCTAGACCAGATGAAATGCAGATGCCCATTTCTCTAGTTCAAGATCTACAGGCCATGCTGCAGGATTATAAGAAGAGATTTACGGAACGCCACTCGCACCACACCAGCCTGCTTCTCCCGCCACGCCAAGCAAGATCCCGCCATCAATAATGCCCAGGATGACACCTGCTTTGAATATTGCAGCACCTCTGAGGGAGAACTACTCGTCCACAGAGAATGAGAGAGGAAGGCGAGATCCCTGACCGTCAACATCCACAGGACAAATGGGATGATTACCTTGTCCCTACTTAGGCTCCTCCACCTGCTCATCCTTCAGACTCTCCCCAGAGGACATCAGGGGGTTTTCATGATCTGTTGTCCAGGCTGCAGCACGATTCCAACTTCTGTTAAGCCATCTGACTGCTTTCACATGATTTTAAAGAGCAAGCCAGAAAGTCTGTCAGAGCCATCCCCATTATAGACTATATCTGGGCTGAGGGGATAAAGATCATGAAAAGTGCGGCTATGGTAGTGCCAGTACTACCTTGACTGGACAAAAAATACAAACCCACGGATTATTTCACTTGCCTCACCAATCATCCAAAGCTTGACTCCGTTATCTCACAAGCAGCGCAAAGGTGCTAAAAAAAATCTCCCACTCCCATCTCTACGCCACTAGATAGGGAAGGCCGTTGCTTGGACAATGTAGGGAAGAGATTCTCCCTCATGTCTGCATCACTGTTCAAGCAGCCAACTCCCTAGCGATCCTGGGGCACTATGACCGCCAGATGTGGTCAGATGTCAGCAGTCTGCTCGATTTGATCCCTGAAGACAGGAAGGCAGAGGCAACAAAGATCTCCACAGGTAGGTACACTTTGGATGTGCCAGCAGCTGGAGTCGTCGCATCACAAGTCTATGCCCGTAAGGCACAGAGGCAGCTCCAGCAATGTCTCAGGAGGCCACTCTGGTCAGGGCACAGCACCGCAAGGCGAGGGCCCAGCCTGATCCCACATCCGCACTCAGGCCCATGGTTAAGTCTGCAGTCTTGGCCCCGTCCAGGGATGTTTGCCTTTGACCCTGTGCGGGTAGCAGGTCTCACACCGCACCCGCCAGGGCGCCAACGTGCGCCACAAGGGCAGCTGCTCCCTATGGGTCCCCACTGTGCCAGGGAGGCCCGTCAGGCCACCTCCAATCGTCCAGAAAGCAGCTCTGCTCAGAATGACTCGCTGCGGCCGCAGTCCAGCTCTAGCCCCCTCAGCAGCACAGGGGACCCTCGTGTTCAGCCGATGATCACAAAGGCAATAGACACAGACCGGTGCTGGGGGCAGATTAGACCAGGATGGTCCAGGGGACCCAGAATGGTGACAGATTAGGCGGGGCACAGACAGAGCTCAGGCCAAGATGTCTGCCTCTGCCACCATTTTGGCCACGCCCAACTACTTTGTCAGCATTAACCTAAAAAAGAGCTTCTCTAACATAAGCGCATGGATCTCACCAACACTTCTGAGGGAAGTGATCACAACTGAAAGTGCCACGTTCCGGGCCAAACATTGTAGAGGGCAAGAATGAAGGGGTTCCAAAGGGGGTCCCATGAGTCTAGTGAGGACTTCATTGCGGTTCCAGGGTGGGACCAAGGTATGGTTGGAGGGATAACCCTCTTAAGTCTTCCATGAAAGCTTTAATAAAAGGAATTCCGAACAGACAGGAGTGCTCCCCGTTCTGCAAGTATACTGCAGTTACATGTAAAGTGAATGGATGTGTAAGTTAGTCCTGAGCGTTGCAAGTGAAGCAGGTAGCAAACAATGTTTTGCACTGTTGGCTTTAGATGGTCAATGTGTTTGGGTAGACAGTAGTGGACGAACATCTTCCACTTTGTGGCATAGCATACCCGAGTAGTGGGGCAGCGAACCTCCCCAAAGATGACCATACACTCTGGTGCAAATTGAGGTAACCAAACTCTAGAACTTCAGGAGCTACATCGGTAGGTTGAGCTGCCTTGGGTTGGGATGCCAAAGCGTGCCTTGGTGTTGCCGGAGAAGGTCCGGCCTTTTGAAAACCTTATAATAAGGGAACTACAGACAACTAGAGAAACGTTGTAAACCAAGCTTGCCTGGACACCATGGGGGCCACTGGGGTGAAGGAGGTTTGCCAAAGCTTCCGGATCACATATGGAAGGAGTAGAAGAGGAGGAAAATCGTAGGCAAATATCCCTGACCAGTTCATCCACAGTGCATTGATCATAGGCTGTGGGTGTGGAAACCTGGAAGCAAAGTTTGGGAAATTGGCGTTTGACAGTTGTTAACAGATATGTGGGGGAAACCCCCCCCCGTGGTGAGTATATTGCAGTCATGTTGTGTTTTGATCAGGACTGTTTTGTGGTGAAAGTGGATGAAAAAGGACTTGCGAGCCAATTGTACTGCCAACAACTCCGGATAGTTTTAGTGAAAAATCTGCTGAAGGGAAGCCCAGAAACCCTGAACAGTGATGTCCTGTACATGTGCCCCTACAGCCGTGAGAGGAGTCTGTAGTGAATGTCATTTGGGGAAAAGCCTGCCCCCACAACAAATTGTTGCTGTTCCACCACTAAGTGAGCGATGGGTGGTGTCCTTTATCAACACTAGATCTTCCCATAGACCCTCCGCCTGTGACAGCTGTGCTGCGAGGCACTCTTGGAGCATACGTAATCAGGCGTAGGGAACCATGGCAATGCAGGAAGCCAACATGTAGGAGCATCACTGTGCGAATAGTTACCTGACGATCTGGCATAAAAAGAGGAAGCAAGGACTGAAAGGCTTGGACTCTAGCACTGCTGGGGTAAGCTTTCCCCGTAATTGAATTCAGAATTGCCCCTAGGAAGGCTTGATTCTGTAATGGCTAAAGGTGAGATTTGCCCACATTGATGGTGAAGGCCAGATCGTGAAGCTGAACTGTATTCGAGCTAGACACTAGCTCTTGCTTTCACTCTTTATCAGTTAGTCATCAAGGTACAGAAAGACATGGACGCCGCCCCTCCGGAGAAGAGCGATGACCAATCAATCATGGGTTTGTTAAGCGCGACTGCTCACCCGTAAGGGTCTCAAGGCGCTGGGGTGGAGGGGAGGTGCAGGATCCTGTCCATCAAGGAGGAGGTCTATCGAAGAGCCATGTTTTGAGGTCCCTCGTGAAGATGGGGAGTGATGATGTCTGTCTGAGGTGGAGCGGGAGGGCGTTCCAGGCATTTGGTGAAAACCCTGGGCGCTGTGGTAATGCCAAAGGGCAGAACTTTAAATTGAAAACACTTAGCATGAATCTGAGGTAGTGGTGATGTGTGGGGAAGACTGGGATGCGGAAACAGGTGTCCTTTAAGTCTAGAGCTGTCATGAAGTCGCCTTGCTCCAGCAGTGGCATGAGATCCTAGAGCATGACTATGTGGAAATGCTCTGACAGGATGTAGTTGTTGAGCGGTTGGAGATCTAGAATGGGCCTCAGGGTCCAGTCTTTGAGGATTACGAAGCATTGAAAGTACACCCGTTTGCTCTGTTGAAGCAGCACTGGCTGTATGGCTCCCTTTAATAAGAGCGTCCACCTCCTCTTGAAGGAGCTGCTGGTGAAAAGGGAGTGTTTGGTGGAATGTTTGGTGGTGGGGCAATGAGCTCCAGGCAGTAACTGTTTTTACAATGGCCAGGACCCACTCGTCTGAGATGATGTTTTGCCATTGTGGGAGGAACCCCTGCAAACGTCCCCCGACAGGTGTTGTGTGATCGGGGAGAGGGAGTCACTGTTGGGGGAAGGGGGGCTCCCTTAGCCACTCCACCTTTGGTATTGTTTCCCTTATATGCGCCCCTGAAGTATCCTACGGAGGCTTGGGGGCTGCTGATGCCACTGATAGGAAGAGGAAGCCTCTGGGGAGGTACCTTTCTCGCTGCCACTAAAGTGTGCGGAGAAAAGTGGAACGAGGCTGTAGGGACTGGAGAGCTCTCATCACTTTGGCAACATCAGTGTCGTCCTTTATTTTCTCCAGCATCTGAGGAACTTGTGGGCCGAAGAGGTGTTCTTCATCAAACGGCATGTTGATCAGATGCTGTTGGACTTATGGCTTGAAGCCAGAGATGCGTAGCCAAGAATGTCTGGGGATGAGGACGCTGGAATTTATGTCCCAGACGGCGGTGTCGGCCGCATCAAGGGCACATCTAGTGAAAAGGTTTGGCGATGGTCTGCTCTTTTTTTAACACAAACTTTGATTGCCTTAAAGCGATATGTATTAGTTACAAACATTTTTCTTTCGCAATTTTGGTTTTATACAGCTGCCTCACTGTATCAGTCGGTACAGTATACACATAAGCACATCAAAAGTGCACAATGTCATAATGTGACAACAGAAGAAAAAAAAACGCCCTAAACAGGATAAGGCTATCAATATAACTACGAATTAATACCCTCCCTACCGCCTCCCCCCACCCGTGTTCTGGCCCACCAAATCTGGATAGTGAAGCAGCTTTTGCGCATTCGGGTAATGCACAGTGCTCCCACTTTTTTTTGCTCTACTGTGACCTGTGCAGGGGCATGCGTCCACCTGTAGTCCTCTGGCTGCGCTGGTCTGTGCTGTGGTCGGGGTTAGCTACGGTGTTACTGGAATATCGTGCTGCGGGTTGAGGTCTATCGCCCTAAAAGACTCTAGCATGACGTCCCATTCCATGGAGATGGAGTGTCTGCGCAACCCCCGGGCTTCTTCTCGCCTAATTGCCGCACTTTCGGCGCTACTCCATCGAACAACCTCATCATACCATGTGGGTAGTGCAGGGGACCTCACAGATTTCCACCTCATCGTTATGGCTCTTATTGCTAATATAAGGACAAGATCCAGAAAACGAAGCTGTACTTTCTGGGCGCTCGAGCGCTTGCGGAGTCCCAACAGACATTCTTCTACATTGTCTGCGATCTGCAGGTGTGTGACCTCCGTCACCGCGCCACGTACCCCCCCCCCCCCCAATATCGTCAAGGGCGTGCCAACAGCATATGTGTGAAACCCGCCTCTACAGTCTGACAGCGCGGGCAAGGATGTTGAGTATCCAGGAACATCCGGTGTAGGCGGCATGGGGTTAAGTAGGACCTGTGCAATATCATACACTGTATGAATTAAAATTTTGCATTTCGGGACACTCTTTTGGGATGCACAAGTATACTTGCCCAAGCCTTATCAGATATATCTCGTTCAAGAGCGTCTGACCACTTTACTCTCAAATCAGTGAGGAGAGGAGGGGAGGAGGGGGGGGGGGGTTGACGCCTGAGTGCGGATACCTATATATAGCCATTTTATAAGGTGCTCCCATATAGTATAGTGTATGGACTAATTCGTGCGGTGGGGGCTCCATACACTGAGGGGCCCAGGTCTTCTTCACATAATGTATTACCATAGCATGCGTTATTTATAGGCGTCCGGGCGCCCCGGTTATGCGCATGAAGTTCCCATGATCTAGAAGTGTATTGTCACTAAATAGGGCACCCACGGTTTCTACACCCACTTCTGTCCAGGCCTGTAAGCTCTGCTTTGTGAGTCTTCCTCCAGGAATTGGAATACCCAGCAGTGGGATGTTTCCAGCGTAAGGAATAGAGTGGGGCGTGTATGTCAACACTTTCTTCCAACACTGAAGCACTGTTTTAAGTAGTGGTGGTGTACAGGGGGGAAGTTTGCTTTTCGGCAGTAACAGTGTATGAAGTGTCCCTCGGTCGATGTCCCGGGTAGTGTATCCTATTTCCTGCCCGCAGTCCAATAGGACAGCCACTGTAACTGACTGGCGTAATAATACGCTCTGAAGTCCGGCACCCCCAGCCCTCCCTTGTGTGGCTCCAGTTGTAGTTTTTTAAGGCTTACCCTCCGGCGCCCATTGCCCCATAGCAGATCCAACGGTATCATGTCTAAAGTACGGAATACAGAGGGAAGGGGGGGGGAATAATATTGGCAAGTTAGTAAAGTAGTATAACAATCGGGGAAGGACCACTATCTTGGATATGGCAACCCGTCCCATTACCGATAGCGGCAATGACGACCAAAATACGATCCTCGACCGCACGTATTGCTTTCATCAGGTTTCCATCAAGTTGATCTTCTTGTGACCTATAGATATGTATACCTAGGTATTTAAATGTGCTATGTGCCACCAGTATAAGGTACTGACTAAGATTAATGCCATTGGGCGGTCGCCTTCTTGTAAGAAAAAGGCATTCAATTTTCCTTCATTAATGGCGAGACCAGAAACCAGTTCAAAACTGGAGAAGATACTGGGAAGGGGTTCCAAGGGGCCCAAGAGGTCCCGTAGATATATAATGATGTCATCAGCATAGGCTGATATCAAGTGCGTTGTGTCGTCTATCGGAATCCCTAATGGGCCGGCCTCCTGTCGCAATTTAAGTGACAGCGGCTCTATGTCCAGCACAAATAGCTAAGGGGACAAGGGGCATCCCGGTCTCGTGCCCCCGTGCACCGTGTATTCCTGTGAGATGTGATTGCCAGTGCGTGCTCTCGCAGTAGGGCCAGTGTATAACAGAGGTACTCAGGAGGCAACCCAAACTTCTCCAGAGCTTTGAATATATAGCCCCACGTGAGAGTATCAAAAGCCCGGCACAGGTCTAGTGCTATGCAGCCAGCCTCTCCATACTCTGCAGGAGCAGTGGCCATGACAAGATGTAGCAGTCTGATATTCAACGACGTGCTACGCGCCGGCAGGAACACGCATTGATCCTTATGTATTAATGTGTGCAAGTGGGGTAGAAGTCGGTTAGCTAGGATCTTACTCAAGATCTTGTACTCTGTTGCTACGAGCGAGAGTGGGCGATAGCCCGAAAGATCTGAGCCGTCCCGGCTCGGCTTGGGGAGCGATACCACCAACACCTGCATTGTGGTATGCGGGAGGTGCCCTAGTTTTAGCGCTTTATTATATAATTCCTCCAGTTTAGGGACTAAAGCCTCAGAATAGGAGTTAAAAAATTCTATCGGCAGGCAGTCTAGGCCTGGGGCCTTATTTCGTGGAAGCCCTTTGATGGCCGCATTTATTTCCATTTTTGTAATTGGTCCCGTTAAACTTTTCTGCATCGCCGCAGTTAACTTCGGTTAAGGGAGTCCCTCCAGAAATGTGTCGATTAGCGAAGCGTCAATGTGTCTGGGCTCGCTGTATAAGGTACTATAGTAGTTGCAGAATGCGTCATTAATATCCTGCTGTGATCAGACCGTACCCAACCCTGGAACGTTAATGTTATGAATCACTGGAGGTGTAGGGTCATCCCGCAATATTCTAGCCAGCAATGTCCCCGATTTGTCAGCCTCAGTGTGTTTCAGCTGTGTGTACCTTCTATGGTCTATGACCCGGAGGGTTTCTAACAGTTCGGCATGTTGTATGCGCAGTTCCTGCAATGGGGCATGTTTGGCCGGGTCGTTTGTTGTTGCCTGATCCAGCTCGTTCATTGCGGTTTCTACCCTGACAAGGCTTTTATGTGTTTCCTGCCTGGACCCCACAGTAGCGCCCATCGCAGCACCCCTGATCACCACTTTGAGCGCATCCCGCTCTATCAGGTTAGAGGAGGCAGTGTTCCAGTTTTCTAATAAGTAGTTCGTGATAGTCGTGGACAACGTGCTGCGGAAGGGTGCGTCCTCTAGTATCTGGGGGCCATAGCTTCCATGTGGGGACTGGGGTGGGTACTCTGCCCCAATTAACGCGGATCTCCAGGGGATTATGATCGAAGGTCTTCGCTAGATATGTGGCATGAGTCACTTGTGCTGCAACGTTAAGGGAACAAACAATTCTGTCAATGCGTGTTTGTAATTGGTGGACAGGTGAGAAAAAGGAGTATTCCTTGCTTGTTGGGTACAACATTCTCCATACGTCCCCCCCCGTGCCCACCCAGTAGTCCAGCTGCCAAGGGCCTCAGCTTGCCTTACAGTACCTGCTCCGTTCAGGGGAGGGTGTGACCTGTCTAGCGATATATCCAGCACCGAATTGCAGTCGCCTCCCAGAAGCCACGGGTACATGTCCCACCCAGTCAGCACTGTGCTCAACCTGTTGAAAAACTGGTCTTGTTCAAAGTTTGGGGCATAGATGCTACCCAATACCACTGGTGAACAGTCTAGTGTCCCGCGCAGTAGTATGTATCTGCCTTGGTCATCGGTTCGTCGTTCCAACTCTATAAAGGGGACCCCATGCCTAATCCATATAGTTGCCCCTCTCGCAAAGGCCGAATAGTTAGTAGAGAAGACCTGCCCCCTCCATTTCTTGCGAACTTTGCCGGCTTCTGACTCGGTGAGGCGATTCCTGGAGGAACACTATCTGTGCCTTGCGTCCAAGTAGCTGCGCATGCACTCTGTGCCGCTTGAGCACAGAGCCTAGCCCCCCGCACATTCCAAGTGATTAAACTATAGGAGCCTAGCATAGTGGAATTGTGGTACGTGCATCAATAGCGTGGTTGCTGCGCTCCCTGGCTCAGAGCCAATCACTTACCGTGGACCAGAACCCCCAAATTCCCTCTGAATTAACAATAAACGGCTCAGCCATTGAACTATGCTGGGACAAACAAAGAACTTAAACAAACAAAGTGCTACATGTATTCGGTGCATTCGCTTTGCGGGGGTGGTCGCCAACGCCTACCATGGTTCTTTCATACAAGTAGTAGCTTGGGAGCTCTACAGAGCCCGGGGGAATGTCTCACTACTTTTCAATTGCTTGACGCCGTTAGTGTCACTTGAATAGAAAAGGTTACATTAGTCCATCTATCCTCATACCGGGCGTCAGCCGCTGCAGTGCCTCAAACAGGATCATCTAACACACTCTACAGACACAGGTGCTGACATCAAATAGTCTGCGAGCCCCCAGCGAGACCCTACTTTAAGCCAATAACATCAGTCGACATCATGAAAAATGTATAAAAGAAAGGCTACATGCAACTGGAAAAGTGTAAATCAAACATTGACTGCCGCGGTGTCCCGGTGGCAGGCCCATTGAAGCCGCACCATCTGGCTCATCCCAGCAAATCGTCCGCCGTCTGAGGTGTCACTGATGGGAACAGTGTGATACTATGGTCAGTCAGAATGGATGGTACTGTCTTCAGATGAATCAGTTGCAATCTGAAGGTTGTCTTCTCTGAAGGAGGCCGCAGCTGCAAGAGCCTCTTCCCTTCCAGATTGAACATGTTCATATGTGGGGTTAAGGGTTTGCGACTGTTTCATTCCCTTGGTATTGCGGCGGGATCTGTGACCTGAATTGCGTTTAGGACTGTTGGGCTCATCACGGATTGTGGCCCCAGAATTTGACACTGGACCCATCACTTCTATCCACTCCTCAGCATCTTCCGGGCTGTCAAAGAAGTACGCTTTTTGTTGTTGAATTTTTAGGCGGGCAGGAAACAGTGCATATTTTAATTGCAAGGCGCGTAACTTCTTTTTTACTGTTTGGAAGGAAGATCTTTGACGTTGCACAATTAGTGTATAGTCGGGGTATAGTGATACCCGATGATTTTCAAATTGGATTTGTGTCCGTTCACGTGCCTTCTGTAGCAGTATGTCCCGGTCCTTGTAATTTAGTATCTTGACTATCAAGGGTCGCGGTGGCAGTCCAGCTTTTGGTTTGCCCGTAGGGATCCGGTGGGCTCTCCACACAGAAGAAGGGCGAAAGACCCTCCGGGGCCACATGGTCGCGAAACCATTGCTCCATAAAATTGGCAGCGTTGGGGACCTCGCTGCGTTCTGGCAGACCTACGACGCGCACATTATTTCTACGGTTCCCACCTTCGATCCTGTCTTGCAGGCCATTAACCTGCTGCTGCAACAGTTGAACCTGTGTCGTATGCTCCTTTACTTGGGGTTCGACCTCCTTCAGAGTGTGGCCATGCGATTTCACCGTGTCATCGAGCTTAATGTGGTCAGCTTTGAGCAGAGTGAAGCCAGTTGTGAGCGACCCTATCTGCTGCTCAATGGCCTTTCGGGAGTCTCTGACCTCCTGTAAAATTAAGTCCAGCTTATCTTGAGGCACCTCTACGTTGGTGGGAGGAACGGAATTTGGCGAGGATGGCCGTGTAGGGTTAACTGGGTCCTCTGCAGTGTAGTAAGTGGCCGTTACTGTTTCCAGCACCTTCCCTTTGGTCCGCCCCATTGTGTGTGCCTGCACTCTCGTCCGACTGGAGATTTTTCCCCCGTATGCGAGGGTGGCGACAGGTACCGCAGCCGCCGCGTCCCCGGATGCGCACTAGTCTCCCCTGGAGAGGGTATGTTCAGGTCAGGGGGATGTAGCAAAGTCCTGGCAAATAGATCTTCGCGACTTATATTCAGGTTGGAGCGCTCTGCGTGAATGGAGGTCGGCAGTGTTGCACCACCATCAGTCGGGGTGTGAGTTCTGTACAGGTAAGTATACTACATAATTAGCCTTGTGCAAGCTACAGTGCCGCCATCATATTGATCAGACAGATCCTAGGCGGCAGCGCCCCTATCCCCTCCACCCCACACACAATATTATCGGGTGAGGTGTGCTTCACCGCCAGTCCTGCCCGGAAGATACAGTCAGTGTGCAGGTGTAGGCGGGCTTATGGGTAGGTGCAGCACTATTGCCACCCTCCACTGCATCTTCTGCAGGAGTCAATCCGGGAGCAAATAGACTAGGAACTGTGCGCACGCCTCTTTCCAGGCTATCGGACTCGCGCTCCATCAGGCCGGAGCAGCATACAGTCAAAATGGCGGGGGGAGCGGCACCGCAGACCAGCCGATCTCATGAGCTATGGCGCCTGAGGCAGGTTGTAAGTCGGCAGCTCCCCCCAGCGCTCCCCTCCTCACCTGTGTAACTCGTGGGGTCACCCTCCTGTAGTATGGTAAGTGTGTTATTATACTTCGTGTTTTAGTGGCATGTTCCTTTAATGTAGAACTTAGAAGTAGAATGTAGAATGTAGTGTTATGCCAGTGTTAGAATTATAGAGTTAGTATTGCTGTGTTGTTAAAGCTGGAGGTCGTGGGTCCTTTCTATGAATAAACCACAACTTGTGAGTTATCTTCTTGCCTCGTTTGGATTCTTTACCCAAGGGGGTCTACTACATTATTTGGCGACGATTCTAAAGGACCCACCGACAAGAAGTGTTTGCACATTACTTCCCTCCAAGGACTTTCGTTGAAACCTCCTTATGCCATTTCGAGAACTGCGCTGTCTCGCATCAAGAACGAGAATTCTGCTGTTTCTTTTTCTGAAACCACCGGTAATGTACTGTTCTTTCCTTGACTATCGCGCTAGAAGCATTTGTCTTTGCATATTGGCATCGCTTCTCTCTTTAGCGCCATCGTTTCAATCAGCATTTGTTTTAAATTGAAGTGTTATTTACAAGCTTCTGTCGAGTTACAGCTTGCATCGCCCTTCGCTTAAGCGCCTACGGCATTTTAGGCATTTTTATGGCTTTATCTTGCGCTTAAAGCCTCTTCACTTCCAACGTTTTTTTTTTTTTTTATGAGGCAACATTTGAATACTTGAATCACTGAGCACGCGCTAACCTTAGTCCTGCAGAGGCAAGGGCTTCTCCATTGTCCTTCAACAGTCTGTTGGCATTGTTCAGTCACGCTTCACGCTCGCATCTCAGCTGGAACTGCAGCCTTCTTAGTTCTTCAAAGGAATCCATTTCCCTGGCGCCTCTTGTGTATTGTACCACGTGAGCAACCCCTGACGTCACCACGCTCACCTACGTGCTGGAAGCAAGTTCTAGTTCCTTTGGAAAGCACGCAGAGCTTCTTTCATTACGCTCTGCTTTCCAGTTTCATTTTCAAGTTGCCGTTTTCAAGATTTTCTCCAATTATGGCATCATTCTAGATCGTACGAAGTCTAGAAGTAAAGCGTTCCAAGGGAAATTGGCGTATGCAGTTATTGGTATTTCCACACTTTGCATAATTTCATTATAAAAAAAAAAAAAAAAATTTTTTTTTTTTTTCTCTTTGTTTTCTTTGCTTATTGTTCATCTCAATAATTACACATCTTATACACCAGCATGGCTTCAAGTAGTAACAACGTATTGCAACCTTCCCCATTTTGGAAATCCCTGGTAAACCAGACAAACCTTGGCACAAATGGTTTAGAGTATTTGAGAACTATCTAGAGGCCATTGATGCCAGTGAGTATTCTGCGTCAAGGAAAAGAGCGCTTCTGTTTAACCATCTAGGAAATGCGGGACAAGAGATTTTTGACAACTTACCTACTGTTCAAGCACCTGTAGGCGAGGAATCATGGGATGTCTTCAAAGAGGCTTTGGCACGTTTGGGTAAACATTATGTCGACGAACCTTCCGTGATGGTAGAAAGACACAAATTCTTTAAACGGAGACAATTAGTAGATGAATCTATTGAAGATTATTTAGCTGTGTTACGTGTTTTAGCTTCTAAGTGTGTCTTTGGGAATTACTTGGACACTGCTTTGAGAGATCAATTAGTATTCAATTGCTATAACAAAAAGATACAAGAACGGATTTTGACATGCAAAAATCCGTCTCTTGATGAGGTCATGGATATAGCAAGAAGTATAGAAAGGTCTGTTGTTTCTTCAAAGATTATATCTGATGCTTCAATTTCCAGATCTTCAGACAACATAAGTATTGCTGTAGTAGAATCAAAACCTAGAACTAGCGTGAATGATACAGCTATTAATGTGGTTACTAGTAAGAATGCTTTTAGGCAGAACGTTCAGAAAAAGGTTGGAGGCACCTGTTACAGATGTGGTTCTAAATTCCACATGGGGAATTATCCTAATTGTCCTGCAAAGGGAAACGGTGCACTTATTGTAAAAAAATAGGTCATTTTTATACAGTGTGTAATGCCAGCAGAATGAAGGTCAGAGTCAATCAGTTGGACGTTAACGAAGATATTCTATCAGAAGAAATTAGTAATGTGTCATTATCAGTAGAGGTCAATATGTTAGGAGAATCAGAAAAAGGTGCAAAGGTCCAATATGCAATGTACAAATTGGTGTTATTGATCTGGGTATTATGGCAGATTCGGGATCCCCCATTACTATTTTAGCCGAAAAGACGTTTAACAGACTGTGGACTGAGAAATTACTCAAGTCGACATCTATCAACCCTAAAGCATTTGGTGAATACGATATAATAATGAAGGGTTATTTTGATGATTATATTGTATTTAAGGGTAGGAGTATTGTTACCAAAATTTATGTTGCAGTCAATGGACGTGACATATTAGGGTGGCAAGACCAAGCCAAACTTGGTATAATTCTTAGACCAGGACATGCAGAACCTGTAGTTTTAGGAGATTTACCTGTTTTAGCTGTTCTAGATACCAATGAGATCGATAGTATTACTAAGAATTTACAGTTTAAATTTCCTGAGGTATTTTCTAACAAAATAGGGATGATTAAGAATTTTCAGCATACTATTGTTTTAAAAAAAAATGCCATTCCTGTGATACAGAAGGTTAGACCTGTTCCACTATCTGCCAGGGAAGATCTCAAAAAGCTACTTGATGAAATGTGCGCTCAAGAAATCATCAAACAGGTAGAGTCCTCAGAGTGGGTTTCGGCGGCCGTTGTCGCACGAAAAAGCTCAGGGTCTATACGTCTATGTGCGGACTTAAGAGTTCTCAACAGAAACATTCTTGTAGACTGTCATCCCCTTCCAAGAATTCATGAATTATTGGCTAAGTTAGGTGGTAGTAGGTATTTTTCAACCATAGATTTACGTTCTGCGTATCATCAGATACCTTTGTCTGAAGATTCACAACACTTAACCACGTTTGTAACACCCTTTGGTGTTTTTCAATATATGCGGATGCCGTTTGGTTTGGCATCCGCTGCTAGTGTTTTTCAACGCTTAATGGATCAGATGTTTGGTCAACAATTGGGCATACAGGCTTTTCAGGATGACATTTTAGTTCACACTGAGACTTTGGAGCAACATTTTGCATTACTGGATGATGTATTAAGCAAGTTGAGGTCTCAGGGTATGACTATTAATATAGACAAGTGCAAGTTTATTGCCCAGGATGTGAATTATTTGGGACATAATATCTCTAAGGATGGCATTAAACCTAAATTATCTTTATTAAAGGTATAAATGAGGTTTCCACTCCCAATGACAAGGACTCGCTTAGAGCCTTCCTGGGACTTAGCGAATATTACGCAAGATTTGTACAAGGTTATGCAGTCATTGTGCAACCTTTAAGAAATCTGTTGAAAAAGAACATCAAGTTTGTGTGGTCCGAAGAGTGCCAAAAGGTCTTTCAAGCAGTTAAAAAGTTAATCATTACAGCTCCAGCTATAAGATCTTTTACTCAGGGTGCCAAGTGTACTATTACTGTAGATGCTAGCGCTAAAGGTTTGGGTGCTGTCTTAAGCCAAGAAATAAATGGTCGCGAGTATACCATAGCGTTCGCATCACGAACTCTCAGCGATGCCGAAAAGAATTACAGTACTATTGAGCGTGAGGCACTGGCTTGCTCGTGGGCCTCTGAGAAGTTCAAAATGTATATTTGGGGTACCAAATATGAATTGCACACTGATCACAAACCATTAATATACATGTTAGGAGATAGTTGTTCCAACAAGGCATCTTCAAGACTCATTAGGCTCCTATCACGATTACAAGAATTTAATTTTGATATAAAGTATATTCCTGGTGGCAAAAATGTGAGAGCTGACTGTCTATCACGTTTACCTGTCATCGGGGATATTGTTTGTGACAATGAGAAGAGTAGGGAGGATTTGGAGTATGTGTTCACAGTTAATGATATTAATGAGATATTTAAAATAACTGAAGAGGAATGGTTGAAGTGTTGTGATCAAGATGAGTGTATGGCACGAGTGAAGAAGTTTCTAGTTGAGGGTTGGCCAAACGATAGAAGCTTGAATTCAGATTTGAGAAATTTTTGTCAGGTAGCTGCTGAGTTGTCAGTGGTCAATGGTTTATTACTGAGACAAGATTTATTTATTCCCCCTAGTGGTCTTAGGTCCAAAATTGTTGCCTTAGCTCACGAGGGACATCTAGGTATTTCTGCCACTTCCAAGAAGATTAAACAGATGTACTGGTGGCCTGGTATAGATGGCCAAGTTAGAAGATTTGTGGAAAGTTGTGCTGATTGTTTGTGTTCTGACAAACATTGGAAAACTAGTACCTTACCTTTACACCCTGTGGTGTGGCCAAACAATGCATGGGAGAAAATAGGTCTTGATTTTACTGGTCCTTTCAATGCATTAGGGGAGAACAGTAGATTCTTGATTGTAGCCATTGACTATTATTCGAAGTGGATATACTTTGCTTTTGTGAAATGTGCTGATTTGTGTTCTGTTATTGCATTTCTTCAGAAATTGTTCAATATAGAAGGAAAAGTGAAGGAAATTGTTACGGATAATGGATCTCATTTTGTTTCTGAGGAGTTCAGCAAATTTCTCAGCAAACATGATGTTAGACATAATAGAGTACCAGTTTATAGTCCAGCGTCTAATGGTTTAGTGGAAAGAGCTAACAGATTATTGAAAGAAGGTGTCCAAACTGCGGTGGCCAATAAGTTGGATATTGCAGAATATTTGCATTTTAAAGTATGGAATTATAATATAACTCCACAAAGCACTACGGATGTGGCTCCTTTTGTTCTGTTGAGGGGTCGGAAACCGATTTCTGCAATTAGTCCCACGTGGTTACTGGATAAAGTTGATTTGCACCACAATATAGATTTGAAAGAAGTGCGTAGTCATGTTAAAGAGAAACAGGAAGCATATAAGTGTTATTATGATAAAAGAATGCATGTTAAAGAAGGATTGCTTAGTACGGGCGATTGGGTTTTAGTAAGAAAGCCTAAGAAAGTGTGTAAGGGACAATCGAAGTTTTCTGGACCAGTGAAAGTTTTAAAGATTACCAATACCGCTGTTTTGTTGCATGGAAAAGGATGGTGGAACAGGAATGCATTGGTGAAAGTCACTAAAGAGCAGGCAAAGATTATTTTACAAAGAATTGGTTCGGGGAATGGGCAGGAGAGTCGTGATTGGTATGATTTAGTCACTCTGACACAAGAAGGAGACAATGGAGGAGAACAATGGACTCAAGAGTAATTTAAGTGGAGGTGATGGTTTGGATGTGGGCCCAAGGTGTAGTGCTGGTGTCATTTCGGGTCCTGGGGGTGATAATGTGACTAGTTTCAGTCCCAGTCTGAGATCATCTTTCACTTCCGAATCAAGAGCCATTTCAGGAGCTAGATGTGACAATGTATCAAGGTCCAGTTCTAGACTGAGGTCAGCTCCCAGTTACTCCAAGGATTATGTATATTATTAATGATGTATAGTTCTTGCATAAGTTGTATTCACACTATGATACGTTTACGTATTTTTTTTTTTTTTTTTGTTTTTTTTGTTGGGGTTTTTCTCTTTGCTTTTATATATAGGAAGGGGGTGTGTAGTATGGTAAGTGTGTTATTATACTTCGTGTTTTAGTGGCATGTTCCTTTAATGTAGAACTTAGAAGTAGAATGTAGAATGTAGTGTTATGCCAGTGTTAGAATTATAGAGTTAGTATTGCTGTGTTGTTAAAGCTGGAGGTCGTGGGTCCTTTCTATGAATAAACCACAACTTGTGAGTTATCTTCTTGCCTCGTTTGGATTCTTTACCCAAGGGGGTCTACTACACCTCCTCAACCGGGTGTCCCGCTGCCAGTGCTCAGCAGCAGATGGAGCTCAGAGGTCAGTCACGCCGAATCTCCAGGGGCATGCGACACAGCAGGGAGGGGAGGCAAGACCCTGCACTTCGCCGCTGCGGTCGCTGCGTCACCAGGCCAGGCACCCTCTCAGCAGTGGGCCCAGACTGGCGCCTCGTCCCGGGGTGTCCCAGGCAGCGTGCATAAATTACGCTTGCGGGTCGGACCAGTCCTACCGTTCCTCCGGTCACGTCCGCTCAGGTCCGACAGGCCCACCGCTGCTATTGGGCCGTCCACGCAGGCAGGTAGTCCGCTGATCTCTCCCTTGGAGTATGCTGGGGCAAGGCTCTGTCCGATTAGG
The DNA here is from genome assembly GCA_963921515.1 of Calotriton arnoldi. Classification (NCBI taxonomy): domain Eukaryota; kingdom Metazoa; phylum Chordata; class Amphibia; order Caudata; family Salamandridae; genus Calotriton; species Calotriton arnoldi. Next base: position 782,165 of record CAWUFW010002134.1, on the reverse strand, counting down.
GCAACAGCAGCCCCGGGCGCCCCCCCGGTATTGGCAGCAAGTTGAGGTGGTCAGCATAGAGTACAAGCTAGTCCGCTTTTGAGGCAGCTCGCCAGAAGGCAGCCGTCCAGGCGCCACCAAAGGCTGCGGGGCTCACTCGGCAGGGCTCAGGCGACCTCGCCTTCCCCAGCGCCGTTCCGCCAAGGTCGGACTATCGAGACCGGCAACTGGAGTGCAGTCGATTCACCTGCCCCCGACCTCCGGCTCGCAGCGTCACAAGATCCAGCGATAGGCACTTCACGGCAGCACAGGCCTCCCCTCTCCAGCTAGGCGCAGCACCAGGCGAGCTCTCCCTCAAGTGTTCTCCGCGACAATGTCGGTTTTAAGGGCTGGAAGGCCAGGACAGCCTCCGCACAGGAGCGAAGCAGCGGCAGCCTGTCGATCCGAGGTCCGATGCGGCTCTAGGTGCACCGGCGTGACAGTATTAATATCCCCGGGCTCCGGAGCCTCTTCAATCCGTACCCGCCATGTTAGGCGGTTAGCCACGCCCCCCCCCCCCATGGTCTGCTCTTCAGACACAATCTTCTGCGCCCGTTGATTGTACTGGTTGGGGAGATGTCCCCATTTCCTCCCCTTGGGCACGGTCATACCTCTCCAACAGCCCTACAGAACTGGCAACATGCCAATGAGCCGCAGATTGCGAGGCAACTCTTTTCCCCGCTGGGTCAATCTTTTTACTTTCCTTGTCTGGTGGTGGGACACCCCCACTGCCTCAAACAGTAGCCTGTTTGCGGGCACCATGCACCACCGAGACTGGTGGGAGCTGGTCTCTAATGTAGGGTGGGGGTCAGATGGTGAGGGCTTCCTCCCCCCCCCCCCCAGACCCTCGGGGTGCCAACTCGGGCCTTGACTGGGTCCTTAAACACCTCCTGCATAGGCTTAAGCATGCCCTTAAACGTAGGCAAGAACTGGGTGGCATGCTGCATGTGGAAGAGCATTTCCACCAAGAAGTCCTTCTCTTCAATTTGAATGACCTCATGATATGAGGTGGTATCGTCAGGAGGGCAAGGTTTGGCAGGGTACAGGTTAGGGTTGTTGGCAACCCCATAATCATCCCAGGGGTCACCCTGGGGTTCCTGGTCATACGGAACATCATGGGGATTCAAGGGTGGAGGGCTTCCCTCCCCATAAGATAAATGCCTAGACATTGTGGCGAAGAGGTTGGGCGACCCTGTGATAGGGGAGGGGGAGGAAGAGGCAGCGGTGGTGGTGGTGGAGCACATGATAGAAGAGCACGCCTTAGGGGCAGCGGGCTGGTGCCCCCATCTAGATGTTTTTTCTGCTTTGGAGGCTGTGGGGGTTCCAACACCAGTTGCTCCTCAAAAATGAGCGGTCTCTTGCAAGCGAAAGTCTGCTGCACTTGTGGAGGGGAAAAAAATAGCAGTCAATGCAGAGTCCAACTCCTCCTGAAAGCGGTGTAAGTTGGGAGCCGGGCTGTGGATAGGTGACTGCGTGCAGAGGTCTGTTTTGGCTTTGAGGCCGTTTGATGTCAATCAGTGTTTCGGCTCCAAGGAGTCCTTCGGAGCAGAGCAACCAGAGAGCATCGATGGAGCCGTCAGCGTGGAGGCAGGCTGAGTCTTATGTGCCAGAGTTGGAGGCAGAGTAGTCTCCGAAGCATAGGTCAGTGCCAGCCATGGCTAGGAGGCAGTGGCGGGCAGAAGGCTGTGTCCCCGGATGTTGGCTCGATGCCCGGCCCCCAGAGGGGCAGTGATTGCCTTGGTGTTTACTGGTACTCACAGCAGTCATCTTCTGACACTGGGCTGTGGTCAGCTGCAGTCTGGGATCTCTGAGGCGATTCGGGTTCCAGGCTGGAGGTCGAAGCCTGTTCGGTGTAGACAACTCCCTCGACATCTTTCCCGAAGATGTTGGGGCATCATCGCCACGATGTTGCTCCATGGCATGCCAAGCGAGTCAACGGTCATGATGATTTTGAATGGTCTTTTTTGACCGGAACGCGAGGCAGGCGGAGCTGGAGGCCTCATTATGCTCTGGGGAAAGACAGAGGTTGCAGAGCGAGTGTTGATCTGTCTACAAGTGCTCTGAATGGCACGGTGGACAGTATCCAAAAGATGTCTTTTTAATCACGTGGTTAACACACAAGAGCATGAGGCCCTGTACAGGGCATCAATGCGGATCGATGGAGGGACCACGATGTTGAGAAGAAACGTAGGTGCACCAAAGTATTGTTCAAAGGCTACCAGGAACAAAGAATTTGAGAGGCCAACTTAGAGCCCAGGCGAAGCATGCCCCACCCGACCGGCAGAAGAAAACAATCGAAATATGGAGTAGATGCCCATGTGCATTACTAGCTAAGGGAGGCGTTAGTAAACCTTGTGACTCGAGAAGCTTCTTGAAAGAAAAACGAGTTGTACAAGTCAGAGTTCAACACTAGATGGAAGGAGTATGCAGAGCATGTGAATTTACAGCTACACATGCCACGAACATGTTTTTGTGTTCTGATGAAGGTGGTCACTTGAATTGCTTGACAGCAAAACATGGTCCCACATGAGCCCAATGAAAGGAGTAACGTAGAGGGCACATTAAGAGAAACAAGCATTGGTAATGCATCGGTTTCGCCTATGTAATGAATAAAGAGCTATTTTCATCAATCATCGTCTGGGAGAAGGAAAGAACTCCCTGACAGATAACACAGGAGTGGAGAGGATGTGGCGCAGCGGACAGAGCTGGTGACTCAACAGCTGGGGATCCTGGTTCGAGTCTCGGCGGCACCGTGCAACATCCTGTGATTCTATGCAAATCACTTGATCTTTCCGGGTGATAAATTGTTTTATAAATATGCTGCAGGAGTAAAAGGCAAAACTTTATGAAAATATAGTTCCACCAAAGTGGATGTTAACAGTATTTTGGTGGCGGGAAACTGATAAGAGAAGCAGACAAGGAACAAGCATTGGTAAATGCAGGAAAATATGCTACAGCCAAATGAAATGGCAGAAAGGTAAGTGGCACGAACAGGAACCAATGAGAAGCCAGGAAAGAGAGGAGGCGCTTTTAAAAATAGATTTCTCAAGCACAGCGCAAGCGCTGTGCAGGCGAAACCTAAAAAGAGGGGATTAAGAGTTATGCACTTTAACGGTTTAATTTTTTAGGGACTTATTTTTATATTAAAAAAGGGACTATGCGTTTGTATGAATGTATCAGGTTGAATGAGTGTGAAAGGCAGTTAAAAGGGCATTGGCATGAGTAGTGTAGCTTGAATGCAAAAAAATATTAGAAAATGAATAAAAGGTATTTTTTCTATAGATAGATTAATCTGTATCATTTATGATACAGATTGATCTATATAAAGATATTATTTCAATTGTTTGACTTGACGGATTTGAAGAAATATAAATAATTACATAATTTATCCATTTTTGATACCTCCCCATGCATATGATTAGTTATGATTTAAAAAAAAAAAAAAAAAGGAATATAGGTCAGGAAGGTTATTCTACATTTGTCGTGCTTGTATTACCCCTTTCCTGCGACCTGTTCAGTTATCAAGCAGGAATACTGCTTATTTATGTTATAAATCCGCATCCGGTCACACAACAATCAGAATCTCCAATTCCAATCAAGGGACAAGTGACAAACCTAGGATACATTAGCAAGCAGCGCAGGCCTTTGATTACAACTCAGGCAAAATTATTATACGCATAACTCAACTAATGAGGCCCCTCTACCAAACCATGCAACGTGACCAGAAACAATTCTTTGCATATGAATTCAAGGATCTGACAGACCGTACACAGTCTTAGAGCTGGGCCAGAAAGCAAACCCAAAACACATCACATGACAACAATATCCTGTCTGCAAGTGAAGCCTCCAAATTGTATGCAAAGGCACTCCCTGACAAAAACCAGTGCTATGTGGCCATAATATTGGAAGACTGTGTAATACAAACAACAATAATACATGACTACGTTTTTTCAAAGGGCAGACCTATGTTATGTTCCAATCCCATTTTATGCTGGGAGGCTTTCGTATGAGAAAGAGGAGGGTGGGGTGAGACAGAAGGAAAGACAATGGGACAAAGGACTACGTTGCAAATCATCAATGCTACTGCACCGGCTTCATGGCACACCCATCTCCTACACCAATGTGCTGGGAGCACCATGAACGGATGTTGCTTTGAAGCAGCCAGCAGCAGCCTTTTTTGCTAGGGTGCTATTTCCTTCTCTGAACAATTATGTTTCATTTCTTTAGACCGTATGTTACAGACTTCAGTAAAGAAAAACACACAGTATTAAACTTTTAATATCAAATCAGGACATTTCGCAGGAGAAAATTACAAAAAAAGCACCAAAAAGTTTCATAAAATCAGGTTTTTAGAGTTTGGCGATCCAACCTCATACGTGTCAAAGTTTTTGAAAGGTTGGAAAATTGATGCAGATACCTTTTGAAACCAAAGGGGTTTCCTGAGAAGGCATCTGTAAAAAAAGATATTTTGGTATAAAGGGCTCTAGAAAACCAGGCGATATGAATCTTGCGCTTTCTCAAAGTCTTTAAGATGCCCCAGCAGCACAGTTTCTTTAGGGAGAGAATGATGTGGCGAACGCCGCTTCTTCCTCATGGCTCGTTCCCGTTGACACTTCGTTGCTGGTCCAGCCGGCCTTTCCGTAGCATCTCCATCTGTTTGGCCCTGAGCCACCTCTCTCGCGACAGCGTGGTCTGACCTGCACTCAGGGACAGCAGCCTAGGCAAAAACAGCAGTTCAATTAACCGGCAGACCTTTCGCAATGATGAATCCAACCCTCACTACAGGACTTTTGCAAATACAATAGCTCTATCCCTCTTGTAGGACTCCTGGTACGAAACCTTACAAATAACTTGCACTTTGAGTCCATGGCAAAAAAAACTAATACCAGTGTTAGTCTGAAGTCAGGTCTACACAGTCCCAGCATCCTACAAGTCATTGCACAGAGAGTGCCTTTGCTCTGCAAAGGACCAATTTTCTTTGGATAGGTTTGGTAAATCTAGTAAACAGTCAACAGGAAGCGATCTTTTGCAGTGCAGTTAAGAAGTCTTAATGATTCGACAAGTGTTTAATGGGCCATTTAGACTGTCTGTTTCAAGTGATGGGTTACTACACGAGGCTGGCTTTTAAACTGCAAATCAATCAAACTTACACCAAGTGTACAATTGATAGGGTTCAATATGTGCATATTATTCAAGAAAAAAATTATCGAAGCCCTTTTTTTAGCCGTACTGCATGGCTTGCTTAAAAAGACCAATTTAAAATTATATGGCCAACACAGCCTCACTTCTGTCACTTGAAGACTAGAGTGCAGTGCTCGAGACCAAGAATCCATTCTCACTAAAGTGAACTAATTATTTTATTCAAAAGTGACTCGACTGTCCCATGCCCTAAATCTCCACCATTTTGCAGACCCAGAACTCACATTATCATGAACCAGTAATATGTGGAGGCTAGATTTCACCCGACTGTCATCTGCATTGTTCAAAGAGGCAGACCACACCAGACATGTAGCGTTCAAATGTGTGAATTTGGAGCAACACCAGATCGCACTCCGCGTACATCAGATCACCCCCCCATGGAACTTAAGACACATCCCTGCCATACGTGTAGACTTCTTAACTTACCTGGCAACAACCAGCATTCTGTGGAGGTCATCAGCTGTGATACTCTGGGGGTCGTACTTTCGCATTTCTACAAAATCATCCTCCACAGCCTGCAACAAGACCAACAATATAATTAATGACTCCGGATAGCGAGGAAACAAAATTACAGAGTGCCATGGGGTGCAACCCTTGGCTCAAACTGTATAAACAAAAGGCTGTTGTGTCTTGGTACAACCTACTTCTACCCCTATTTCTGAAATATACATCCAAGTATTCACCAAATGAGGGGTCATATACTGTAGTCTACAGTGCAGTGTTCCCTGGTCTCAGACCAGCCCTGTGGTGAAACTTTGGTAAAGTTTAGGAATCATATATTTGACATACTGCTGCTTTAACAGACCGTGTGGAGGAATCCATAGGCCCATTTTAAGCCTCACTCACCTTAGTCACCTCATCAGATATGTTGTAATCCATCAACCGCAATAAGCTGACATACATGCGGAACTTATTCAGCGTGGACGGCAGCACAGCTGCCAGAAGACTGACCATGTACTCTTCCATGTTGGGTGGGATAATCTGTGGCTGGAGATGTACCTGGCAGTCAGACTTCAAAAGAGAAAAATGCTCATTAATATTAAAATATACATCAATCTTTAATGACAAGTGTCAATAACCAGGCACCCTACCAAGCAGAATACATTCACTTCGGTGGCACACAAGGGAACTTCGAGCACTCTGCCCACTCTTTGAGCTGGTATCATTTGGAAGGGTGACTGGACAGCTGTAGGAATGAACCACCCTTGAGGAAAGATCTGCATGGCACTCTCTACTATAGTCACCAGACTCTTACATGAGCCCCATAAAGCTGCTCTTACAATACAAGTAATGATCCCCTTGATACCACATTAGTGGCAGCTGTGAGCTATACAAATTCTAAATAACATTACATTATCAATGCATTTTCTTCTCCTTATGCTCTCCCTAGCTACATATGTACATTTCGGGCCCATCCTTTGCTACTAGTCCCAAGGAGAAATCATTCATTGCCAGCGCTGTAGTGCTGCTCTGGGAGTAGATCAGGAGGCCATTTAAGATTAGGCAAAAAAAAAAAAAAAAATCACCACACCAATTTCCACAATAGATCTTCCAAGCCTTAAAAGTCAGCTTTCTCTTACTTGCAGAAATGTGCCTGAAAAAGTATTACATTTAAAACGTTCCTGCCACCTGGAACAAGAAGCATAAATGCTGCCAACAATGTGGTCCTTTTTGCCCCACATTCCCAGCTTGAGATAACCCTGGCATACCGGCAGAAGAGATTTGCCCTCAGACGTGATCAGCACATTCACGTTACTCTGGAATTCCATCCGGTGGAAGCTGAAGTCATAGTCCACTTTTTGCCATGTGATGAGGTTTCCCAGTGCTGTCAAGTTGTGCACCCCTGGAAAAAGAACAGAAGCATTAACGTCAGTCACCTGGACAGATTTCAACCTAAAAGGACGACACAAAGCAGTAAAGAGCTCTGTGGCCTTTGTCAGCTTTTCAGACAAACTCTTGCAGCTTCAATCCTCCACAGAATGTCACCAACAAAGCAGCTCCAAACACCCTCTTACTAATGACAAGACCAGCTGTGTACTTTCAAAAATACAGTTATTGGTTTCTCCATAGATTCATTACTGACCATGGAACCTGCAGGTCTTCCAACATTCTAATAACGTGTTCCGGTGGATGGCCACCAATCAGTGAATGGCCGAGAGCCCAATATTTCCATTTCTGTCCATGGCCAAGAGCCCAATATTTTGATTTCTGTCCATGGGCAAGAGCCCAATATTTTAATTTCTCTCCGTGGCCAAGAGCCCAATATTTCCATTTCTTACCGTGGACAAGAGCCCAATATTTGCAGTTCTGTCCATGTATTTGGCGTAACGTTTCAGACTCTGAATACTTCTATTATTTGGAATGTCTGGCTTAATGTTTAGTATTCAGGTCTAACGCTGATGCACAATTAGACACCTTAGGTGACATGCGGATATTCCTCATCTTGGGAGATCAATTACAGAATCAGCAAACCACATTTAAATGCAATTTTGTATTTTCAAATTAATTTGGTATTAGTGTCATTGACAGCTTTTGCTGACGTTTAACTATTAAATCCATTTTCAAGAAATTGATGTTTTCTCTGTTCCTCCTGCATGCGTTGGAGGCAAGTCTGTACAAAAGCTTTTGTAACTGGGCAAATAATGGGAGCACCATGTTACCCCTGTCGAGAATTGAATATTGATCAAGAGTAGTTTCCCTGGAACAAGCTACCGCCTCTGGATACCATGTGAGCGGAGCATGGAGACTCCTACCTATATCCTGGAGGTTGAATTGATCTAATATTCATGCATCATATCAATTGTAAACGGGTACGGCTGTGTGGACATTTTGCTCAGAATGTTTACACAAGGCCGGATTCAGCTTCAGGTTATCAAATATATAACAAAAAATTCTGACAGTGCACTGAGGCCTGCTAACCAGACCTCAGTGCCAGTGCTCCTTCCTTAAAAGAAAGTGAATGCTGATTGTTTCACAATTTCTAAGGATTTTAACACCCCTGCAAGTCCCTAGAAAATAGTACCCCAGGTACCTAGTGTATGGGTACTAAAGAGGATCCCTAAGGGCTGCAGCATATCTTAGGCTACCCTAAAGGCCCCCACACAAATTGCACACAGACTGCCATTGCAGACTGCATGACATGGTGCAAACCATGTTTGAAAACACAACATGGCACACTCCTGTGTGCCATGCCAAAGACACTGCAGGGGCTATATGCAAGTCACCCCTTCAGCAGGCCTTGGAGCCCTAAGGCAGGGTGCATTATAGCACGTGATGACATATCTGCATGAGCAGATATGCCCCCTGTAATGTCTAGCTGCACTGCTGGATATTACAAGTGCAAAAGAAACAATTGATGGACGGAATGCTGGACAATGCAAACATTCACCCCCAGTCACAAGGATCTGGGTTAAATCCATCATTCTTTTGCTCACCACACCACCCCAGTTTGGACCCAGCCATATGCAAATCAGTCTTGACCCTGTTCCTTGTGGGAACAGTCCAGCCCGAACTGCCAAGCCAGGTCCTCCCTGGACCAGAAACAAGCATCCTAGGACCGGTTTCAGGGCATCACCCTTCTTCAGCCAGGCTAGCTTGAATCCAGTGGTGTAGTGAGCACGGGACCCACGTCTGGGCATACCCTTCCCACTTAGGGCGACAAATGCAAAAGAAACAATTGATGGACGGAATGCTGGACAATGCAAACATTCACCCCCAGTCACAAGGATCTGGGTTAAATCCATCATTCTTTTGCTCACCACACCACCCCAGTTTGGACCCAGTCATATGCAAATCAGTCTTGACCCTGTTCCTTGTGGGAACAGTCCAGCCCGAACTGCCAAGCCAGGTCCTCCCTGGACCAGAAACAAGCATCCTAGGACCGGTTTCAGGGCATCACCCTTCTTCAGCCAGGCTAGCTTGAATCCAGTGGTGTAGTGAGCACGGGACCCACGTCTGGGCATACCCTTCCCACTTAGGGCGACAAATGCAAAAGAAACAATTGATGGACGGAATGCTGGACAATGCAAACATTCACCCCCAGTCACAAGGATCTGGGTTAAATCCATCATTCTTTTGCTCACCACACCACCCCAGTTTGGACCCAGCCATATGCAAATCAGTCTTGACCCTGTTCCTTGTGGGAACAGTCCAGCCCGAACTGCCAAGCCAGGTCCTCCCTGGACCAGAAACAAGCATCCTAGGACCGGTTTCAGGGCATCACCCTTCTTCAGCCAGGCTAGCTTGAATCCAGTGGTGTAGTGAGCACGGGACCCACGTCTGGGCATACCCTTCCCACTTAGGGCGACAAATGCAAAAGAAACAATTGATGGACGGAATGCTGGACAATGCAAACATTCACCCCCAGTCACAAGGATCTGGGTTAAATCCATCATTCTTTTGCTCACCACACCACCCCAGTTTGGACCCAGCCATATGCAAATCAGTCTTGACCCTGTTCCTTGTGGGAACAGTCCAGCCCGAACTGCCAAGCCAGGTCCTCCCTGGACCAGAAACAAGCATCCTAGGACCGGTTTCAAGTGAGCAGGGAAGCAATCTTAAGGTATGTACTGGGCAAATCGAGTTTTCCAGCTACATAATGGCTTCACTGAAACCTATGGTGTTCAGTATCAAAACCCTCGTATAAATAAACCCCCACCGATTCCAGTGCTGGATTTATTAATACCTGCACCCGGATGGTACCTTAGAGGTACCCCCATGAAACCTTCTAGTCCTCTAATGTGCTGGCTGACTGGTTCTGTCCAGCCTGCCACAACAGACTAGTTTCTGACCCCCTAGGAGGTGAACACCCCGCTCTAAGAGGTCAGAAACAATGCCTGCTATGGCAGGAGGTGTTTACACCTCCTCCAGCAGGATAGCTAGTAAATTAGCATGTCAAGGCAAGGAGCTTCAAAGAACACACCGCCTTTGATATGTGAACCTGGCTTTCCCAAGACCTGGGAGATGCCACCCCCTGCCCCGAGGCCCATTTGGCACCAGGACAGGCAGAAAATTGGCTATGCAAGGAGGCTGGTCGCACCTCCACGCTAGTCACATGCCTAGAATGGTCCACCTGAGATGAACACAAAAATTAGGATTTCACCATCTTGGTTTTTGGTGGAATTAGGAACTCTGGGACAGGATGATGCCCACTTCCCACAGGGAGTGGTCATCAAGAGTGTGTAGTGGCCCCAGGGGTACGTAGCCCATTGGCTACTACCCTTCACTCCTCTTAATGCCCCTAAATTGAGTATTTAGGTGGCCCGACACCAGAAAATCAGATTGGACTACTGGGAACCGAGGAAGAAAGAAGAAGAACCGAAGAGAGCGAGAACTGAAGACCTACCCAAAGATTGGCATACAATCCTGCCAGGCTGCTTGCACTTCGACTATCACTGGGAACGACTTTGCCAAAAGCTGGACATCCTCCCCAAACCCTTGGAGGGCTGCCCACCACCTCAATAATTGGGAACGATCTCCCTTGGAGTAGAGGAGCTGCTCCCCAGAGTCTGCAGGCACCGCAAAACATCTGCTGGTCCACTGTGTTGCTAGCCATCGGGCTCACCAAAGGAGCAGCGCGACAGGAGAAAGGCCTTCGTGCTCTAGGAGGTCATATCTGTCTCAGGAGCCGCCCAGCGCCAATACCCTGGGTACCGGAGCAGTTGCAGCAACCAAGGATTGTTGGTGGTCTAGTCAAGACTCCAACAACACGAAGCATTACCTACCATCCAGGGACGTCAGGATCCACCAGGCCAGCCCGGAGAGTGGCCCTGCTGCCCAGTTTCCCTCTTCACCAGGTCACCAAGACCCAGAGTGAGCCTTTGACCAACGGGGACCCGATGCCTCAAAGCACCCCTGCTCCACAGCCCGAGTTCAAGGGAGGCGACTGTGCCAACATGGTCCTAAAACGTTCAGGAGCTGAGCCCGCCATTGGGTCTGGCCAGACTGGTTCCCCCAGTTGCCACCTGAAGCCTCTTTCTGCAGGGACAGAGAACCAAGAGAGTCTTCAACAGCGTGACCCTCCGGACAAAGCCCCACTACACCAGAGCCCCCAGCCAGAGATCGAATAGACTGACGGTGTCCCTGTGTGCCCAAGAACCTCAAGACTGGAGCCCCCATGTGGGTTCAACCAGACTGGCCCTCTAGTCCCTGCTTGTAGCCTCTTTGCAACAGGACTGTGTCCCATTGACTTTAACCGGGCACCCGATGCCGAAAAGCACCTCTGCACCGGGACGCCCCAGAGCGGACCAAGGTGACCTGTTGGTGCTGCCATGGACCCTGCCCCATACTTACCTTAAGTCCAGAAGAACAGTCCTGTAAGTCGTTGACAAGTGACCGTATGCAGTACATGTTTTCCTCCATAGGATAACATTACTGCTTTAAAGATACAAATACAGTGCATTTTCAATTTCTTGAAAAATCACTCTCTCGAAAAGTACTTACCCAATCATGAAGTTCTTGGTGCTAAAAAATATATATAAAATAAGTTATTTTTCTAAATTGGTATGGATCTCCTTTTTGAATGTGTGCATCATTTATTGACTGTCTGTGCAACAAATGTCTAACACTCAACTTTGAGAAGGCGAATGCTGCTCCACCTCACTACCCCCAAATAGAGCACCTTGAGATTTCTAGAACAAGCCCTATTGTCCACGTATACAGGGATACCTGGACTCATTACACAGCATACCTCTTTTTGGCTTACTATATAAAGACACAGCAAACACAATAAGATGAACGGAGCGTTTAAGCTTTTCAGACACTCGCCCCCAGTCACTATTAGATCTGGGTTGAATCCAACATCGTTCTTTTGCTCACTTCGCCACCCCAGTTCAGACCCAGCCATATGCAAATCAGTCTTGACCCCGTTTCTCATGGGAACAGTCCAGCCCAAACTACTAAGCCAGCTCGGTCCCACGATGCTGGTTTCTGGTCAAGGGAGGCTTGGTAGTTCGGGCTGGACTGTTCCGATGAGGAACCAGGGTGAAGACTGATTTGCATATGGCTCAGTCTGAACTGGGGTGGCGAATGATGGAGGATTTAACCCAGATCAAATAGTGACTGCGGGTGAGTGTCTGAAAAGTTTCAGCGCTTCGTCCATCATCCTATTGTGTTTGCTTTGTTCGCCATAAGTTGGTAAGCTATGCCCAGACGTGGGTCCCTTGCTCACTTTGCCAATGGATTCAAGCTAGCCTGGCTGATGAGGGGATGTTACCCTGAAACCGGTCTCAGGATGCTAGTTTCCGGTCCATAGGGCATGAATGCACTCTATGTGGAGGTGGCATGGTCTTAAATAGCGTCAGTATGGCTTTCCAGAACAGCTGCATCTGTGAGCACTGCAGTATTCCTAGTTTTTGCCCTCAGACGCGCCCCAAGGGCAGCATTTTCTGCCATTCAAAATACTACTTTTCAACCATTTCTAAAAATACTTTGGGGATTTATAGGTTTTCCCAAAATATTCCTGGACTGGAGTTGGAATACTAAATAAGCCTCCTGGAATTTTTGGGGGTAAGTTGCTCTTTCCCCAGATATACTTGGACTGGAGTTAGATTAGTAATTTTGACCTCATAGTGTCTGCCTCGCCCACTGCTGACCTGAAGGCGACAATTGCTAAGGCTGCTCCGGCGCATGGTGACCAGGTTGAGAGTCAGGTTCTTTGAGTGCGGACTGCAAAAATTTTCCTTGAAGCAGGAGTGTCTGGACGGTAACTAGTCTTCCTTGTGTTGGTAGAAAGTCTTGTCTCTAGTCTTTGACTTACTTGAGGACAGCGACTGAGTGGGAGCATCCCCACTTGGAGCAAGTTTGCTGCTTGGAGCACAACCTGCCCAGTTTCTTGTGTTCAGTGGTGTGCAGCTTCACCCCCACTCCTGAGTAGCATTTTGAGTGCATCAGGGAGCATTTATCAGAAGACGGAGTCCTGCCTAGATCCTAGACACCACAGGTAGAAATCTTGTGAATTTGTATTAGACCTCTGCTTCCTGCAGTCATGGCACGGTTTGCAATTTGTGGTCTTTGGGGGAAACATTTTCTTTAGCACATTGCCTGGAAACAAATTTATTGGAGTTGGTAAACACAGACAATGAGTAGTTAGGAGCAGGGCTCCAGTTGTGCATTGTTGAGCATGGAAAGAAAGGAACTGATGTTCGCACGCAGGGGTGGTACACGATAGCGCCAGGTGGAAATTCAGAAGGTGAAGTATCTGCAGTCAGAAGTATCTCGCAGATTATCTCACTGCAGCTTACCAAATACAGAAATATGGATGAAGGAGGCACGCGGATCAATGATAGTTTGCTTTAATCTTTTATGTCTATTTTCAGAGTTAAATAATTGTATTGTTCTCCGCACAACATAAAGCAGATAAATAAAATGTATCAATAGGACACATAAGGACAATACACAATTCCCGATTATAACCAATGAAGAAATAGAGATCCAGTGTATTCTAGAATTGAATAATAAACATGACGCCCCGAAACACAAACATTACTTGTAGAGTGTAATAATACTCAAAGTAAAACATCGAAAAAAATCCAAAAACATTAGCTTATCACGAGATGTACTGCCCTGCTACGATTGCAGAACAGCTACTCCAGATCAACAAACACCGCAGTCTTGTTCCGTGTCACCCTGTAATATCTGTAGGCCATTCTTTCCCAGAAGTTCATAATTCAGTCCAGTTGTGGCACCAAAAAATATTCTAATGAAAACCACCCTCTGCCTTGCTGGGAAACCAAATGACACCATAATGGCCTTCACCCCAAAGCTGGTTTTCACATCCCTGAAGACCCTTTTCCCCAGTCAGTGTTGCATGATATAGCTCGGAGAAGAAATGTTTGTGCATCATGATCTATCATAGCTTTATCACTTTTAATTGCAGCTCTCATCACACTCTCCACTTAGCTCTCTGAAGGGTGGTAATTACAGTGCTTCCTTTGCCAATGTTGTTTCAGCTAAATTTCTGGGGGCAGCCCCCCACAACTAGCTGTAGTGACTGACTCCTCCTCCGTGTTCACCAGCTCTCCAGGTGCTGTACTCAGTTCCGCTATTAGTGACTCAGTTTGAACCACAATACCCTCGAGAAACCCGAATAGATTATCCATGTGGGTCAATTTTATCATCAGATAACACGTCTGCTTGCTTGCTGCAGCCATGTTGGGGGCTGGGGCACAGGGAGATCCTGCAGCCAAACACTCGCCTGTTTATTGTTGTTGCCGTCTTCCTTATTAAAAAATTGCCAGCTTATACAATACGCAATTCAGTTGACCCGTGCTGGTTATAGTGATGAACCAATGGTAAGGGATGCAGGCCTTATTGGTGATAGTTATGTCAGATTCCATAGGTTAGATCTGTTTATTATGAAAAGTTATAACAAAAGCAGCAGGCATGGCTTGTTGTGAAAAGCATGTGTTGAAGACAAATTCAGATAACAAAGCAAAGGACATCTTCAACTTAGTAAGGGACTTATCTAACCCCGATCGAGTAACTTACCCCAACACCCCCTCGCAGAAATTATGTGATGACCTAAACCTTTTCTTTTTAGACAAAATAAAGAAAATACAATAATCTATTGATTCTAGTCTTCAGGATATGCAAAATCTACCTGAAGATAATAATCCTAATACCATGGCCACCTTCCCTTGCTTAAACAAAGAACAACTCATGGAACTACTAAGTAAAGTAAACTCTGGCTCTACCAAAGATGTCTGCCCTCCACATATACAAAAACTCCTTTTTTCTTCCTTTTCGGAGAGTATTCTCTCCCTACTGAACTTCTCCCTCACAAGGAATTGTTCCATTAGCCTTCAAAGAAGCAGTGATTATTCTGCTCCAAAAAAAAAAAAAATACATGTGTGGACCCCCAGAGGTTGGACAACTACAGGCCTATATCTCTCCTCTCCAGCTAAAATCCTGGAGGCACATGCCGCCAAACTACTAAGTTCCTTCATAGAAGAAACCGATTTCCTGGACCCCAACCAGGCAGGCTTCCAGCCCTCCCATTCCACTGAATCAATCATCCTATCCGTCATGGACGACCTAAAAGAAAAGGCTGAGGGATGTACTCAGGCACTGATTCTACTGGATTTGTCTGCAGCGTTCGATACCGTTGATCATGGGATCTTAATGGATTAAATTGCTGCAGCGGGTCTCAGAGGTGTCGCCCTAAATTGGATGAAATCCTTCCTCAAAGACCGAAAGCAATCAGTCCGTCTGTTACCATATAGCTCTGTCATTATCAACCCGAACTGTGGGGTATCTCAGGGCTCCTCCTTGTTTCCCCATCTCTTAAATATCTATATTCGACCCCTCATATATATTCTACAACAAAAAAAGGTTAAAGTCTACAATTATGCGGATGACATGCAACTGATCTTTTCCAATCGATGACAGCTGACTCCAAGGAGTTTCTAAGGAATACCATGCTGCTCATTAGAAAGCGGATGAACTGCAACCAGTTAAAACTTAACTCTGATAAAACAGAGATCGTCATCCCCAATAACAAACTTAATCACTGGACCCCCGCTCACTGGCCAAACGAGCGTGGCTCCGAACCTACTCCCAAGAGTACAATAAAAAGTCTTGGCATACAAATCGATGCAGACCTACCCATGAAATCCCAGATAAGGTCGGTCACGTCCTCCTGCTTTCTCCAACTTAGGAAAATCAGAAGATTCTTCAGTAGAGAGGCCAGCATTCAAATTATTATCACCCTGATTCTGTCAAAAATGGACTATGCTAATGCCATCTACCAAAGTCTCCCGAGTAACCAAAAATACGGTCTACAGAGAATTCAAAACCAAGCTGCCAGAATCATTTATCAATAACCTAGGCACTGCCATATTAGGCCGCTAATGAAGGAGCTTCACTGGCTCCCAGTGGAGCAACGATCTATGTTCAAAACAGGCTGCATTTTATTTAAAGCAGTCCACAGCATAGGCCCCAAATACCTATCCTCAAGGATTCACATATATTCCCCAAAAAGCACTCTCCGGTCCGCGCAAATGAATCTATTGGTGGTCCCAAGATTCAGACGCAAATGGACAGGAGGGTCACGTTTTTCCATACAAGGACCCCAACTTTGGAATTTGCTGCCCATCACCATCAGACAAGCAACAGACTACATGTGTTTCAGGAAACAGCTGAAAACATGGCTCTTCACCCAAACATACAGTTAATCATCGGCCATTATCACTAGTGGCTTCCTAACCCAGAGCCAAGAGACCAGTTAGTGTACGTGCGCTCTATAAATCCCCCCCCCCCCAACATAACATACCATAACAAGGTAATAGGGTTTTACGGGAGGATTAGTATTACACTGTGCTAAATCCAGTATGCAGGTGTTTTGCATATGCACATACAAATACATACATAGGTTTTAGTCAGCCGTCTTCTGCCACTGGTCTGTGGGAGTGCCATTTACACACTGCTTCCATCGATGGTAGCATAAATCTAACAGGCAGTGGGCCACCTACATGTGCCATCTTCTCTATTGCCCTGTAAATTATGGCATTTGTTTCAACACACGCATGTCATTGCCAGAGCTGCTATGCCAGTACGTTAGTTTTCCATTTTCCCCTTTGGTGGTCCCCATTCACCACTTTTTTTTTATATATTTTAGAGCATATTACAGCTCTTTGGACAATGCTAAGAGGCTTTTCACTTGTCTTCCATTTCATCTATGGTATGCCTCACCCTGTGCTGCTATGGACTCTAAATCAAGCGACGATCATGGAATAGTATTTGTCTACAACAGAGGATCTTAACCTAGGGTCTTGACACCTACTTGGGGTCACAACTGTTAGGAAAATCAGATATTTACAGAATTAAATACATACATTAAGAAGCAAAACTTAAAACTGAAAACTTTAAAACATTCTGTAAAAGTAAAGGGATTGGATGTTGGAGGCAAAAAAAAATTAGTTGGTATCCTTAGCTTGATTCGTGTGAGCAGCGCAAGTACAGCAAACAGAATATAGTATGGACGATAGGTGGCCTCAATTGAAACACCCCAGATTCCAGTAATGGTTCAGCTGGAGTCCACAGAAGTCAAAAGGTTAAGAACCGCTGGTCTATAGTGTACAACTATTTAACCATTCCCAGATGGCCAGCACACTG
This sequence comes from Calotriton arnoldi, assembly GCA_963921515.1. Lineage (NCBI taxonomy): Eukaryota > Metazoa > Chordata > Amphibia > Caudata > Salamandridae > Calotriton > Calotriton arnoldi. The sequence continues at coordinate 764,837 of CAWUFW010002134.1, read as the reverse complement.
CTTCTAAACATAGTGGCTATAATGGAAGTTTAAAACAATGATACTCTATGTAGAATACCATTGCTATGCAGCCAGCTGCTGCTATGGCTAAATTTGTTACTGCAAGCATAAGCCCACCATGTTGAAGCAGCAGCACATTTCTTTCTACTTTTAATTTAACTCGCATATATTGTTGAGCTTGCTTGTGTTTTATTGTGGTTGTGCAAGTGAGCGACAGCAAGAATGGATGAAAGGATGCAGGAGTGTAAGAATGAGTAACAGAATGCAAGTACAATAACTTACTGAGTTCCTAAACCATGGTTAACCACGTTTCTCAAAGCACTGTACAATTCATGCCAAGTCCACCCACGTATATTATGCACCACCTCACCTAATGTGTCTAGCTGTCCTTGCTCCAGAGAAGTTTCATCCACCATGAGGGATGTGTTCCCAGCCAGCTGCAAGAGGCCGCTTACCAGGCGGTTGGCAGTGTAGTCTTTGCGCGGGATAAACTTCAACTCATTCATGTTCTGTATGGTCATTCGCAAATGGTAGGACTGCAAGAAAACATACAGCAAGGTGAACCTACACTCCTGACAAAGCCTTCACTTTATGGTTTTGGAGTCTATTATTTTTCCCGCAATTAGGAAGCAGCATTTGTGGATTTCTGAGAATGTGAAATGACAGATGAGGCACAAGGAAACGTGGAGCTGCTGGGGGTGGTTGTGGAAGTGGGCTTGCGCAACCTTGCTGCTGGATAGAGGGAGTGATAGGGTGGCAATGCTAGGTGTTCATCAGATAGCATGTTTGTTTTCACAGATATTTTTAGGTTTCTTGAGTAACAGCGATTACAAGATTTTCCTCACTTAGAGCACATCTTGAAGACACCAGAATTGCAACTGTCCTCGACTGAGATGATGTGCTGACTGAAAAATTATACTGTCATACCACAGAGTAGGCTTCCTTTACCTACAGGGTAAGTCCCTTACAGACAGTGCACTGAGGAGCAGCTTCTCCCAATTAAACACACCACATACCCAGTAGAGAGCTACAATGCAGGGAGCTTTTACTTGCAGAGAGCACAAACAGCATAGAAAGCTGTAGTGTAGGTTTCAGTACAATTTGCTGCCTAAGGTGAATTTTGTACTGGTAACCCTTAGTCCCCTCTTTAGCCAGACACAGCCACTTTACATCTGACTTGTAATTTCTGCTGAGTGAAGAAATAGGATGAAAAATTAAGAATTCTAGGGTGTCAATGTGTGGTTCCAACAGCACTAGACCTCTCCCCCCTCACCACGATGGCCTCCTACCAAATCTCACCTCCGAAACCTTTAAGGGGAACGCCAGTTGCAGGGGTGGAGTCTGAAGAAACAGCAACTGACGAATATCAATACAAGAAATACTTGGAGACTGTATAAATAATTCAATGTGATGATTAATATTTTCTTTGCTACTTCAACCTATTCCAAACATCACCAGGAAAGGTACACATACACTACAAGACCCCCTATGCCCCCTCCTCACACCACATCCAAATGCACCACCATGATATTTTTGTCATTCTGGTATAAAATATAACACAAAGTTAACTCGCTTTAGCCCAGTTAACTTTTTTGCCATGTTTTCTTTGCCCAAATTTTAGGAAACTCAAATTTGTCATTTCAAATAAACCCACTTTTTATTGCTTTTCTCGTTTGATTTCAAACCTTTCACCTAATTCTTTACAGACGCAGTGACATTCTGCCACACCTAAAAGAGACCAGCTTTAATATGGAAATGGATGCTTTAGGAAGCCATGTTATTCCTAGTAGCGGTACACTCTCCAACTGAACTGGCCACTAAAATACAAACATGAAGTTTATGGTACTGGAATCGCAATCTTACCGCTGGTACGAGCTGCTGAAGGACCCGGTACATGAGCTCTGTAAAGGCACTATTTCTGGGACAGCTGCTTAGGTTCAGGGTAAACTTCCCTAATGGCAGAACATCCCTGCGCGAGTACCTGTGGGAAGAAAAGGAACAACAATAAGAGAACAGGGACCTGCTCTAGTGAGACTTCAGCCTACAATATGTTCCATGCGAAGAAATCCTGAGACAAACGTATTAAAGCCCAATTCCATTAGGGCAAGCTTAGGGTGCCCTCCCTGTGGCTAAATACTCTGTGAACCCGAAATATTCCTGGGCGCTTTATATTCCTTCACAATGAAGTTTGTCAATTTGCACAGGTTGTCAGAGTTAACCAGAGTGTGCACAAGCTAATATACATCAAGATACCTTTACCGCAAGTTACTTTCCACTGTTCGATCATGTCACATTATCAACTTTTGGGAACTAGAAACTGGCTAGGGAAAGGACTACAATCTGCATTTTCACCTGGCTCATCGAATGTGATCCCACATGGTAGACACTGCCATATGGTTGAATCCCCACATTAAACCTAATCTCATCTTTTTTGTGAAAGCATAGGCAGCCCCATGGAGATAAATGCATGATCGTGAACTGTGCACACTAGTAACATAATGGAAACCATGGGCTAGGGGTGCTATAGGTACTATGCTAAGTTTCCTCTCATAGTTTGGGTAACATCACTGACTTGCAGGACAAGCATGTAGATAAAAGTTTGTATGTTTTGTTGCATTCAAATATAGAGAGATGCATCCCACGGAACTGCTGTTTGATGCTATTAAGACAATGGAAAGGCACAAATGCTGCCTTGGCTGCAGTAAAGAGATCAGTGATCCTTCTATGGATCAAAAAAGATCAGTGTGGGAGTAGCATATGGTGAGCCACAGCCATAAAAATATAGGACCCATTCCGACAGCTGCAGTTGGGATCAAATGGAGATTGAGCCATCCTTCCAGTACTACTGGAGAGATGCAGGTTGTGCAGACGTAAATATCCAAAATAGCATCCTTCATTGCAAGGAATTTAGTTTAATGCCACTCACTAAATGAATTAGTTGGATGAGAGGCAATATATAGACACAAGCAATCTAGTACACAAGAACACATCAATAACAGGCATTTGCAAATAATAGTTTCTGGTCTTTTTATTCTCAGATGTGCTTCATATGATAGAACCAGCCGCTGGGTCAAGAAAGATTGTGACCAGCACTTACACTCATAGGACATCGCTCTACCATGAGCTTCACCTATGCGCCCTAGGACTCGTTTTAACCTTTCTTGACCCAGCGTCTGAGGATACATATCATTCCTCTACCCTATTGCCCTGAAGAAGCCCATGTTTGGGCGAAACGCGTTGGCTGGTTCTATCATATGAAGCACATCTGAGAATAAAAAGACCAGAAACGATTATTTGCAAATGCCTGTTATTGATGTGTTCTTGTGTACTAGATTGCTTGTGTCTATATATTGCCTCTCATCCAACTAATTCACATAGTTATATTTATGGTCTACAAGCAGCAGATCATTTGAGGTGGGCAATATCATTTACAACTAGTGACTAGTCCTGGTGGTGCAGTCATCTATGACCCAGCTGCTTCTTCTCCTTTCTTTCTGGCCACTCACTAAATGGTGAGAGGATGCTCCTTGGGTATCTCTGGAAGAGATTTTCTCTTGTGAAGAGATGTTTTGGAAAGCACAGTATAGGGGAGGCCTCGCCTTTTGACAAAGCTCCTTAGGCTGAGCACAAAAGAGTCTCCAGTTTTATCCTGAACTCTAGCTATTCCAGCTGCAATAGGAGGAGTAGTTTGATGGGGGTAAAATACCAATTTGTGGAGGTCCTTTTTTTGGGCGGGAGGAATGTATACAAGCCAACCTCCAGCACATGCTTAAGTGAGAGAATATATCCAGGCTATGATGAGAAGGCCAGCACTAATGCCCCCCTCGTTCAGCACTGGCAGTGCCATTGAGGCCACTTCCACATCCAGTGTCCAGGGGCAGCTGGGAGAACAAGATCACTGGATCGCCTCCCAGCACTGGGAGACTAGTGTGTGGGAGATTGACAACAAAGCCAGCTCTCCCACCAGTACTGGAGAAGAGTATGCCAGATGAGTGGGGAGCCAGCTGACCACGTAGGTTTTGGGGTTCCTGCGTTCACCACTGCAGTGTGTGGGTGCCCCATAAAGGTAGGGCCATACACTATAGTAAACTATTGCTGCCAGGTGACCACCCCTAAAAAAACGGGGGAAAAAACCATTAAACAAAAATGGAAAGCAGCAGCCCGCAGGCACATAAAAGTTATCATATCAGACCACGAATACCCATAAGCCCCAGCACGGGCTTTCTTAATTTATGTATCAATTACGGTGGTGGCCAGGAGGGAAAGGCACCATGAGGAAAGAATTGCTGTGGTTGGGGACTGCCAGCAAAGAGACTGCTCTACCTCAAAGAGCACTACTGTTTTAAGTTTGATCTTGAAGCACGCCTTCACATGCAGTGACTATCTTCAGATATCTCACAACAGAGAGTTCATGTGTGCAGCTGAAGAAGACAAAAAGAAACAGCAAAGAAGGAGAATTATAATTTGAGTTACTCCCAACTGTGTTTAATGAGGAAGCAGAGTCAGCAGTAAGCATCATTCATCCAGTATGGAGGTTCCAGGATGTCCCATGGTGTGTGTGCAGCCTACAGCTGAAGGCTAACTCAGAAGCAGAGTCTAAGAATAGCACAGCCGGAGCATGGGCGATAAACTAGCATCTGTAGCACAACCAAGGAACAACACATTTCATCACCAATGCTTGGTCCGAGGAGGAATAAAGGAAAGAATAAACTTTTAGCTCGGCCACTTTTCTGGTGCTCAAGACTCATTGAGTAATAATAATTATGTTCAAATAATAAAATGTATTTGCCCATGTTCCGAAAGCAAAAAAAGGGTCACTGATTTCGCTAAGAAATTAATTAATTTAGGAGAGCTGCTGGCTCCTTATACTAGTATACATTTTTTATAGGAACGCAAAGTGTAATATTTAATGTGAAAAATATGGAAAATGTATGATCATATTGAATTGTATATTGATTAAAAACGTAAAGAAACTGCAGTTCCAATGTTCATAATGGACGAATCTTCAGAGGGAAAATGTCAGAATTAGGACGCATTTCAGACCCCCAATCTGAGTGCTTTACATTTGTGAGAATTATGGGATTTCAGACCGATAAAGGATCAGTGCTCATTTTATGCTTATAATATTAAGAAATACTTTACAGTAAAATGTACAATATCAGGGGTTATTTCCCCACTGTAAAATAATTGAGGTTAGCTGGCAAATTAATTCCTAGCATTTCTGGCAAACTTACTGATTTAGATTCAAATTTGAGATTTATGTAGCTAGAGTAACATAAGGAAAACAGGCAAAAAGAGGAACACATACACGGAGATACAGGAAGGGGCCTTTGGACAGACCCTTCCAGTCATTGGCTACCGTGGTTCAGCTGCCTTTGGATATTTGCTTGAACAGGGATCATTAACGTTTTGTATCAGCCCACAGCATTTCACAGATTTAACCTAATCTGACAGGTAGCTCACATACACATTGCTTTTAATTCTTATTTTTTTTGGTATCATCTTTGGCACGTACCACTAGGATGCTCCATTTCCTTCTAGCACTCCCGTACACAATTGTTGTAAGATGGAGACCATTCCAAGATTGCTGGCCAGCTACACACAATGCTGTGGGGATGTGAAGTTATTTTGAATACATAAGCAGACTTGATGTACAAAGCGACCCTTGACCCTGACCTCAGGTAGGTCGCTCCCCCACGCCGCACAGCACCGCCTGTTTGGACGTGTCCCCTGCTCTGTTTTGGTGCCTTTTTGCCTCTTGACTGTTGCGCTGTTTTTTGCCTTTTGACTCTGTTGCTCTGTTTTTTGCCTTTTTGTTTTCTTGATTCTCTGTTCGGTTTTGTGCCCTTTTGTTTTTCTACCCTCCGTGCCCCGTTTTCCCGCCGCTGCGTCCCCTGCGGCCCGCCCCCCTGCCAGCCCACTCGCTGCCCGCTCCCGCCTCCCAGCTGCTCCTCCCTCCCACCTCCCCTCATAATGGCAGCCGCTGCACGGTGAGGAGAGCGACCCTTGACCCTGACCTCAGGTAGGTTGCTCCCCCACGCCGCACAGCACCACCTGTGTGAACGTGTCCCTTGCTCTGTTTTGGTGCCTTTTTGCCTCTGGACTCTGTTGCTCTGTTTTTGGCCTTTTTGTTTTCTTGATTCTCTGTTCGGTTTTGTGCCCTTTTGTTTTTCTACCCTCCGTGCCCTGTTTTCCCGCCGCTGCGTCCCCTGTGGCCCCGCCCCCCTGCCTGCACACTCGCTGCCCGCCTCCCAGCTGCTCCTCCCTCCCACCTCCCCTCATAATGGCGGCCGCTGCACGGCCGCGCAGCGGACGTGCGCCTAAGGCAAGCCCGTCTGCGCCCGTACTGCGCCCAGCGCCAGACCCACTGGTCCCCGCGAACGCCACACTGACCGCCGCCACTACACCGCCAGCACCCTCCACGCACTCAACACCGGATGACAGCACGCCTGCTTCCTGGCCGCCCCGAAGCACACCAAAGGACCCTTCTCCTGCCAGAGCTGCAGCTTCACCAGCCTCCGAGCCGCCAAACCGCCCACTGCGACAGAACGCCACCACCTCAGATGAATACTACTGAACACCCGCTCCGCACGCAAACACGCCATCGAACTCTGGGACCTGCTCGACACATCCTCCCTGGACGTCGCCTTCCTGACAGACCTGGATGAACGCCTCCTCGGCACGTGACATCGCCATAGCCATCCCGGACGGCTACAAGATCACCCGCAGGGACCGCATCAACGGAGTAGGAGGTGGAATCGCCATCGTCCACAAGAACACCCTCAGGGTCTCAACCAGCACCAACGACACCCTCAACACCGCCGAACACCTGCACTTCCAGATCCACACTGACCCCAACACCACCCTCAGAGGAACTCTCGTCTACAGACCCCCCAGACCCCGGCCTCAGTTCAGCGACTCCATCGCCGACTTCATCAGCGCACACGCCCTTGTCTCCACAGACTACATACTCCTCGGAGACCTGAACTTCCACCTCGAGAACAACAACGACACCAACTCCACCACCCTGATTGACAACCTCGCCAACCTCGGACTCAGACAGCTCGCCACAACGCCCACCCACTCCGCCGGCCACACACTTGACCCCATCTTCTCCGCAAGTGCCCACGTCACCTTCAACCACACCACCGCACTCCACTGGACCGACCATCGCTGGATCCACTTCACCTTCCGGAAACCCACCACGCACCACCGCACTCAACAGATCCCCCACCGCAGCTGGAGCAGTGTCACCGAAGACCAGCTAAACACCACCCTCGCCCGAAGCCCACCCGCCGACCCCACCGACTCAGACACCGCCGCCCGCAACCTCAGGCGATGGATCGACGACTGCGCCAACACTCTCGCCCCGATCAAGAAACCCTCCAACAGACGCACTAACAAGAAAGCCAGCTGGTTCACCGCGGACCTCCAAGCCTCCAAGCAAAGCTGCCGAAAACTAGAGAAGAAATGGAACCGCGAACAGACACCGGACAACTACGCAGCCCACAAGAACGCCATCCGCAGACACCATCACCTCACCAGATCCGCCAAAAGGGCCTCCTTCAAGGACCGCCTCGACAACAACGCGCACAACAGCAAAGAGCTCTTCAACATCGTGAAGGAACTCTCCAACCCCAGCTCCAACACCAACGACATCCCACCTTCGCAAGACCTGTGCAACTCCCTTGCCACCTTCTTCCATCGCAAGATCACAGACATCCACGACAGCTTCAACAACCGGGCTGCCCCGACAGCCACCGACACCTCAGACTCCACCCGCATCGATCCCCTGCTCACCTGGACCAACATAAACGACGACGACACCATCAAAATCATGAACACCATCCACTCCGGCTCTCCGTGAGACCCATGCCCACACCACATCTTCAACAAAGCTAGCGCCACCATCGCACCCCATCTCCACAAGGCCATCAACATCTCCTTCGAGACCACGACCTTCCCGGAGAGCTGGAAGCACGCCGAGATAAACGCCCTACTCAAAAAACCCAAGGCAGATCCGAAGGACCTCAAGAACTTCCGGCCCATCTCCCTGCTCCCGTTCCCGGCGAAGGTCATCGAGAAGACCGTCAACGGACAACTGACCCGCTACCTCGAGGAGAACAACATCCTGGACCCGTCCCAGTCCGGGTTCCGCAGCAACCACAGTACCGAAACTGCCCTCATCGCCGCCACCGATGACATCAGGGCCCTGCTGGACAACGGCGAAACCGCGGCCCTCATCCTCCTGGACCTATCAGCCGCCTTCGACACTGTGTCACCGCACCCTACGCACACGCCTCCACAACGCAGGGATCCGAGACAAGGCTCTGGAATGGACCACCTCCTTCCTCTCCGGTAGAACCCAGAGCGTCCGCCTCCCCCCTTTCTGGTCCGTAGCCTCCGAGATAATCTGCGGCGTACCCCAAGGATCATCCCTCAGCCCGACACTGTTCAACGTCTACATGGCACCGCTCGCCCACATCGCCCGACTGCACGACCTCAACATCATCTCTTACGCCGACGACACCCAGCTGATCCTCTCCCTCACCAAGGACCCCCTCACTGCCAAAACCAACCTCCACGAAGGAATGAAGGCCGTCGCCGAATGGAAGAACAGCTGTCTGAAGCTGAACACTGACAAGACGGAGGTCCTCATCCTCGGCTCCACCCCCTCAGCCTGGGACGACTCCTGGTGGCCGACCGCACTGGGAGCAGCACCGACACCCACCGACAACGCACGCAATCTGGGGTTCATCCTCGACTCAACACTCTCCATGACCAAGCAAGTCAACGTCGTCTCATCCTCCTGCTTCAACACCCTCTGCATGCTCCGCAAGATCTACAGATGGATCCCCATCGGAACACGAAGAACAGTCACCCAAGCCCTCGTCAGCAGCAGGCTGGACTTCGGAAATGCCCTCTACGCAGGAGCCTCGGCCAAACTCCTGAAACGACTTCAATGCATACAGAACACCTCTGCACGCCTGATCCTCGACACCCCCCGCAACTGCCACATCACAACCCACCTGAGAGACCTGCACTGGCTTCCCGTCAACAAGAGAATCACCTTCAAGCTCCTCACCCACGCTCACAAGGCACTCCACAACACCGGACCAGCATACCTCAACAGAAGACTCACCTTCTACACCCCGAACCGCCAGCTCCGCTCCGCCGACCTCGCCCTCGTCCCCCGCATCCGAAGTGCGACCACCGGCGGCAGATTGTTCTCCCACCTCGCCGCCAAGAGCTGGAACACCCTCCCGAGCCTCCTACGGCAGACCCAGGACCTACTAACCTTCAGGAGGCTACTCAAGACCTGGCTATTCGAGCAGTAGCAGCACCCCCCCCCCCTCCCCCAGCTCCTTGAGACCCTCACGGGTGAGTAGTGCGCTTAACAAATGTTCTGATTGAAAGCTAGGCAGGTGTGCTTCAGGCTGAAGAAAGCACTAACCAACAGGTGTGTAGGCACAGAACCACTCTCCTCAGGACAGTCCAGCAAGTTTAGTTAGCGGATTACTGTGCTAAAATATGCAGTGCAGTCTCAGTGGTTGGGAAGGGGTCGCCAGATCTCTGTGGTAGGTGCTCATATGCTGCACAATTTCACTCCCGAGAGCATGAATATCCACCCAGTGCCTTGAAAAGTCCCACTCGGAGAATGATGCACAATACTCCTCAGCTGCACTTTTGCCATTTGTTTCAGACAGTGCTGGATACTTACACAGTGGATATTAGGTGGAGAATGAGGTACTCTGCTGCCAGGCCGTCCCCCAGAAGGGCATGAGTCAAGAAGCCCAGGAGTTCTGCTCTCACCGAAGAGAGCTCAGACATGAAATTGGAAACCACTACAGAAGAAATGAAAGGATCAGATGAGTAAAGACCACTTATTCAACGAAAATACTACCCAGGATCATCCACCCTCCTACCCATCGGTCACTTCTCCAAGTTGTCTGCAAAGGGTATGCCAAAGGTGTAAGTACCATTTCACAGATGGCATATGGGGAATCCACAATGTGTGTGGTAAATTCCAATCTTTCTTTCATGGGTTATTTCTAAACCTGGGCCCATGCTCTGGTAACCAGTATTTCGTGGGGTCTTTACTGTCTAAAGTGTCACAAATATAAAAGACAATTATATTTTGAGGTGCACCGGATGCCAATGTACCTTATGTTTTAGTGCATAAGCATTCTCTGCCTGACATTTACCCTATCTTTGCTGTAATGACAAGCAAAATTGATGCTAATAATGGACAGCACGTCAATTTTACAGCCAAACTACTTGTCACATTTATGTTTATCAAGGTAAGCATCAATAAAGAGGCAATTCATTCATGACATACCTGGGTAATGATTAATCCAGTCTATTTAAAATAATATAAAAATGAATAATGAGTTTGTTGTTGCACATCTCAAATCCATTTATGGAATATGCAGAAATAGGATTTTGGGGCTGGGACAAGATTGTTTTTCTCTTGCTAACGGTCCTGCACATGGTTCTTCTGGCTTAAGAGGAAATCTGTACCAAGATTTCCTGTGTATGCATACTATGGCATATTTTTTGTGATTTTTTGTGATAGCATTTAATATCGAACATAATGTGGTTGTGAGTTACTGATGGTACGATAACCGAGTGCCTTTAATGTAGTCAAATATACTTACTCATCGAGATCAATGTCGCTAAGTAATATAAAATTGTTCAGTTTAGAAATACGACTTCAATACAGCTTATGGAGCTAGCCTTCAATATGCCTTACCTTGTTTTTTTGGAAGGATAATGGGCAGGATATTTACCTGGACAATAAGATATTTTGTTTACTTTCAGTGTAAGAGGAATAATAGTAACTTGGATATCGCCATTTCAAGCACGGGGCACATGGTGTGCTATGTTCTTTAGTATGGTTTCACATAATTTATTCATATCACGGTTTACAGGTGTCATTAGTTCTGGGATGTCACAAAGGAGAATAGAGAACTGGCACAGAATTATATCTGAAGACTATTTTTGATATTAAAACACATGGATACTTTATTTTACAAGTAGAAAACGTTCTTAGTTCCTCCTTTAAACACACTGGCATATTCTAGTTTACAGCACTTTAGGTGATGGTCTACAATTTTGATTAGATTTTGGTATTCCAACAATGCGGTTACCTCTTCTAGCCCTATGGAAGTCTGTTCGAAAAGATTTGTCCAGCTACGAAACACATGTTGGCTAGTGATGTGTAAGACTGTACATCAAGGATTAGATATTTGATCTTTGTGAATAAACACCAAGAGGAATGCCAAGTTCAAGATGCTAGACTACTTGTGACTAAAACACTAAGACCACCTTTCTCCTAACCTTGAAAATAAATCTGGTCTAGTGCTCGTGGATCGACTCCATAGATAGGCTACTTAGTTGATGCAAGAGGGTACATAACATGCATGTTGTCTGTCAACATTAGGACAGTCTTGTTTTGAATGACTGTGTACAAATCTGAATACCAATTGGACCGCTGTTGGCTCTAGCAAATTGATATTACTCATCCGTTGTTCCTTCGTCCAGGTACCCCGACCAGACAAGTTGTTCAAATGTGCTCCCTAACCTGCAAGTGAGGAGTCTGAGGTAATGGTCACCTGCCGCCAAGATATCAGAAATGGTCCACCGAGTAACAAATTCCTGTTGTCCCACCATGAGAGATCCTGCTGAACTCTGGGCTGTACCAACACTAGAGTTTCCCTCCAACCCATCAGTTGTGACCGTTGCTTGGACAGATATTCCTGAAGTGGATACATATGCAGGCGAGCATGTAGCACTAATGCGATGCAGGAAACCATAATCTCAAACTGTTTCATGATGGTTCTCACTGTTAGAGGATATGAAGTCTGAAAAATAGGAAGCAGCCTTTGAAGTGCCATGACCCTCTCTTGGCTGCGGATAAGTTTTGTCAGTCACATAGTTTAGAACTGCCCCAAAAAAGGGTTGCATTTGCCGATGGCATACATAGGACTTAATGGCATGGACTGTAAACCCGGAGCTGTGCAGGAGCAACACTGCTTCCCACAGTGTATGCTAGGCTTTGCTGACCACTGCTGCTCCTTATCAATCATCCGAACATGGAAAAACATGAATGGCACTGTGGCGTAAATGCAGTGCGATCACCGCTAGACAACTGATAAAGATCCTTGGGACTGTTGTGACCCCAGAGAGTAGAAATATATTGTATATTAAACAGTGGCAGTCGCCACTGTGTAGTGAAACATGAGTCAGTTTCCATAGGAAAAGTGTTTTTTGTTTTGCTAACAATTTTGGCGCGGTTGACAAATGTTCACAAAATTTTCCCAAAAATGCTTTTCCACCTCAGCTCGATACGAGAAAAACTGCTACACAGATTTATACCAAGTTTGTCAGAAAGTTAGATCTTTACTCACAAAGCGTACTTTTTATGAATGGTAATTCTGTTCAGCCGTTTAAGAGAAATTAAGGTTCAAAATTTATAGACATCTGCTACATTGGGAGTCCTTGCAAGAAAAAACGTAATACCGAGCATTATGATTGGTTGGGCCCATGGGACCCAATAATCTTACTGGTGGCCGCAATAAAGAAATGTTGCTGCCACCATTACAGGATTAGGGACTCAATCTGTGAGCCTTGAAAATATGTTCAGAAACATACAGAAGGGGGTAGGGATAAACGTGACCCATGCTGCTTTCCAGTGAATTCCTAAGATTATTATTTTTTTTAAAGTTAAAAATCTCACTACCGTCCTCACGTACAGCTCAACCTATGTTTTTTTCAGTGAATATACATACACATACTTGCATCAAAGTAACCCATCTACTGTGTAAGCTTACTATTAAGTAATTAACAGCTTTGAGTAAAAGATTACACTTCATAGTTCGGTTTCAATATTCACTCCCAAAGCAAAGCAAAAGATAAGCTGCAGCAGTGAATGTAATACAACATTCTACCTAAAAACGTAGCATCTACCCACTATATTCAACAGAGGTTTACTCAGTCAGCCCACAAACTAACACATACATTGTTACCAATCATAGTCTGTGTTACTGAGACTTACATGGTTTACTCTCCTGATCATGAATGCTGTTTGGCAACAGAGGATTGAAGTGCTGCACTCTGTGCACCTGGATGGCGTGGATCCGGGGGACAAGTGAAGCAGGGGGGCTGTGCACACGCTGCTCCTCAGCAGTATCCATGCACTCTGCGAGATTCAAGAGGGCGGAGGTGCTATCCCTGCAGGGAGATGGCAAAGTAAACAATCGGGAGTCTACACCAACCAGAACAAGGGCATCCCTATAATTTTCATGATCTAACTTAACATTAGAAGATCCAGTGGTCTTAAAATCATTCTCTGTATTTGCGTGTGTAAGAATTGTATGCCGTTCAGATGGCCTAGACAGAAAGCATTGGTGGTTTGTAATTCGACCTTAGATGCACAACAGCTGCAAAGAATGTAGAGTTTTATTCTGCAATGTCAAACCGTGCTGCCTGAAATCAGTTAGGAAAAACATCTGGATTTGAAAAAGTTGATGATCTGTAGGCTATTAGTCTTATATCTGTTCAACCAGACAACTGCTGTGGCAAATGTCATTGTAGATCAATAAAAGGCAATTCTTTATGAACGGATCCCAGATTTAAGTTCATATGAATTCAACAAGTTCAGTTTTCTTTTAATTGCCAGTATATGGTTCATTTGTTGTGCAAGCTATATATATGTGGTTTACAATACTACTGTTTGAAATAAGCGATCATAACCACATTTTTATGTTTACCCATAACATGAAGTACAGATCTCCGTACACAGTGTTGAGCTTAAGGTTTAAACAAAAGTGCATCAGTCACTGTACATGCTAAGAGTTTGACTTTTCCACCCCTTTATGCTTCAAATTCACTGAAGTGTAAAGCCTAAATAGCCTACACTGCAAGGCAAGAAAAAAGGTTGAAGAAGTCTTCAGATGCCAAAAAAACAAACAATCAAGACTACTACACTGCAACAACTTTCCAACATGCACAGCCAAGATGACGCGTACATGTCATGGTGACTACTTGTAAGAATATTACTCTGGTAGATCTCAGGAATGCAATTAAAAAAGGTTATCTGTATTTAAACTCTTGTAAATTCTCAAGATAATCCCCATTTCACAAAGGTAAATTTGGTAGTAAACATGAGTTTATGGCCAAATTCACCGGTTTTACGCTTCCTAGAAATGTGCAAAGGTTCCTAGCAGCCGTAAACCAATTTAAGTGTGTGAGAATTCTGACACAAACTGACTACATCCTAAATCACACTCAAGGAGTGGGAATATGGGTGTTCCAAGATGTGGTTACCCTTCAAATTTAGTAAACCCCCACAATCGTGCACAAACTCCTTATTCCCCTTTGTATTGGGGAAGGTGTTGCTCCTCCGGGAAGGAAAATATTACCATGTAACTATTGGTCTGTAGCCTGTATTCTGCCTGTTCTGCAGGCAAACAACCACTGCCGCTAAATAAAGCCTAATAGATGTGTATGCCAACCCCACCTTTTGAATGAGTAACAAACACTTTCAGGGATTATCTTTGTTTATTCTGTAATGGACAAAAAGGTTCCATTTTGCTGCATAAACATGTTTGAGTGGTTAGTTTGCTAGCCTCTAGCAGAATCCGCATACACTCCTTCGGTAACCTTGCAGCCAAACTCAAAGACCTCAAGCAAAACATCACAAGGTTAATTTCCTAGAGAGATCTGGATGCAGTTATTGACCGTGATGCGGAGTTAAGATGGACAACTTCTTGTGGGGGTGGTCAGACATTCCATTTAGCAAGGAGCACAGAGGTTGCCTCACCGTTGCTATAATAACAAGCATCATGGACGTCCGTCTCAGTTTGACTACATAATACATACATATGGGATCAGTGGTATTGGCAGAAAAGTGCAACCAAAAACCTTGACCAGTTAATCCATAGTGCATTGCCCATCTACAGTGGCTATCAGGAGACGAAGTGGGACATTTTGCGTTTTCTACGGCAGCAAATAGATAGACTATGGGTGCTGTTTTTTTTTTTTTTAATGTTCTGTCAAATTACTTGGGGATCCATCTCCCACTCCTGTACCTGTTGTGTCCTACTTACCAGTTCCGCAAAGTCACTGTCCTCCTCCTGATAGGTACTATTGCTATGAGCTAGATCTAAAGTCAGATGCCCCCTTGATTTCTGATGCAATACATGCCAGACATGTCTGTTATCACTAAGAGTGTCTAGTGAACATGCAAAAATCCGAATGCCAATTGGACCACCGTCAGCTCTAGAAATCTGATATGACTCATCTGGTGTTCCTGCGTCCAGGTCCCCTGACCAGGCAAGTTGTTCAGATGTGCTCCCCACTCTAAGTGAGGAGGGAGTAGAAATGGTCACCTGATGCGCAGGTTCCAGAAATTCTTGTTGCTCCACCATTTGAGGTAGTGCTGAACTCTCCGCTGTACCAACACTAGATCATCCCACTAGATAGTCCTGTCGCCTGTGACCACTGCTTGGACAAACATTCCTGTAGTGGACGCATGTGCAGCAGAGCATGAGGCACTATGGCGCTGCCGGAAGCCATCATCTCAAATACTCTTTCAATCGTTCTTACTGTTAGTAGACATGAAGTCTGAAGAAGAGGCAGTAGCCTTTGAAATGCTGTAGGAAGCTAGCTCTGTATATGATATCACTAGGTGGTAATGCCGTACACAGAGTCCAGGGGTACCCCAAAAGTGTACAGGCCTCAATGCAAAACCCAAAGTGCTCTATTAGTGGCAGTCTCGGTGAGCAGCCTTAGGCCTAAAAGAGGAGTGCAAGACATTTATTGAACAACAGTGATCAATATTGAACACACGACTCATGAAGGAGATCCAGATCAATTTTACAAAATTATACTTTGTACTTTTTTTTTTTTTTTTTTTAAAAGACCCTGGTCTTCGTAATAAGGTACATACATTTATAATTACAAATACTTTTCACTTTGAAAAATCGACACTTAGAAACATTTTCACATAGTCCAATGTTATCCTATGGGGAAAACAATGTTGCAGTTAAAAGGGTAAGTATTAAACGTACAATCCCAATCTTCTGAGCCAAAAGTCAGCACGGGCCAGGGGTCAGGTGAGGACCAAAACAGCAGCGGCAGAGGGGCGGCTGGTTGCAGAGGTCAACATCGGAGTTCGTCCCAATGCTTTCCAATGGAGACGGGGGGGGGGGGGGGCGGAAGCCACACTGCTTGCAGGCAAGTAAATCAGTTTCAGGGGCCAAGCTTTGGGGGTTAGCACAAGCACAGGGAGGGCCACAAAGCAGCACCAAACATACAACACCAGCTGCACAGGGGCGGCCAGGTGCAGGGTGAAAATACGACGTTGGGCGGCTAATGCTTTTCAATGAGGATTCTTTAGTCAGCAAAGAGGCTTCAAGCGTGGCACCGGAGGTTGCAAGAGGAAGACCAACGGCAGCAGAGGTAAGCTGGGATGTAGGGGGTAGTAGGTGCACAGTCAGTTCAGCTCACCAAGGCCCAGGGGCTTTGGGTGCAGGGGTGCCTTTCGACATCGGAGACTCCTTACCGGAGCGGATCGTGGTGAGCCTCTGGATTCACACTGCAGGCGCCATCGTGGAGGGCAGGAGAGGTCAGCCAACACTGGACATGAGGTCAGGATCCCCGGGGAGACTTCACTGCACAGGTGAGCCACTCCGACCGTGGGCATTGGGTGCAGAGTGGGCAGGAGACGTGGATCCACCTAAATCCAGAGTCTTTGGAGACGGTTGCTTCTGGACAGGTTCTCTGTCCACTGGAAATTAGTCTTTGTTGAAGGCAGTAGTCCTCCTAATGGTTTCAGAGGTCGCTGCTGCAAGACAGGTTGCAAGGTCATCAAAGCTGGAAGCAGGCCGGTAGGGCTGGGGCCAAGGCAGTTGTCTTCTGTTGCAGCGTGTCTTCTTTCTTCTTAGGTCGTCGCAGATGTGAGTGCCAGGTCTAGAGGAGCCACCTAAATACAAAATTTAGGAGGCATTTTAGGGGAGTAGCAGGTAGGGCCAACGGGCACCTTACCAGGGCTGACTACACCCTCTATTATGCCACTCTCCTGTGGGAGGGGTCATAGATTTAGCCCCGATTGCCAGTGGTAGCTTTCCTGGCACCCAGGTAGGGTGCCATGTTGACTTTGTCGTTTTCTCCCTCACAGGGGCATGCAGGCTGCAAGGGCAGTGACATTGTCCCAGTGAGGGAGGGTCCCAAGGGACCCTCTTCAGCCACAAGGCCCTACGTACCCAGGGTACCATTTACTAGGGACTTACAGTGGGCAGAAGTACCAATTGTGGGTTTGTTTTAGGGAAGGAGCACTGGCACAGGGGACCTGGTTGGCAGGGACCCTGTGCACTACATTTGAAACCACCTCAAGACCAGGCAAAAAGTGGGGGGTTAACCGTGCAAAAGAGGCACTTTCTCACAAATGCCATGACTCTCTTGGCTGGAGAAGGCTTTGTCAGTCAATCAATCAATGATTTTCAAAGCGCGGCAAATCAAGGGTCTCAAGGCGTCGGAGTTGCTAACTGCTTTGTGGTGATCTGTTCATTCGAACAGCTAGGTCTCGAGTCCTTTCCTGAATGCCTGGAGCGAGGAGGCGGCCCGGAGTTGCAGGGAGGGGGGGGGGGGGGAGAGGGGGGCGGGGAGGTTGTTCCAAGCTCAGCGAAGGAGCACCATCCGCTGTCGCCTCGGCGGATCCTGGGGGCTGCCTGCTAGGAAGGAGGTAGATCGTAGGTTTCTGGTCAGTTGGTGAAAGGTCACAAGTTTGTTCATGTATGCTGGTCCTTTGTTGTGCAAAGCTTTGTATGCGTGGGTCAACATCTTGAACAGGCATCTCTTCTAGATTGGGAGCCAGTGTAAGTTCTTGAGGTGCTGTGCGATGTGGGTCCATCTGAGGAGGTCGAGGAGGAGTCTTGTCGCTGAGTTTTGTATTGTCTGTAGTCTCTTTAGGAGGAGTGCAGTGATTCCGACGTAGTGTGTTCCCGTAGTCCAGCCTGCTGGTGACGAGGGCCTGTGTGACGGTCTTTCTGGTGTTCCTGGGAGCCACCTGAAGATCTTGCAGAGCAAGCGTAAGGTGTGGAAGCAGGTGGATGAGACTGCGTTTACCTGTTTCTTCATAGATAGCTTGCTGTCCAAGATGATGTTGAGGCCGAGGGCGTGATATGTCGGGCGGGGGATGGGTCGAGTTCAGCAGGCCACCATGCCGCATTCCATGGAGAGGTGTTGTTCCCAAAGAGGAGGACTTCCGTCTTGTCCGTGTTGAGCTTGATACAATTGTCCTTCATCAAGACGGCGACGTTCATCATACATTTGTGGAAGTTGGCTCTGTGGGTGGAGGGGTCCTCTGACAGTGAGAGGATGAGCTGGGTGTCGTCCGCGTAGGAGACAATGTGGAGTCCGTACGATCTGACTGCGTTGGCCCTGGGGGTCATGTACGTGTTAAAGAGGGTGGGACTGAGGGATGATCCTTGGGGGGTGCCACAGATCTTCTTGGGTTCCAAGATGAACGGTGGAAAACAGATTTTCTGGGTTCTTCCGGTGAGGTGTGAGGCGGTCCACTTGAGGGAGTCTCCCTGGATTCCAATGTGGTGGAGTCGGTTGATCAAGATGTGATGGGAGACTGTGTTGAAGGTGGCCGATGGGTCCAGTAGGATGAGGGCTGTCATTTCGCCACAGTCCAGGAGGGCCCTGATGTGGTCAGTGGCTGCGATCTGGGCTGTCTCGTGCTGTGGTTGGTTCAGAATCCGGATTGAGAGGGGTCTAGGAATTGGTCGCGTTCCAGGTGTTCGGTGAGTTGCTGGCTGGCTGATTGCCTTCGAGAACCTTCGCTGGTAAGGGGAGAAGGGCCGGTAGTTCCTCAGTTCTGCTGGCTCGGCAGATGGTTTCTTCAGGAGGGGCCTCACTTCAGCGTGTTTCCAGTCCTCCGGGAAGGAGGCCGATGTGATTGAGGTGTTCAGGACTTTCTTGAGCTGGTCGCCAATCATCTTGCTCCCGAGGTTGAAGATGTGGTGGGGACAGGGGTCCATGAGTTCATGATGGAAATTGTGGCTTGAGTCGTGATAGGGTCCCAATGGGTGAGCAGGTGTTCGGGGTTTGTGTGCAGGCTGATGTCGGTGAGGGGGTGGGGTTTGAAGTTTTCGTAGATGACTTATCGTGGAAGACGTCCGACAGGGTGTCACACAATTCTTGGCAGGGGGTAATGTCATTTTCAGTAGCTGCAGGGTTAGAGAAATCCTTCCCAATGGCAAAAAGCTCCTTGCTGCGATTTGTGCTGGCTTCTATGAGGTCTGCTAGGGCCGCCTTCTTTGCTCCTTTCAGGAGGCTCCTGAAAGGAGCAAAGAAGGCGGCCCTACTGGCTGAGTGCTGGTTTGAAGGTGCGCCACTTCCTTTCTAGTTGCCGGCAGTTGCATTTGCAGATTTCAGCTCTGGGGTGAACCAGCTGGCTCTTTGGGCAGGACCTTTGGATTTGGCTGGCTTGACAGGAGATTCAGTCACAGAAATTAGAAATGCCCCTAAAAAGGGTTGCATTTGCCAAGGGCAGAGGTAGCACTTTTTGGCATCAACTGCAAGCCCTAACCTGTGCAGGAGTGACACTGCTGCCTGAGCGTGTACTAGGCACTGCTGATTGCTACTCTATCAGTCAATTGTTCAGATATGGAAAAATATGAATGGCGTTGTGGTACAGAAGTGGTGCGACCACCGCTTGGCACTGGATAAAAACCCTTGGAACTGTTGTGATCCAGAATGGTAGAACTTTGAACTGGAAGCATTGTCAACTTAACACAAATCTGAGGTAGCAAAGGTGTGCTGGATGAATGAGGATGTTGAATACGGCATCCGAGACCAAGGGTAGATAAGTGATCTTCTGTACAGAGCCCTTGAATGAAATCCTACAGGGGTGTCATCCTGAAATGGTCCAACAGGATGTAGTGGTTTAGTGCCCTAAGGTCAAGGCCAGGCCGCAAAGTGCTGTTCTTTCTTTGGATGAGAAGTACAGGAAGAACAGGCATTGACCTCACTGGAGTGGGGGCACTAGTTCAATAGCACCTTTGCTGAGAAGAGCCATTTCCACCTGCAGCAGTCACTGATGTTTTGACTGACTGCAAAACGGTGAGGTGGGATGTTTGGAGGTGGGTGTGAAATTCCAAGCAGTATCCTTGCTATACTACAGAAAGGACACTTGTCAGAGGCCAATTCCTTCTACTGGGAAAGGAATAACCCGATTTTAAACCCTTCCCCAAACAAGTGTTGTGTGATTGGGGGTAAGTCGCTGCCAGGCAGTGGCGGTGTAGCTTCCAGGGCCACCTCTGTCCTTCCGTGACTTTTGCCTCAGAATTGTCCCCAGGTGTAGAACTTGTGTCTGTCCCTCCTAAAAAGACTAATGCTGCCCTATGGTATCTTGTTATACCGTGAGAAAAGTCGGACAGAAGTGGTCTAAACACTGCATTGCTTCCCAGACCGCAACATGTTTTCCAGCTGCATCAATTCTGTAGCTATCTTTGTAAGGAGAGGGTGCATCTCCTGTGCCACATGAAAATTATCTTGTGCAAGCTGAGTGGACAGCTAAGGAGTCAGGAGGTACATGACCCTGATGTAGGTTGGGTTGAAAGGGGCCACCTTGTTTTTTTTTTTACCTCAATTGAGTGCGCACCACCCTGACCTTAACCGGCTCTGAAGTGCTCTGCTGTGTACTTAATCAAGCCCCTGAGCATCAGCAGGAAATGCACAGACCTTCCGGTTTTACATAATGTTTTAACTAAGTAGGCCTCCTCCTCCTCCAAGAAATGAAGCTTCACCTTGTGGTGATCAGCCACTCTTTGGATGGCAGCATAGGAGTAGCACATTATCAGGTAGTGAAGCATTTACTCAAGGTGTAATTTCTCCTCAGGGTCGACATTGTACTACTGCCAGGGATCCTCCCCATCATATGGTAGGATTAGTTCAAAGTAGGTGTCCGAGGGTGGTAATAGCACTCAGGATGAAAGTCAGTGTGTAAGTGGACTGAGTCCTATAGTGAAAAGACCTCTGAGTGGATGGGACGGAGTCTTTACGTTAGCCTTTGTCCTGGGTGCAGGTTTCCATTGGGACCCCAAGCCTTGCCCTTCCTCGAAATCTTGAGTTCTTGGAGGATAGTATTAAGTTACTTTTCTGCTTGATCTGCCTGGAATCTGGATTGGCAGCACACTTCTGAATAAGTCCCTTTGAAGTCTTTGGGTACGAAAACTGGTGTTGATTTTGTTGTGTTGTGATGCTGCATTTTATAATGGGCCCACTGATTCGCTCTCCTAGAGTGAATTGCCTTTTTATTTTTGAAGGCCTAGCAGGCAGGACCGGTAGATTCTTGTGGTCTCAAGATAAAAAGAGACTGCAAGCTCAGTGATGGTCCAACCAAAGGAACTTGAATTGCAGCTGGGGCAAAATTGGAAGGGTGTATTCTCTAAATCCCTCCCCCGCTCACCCCTCCTCTCGAGTAATTCTTCTACAACCTGGCACCTAGAAAAAGCCTCAGAGTCCCTACAAAATTTGAAGTGTAGCTGAAAATGTGTCTTTCTATGCTATAGCTGGTGATTCTGGTCAATTGAGTCAAACGGATGTTGATTGTGTTTTGATGGTCCTAGAGTGCGAGAATTATGCCCAAACTAGATGGGGGAGGGAAGGAAAAAAAAAAAATTGAGCCTTTGTCCTGGTGCATTGTGTGTTTTGGGCAAGGATCACAAAACCAAAACTTACACCTCGATGAAAAACTGACATGTCCATGCCCACCACTTGATGGCAGGAATGTGCAGAGCATGTGATCTACAGCATCAATTTCTACAAACCAATAGTTTCTCCATGGAGAAAAAAGTGTGTATTAGCATAGTGGGTGTGAATGGGATCCCAATGGGAATGTCACATGACCTTCCCCTAAATCCACACGGAAACCTGTGCCTGGAGCAGCGTTCTATGCAGATTCCTGGAAAATGTTGTGAATCCCAGAATTTAGTAAAGCTAGACTTCCATGTAGGTATAAAGCTGAGACTGTAGAGTGTAGTGTAGATTTACTGCTTTCTTTGTGAATCAGGCCTCAACTTTTCAACTAATGCCTACTAGTGGAGATCTGAATAGGTGCAGTTTAAATGAATACGCTTTGCACCTTAATCCACAAACACCAGTGCATAGCACACAGAATGCATCCCCCAGACCCCAACCAAGTGTGGATAACATGTGATTTATGCATTACTGCCCATTTACTGTTCCTTATGATGGAGGAGGTTGCCATACACAGAATGTTCCACCAATCTATGCCTCCTCTTGTATCCAGAAAATGGTTTAGGCACTCACCGATCTGCACTGAGCCCACTCAAAACCGGATCCACTGAAAGAATGCCATACACCTCCAGTACATCATTCACCTTTAAGCCATCCCAGCTATCATACACCTGTGCACAGACAAGACAACAATACTTCATTTTAGTGGGGGTCACTGAAATCTGAGACTAAAAAATTAAGTGTAAAAAACACAAGAGAAATGGAAAAAAGACTATTTTCTAGTACAAAATACATTTGGCAAGGTTAGCATTTCAAGTGTCTCGATAATAGGCAGGTGTAGAGCAAATCAGCAAGAACTTGTGCTGTGCTCTACCAAGAGAAACAAAAAAGAAATAAATCTAGGTTGAAAGCTTAAGTTTGAATAAAAACTTTCAGCTGTTTTTCCCCCGAAAGGTTTGAGACAGAATGGAAAAAATTGCCTATTTGTACCAAAGCTAAAAGTCAGAATGGTTTCTGGTCCTTCAAATTATACATTTTGTTGAGGAAAATACAGTTATGATGAAAACCCTAGACCAAGTCCTAAGCTTATTGTCAAACATTTTTTAGAGTCCTTTTCTCTTAATTTATTAGATCAAACTATTGCTTTTTCAACCTTTGAATTTCATGTTTGGTCTTTCTAAATAAATAATTTCAAGAGGTAACCCAGTACACACTGACGACATGGTTAAAGGTAATAATAATGAAAATATGATAGAAGCTGTATTTCCTAATGCATTTTAGAGTTCTTTGAAATACAGCCCTGCACACACTTTTCAAACCTTTCATGGGGCACAGTAACAGAAATTCAAATATACACCTTTTTGGGTGAGATTGCTCAATTTCTTATCACCCTCTCTCCATGCATAAACAGCACTACAAGAACTTGGGTTAAATACTAGCGAGCTGAATTTCACAGCTTCCGCCAAATCTGGTTAATTTCACCCAATTAGGCTTTATACCATCTAGAAACACAGCATGTCCATGGCTCGAGTGCCCACAGAGTGTTTAGCTACCGGCAGTGGCTTTAATTGACATGGAGAAGACTTTTACACCGTAAAGGTGGGATACATGTTTACCATTGCTGTAAGAGATGTGATTCGGACAGAGAATAATGTGGTGGATTCAAGTGCTACACTCTGACCTCACAGCCAGGCTTTAAACAGGAAAAATATTTCTATGAAACATGGCCCATTTACCGAGGCAGGCATTGGGGTGGTCCCTTTTCTCTCCTCGTGTACACCTTAGCCATGGATCCCCTTGCAACAGAGTTCAAACAGATAAGCACACGGGAGGGGGGGGGTGGGGACAGGGGAACATGACAGGGCAGTACATGTGTATGCTGTCCCTCTACGCAGATAATACATTGCAGAGCTTCAGAGATGCAGGAGCAACTTTAACAGGCTCTGCAATTTATCTGAAAATTTTCTGGACATTTATCAGGCCTGAAGTTAAATAAGGCCAAGTCCTGCTTACACCCTCAGAAGTCAATGGACCGGCATGGCACTGCAGTTCTTTCTGACCTACCTCTTTATGCATTTTTCAAAACACTTCTTATTGATTATATAGTAAAGAGCAAAAACAAACATAAAAAACAAACAAAATGCACAGGCATTACATTAGCTAATGATGTGGTTACAGCTGCCGAGTGATCCGTCTCTTTCTTAGCAGTGTACCACAGACCCAGACCTCTTTCTGGCAACGTGACCAGGGTCATAACCAGCATGCACAACAACCCATCTGCCTCAGAAGGGGGGGGTGTATTGCTCTAGCCAAAAGGATAGCCCTGCCTCAGTACATTTTCGCTGGGACGCCAATATACTTACCTAAAAACATACCTGATGACAAGATAAGTACCATTCCCAGATTTCATATGGGGTGGGCACAGGCAAAAAAACTTTGTTAAGCAACTTCAACTACCATTGTTGGAGGCTGAGCTAAGACCACAGATTTTGCACTGTATTACCCGACTGCCCAACTCTAGTGGGTGCCTAGGTGGGGGTGATGTGTGACTGATATGCATCACCAAATATGATAGTAAAGTAAAACAGCATCCTTGGTGAGAAACATCCCTACCAAGTGACCCCAACATCATGAGGGACACAAGTTTAAGTTGTCTTTTTTAAGCCAAAAGCTTTCTGTATGCTGGGACTTAAAGGTCTATACTTGTGATGAAAGAAGTAAACCTAGAAGTTCCATCATCCATGGTGGTGAAGTCTAAAATGCTAGGACCGCTTAATACCGTTAAGGAACATGCAACCGGATAGTTATGGATGAAACTTGCAGAGTTGGCAGTGTCTAGTTCTGATCATCTGTACAAATTCCAGACTCTCACACCCAGATTAATACATAACAGGCTGCATCTGCAGATACCCAAGTAACTGGCACATTTACAGTCAGTTCACCTCTGAGCTGAGCCAATGAGACATCTTGATGGGTGATACAGTCAATCTTTTAACCTGCTTTCTTCTAGAAATGGACAGGCATTTAAATTATGCAATACCTGAAGTTGCACTCAGTACATACCGTTGAAACTAATCACCACAATACAACTAACGGTGCAGACAATGGAAGTGCCCTTGTTTGTAAGAAACGGAGACTCCTGAGAACCACTGCCTAGCTATCCACCAGGTGATTTTAGTGACAGGCATGTTTTATTGGTGAATTTGACTGTATTTTACTTTGGTTTTGATCAAAAGAAACTATATGTTGAAAAAGGGCAGGCATCAGAACTATGCCTGCGAAATAATGAAAGCCCAGTCTGTACTGCACAATGATTCCAGAAGCCAATTTTAAAACAGCAATTCTTGTAACATTAACAGCTATATTTTGTTTTATGTTGAGGTAATCTAAAGAATAAACCCACTATACATTCACCTACCTCATCATTACCTTACCTTTACCAGGCAGGCTGGCCCCTTCTCCCCAGGAAGGGGGAAGTTGAGGTTGAGTGGAGCAGAACAGTTTGGGGTGACCTGCGGCTGTTGCTGTGTGGGAGCCTCCTTTTCCAGCCGCTTTGTCTCTCCATATCCGTGGTTTTCATTTAGGTTTCCTGTAGGACATAAAGAGGAATATGTATGTATAAGCTACTTTCCTGTAAATGAGATACCTATGCCCACAGGTTCCACATCCAGAAATATTCCTGGAACCTTAGTTAATTTTATTCAGCTCTGCTGACAGACACTGGGAAATGCCAGAGTGACTCCAACAGTGGCATCATTACTGGAGGCAGCAGACGCAGGCTACAGGGATTAGAGGAGCACAGTATTAAGACATATCTGACCATTATCTACTTACCAACTTTGAACAGTTGGTCAGTCTAAACTCATGTGACAAAACACACAATTCACGTTATTAATTATTAAGCAGAAGAAAAAAAAAAAAATCAGTCAACATTCAGAAGCCTCGTTTGAAAAGATGCACCCTTACTGGGTCCACACCAGTTAAGAAGGTAATGAGAGTCAAGTACTACTAAACAAGTACACCCGATTACTGGATCATCAAAGGCGGTACCAGCCCTCAACTGTCAGTTTGGTAAGTGCAATGCAGGTTTGAGTTAACACCATGCATAGGCTAAAAGGTAACTATGATGATCCATTTCCAAATAAAGCCCACAGAGAGAAATGTTTACAAATGGAGGAAGTTCAAGAAGGTTGCCAACCCACCAAGGTGATGGTGTGCCTGCGCACTCACCCCAAAAAAAGACAAGATGTTTCTCCTGGACATCCTAAGAATCCCAAAGCCAGATCCAAGGATTTAAAAGGACTTTGTCAAGGTCGTAAAAGTTATAACTCTTGATTCTACCATTAAGAACAATCTGAACAAGTGGAATGTTTATGGAAGGGTATCTAGGTGAAAACCTTCTCACAAAACAAACATTGCTGCATAGCTTAAGTCTACAAACAGCACCTTAAAGAACCACTAGACCTCATGAACAATGTCCTCTAGACAAATGACACCAAAGAGGAGTTGTCCGACTAATGCACAATGGCATGTTCAGAAAAAAAACATACAATGCATGAACCTCATACCAACCATCAGGCATGGAGGTGGAGAGGTGATAATTTAGGCCTGCTTTATAGCCGCAGAAACTGGAAATAATCATGTAAGCCACCATGAATTCTTCTATTCAAGAGAAAAATGTGACATCCTTTAACAGTCAAGACCAAACTGAAAAAGGATCATGCAACAGAACAATGACCAGAACACACCATAAAACCTCTGACTTAATGGCAGAAAACGCAAACAATCATGATTTTGGGATGGCCAAGTCAAAGTCCAGACCTCAATACTCACAGAAATGCTGCAGTGGAACTTAAAGCACTTTGCATACGCAAATGCCAAATATCAACAAGCTAAAGCATTCTGGTAAGGAGGAGTGGGACAAAACGTATCCCATACAATGAGGAAGACAAACTCTTATTAGGCCAGTTATTGCTGCTATTGATTGTTGCGCAAGATATTGAATTGGGGGGTGGACTTTTTTTTTGTTGTTTTTAACAAAAGGCTACTGAATGTTTCTCTGACTAGCTCAGTCTAACTCGTTGTCCAACTCAGACATCCTGCTGCTGAAGTTTCCGCTTCTGAGTTGCTAAGACCGAGAATTGAGTTGGTGAGTCGCAGTTTTCTAGCACCGGGTTCCGCCGCGGCCGTGGGCACAGAGACAGTGACTGCCATAAGACTCAGGGGTTTCAATCAGGGGTTTGTTAAAGCGTGACTACTCACCCGTAAGGGTCTCAAGGCGCTAGGAGTGGGGGGGGGGGGTTGCATGTTCCATTCCATCAAGTAGGGGGTCTGTCGAAGAGCCAGGTTTTGAGGTTTCTTGCGAAGATGGGGAGCGATGTTGTCTGTCTGAGGTGGAGCGGAAGGGCGTTCCATGCTTTGGCCGCGAGGAAGGAGAAGGAGCGGCCTCCCGATCTGGTCTTTCTGGTGCGGGGGACCACGGCGTAGGAGAGCTGGGCTGATCGTAGGGTCCTTTGGGGTGCGTGGAATTTGAGTCGGCTGTTCAGGTATGCCGGTCCGGTGCCGTGGAGGGCCTTGTGTGCGTGGGTGAGCATCTTAAAGGTGATTCTCGCCTCGACGGGGAGCCAGTGGAGTGTGCGCAGGAGCTGGGAGACGTGGCAGTGTTTTGGCAGGTTGAGGACCAGTCTTGCGGCGGCGTTCTGGATGTTCTGTAGCTTGCGGGTGAGGTTTTTGTTTATATAAGACTTGAAGGTGGACTCTCGGTGAAGCGGGAAGTGAAGCGGTGAGCTTAGGGCGGCGGGGTGAGAGGAGTAGGACAAAGGCGGACATATGGCGGCACATAACTCTGCCGGCACCTGTCGCACAACACTGGACATTATCGACCTGCTCTTCCGCACCGCAAGCAGCCATGCAGTCACCGCACCGCTAGTGCTCCGACGCTAGTTATCTGATGCAACCCCAAGCTCCAATGCCAGCCTGGCTCCAGCGCCTTAGGGAGGAGACGGCGGGCCGGACAGTGGGGTTGCAGAGGTCGCGGGAGCACAGAACATCTCCAAACATTGGCCTGCGTGTTCTGTTGCTCAGCACTTTCTCTTCCTGCATTGCTCACTGCCCCGCTGCTCCCTGTCACTGCTCCTCGCACCTGCCCGCTCCTCTTGTCTGGCTGGTCTCTCCCAGCCCCCTCTTGCTGCACCCCTTGGAAAATAGCAGCAAAGATAGGGAGACAGCGAGTGGTGCTGACGCCGGCGGGGGAAGGGCAGCTGGTGGAGGTCCAGAGGCCTAAGCATATCAAGCACAACAAGCAAACGATCAAAGTGTTTGCTAAAAGAACTGCTAAAGAAAACAGAAACAAGTGAACCCAGCAGATATGAGGTCAGTCAGAGTAAGCAGGTCTCTTACAAAGCTAAAGAAAACTAAAGAAGAGGCTATCCCTAAAAGTGACATAAAAAAGGAACCCTTATATAAGGTCAGCAAAGACATCAGCATTTGTTCCACTGCCAATGATACGGATGCTAGCAGCGCCTGTAGTCCAGCGACCACAAAAAATCTCAAACCTATAAGCCAATCGAAGATGGAAACAAAAAAGCGACAAAACAAAAGAGCTTATAAATATTGAGGGGGCGTCTCACAGGAAGAACCCATGTACATTGCAGCCAAAAATCTTTACAAAATTTACATTTCTGAAAGATCCTGGCACAGCCATCTTCTCTAAAAATGAGGATATCAAGGGTTACAAACCCCTCTACAACCAGGGAGAGTAGGAATACCCCTCAAAGAATCTATCCAATTAGACGATCGCCGGCAGCTATAATGGACAAGGACAAGCACACGGACATGGACAAGACAGACCGAGACATCAGAACAAAAAGTCAGGCCAATAACCCACCAGGGCACAGAGACAAGGTCGATCAGCTGTGGGGATATCCAGTAGTCCAACAAGAAGCTCCCAGGATCATAAAATATCTACCTGTGGAAACAAGAGCCAGCTGGGTACAGGACTTACAAACACACCAAAACAAGGGGGAATTAAAGACCCTAGGGACTTCCAAGCATACCTCCCCGAGCAGGATCCTCGGACTGGACAAAACACTCAGACCACAACACCACAGCCAAAAAATAGCTCACCACTAAAGACAACGAACATACAAATCGACACTTCGCCAGTCCTCAGTCAACCATTAAACAACACCCCAGTTGACTGCTCCCTACCCATGCCACACGAAGACTCGCATCTAACGGATAGTGACATGACTTTCTTCGTATCACAGGAATGGGAACTCGTTGCCTCGTAAAACTTCAAGCCCACCTTAAATCCGATTAGCATGGAACCAACTAGGGTGCCCAGAGCAGAGTAACAACGATACAGAATCAATTTACACAGAACCAATCTGGGGAACCTTATTAAGCACTATGGAGCATGCAGCAACGGCACTTCAATATCAATCACACAAATTAGACATGCAGCTTACATTTCTTCAAACACTAGCAGAGATCACCTCTGGGATAGACAGGAAGCTAGCAGACCTCAACTGTCTTATCAAGCGGGGGCAAGAAGCTGTACAAGCAACTCAAATTTCACACACGGACTGTATCTGCGCCCCAATTAGCGACAAACTATCCACGTTGCCATCAATGTTAGGAAACCTCTTATCAGAACTAAAAACAAAACACTAGATCACACAACACCATTAAAACCATCGTGGCAAGCAAAGGCCCAACTGAAGGAACATTCAGAACTGACTATGACCAGATATCAAAACACAGGGAACATACCCGCGAGTCCACTTCAATTACCAGAAGGTTTCACACTATTAACTCCAATCAAAGGGTGCTCCGGTAAAGAAAATCGCTTGATCACAAAAGAGCGCCGCAAACAAAAAAGGAAGGGCAGGAACAGGAAGGTAGCCTTCCTGGGCTACTGTGGGGAGGACCAGCCCTTGACAACACCTGTGGAAACTGAGGCTACCAGGCAGGCCTTAACCACTATTCTGGATGATAGGACGGATCATCTAATTACGGGACCTAATGCCACTCTGGATCCACGCATGGAGCAAACACCAAAGACATTAACCCAAACTGCCATAAAAGGAGACAACAAACGGGGGAACAACCAAACAAGCAAACAGCCACAGTCAACACCACAAGAATTTAGCACGTCAACCTGTATGCAACAAAGCCCAAGAACTGAACAGAGAGGGGAGCTGTTGAACAACCCTAGGGAATCGGCACAAAGGTTGCCAAGGGAGAACAAACAAGGCAGAAAAAAGATCAGGCACCAGCCGAGCCCCTAGGAGCTAGTAATACCAACCAAGAAGCCAGAAAGACCAACTCAATTCCACTAAGGCTACCACATTCTGAAGCAACTTTTCATCAGGAAACACCAGCGAAAAACTCAAAGGAGACAGATACCATCATATTCTTTTCTGAATACAAAACAAAGGGAAGAGTGGACATATTAAACAGGTAGAACATACTGCGGCTACTACACTCCATAGTGAGCCTAGAAAAACTAAGCTCAGCAGATTTGCTCTCAATTGAATTCCAACCAATTAATAATCAGCAGTGTCCAGAAGCAACTAAGACAACATGGCATAAAAATGAGACAGCTAACAATTATGAAGGAAGCCAATACATTCTTACAGTGGGGGATAAGACTAGAACCTGAAATAAAACCAGCGTATCCAACGCCTTTTCTAAATGTGCACAACAATGGACCATCACAAACTGTCCCATCAATCTTAAAGGGTGCTTGCAGTAGTTCCCCAGGAGCCTATCCCACCCACTTAAGCATAGGCCTCGAGTCTAAAGGCTCAACACCATTGTTAACAGACCTCAGCTGGAAGCACATACGGCGAACAATACCCGAGCGCACCCAATGACAAGGGATGCCCTGCCCAACACCATCCACGGCGGAGTCAAGGAAAATCCGTATATGTATCTGGAACATTAATGGCCTGGCGAACAAGATGAGGATCGCGAGGCACTAAATTACTTAAAGACATTTGATACTACTCAAAGAATCCTGGGAGGATCATGCAATTGAGCTACGGGGTACACGTCACAATTCGTGCCAGCAAGAAAGGGATCTAACTTCAGCCATCGCTATGGGGGTCTGATGATATTTGCCTCAATAATCACAATAGGAGCAACTGTATCAGTTGAGGCACAAATTGCAGCCCCAAGTGCCATACAGGGGGTAATGACAACACTCAAATTTAATAAGGAAGACCAGCCAATCATAATAATCAACACATATGTGCACCCGAAGCAAAGGCTAACAGCTGCAAAAGAGCTAGTTAAGGGAGCTGACAAGGATCATAGAAGAGCAGGACGCAGGGCACATCATCCTGGCAGGCGATTTTAATCTTCACCTCATTGGAACTGCGTCAGAAGATGAACTAGCGCAAGAATTAACCATAGCGTGGGGGATACCAAATCAGGTCCCAGCATATTCAAGCAAACCAACGAGATGTTCAACCCATCTACTCCAAGAACTTGAACAATTAAACATGAGAGCTCTGAATGGTCGATTTAAGGAGGACAACCCGCCGGTCACAACTTTTCACTCCACAACTGCCTCTTACCTAGACTTCACCTTCGTAACTCCCCATGTTCAACATCGACTCCTTTAGAATAGGTGACAACAAACAAAGCAACCACTTGCCACAAGAAGGGATATTAAAAGCAAACAAAGGACACCTAATGGAGGCATGTAAAACAATTTGCACAGAATGCACCTCGGATTAGAAATGAATAAGGTGCAAACCCAATACAATTGAGGAACTATCCAAAATTGCAAAGACACTTCTCTAGCAAGAAAATGACATGTTAACTCAACTTGCAAAAGTTGGGGAGAATTTTACAACGGCTCTTGGGGAGAAATTCGCCACCAGAACAGGAGTGAAAACTAGAAAAACAGCGGCCATTTTGCCCGGAAAGGCAACTACACCGTAGACAAAGAACCTTAAACGTACAATAAACCAAACATTAAGGCAGCTACGCAAAACTCCCCAAAACCTAGCCCTGCAAGGCGACCTGCGGAAACTGAAGGCATTACTAAAAAAGAAGAAATGGGATAAGAAAAGGCAAGAGAATGAAAAACTTTGGGCAAGGGTACTGCAGGACTCTAAACTTAACAGCGCCAGGTTTTGGCGGATGATTAACAGTTTCCAACTACCAGCTCACCAAGGAATAAACTCCAACATAACAGAGGCTAATTGGGCAAAATACCTATTCAATCACTTTAACAACAATGCGCAAGAGGAGAACTTGGCGGAGGAGGAATCTTGGACCATCCAAAATGACAGAGGCGTCACGCCCAGAGGAAAAACACAAAAGGCCAGCGAAACCACGTACAAGGATCTACCCCCGAGTAGACAAAAACACCCTGGAGTAGAAGTGGCAGCAGGCCCAGAACCATAACCGAACAGCAACGAAGATCGCTATGAAATAACTGCAACACAGATCAAGATACAAATAGCCAAAGGGACGCTAGAAGGAGCCCCAGGCCCCAACGGAATTCCTCCAATGCTATACAAGCATGACGCAGAATACTGGAGCAATGCACTGGTCCCTGTCTTCAAGAACATACAGGGCACACAAACAATCCCGGAGTCATGGAAAGGATCGACGATTAGTCCAATTTACAAACAGGGCGACAGGAGTACTCCAAACAATTACCGACTTGTCGCCCTAATTGATTTAGAAGCTAAGTATTATGTGGGAATAATCTTGGAAGAACTAACATCCTGGGCATCGGCAAATTCCATCATCCCCATAAACCAAACCCGGTTTTGTCGAGGACAGGGAACCACTACCAACATTATGGCGCTAGCTCTGCTGACGGAAGTGGCAAAGCACCCCCTATTCTTATGCTTCATAGACTATAGCGCATTTGACCACGTAGACTGTGCTAAACTATGGCAGAAATTAGAAAAGTGGGGGATACCGAAACCCCTTTTAAACCAGCTCATATTGCTACACACCGACACCTGGGTCAAGATCTAACTAGGAGCTGGGACGCACCTCTCAAGACGAATCATCACCTCTAAAGGGCTAAAGCAAGGGTGCGTTTTAGCACCCTTGCTTTTTAATCTTTTTCTGGCCGACCTCCCCGGGGAACTGGACAAGAGTAAATCACACGCCCCGAAATTGGGAAAAACATCGCTGTCCAACCTGTTATATGCAGATGACCTGGTGCTGCTAAGTCAGACTCCAATTGGCCTGCAACATCTCCTGAATACCACTAATAGCTTCTCACAACGTAATGCACTAGATATAAACCTAAAGAAAACAAAAATTATGACAGTAAATTATCATAAGAGGAAAAAGATCAATTGGTATTTGGACGGGCACTGCTTAGACCAGGTAACAATCTACAAATACCTTGGAGTCTTGTTGGACGGCAGAGGCTCGTACAAACCCCAACTGGAGGCCCTGCGCAGGAAGGGCACCACGTGCTACCTAGCAATGAAGCCTCCGAGTAAAGTGCTGCCAGACCTAACCCTTGACCACTTATTACAGGTAATTAGAGCAAAATTACAACCAATGCTAACGTATGGGAGCGAATCAATGCAAGGGGGTGATGCAGTGGCCTTGGATAAAACAATCACCAGCACCTACAGAGCAATTTTCCATCTACCCAACTAGGTGTCACCTGCCCAAATGCGCTTAGAATTTGGGCTACAAAAAGAATCGGTGGAAAGAAGGGGCGCATACATAAAAAGCTGGCATAAGATCAGAGGTGCTGAGGCAGGATCCCTAAACTCGCACCTTTGGAACGAGCGGTCATGCTGTGGAAAATCGCCCGCCAGAGAGTACTTGCTTGACTCTCAAACGACTGGGACTGACCAACCTCTGGGCAACCTCTACAGATAACCATAGTTTTAAAAAGTTCGTAACAAAAGTAACAAGAATGGTATCTATTACAGAAGATAAGGAAACACTGGCTATAAGGGCTCATGGCTGGACAGTGCTTAGTGACTACAAAGTCCTTAAACCTCAATTTTATTTAAAAACAGGAGTTAAAATGAGGATAAAGAAAAAGTTCCTAATGCTCCGTTTTGGCATTTTACCAATTCTTCCGCACCGTTCCGCCCAGGAAATGGAGACCAGGAGAGCAGACCTGCCGCCTTTGCGAAAAAGGAAACAAGGACCTTGTGCATGTTATTTGCATCTGCACCAACCTAAAGGACATAAGACACACCTTACTCCGACCAATGCTCAAACAGAGCGGTATTAGGACCTGCAGGCAGGCAGTAATACTGTGCTTTAATCGGCGGAAACACAGCTAAACTGCCGACTTACAAAATTCTTTGACACAGTGGCAGAGAGACTTAAATGCATATCGCAGGTGGACATTGAACAACACAGTTGGGCCGTTTTTAACTGATGTTTAACTTAACAAGGCTCCTGTTAGTCTACCTCTTGAAGCACAGGCACTTTAAATCTGAAGAGTTGTTTAAAAGCCCTAAAATGTCATTGGAAATGAGACCTGGGAGCAGATCCCACTTATATCGTATTGCCAGCAAGCTCAATATAAAAGACTGTAAATCCTGATATTAGTTGCTGTATAAATTGGAGGAAGGAATTTTTGTGGATTTTAACAGGTTGCATTTTATGACTGTTTTAATTCTTTTTCATCTTGCTTCGCATTATGTAAATGAATTCGTAAATGAAACGTGTATGCAACAGTTTTTATTAATCATGCATAACAATAATAAACTAAAATACTGAATGTTGGCTGATGTTTTCCTTTAATAATGACAAACGAAAATTTGCCTGTGTTATTGGTCACATGTAGTTAATTTTATCTGCTGTTAGGACAGATATCAATTAGAAGAACAAGTGACTTGTGTTTGGTAATTGTTTTCAGATAGATACTATTTTCCTGTAAATTACTCTCAGACTCATCCTGAGGAATGGAGTTACCGTTTATAAGTGCTTGGCAAAATGTTTCCAAGTCCTCTATGTCTTCCTTACATCTGTTATGTGAAGAAATAGGGCAGATCCAACATAGTGGGCGTCAGTGGCACAGTTATGGAATGCATGCCTATTTCCATTGATCCTGCCTGCGCAGCTTACTTGTTGCAGTCACTCGAATGCACCATCAGCACTGCAAACATTTTCTTGATCCATTTCATGTCTCGGCTAGGCAGCGCATGCGCTGTCTCGTCTAGAGATGCTGTATACAGTATTGTGCGGGAAGCTCTGCCCACTTTCTGCCCATGCTTTTGATTGGCTCAAATCTGAAATGCTGCATTCTGATTGGTTGCCGGCGTATTAGTCCCGCCTCCTTACTGCCATGACGTGATTTTTGTCCTTCCATGGCTATCAGCCCTTTTACTTCAGCAACTCTATTGTTCCCCTGCCTCCCCCTGTTCCCTCCCGCAGTCCGTGACTTCTCTGGCCACCACCACCCCCCCACCCACTCCCGTTCCTGCCTTCTTCGGCGCCCGCATTTTTGTTTACAATGCAATAGGACTCCCATAAATACGAGTCCTATTGCATTTGTAAATGCTTTTTTTCCCCATATGATTGGCTGCCTGCATTCGCACTTTCTTTTGCCTGACCTGTCCCTCTCGCATGCGTGCGATGTTATACATCGTACGCATGCGTGCCAAAAGTCTGCCTCTTGTTAAATTTGAGCTTTCTTGAACAGCGACAAATCGCATGTCTCTCCCTTGGTTTACTGAAAATATGCGGCGGATCAGGTCATTTAATGTATAAACGGGGTTGGAAGAACCGTTGAATTTCTTTAGAGCCCTGAATGGGTATAGACTCTGGGAGGCACAGCCCCACGTGTCTGTAAGGTGTGTTTACACACAGTCCGAAACGATAGAGAGAAACGTCGGCGGTAAAGGAAACCCAGCATGCTGGTAAACAATGGAGCGTTTGTAACACTATGCTCGTGACACAGCAAACCCCGAGTTGAGTCACTCGAGGTAGCGCCGGAGAGTGCTCGGAAGAACGAGGGAAAGCCTACACATACAGGCTGCGCTGCTCAATTAGTGGTGTCAGAGAAACTCCTGAGGTCACCTCAGAGCCCTTTAAACCGTGAACACGAAGGCATTTGGTGACTGCGTCGTGGCGTGTGCTAAATGAGGTTACCTCAGTACAGATCCCAAAAAATACTTCATAGTTTCTAAAAAAAATATGTTCTTTCTGTGGCTGTCGTCGGTGCGAGGGACACATCCAGTACTTACTGGTACTATGTATGAAGCTCGTGCTGCCGCAGGTCGTGACCTGCGATCACTGGAGAAACGGGGGCTTTACTCCGCGCACTTTTACGAGTACAGAAACCATGAACAATACATCATTACCTCAAACAACCTCTTCAGAGACTCCAGAGCTCTTGCTCGCGATCCTATGTAAACACCAGCGACACCCGCTGTGCTGCAGCCTACTTAAAGACCTAAAGTGACACCGAGTTGGGAGTAAGAGACGTCACGGGTCACTGAAAGTCGTGGGTGTTTGCATTTGTTAGGTATTCTCATCTTCCAGCACGGCTCCTGTGCTTATTGCGATAAGGAGCGAATCACTCGGCTGCCTCTGCCAACTTAGGCACCTAAATGATTTTCGCCAAATGTGTCATTTAACACAACGATTACTATCAATTTCCTCATAAACTATCAGTTTACGCGCCGTTGCGCACCCATTGGATGGCGTTTTGACCATAATGAGTGGAAAGGAATCTCTGCCTGAAGGCAGTCTCTCTCTCTAGACGAGTGTTCGCCTCGCACGACTTTCTCCACAGGAGAGCAGGCTACTAACTAGGACCTGTGCTGTAGTTCATCTTGCTAATTCATTATTCATTACGCTGCGCAGGGCTATAAGTGGGATGAAAAAAGTGGGAACCATGAAAGGAAACGGGGCCTATATAATTAAGGATATGACTTAAACTTGCACACCAACATTTGCTTATATCGCCACCCTGCCCACACATTTGCATTAAACAACAACTGCAGCCGGCATACGTGACCATTGCTCCGTGCCTTTGCAGAGAGGCCAAGGATTGGATGACCACGTAATCTGCCACCTTTTTATCCTACTGAGAGAAACTTGCACTGCCTTCAGCCGCAACTTAATTGTGGCCCCATAGAAACACCTGGATGAAACTCAGATCAAATTATGCACTAGGCAACAGTTATATGCTGCCTAAAAAAAGTAACATGAAAAAAGTAACAGCCTCCTGGAAAAAGCAAACACTCGAGTGATGCAAGATTAAGTAAAGCATGTGAAAAATAAGCAGGAACGACATAGATTACATAAACGTTTTGTTGCTGTCTGTTCAGAAATCGATCAAAGTTTTTGCATGGAGAGTTAAAAACATGAATACAGGGCCCGAAAGGGACACATTCAATGTCAAAGGCTGTTGGAAATAGGACCCTTTTAGAAGTGCTCCTGCAGAAGGAAAGAGGCAGACGCCAGCAAAATGCATATTTGCACACCTTATTTTAACGTTATCCAAAGCGGCTCATAAGTGGCTCCCTTTTGCAGTCTGTATTTTAGAATTAAACATTGGTCCAATGGAAAGGAGAGAGGCCTAGCGGTCTAAGCCGCAGGATTAAGGCTCCTGTTTCTCCGGAGGCATGGGTTCGAGTCCCACTGCTGCCAGTTATTTTTAATCTATTGCAATGTCCTATCATATTTTGTTGATGTTTAGGACAATTTTTATTTTAAAAATATTCGGATCTGGTCTCTTCATCAGGAAGCGATGCTTCTCCACATTCGCACAGTCCAGGAACCTGTGATTAATGGCAATATTTTAGACCTGGATCAGAGGAAAGGCAAAATGAGGAGTGTGACAACAACCTAGGCACCTGGGCTACTGGCTTTCAAATAGATACTAAGTGATAAACTCGGGCAGTTGCCACATAGCTCATGAGTGTTATTATTGACAATTGGAAAAGAAGAACTGAATGACGAATTCTCAATCAATCAAGGCAGGAGGGACCAGTGGCACTGGCATCTCAATCTTTATCATATGAAGACGTATTGTAAATAGCAGGTAAAATAATGTCTTGTTTAAATAGTTATGCATCTCTAACCGGAGCTTAAGCCATGATGTGAGTCTTAGATGCTTCACACACTTTTATATGCCCCATAGCAGTCAGGACTTTACGTGTATATTCAACACATTGCTTCTCCTCCAGCCAGGGGCACTCATCTTTAATTGACAAGCGAGTTCATGCTATATGCAACACGTTCAGACAGTGCTGGCTTTTTAACAATACGTTGCATTCTGGGATTTGTAGTATTGCTTTTATAAATGGTCTAAAATCGCAAAGAGGGTTTAATGTATTTGTGAGCCTTTAACTCAGTTGGTTGAATTTCCTACTTTGGGTTCATAAAGCCAGAGGAGGTTTTACCTGATTTCATTACTGTTTTGTTCGTTTTGCCGTTTTCTTATTTTCGTTATATGAGCCTTTATGTAAAATTATTGGCTGTGTCTCTAAAATACAAGTCAACTTGTAACCCTGCTTTTACATCGACAGACTTACATCAATATCTTACTTTAGAGTTTGACTTATGTTTGAGGAGTTGTAATATTTTTTAAATGCTGCACATGGGTAAATGACAGTCATTTTCAACGCTAATAGCTCCAACGCTCACAAATGCGAGACCGATTGCATTGCAAATGCTTGTTTGTTTTTTGAGACAGCTGTAGGAAAACAAGAGTTTACATCAGAAAACAAATATCGGGAAAGGTCAGTAACTCATGCTCTCCAGCATGGGCACCTCCAGTAAAGTAGATGTCTGCATCATGTTTAGATTAATCTGACCCAAAAATGCTTGGCCACATTTGTAGTTTCTTCTTGAAGTTTTCAGCATGGTCGGCCATTCCTGTATCATGCAAGGATGAGGAACATGACACCTGTGATTCTGTAACACACCCACAGTGGAGAACCATTTTTCAGATAACCTATTCCTCTCTGGAATAGCATATTCTATTGTCATAGGATTGTCAGAAATCAATAGGCAGCACTATTTGAAAGGGGATATTTGCAAAATGATTGCTGCACAAAAATGGTGTCTGACCAGGCTGCATATGTTGCACCTAGAGAAAAGGTATGCTCCTTTTCAGGTGAAAACAGAAAACAGGTAACTGATTTGCTGTGTTTTTAACAGTTTTCATTCCAACTTAACTACACTCTGCTGAGGAACTATAAACAGAGCTAAATAAGTTTCTGTAAAACCTACTACAATTACCATAATGCACTGGCGCAGGCCACTGAGCAAAGGATTGGATATAAAGATTAACTATTTTATACTTGCAAGCCCATAATGCAAAGCAAGACGAGAGAGAAAATGGCTACTTTACCCACACCTGTAAGTGATCACTGCAGTTATGACCGAGTGCTCCCATATGATGTGTTTTCTGCTTGGTTTATTCAAACTAGACCTCTTTATTGGTATTTTTTTCATAGACTTGGGAAATGTTATCATTTAATCCCATGTCAAACCTCTGCAGCACTGAGGCATTTTGAACCCTGGTGGTGTAGAGGTCGAAGGCGGATTTTGCTTCAGTGACTTATGGGTGATCTATGACAGAACTAAATATACGAATCGTATCCTTTTCAGGTATTACTAATTGGTTACCTTAAACAGAATTTTTCATAATCCGCTATTAGGTGGCAGAATTATAGATAGCATGTTAATCTATAAAATTAATACAGCAAAATAAATAAAATCACTCCCACTAATGTCCTTTCTTGGCGCAAGAAACTAGTTACTTGGGAAGCAGAAAAGGCATAGCCTCCGAGATCACAATATACACCGAAGTGATTCACAAATATTTATTAATAGTTACATGCAAATTAGTCTTTTTGATGCCCTTAAAAGATCAACAATATAATTAGAAAACATAGGATCAAGACCTCCATTTTACAACACCTTCCATATGTTATATTAAAATACAGCCACAAAGGTTTTAAAGAAGTTAAAACTTTAAAGCAAAAGGGAAGGTTCAGCCTCCAAAAATGGGTGCCACTGGGAGCCGGGTGGAGAGAGATATATATATATATATACATACAAAGTCAAAACCAAGCTGTGATGCACACAGGATTCAATAACAGTTCACATATTTGAGTCGTTCGTCAGACAACAGAGTCATTTAGCATTTTGCACAGATAGTCCTCACTCATTCTTTTTTCTTCATTTCTTCATGTTATACTGAAGAGCAAGATTAGACCACGAGAAAGCACAACCCAAGGCCTACTGGCAGAGTAGAACTGGACATCACCTGCTGGATGCTCTTTCTGTTTAGTAGGATGCAGTTCCATGTCCTCATCATCTTCGTAACTCCTCTTCTGGCGATTGGGAGTGTACGAGGTTGAAGGGCAGACTCTGGCTTGACTGGAACTTGCATAGATGTGCCATAAAAGTTAAGAAAATAATGTGTCAAAAGTTCTCTTTACCTTTTACTAGCATTTGTCATTCAGAGCCACCAACTCATCCAATCACCGAATTTACCACAATGATTAAACGCCATCTACCATTCTCAGGCATACATCACTAAAGGGCCTATTACCATCACCAGTGCCACTGCCAAGTCAACAATCATCGCCGCAAGTGTATAACTCTAGTCTC
Source organism: Calotriton arnoldi (assembly GCA_963921515.1). NCBI lineage: Eukaryota > Metazoa > Chordata > Amphibia > Caudata > Salamandridae > Calotriton > Calotriton arnoldi. The sequence continues at coordinate 724,475 of CAWUFW010002134.1, read as the reverse complement.
CAGGTCAACCCATTTTCACGCTGAACCAAAGGCACAGCCAGGCGTTCCTTTAAAGTAACAGGGACACCCAGTTGTATGTTATTTATTGTTTTGACATTTTGGCATATAGGCAATCATTTATATTAATCACTTTATTGGTATTTATCAAAATAAAATGTTAGTCCTTGAAACTAGTGGCTATACTATTTGCACAGAGTATATTTACACTTTTAACTTAAACACACATTCACACGTGGATACTTTGGGGTTTTAGTGGGATATGTAGCCTTGTATAATAATAAAACGGATGCTTTGTTGCCTTGTTCCCATCGCAGTGCGGTCAATATGCACAGTATGTGGCCTGCCAATCAAACAGATATCGAGAGACACCAAAAAGAGCCAACTTGGATTTTTCTAAAATAAATTCAGGTAGGGAAATAATTGTTTGTGTTTTATGTGTAAAAATCAGTAATAACTAACTGCTTGGACCCTTAATTGCGATCAAGGAGAAAGGTCTAGGATCCAGCTCTGAAAAAATGCTTGGCTACCAAATGAGAAGGTTACTGACCAACCATGCCCCAATGTCGCGTTTGTCAACAATCACTATAGTCTCAGCCATACAGAATCCACTTCCTTTGACATCAAAATCACTGCCAGTCTTGTTAGTCGACGAGAAACAGGGCAATCCCAGTGTACCTAAAAAAAAATCTAAATTTACGTTATGGAAACAAGTTTAGTCATATCCATGTTTGATTTCCAACGGAGGATGAATCAATACATTAGGCCATATGTTCAAGTCAATTTCCAATAGGCATCAAAGAAAGACAAACACACAAATAGTTGCAATAATGATAGTTCACATGTATTTAAACATGTGCATACATATAAAGTAATATTCAAGTCAAAGTTCACAAAACTTTGTTTTGGTGTACATAGTTCTGATAGCTCAGTGAAAGATAAAAAGTGAAGAAATTCAAAGCGCATAATGAGCGTATAAGGCTGAGCCAGTACCGTCAGGGAGTATTTTGTATTTAATATCCAGTTTCCATGCGTCATCAGTCCTGTAATACATAGTCAATATTTCAACCCTTCAATGATAAAAAGTTAAAGGGTCTCTTCATGATATATGCACGTCAGTTTAAGCTAAGTCCTAGGGATCTGTCAGTGCGTTGAGCCCAAAGCCATTTTCATATGAACATAGACGGCAGCTGCAAAGTAGCAGTTAGTTACTTAAGTATCAGGACTTACTCGCCAGCACTGGCAGGACCACCATATGTAGCCTGTGGCTCTACATACAGTAAAGAAAAGTAGTACATATCCTCTCTTCACTGTGGAGAGACGGGTGGTTTTGTCCTGGGAGCACAAAATGTCATGTCTGTAGCATGGTAAAACAGAACCTACGTCTTTCAAGACCAGTTGTGTAGTCAGCAGGAGACCCATTACTCTCCACTTGCATTGTAAGGCAACGTGTTCCCCATGGTTGCATAGCCAGTACTACCAGTGACAGCAGTCTAGATAAGGGTGGTATTTGCACCACACTATCTAGGCGCAATCTCGGAACTCCTCTATGTTCAATCAGATGGACCTTTTTCGCAAACAGAGGCTGAAATCACAAATTCAATAACATTGCAATGATAGTGAAGAGGACTTCGCTCCACAGTAAAGACAGAGGAACAGGTTTGCGAACCATGAAGGTTTATAAGCAAATTAGTCAAGCTACAATCTTAAATCAGTCGTAGATCACGATTTACCTGAATACAGCACATGAGTATGAACCAAGTAATTCAATTTAGTAAAGGGGAGCATTTCATTATTAAGACAAGATATGCGAATCAAGCAAAATCTTGTTTTTATGAAGGAAGCTCCCTAATGCTAAGCTAAAATTGTGGGCAGGTCGGGGATTTACGATTAGAATGAGAAGTAATGTGCTTGCTCTCAAGAGTATTTTTAGAAGTAAAAATAGAAAAAATAAACATTGGTCTCAAGAGAAGGAACAGGATGTCCAACAGCTAAGGTGGATAGGGGCAAGTGATCTCCCTAACTAAGCTGCTTCACACACAAGTTCTGTCCAACCGATACATTCTTCAGGGTCCCAGAGTGAGGATCAATCAAAACCTAGTGTTCTCTCTGTATTCAGTGTCGGCCTCCTTCTCACAGATAATACAATGTCAACTTCTTCGTTCATCATGGCCTTCACGATTTCTTACAACTAAGTATTCACCTCGTTTCCTCCCCCTCTTGGCAGGTGCTGGGAATCACCATCCAAACTAGTTAACGGCTACTTTACGAACTTCAAAATGTAAGTGAACGAAGAAGAACATGTTCTAATGAGAACACAATGACTTGTGTCGGATACAGAAAGTTATATACACAACAAGCAGAAATACCATGTTTATTTAATGCTAGAGTAGGGTACCTAGGCCCACTCAACTTTAAAATGTACATCCCTAAATCGCAGTTAATCAAACACACAGGATTCATTCAGTTTAGTCTGGGTGTAAAAGAACATGTGCAAATAAGGTGTACACACATGTAAAAATTATGCAGGTTGCCATATCATTAAGCAAAAAATACATAACACTGTGCCATCACTAGGATGGGAAATGTAAAGTTTGTAACTGTGGTGTGAAATCCTTCATAACTTAAGTTTGGAAATACCAATGAAGAGTTTATTATGAGAATTAAACTGCATTAGTTATTCATGCTAAGATACGGGCTCAGAACAGACAAAACAAAGAATACAACTATGTGCCAAACCCCTCACCTTAAGGATTAGCATCACAGGTTACTAAAAAAAATCTGATGCTGGCAGAATTGGCCAAAAGGATATTTCCTTCACCCACAGTGATTCTCCCGGTACCGGAACACAGTAGAAGGTCTGTCTCTCCAACGTGACAGTCCGCTTAGAGTTCACATCCACTTCTTGGTGAGGCTGGAAAACAGTTGGAAAGTATTTAAACATTTATTAGTTTGTGGATTTACTATATATTTGGAGCATCCTTTGGTGACAAAGCATTTGTTTGGTACATGCTACAGACGAAACCGCACCCTAGTGCACTGGGTTTAAATGAGCAATTGACATAAAAATAAGCTTTAAAAAAAAAATTCAATTAAAAAAAAAAAAAAAGATAGGAAAACAGACACTCATTTGAAGAGTCACCTATTAGCAGCAGTGCACATTGGCATGGCAATCATGGATGCGTGATGGCAGCTAACATAGGATACAACAATAAAAACAGCTGTTAAGGAGTACGCCTGAACAAGAATATGGTCCTCACTCCAGACTTAAGACAGATGCTGGGCAAAACATGGGTTAAAACGCCACCTGCCTAGATTAGGTGACTAAATACAGACAACATTTGGTAATTAAAATAAGGTCTCAGGCTGTGAGATATCACTCGATTAAAAAATATATGAACTGACCAAAAACAAAGTTTGTGGTCGGGTGAAATTAAGAAGTATTCTGGAAGTTAGGATTTCTCGCTCTCTCCCAAGTAAGTCAATGATTTGTCCAAAATGCTTTGGTGGCTTTTGGTTACTAGGAGTCAGCAGCCAAATCAGTACCTACCCACCCAAGCATCAATGGATCACACAGTTTAAAAAACAAAGTAAAAATGAGTCCATACATGGTGGATAAGAAGAACATGAGCATAGAACAGCAAAATCAAATATTTGGATCTTTATAACATACACACACATTTCAGGTCAATTTTATTCAAGTATCTATGACACTTACCCCACAATCTGCCACATCTCTGTATTTACCAAAATGCAGAACCTAGGAACAAATAAACAGGATTGGAGTAAGAAACAACGTCAGAAGATCACACCTTGCGTTTGGACCATTTATACAGACTCAAGAACAGGTAACAAAATTATTTTCAAAGATGTGCCATGTTAGTGTTGACCAATAACATAGCAAGTAGCGAATGTGGAGATTGCAAAATGAGAGCAGCACATTAATAGAAATTAACCAACAATAGACAAAGAAGATGCCTTATCTTGTTTTACTTAAAGGAGAACTGCAGGCTTCTCACTCAGGTGACTTGTGTACTAAACAGTCCTACAGCCAATGCCCCTCCTTTGCTTTTTTTAAAGTTGCGGGATATATCCGTCTGGTACAGGAAACGACCAGAGCACTTTGCTTTTACTTCATTTTCTGCAAAGTAGAAGCTTGAAAATATGCATGGTGTGAGGTATTTTCTCTGGGTAGCCAGATGTTACAAGGCCTTACTCCTGAGGAATAATGAAGTTCACCACTGGTGTCCCAATATGACAACTCGGTTGTGCTACAATTGAAATGTCCAAGCACGGGCTTTTACCACGTGACTCCCTTGGGATGGCGGTGCGAAGCAATCAAGGATTATTCTAGGACACAGAGGGTCTTGGAACACACAATGCTGTGTAAAAGACAGCAATTCAGAATTCACTTTACTTTGGAAGAAAGAAAAGGACGTCGGTAACGCGTAATAAACAGTGCACTTAAAACTATGTTTTACAAAGAAAATTAGGTGCCTAACACCGTATGTGCAAGAGTATCAACCCTAAACATGTCTGAGGCGTCCAAGTCATTTGCACAAGAAATAGTCAATTTTGAGCTGTATTGCGTGTGTTACCCTAGAGGAATATCTCAGGTCGGCTATGGTCTTCTCTGAAGCATCTGTGTTACAATTGTAATCAACAGTGCAGGGATGCGAGACAGAAAGACATAATGCACCAGCTTTGTCACTGATGTGTCAGGTCCTCTGAGTCGAAGGATGATACTGATGGCTGGGCCAAAACGCTTCATGGTGTTCATCTTGGTGGACTAAGGTTGTCCTGGAGACACAAAATTGTCCCGCTCAGCTGCAGACAACAGAGCATCTGGGTAAGCGAGCTGCGCCATTGCCTTCAGACAAACAATTCCCCATACCTGTTGGATGCCTGTCAGCAGGCACTTCTTGTGCCAATTAGCCAATGGTCCCTCAGGCTCGTTTTGGGTGCTAGTGCAACTAGAAAGTCTTACCTTTGACGGATCTTTCTGAAGATACACACCTTCTACACGGTCGCTAATACAAAGTGACTTCAAGTGAGTATTGTGCCATTAGTCAGCTATGGTCCCCTAAATAAAGACTAGTGGGTTACTGGGCTTTGGACACCAGTAACTGGCAAGTGCCCTTCCAAACTTTGGACAACCAAACACCAGATCTTCCCCTAAAAGACCACCTTAAGGTTGCCTCTGAAGGCGGAACAGTGCAAGTATCATCGGCATAAAATACTAAAATGCCCTCTGGTTCTAATTTTAGTGGAAAGACAACCTGGTTTAATCCTACCATGGCATCTGCAATATATATGTATAGAAAACAGGAGTGGACACCCCTGTCGAAGTCCATTTAGAGTGGCGATTTTTCTGGACAGCTTCCTCGTTCAACCTTTGTCCATGAGTCTTAAGGTAGCTAACTTATCAGCTTTAATAGACCCCGGGAACACTTTCATTTATGCATCTTCTCCCAGAGTAATGCCTTATTAATAGTGTCAAACGCTGTTGACAAATCGATATATGACACATAAAAACGCCGTTTCCTTTCAAGGGCATATTTTTCGGCCGAAAGATTTAGAATTAAACAGTCATCTGTTGTTGAATAGCCTTTACGGAAACCCATTTGGACCTTTTGTAAAATTGTGTCACTTACCATGTCTTCCAATAACCCCAGCAGATATTTCACATACATCTTACTGGGGATGTCAAACAGGGTAATCATACGATAGCTCAATGGCAGGTCCCGTTGACCCTTTTTATACTACAGCGGAACCCTGATACTACCTTTCTAGGTTTTTGATATGTCAAGTCCACTGATTATCGCTCCAAACACCAGAGCCAGGACTTGAGCCCACAAGGTTGATTATATCAGACGACAGGCCATCAGGGCCTTGGGCCGTAGAGTTTTTCAAGCCTTTTATTGTAGGTTCAATACAACCTACTGAAGGAGCCAAATGGCTCTCCCCCCAACCCCTTTTCTGGAACCCCAGCATACATGCTCCCCGATACTCCCCTGTTCGCTTATTTCAATATGTACAGCTCGGATATGTACCTCACCCATGTTTCTTTGAGAACCAGCACAGCTACATCTTATTAACTATGTTCCGGGGAGGGGGGGGGGATGGGGGGGGCGTGGTCTTGCCGAGCAGCAAGATGGCCGCTCTGTGAGAGGGCTCTGCCGGCCGAGACTTAATCCGTAATTTATCCTGAAGATCTCAGATCACTCTTGTTAGAAGTAAAATCGAGCTTCAGGACAATTGATAGCAAGCTAGATATTCTAACAGCTCAAATGGACCAGGTCAAAAAACAAGTCGATACACATGAGCTATGCCTCGATCAATTGGAAAATCGGGTATCTGACACACACGACTTTCAAGTTGAATCCAGGGAACAGTTACTAAACATGGAAAAAGTCCTGAACGTGATAAAGGCAAAAAACGAGGACTTGGAATCCCGGTCTAGAAGAAATAACCTCAGGATCACGGGAATTCCGGAGACCACAGCCATGGGGAAGATGGAAACGTTTGTGGAAGAACTGTTAAAAGAAATATTTGGCGCAGAACTCTGAAATGTTCATTGTTGAACGTGCGCACCGAACACTGGGCCCAAAACCGCCTGTGGGAGCAAAACCCCGCCCGATCCTTGCAAGAATCCTAAATTAATCGCGATCGAGACACTGTTTTGTGCAGTGCTAGAGAAAGAGGTAACATCCTACATAAAGGCAACCAAGTTGCGTTCTACCCGGATTTCACTCCGTATGTGCATGCGGCCAGGCGTGAATTCATACCAGTCAAACATATGCTACAGGAAGCGGCAGCCTCTTATGCTCTGCTCTACCCTGCAAAATTGAAGGTAACGCACGACAATGAAGTACACTTTTTCACTGACGTTCAGTCTGCACTGCAATATGCCAAGCACATAGGAAGTAAACGGAAACTACCTGCAAGGAAAGACTCAGCTGCCGCCGGTCTCAGTGATAATGACTAACATTTATTCGATCGCTGGAACTGGTGCAGATGTCGACTGAATATTGTCACTGAATAGCCTCAGCGGCAAATTGGGGACACTGACAGCTGGATCTCATCATAATCCATCTCTCAACCTTCCTGCCACTGCTCGGCCACCCTGCCTTTTTGGCTGGGTAGTACGCCGGCGTCTCCTCGCCTCCAGGGAAGGTTCCCAGTTTTTGGTTTGCATTTAAGCACCGGGGATTCAAATGGTTATTTGGTGGGGGGAGGGTAGAATTGCTCAACCTGATTGGGGGTTGTTGTGGGGGGGGGCGATAGTTGGGGGGTTTGTAGTTGTTTTAGGGAACAGGAAATAACAGAATAAGTGCACATTTCATGACACATGCACTTACACTAGTGAATACCAGAATAATCCACAGTCGAATAGCATACATAGACATAAAATTGCAGGCATAAGGCGAGCATCTGGCCCAGAGAGTAATACAGAAAAGATCAGCACACCTAACGAGCAAACATGACAGCATTTAGTTTTCTGACATGGAACATAGGGGCTTAAATGATTACAGAAAGACCAGACTCATTCATTCCTACCTTATAAGACTCAAAATAGATGTCCGTTTCCTTCAAGAGACATCTACACGACGCGGAGACTACAAAACTTCAGCACAGACATTGAGGAAACATACACAGCGGCATACTCAAACTATGCCATGGGGGTTGCAGTTCTAATCAGACGGGGACTGAAATGGCAAATGGAGCGGACCTTGGCTGACCTGGACGGGCGTTTTGTTATTGTGGAGGGGCTCCTGGGCAATACTAGAGTTGTTCTGGTGGCGATCTATGGCCCTAATACAGATGAACTTGACTTTTTTGATAATATTTGGGCAAAAATTACATTAACAGGATGATACGATAATTTTTTTTGGGGGGAGGGGACTTTAATGCAACTATAGACGACACCATGGATCGCAAAGTTACATCCTAATACTAGCGCCACCTTGAACACTATTATGAGGGATGGGGGGGGAGGGGGTTAGTTGACATTTGGAGGCAGAGGAATCCAGACAAAACTGAAGGCACATGCATCACATCACAGCACGCCTGGTCTCGATTAGACTACTGGTTAGTCCATCGGGATGCTGCGACATGGACTGTCGCAATTAAACATCTCCTGCGGACGCCGTCTGATCACGCCCCTTGTCTTTTGCGGATATTGTTCCCTTCTACAGTGAGCAGGTCATTTAGCTGGAGGCTACCACCTAGGGTGTTGCTAGACGCTGCATTTAAGGAAGAAATACGAGGAGATATAACCGAGTACTTCTCACAAAACGTAGGTTCAGTCTCCTCCCCAGCCTCGTTATGGGAGGCCTTCAAGGCAGTTAATCGCAGGCACTGCATAGCTAGACAGGCGGGGGTCTTGAAGGCCATAAGGCAATCACTCACCGCACTTGAGGCCCAAATACGTGATACAGAATTGAAATACTACTCCACTAATGATCCAGTAGACCTGGCACAGCTCAAGGAGAAACTCACTGAATATGAGGGGGAGGCGCAACAGAAGGTTGAATTCCTCGGTAAATACACTCAGGCTAGACGCTACGGTGAGGGTGATAGACCTGGCAAAACACTTGAATCCTTACTTCGAACACCCAATAGCTCGGCTTACATCACTGAACTCAGACGACAACAAAGCCTGTTCGGGGACCACAGGAGATATTATAACACTTAAAAACATTCTACTCCTCACTACACGTCAAAAGTTCCGGATAAGTCTGCGGAAGTAAAAACATACCTAGACTCCCTGGAACTGCTCTGGCTGAGTAGGGCGCACAGAGAGTACCTGGATGAGCCTTTCACCACAGAAGATATAATTCAGATAATAAATAGTCTCCCTAATGATAAGGCACCTGGGCTAGACGGCCTAACCACCTCCTTTTATAAATGTTGTGATACTTCTAGCCCCGCATTTGCTGATGGTATATTAAGATTCGCTTCAAGGTGGTAGGCTGCCGCCCTCAATGCGCAAGGCGGTTATTTTAACACTGTTGAAGCCAGGGAAAGACCAGAACCAAAAAGACTCATAGCGTCCCTTATCCTTAATAAATATGGATAATAAGATCTACGCCAAGTTGCTAGCCAGTAGACTCCAGCCACCGCTGCCCCTTATTGCCCGGCCATTGCCCGGCCTGATCAGTCCGGGTTTATACCAAATAGCTCATCAGCCCACAATCTCAGTACCTTCTTTGCAGTACTCCATTATCTGGACCCAGATTCGTCTGCGATGGCCGCCTTGTTAGATGCAACTAAGGCTTTCGATTCCCTGGAGTGGCCCTACCTGTTTGCAGTTCTGACACGTTTGGGAATTAGCCCATTTTTTATCCAGCAGATTAGATTACTATACTCTGGAGCCCACAGCTCGATTGAGAGTGAATGGCCGGATATCCGATGCATACCCTATCACCCGCGGGACCAGGCAGGGATGCCCTTTATCCCCTCTCCTCTTTGCGGTGGCAATGGAACCATTTGCAGCTCGCCTTAGGCAACATCATGCGGCCAGGGGTCTGGGGTTCACATCTAGGGGGCTGATTGTTTCACTTTATGCAGATGACATAACGTTATATATTAATGATCCCGAAACAAACTTACCACCTGTTCTACGCGAGATTACTAACTTTGGGAGTCTTTCTGGCATCCAGATTAGTTGGGCTAAATCAACACTCTTTCCTCTAACCACTGGCACCAAGCCATTCGCGCTGGATTACCCCCTCACATGGGCGGAGAGCCCAGTCAAATACCTGGGGATCTGGCTGAGTAGAGACGTGCAGGAACTATGGAGCATGAATTATGGGGAAACTATTTCCTGGCTAGAGGACAAGATTGGGACAAAGTCCAAACTACCGCTATCCCTTGCGGGGAGAATTGCAATCGCAAAAATGATAGTTCTTCACAAATTCTTGTATATTTTTGTAAAATTACCCCTACCACTCACTAAAGCCTTTTTTTTTTTTTTTTACAAAGCTCAGGTCACGGATGATCTCCTTGGTTTGGGCTGGTGGACAAGCCAGGATAGCTTGGGAAATATTAACACTCCCATTAAACCAAGGCGGAATGGGAGCCCTGGACATTCCTTCATATGCTTACTGTGCATAAGCCCAATTCTTCATTATTTGATTTACCCTACGCCATTTCAGCCCCATACGGCAATTGAAGCAGATAAAGCTGCCCCCACCCCTCTCACAGTAGCATTATACCAACCATACTGTAGACCTAGGAACACCATAGACACTACTGAAGCGCTGAGATGGGCATGGAATGGTTTGCTGGACAGATCTAACGCCAAGGTGCTATATGCCCCCTCCATCCCTCTGGCCAGCAACCCACAGATGCCGCCACTAGTAGACAATGGAAATGTGAGCAGGGCTAAAAGAATGGGTGTGTCAACTTATGCCACGTTATACCTGGGAGACACCTTTCTTGCCCCTCCCCTATCAGACGGAGCACAGACAGTGGGACCTTTGGACCTACTGTTGACACCCTCCGCGGAACCCTCATCTACCGACCCACTGGACCCCGCGGACCCTTCGCCAACTCCATCACGGACATTATCTCCCCGCAGGCCATCGCATCCACCAACTACACCCTGCTGGAAGACCTCAACTTCCACCTCGACAACCAACTGGACCCCAACACCACATCCCTCCTGGACAACCTCCACAACATTGGACTGCGCCAGATCGTGACTGAGCCCACGCACTCAGCAGGACACACCCTCGACCCCCTCTTCACTACAGGAAACTCCATCACCTTCAGCCACACCACCGAACTCCCATGGACCGACCATCGTTGCGTCCACTTCACCTTCAGAACATCCACAGACACCAGCACCTGCTTCCACGAAGAAACTGGACCAAAATCACCGACGACCAGCTCACCTCCTCACTCAACAACTCCACCCCAACCATCGCGGAAAACGACGACCCCAACACCGCAGCCCGAACCCTGCATAGATGGATCTCGGACAGCACCAACACCATAGCCCCCTCAAGAAAAACAACAATACCCGCGCCAAGAAAGCCAGATGGTTTACCACCGAACTTCGAGAGTCCAGAAGAACATGCCGCCGCCTCGAAAAGGCCTGGAGGAACACCAAATCCACAGAAGCCCACGACAACTTCAGAGCCGCCACCAACGCCCACCATCAACTCATCAGAGAAACGAGGAAAAAGCGATTGAAGACAGAATCTCCACACACGCGCACAACAGCAAGGAACTCTTCAGCATCATCAAGGAGTTCGCCCAACCCACTAGCGAGTCTACCAGACATCCCTCCCTCCACAAGACCTCTGCGACAAACTCAGCACCTTTTTCCACCACAAAATCAAGAGCATCTACGACAACTTCGACGAAGACAACCAACACACTGAACCCTCACCAACCACCCCCAAGACCCGGAAACCAGTGATTGACAACTGGACAGCCCTCACCACCGAAGACACACTGAAGACAATGAAGTCAATCCACTCAAGGGCCCCCACGGACCCCTGCCCCCACCACATCTTCAACAGAGCCGCCGACACCATCGCACCCATGCTCCGCCACACCATCAACCGCTCCCTGGCGACCGCCTGGTTCCCCGACGACTGGAAACACGCCGAGGTCAACCCCTCCTAAAGAAACCCTCAGCGGACCCCACCGACCTCAAAAACTACAGACCCATCTCCCTGCTCCCGTTCCCAGCGAAAGTCATCGAGAAAGCCATCAACAGCCAACTCACCACATTCATTGAAGAACACAACATCCTCGACTCCTCCCAATCCGGCTTCAGAAAAAACCAAAGTACGGAAACCGCCCTCCTCGCCGCAACAGACGACATCAGCACCCTACTGGACAAAGGAGAAACAGTAGCCCTCATCCTCCTCGACCTATCAGCGGCGTTCGACACAGTCTCCCACCGCACCCTAATACGCAGACTCCACGACGCAGGAATCCAGGACAAGGCCCTCGACTGGATCCGCTCCTTCCTCTCCGGCAGGACGCAGCGGGTCAGACTCCCCCCTTTCCTCTTGGACCCCACACCTACCACCTTCGGAGTCCCCCAGGGCTCCTCCCTCAGCCCGACGCTCTTCAACGTCTACATGGCTCCACTCGCCCCCATCGTCAGAACCTACGGACTCAACATTGTGTCATACGCAGACGACACCCAGCTCATCCTCTCCCTATCCAACGAGCCCAACACCACCAGACGCAACTTTCGAGAAGGCATGGAAGCAGTCGCCAAATGGATGAAAAACAGCTGCCTACAACTAAACACCAACAAAACAGAAGTACTCATCATGGGCCCAAACCCCGATGCCTGGAGCGACACCTGGTGGCCCCTTGCCCTCGGAAACCCGCCAACCCCCACGGACCACGCACGCAACCTGGGAATCATCCTGGACTCCGAGCTCAAAATGGACCGCCAGATCAACTCTGTCTCGTCTTCCTGCTTCCACACCCTCCGCCTCCTTCGTAAGACCTTCAAGTGGATCCCCCTCGAACACCGAAAGACTGTCACTCACGCCCTGGTCACCAGCAGACTCGACTACGGCAACGCACTCTACGCCGGAACAAAAACCTCACCCGCAAGCTACAGAACATCCAGAACGCCGCCGCAAGACTGGTCCTCAACCTGCCAAAACACTGCCACATCTCCCAGCACCTGCGCACACTCCACTGGCTCCCAGACGAGGCGAGAATCACCTTCAAGATGCTCACCCACGCACACAAGGCCCTCCACAGCACCGGACCAGCATACCTGAACAGCCGACTCAAATTCCACGCACCCCAAAGGACCCTACGATCAGCCCAGATCTCCTACGCCGTTGTCCCCCGCACCAGAAAGACCAGATCGGGAGGCCGCTCCTTCTCCTTCCTCGCGGCCAAAGCATGGAACACCCTTCCGCTCCACCTCAGACAGACATCGCTACCCATCTTCGCAAGAAAACTCAAAACCTGGCTCTTCGACAGACCCCCTCCTTGATGGATGGAACCTGCACCCCCCCCACCCATAGCGCCTTGAGACCCTTACAGGTGAGTAGTCGCGCTTTAACAAACCCCTGATTGATTGACTGTTGTACTACCGTATCAGAGCCACTTGTCGTAAGATTCATAATACCTTCCCCAACCCCTCCACCCACTTTTTCAGCTCTTGAGCATATGCTGACTATGCCATCACCTCGCAAATTAATTACACGTCTATACTCCCTCACGCAGCGTAATAATCCAATTATTGAAGCAAATGGGCTGGAACTCAGAGCTACAGACACCTGTCACAAATGAATAATGGTGCTTCTGCTGTGAACAATTAGAACTGCTATCCCCCAATTACAAACTCAGGTTAATTCACTTAAAATTTTTAAATTGATATTATTGCACCCCCATCCAGTTGCATCGCATGGGAGTTCAGCCGGACAAGAGCTGCTAGAGATGCAGGGCTGCGAGTGCCTCCTTTTTGCACCTGGCTTGGAGCTGCCCTTCCGTGGCAGATTTTTGGGTACAGATATTCGGCAAAATCCTGGAGTTACAACTGGTGCCGACGCCCTTATTGGGGCTGTTGGGATACGTGAAGGAGACACCTGTGGGCTCTCGCAGATTATAGGATATGCTGCTGTTATTGGCCAAGCAGAGAGCAGCGATCTGTTGGGGGGGGGGGGAGAATGAATAAAAAAAAAAAAAAAAAAAAATCGGGAAAGCCCTTAGTCAAGGCCTGGGTCTTAGACATATCTTACCGTCAAGAACAGTGGTCTACCTTCTGGGAAATGATGAAGGCAGCCTACAGACCGAAAGACATATGGGCCCCCTTCCTCGCCTGGGTGCGTGCCTATAACTCAAATGACTAGTATATGTTGCAGTCACACCAGGACCATAGGAGTGTTAGAGACCCCATGTTATCACATACATGTCTCCATAGGCTAAGCTTTATGCCCCTACCTTCTGTAGCTGTCTGGTGTACATTGTCATTGTAATATGAATGGTCTTGTGATTCTGGGACATATGCTATCTATATGGAGTTCATATAAAAGATGCATGTGCAAGTTGTGACTAACCACTAACTAAAAGCTTAAATGTGGAAAAGATATCCTTATGTATTAGGAGTTTTTGCTTTCTTTAGTTTCTAAGATATACATTGCTGATAAGTGGAGAGGTTATACTCGGACAATCCTCGAATTGTACAATGTATATGATATTTCAAAATGAGAATTAAAAAAATAAAAAATTATGTTCCAGAAGCCCTTAATGCTTCCCGACTCGGCGATGTGGTGAGTGCAAGGTAAGTGGTTCTCTTTTTTTTTTTTTTTTACATTTTATTTTCCCTCGTTGTCCATCGACTCACCCCACCCCACCGCTCTTACCTGCACCAGCCGTCAGTGGGGAAAAAGAAGACTCTGCCCTTTGCATGCTATTTAAGTTATATGGTGTGCAGTTGCCCTGACAAAATAGTGTTGGGTTAACTGACATCTCTAAATGTCTTTTCCAGGGCGTATAGCTCATCCAGTCCGGATGAAAGCTCAGGGCACTACGGCCATTACACTTTAGGGCTGAAACAGGTTGACTTATGTAGGGAATAGGATCATTATCTCCATAGACACCCTTTTTTTTTATAATACCAGGCACCACAAAGGGATACTTTGGTGTTAAGAGGTATTTTTATTATAAGACACCAGCAGGAGAATATCCAAAGTGCTCCTTGGAATATGGTCGAGCCCATCCTGGTTTTTTTAGGGACTCAGATGAGACCAGATAATGAAGCATGACACCAATAGGGTGTGTGAGGGTCTAAATAACAACTTGTTAGGGTCAAGCCTTCCTCGAGACTAATGGATCCCTCGACCCCTCGCAGTCCGGGTTTCGGGCCAACCACAGCACCGAGACCGCCCTTATCGCAGCCACCGACGACATCAGAACCCTAACCGACAACGGGGAAACAGCTGCCCTCATCCTCCTGGACCTCTCCGCGGCGTTCGACACCGTCTGCCACCGCACCCTAGTGAAGCGCCTCAGCAACATCGGAATCCGAGAGAAAGCACTGGAATGGATCATCTCGTTCCTCGCCGGAAGAACCCAGAGAGTCCGCCTCTCCCCGTTCAGATCCGAAGCCACCGAAGTCATCTGCGGCGTTCCACAAGGATCCTCACTCAGCCCGACCCTCTTCAACGTCTACATGAGCCCCCTCGCAGCCATCGCACGCCGACACAACCTCAACATCATCTCCTACGCCGACGACACCCAGCTGATCCTCTCCCTCACCAACGACCCCACCACCGCCAGAGCCAACCTGCACGACGGGATGAGAGACGTCGCCGACTGGATGAGGAACAGCCGCCTTAAACTGAACTCAGACAAGACGGAAGTCCTCATCCTGGGCTCATCACCCTCCGCCTGGGACGACTCCTGGTGGCCCCCGGCCCTGGGCACCGCACCCAAGCCAACGGACCACGCACGCAACCTGGGCTTCATCCTGGACTCCTCCCTATCGATGACCAGACAAGTCAACGCCGTCTCATCTTCATGCTTCAACACCCTGCGCATGCTCCGCAAGATCTTCAGATGGATCCCCACTGAAACCAGGAAGACCGTCACCCAGGCACTCGTCACCAGCCGACTGGACTATGGGAACACCCTCTCACGCCGGAACCACAGCCAAACTTCAAAAGAGACTCCAGCGCATCCAGAACGCCTCCGCACGACTCATCCTGGACATCCCCCGACACAGCCACATCACCGTACACCTGAAAGACCTGCACTGGCTCCCCGTCAGCAAGAGAATCACGTTCAGACTCCTCACCCACGCACACAAGGCCCTCCACGACCTGGGCCCAAAGTACCTCAACGACCGCATGTCCTTCTACACGCCCACACGCCAGCTACGATCAACCAGCCTCGCCACCGTACCACGCATCCGCAGAACCACCGCCGGAGGAAGATCCTTCTCCTACCTGGCGGCCAAGACCTGGAACTCCCTCCCCACTCACCTTCGGCGAACCCAGGACCATCTCGCCTTCAGGAAGCAGCTCAAGACCTGGCTGTTCGAGCAGTAACTTACCCCCTCCCCCAGCGCCTTGAGACCCTCCCGGGTGAGTAGCGCGCTCTATAAATGCCGTGATTGATTGATTGATTGACCTTTTGGTGGGACGTACTAAAAAAGCTAACAATTTATCACTTTACTGCAGGTCACCAAAAGGGACAAGTTTTTTGTCTTTACAGGCCAATTGATTTCTGAATCTTCATGTCCCTAGGACAAGTAGATATTTTAGAAAATACCACATCCTTGCACAGGCACTCTTCTTGCAAGGCCCAGACATGAAGGATACGAAGCCCAGTTTCAGGGGACTGAACAGACAGACCTTTTCCAGGGAACATAGACCACTTTCAATTCCATGCCGTTCACACACAAGAGTGGGATTAATAAAAAGCTATGCGACCGACTAAAGGTCACACAAACTGAGTAGAGAAGCGAGTAGCCATCCTCCCAAAAGAGGTGCACTTTTTTGGGCGACCCGTTACCCAAGGGTGATGTTGGAAAAATACAGATAACGGGAACGCTTTGAAGTTGCTGTTGCCTGTAAAGAGAGATCAATTACTACACCTCCCAGGCTGCTCTGTTTTACTTGGAAGAGGAGGAGCCAAGTGCTATAGTGCTTCTGCTTTACTCCCAGTGCGCGACGCACACAGGCTGCACCTGGGCCAGTCAGCGAATGGAGTCAGCTAGGCTGTGCCATCACTCTAAAATTTGCTTTTATTTTACAGCATGGGGAACCACAAGACTGGAGACTGGGGATTATCTATAAACAGGGACTCTCTTCACACTACCCTTGCACTTTGATTTGCATCTACCCTAAGATGGCATATGAATGGACGCTACTGTTGCCCAAACGTCTAAGTTCCATGCCACTCTTTCTAATGATGAAGCTTTTTCCTCATCTCGCACAAATTGTCCAGCTGCAAAGCTTAAGGAAAAAGTTCACAAGTCGAGTAAGTAACGCTGAGAGCCGGAGAAAGACTCATGACAATTTGCTTACTGGATCTGTATTGCGAGACGTCTGTGACAATTTCTTGAGTAAAGTTAATTTATTAACACACGCTTCAAAGCATTACATGATCCTTTACAATGCAGAGAAGTAACAATGGAAACGTTTAGAAATCACACAATTCAGTCGCTGTGTCACATTTAAGAATTCCAGTTTCAGTAGTTACGGACGTCCTTTCCTGTACTATATGCGTTCCATACATCCCTCCACCTCACGATATTGCTGCAGCTGTTCCGAGTGGGTTAGCACCTCCCAGTGCTTAATTTGAGTCTGGTTTCCGGTGCTCCGCACCTGCACTTAATTCTTAGCATCAGCGCTTGTGGCAGTCTGCCACATGGTGGCGCTGTCTACCAAATTTGTGTATGAGCACAACAACAGCTGGTTATTAATTTAATATACAATAACAATCACAATGTGACCCCAAGCCATTCTTATAGCTTTGGGAGACTTGAATAGTATGAATAGTATGAATTGTCACACTTGTAGGAGTGTGATGGTTAGTAGTTAAGTTGGTACTGTAATTGGCAGCACTGGTAGGGGCAATGGATGGTGCCAGCTGCAGTGTCCGCTTGACGAGGGCCCTTGCACTTGTTTTATAAATAAAACACTGCCCTAGCCCTCCCACTACAGCTGCTTTGCATACCAACATATTGGGTTATCCTAATCATTTTGCTGCTCCTGCTACAATATTAAGTTCTGATTCTGTTCTCCGTCCGTGGCCCATCAGTCTGGCATGTCTGAAAATTCATCTCAACTAAAAAATAAAGTGGTGCACTGGTTGACTACACGTGATTTTTAACATTACTGCACATGAAAGGATCTAGTTTGGTAGACAAATGCCTGGGGTTGATCCTACTGTCAAAACACTGAAAGGCGTTTGTGTGGTAACTAATTAAAAAAAATCTGAAGGATTTATTCTGTAAATTTGAGCTTTGATGGTACAAGACATTAAAGGTTTTTTTTTTGTTTTGTTTTTTTTTTTAAGTGGCCCAACTTCTCGCACCCTCAGCTGGACAACACTAAGGGGTTTTTTATCAGCTCCGTTATTCAGTAGTGTTACTCCTGTTCCTAATTCTTTTGCTGCCCTGGACAGTGATTGATGATTCAACCCTACAGATGATTCCAGCTACTATTTGGTGCACTTTAATGTGGTCTCAAAGGAGCCTACTTTTACATCTTGGCTGGATTGTAGGGATGATTTGTTACAACTAGGTAGCTTGAATATTGCTACCATTTCCTCTAACCTGTCCCCGGACAGCAGGCTTTCTTTTATCAAAACTTGATATGGTTATGTTTCAGAAGAAATGGACACCTATGGACCTAGTGTAAAACGGCTTCAGCAGTTATTTTCTACCTGCTACACCTTCATCTTGTGGTAGGGCCAAGGGTGACTTTTGGTTCAACCTTTCCTTAAAATGCCGTAAGACGGCCATTAGATCTAATCATCATGGATCCATTTCCTTGGATGGGTGTTTTCAATGTTATCTTTTTAATCTGAATGAGGCTTGAACCCGTCTCTCTACAGAGTCACCCATATTTGTATCTTCCTTTCTTTCCCACGGTGAACCAATTTTTGGGG
Organism: Calotriton arnoldi; assembly: GCA_963921515.1. NCBI lineage: Eukaryota > Metazoa > Chordata > Amphibia > Caudata > Salamandridae > Calotriton > Calotriton arnoldi. The sequence goes on along the minus strand of CAWUFW010002134.1, from coordinate 705,863 downwards.
CCTTTCGGACTCTGTGCACTTTACCCCTGCTAACCAGTGATAAAGTGCTTGTGCTATCTCCTTACAACATGGTAACATTGGACTACACCTAATTGGCACATTTAATTTCCTCTAAAAGTCGCTTGTGAATGGTACTACATATACCCCGGGCATGTAAATTAAATGCTACCAGTGGGATGTGGCACTCATTTTGCTGACCACCAAAGTAGCCTTTTAAAACCTGTATAGGGCCTTAAACTGAAGTCTGTAGATAAGTTTTAAAATGGCATTTTGACCTGACAAAATAAACATTTTGCTAGAGCTTAGCCCTTAAGGTTTAGACATTCCTTCTCAATACTTATAAGTCACCCCTAGGGTAGGCCCTAGAAGGCTCATAGGGCAGGGTGCATGGCATTTAAAAAGTAGGACATGTACTTTTAAGTTTTACATGTCCTGGTAGTGAAAAGCTCCTAAAGGCGTTTTCACTGATGTAAGTCTATTTCTCCCATAGACTAACACTGGGTTACCTTATTACATTTAATAGGTGCCAACTTCAGATTGTGGTCAGATAGAGCGATGCAGTTTACACTCAAATGTATTGCAATTTAAAATCTTCTTTAATAGTAAGGTTAGTTTTTAAGTTACTATTCTGAAAATGCCATCTTTCAGAAAGTTAGCATTTTTTCAGCCTAAACCAAATGTGCCTTTCTGCCAGTATGCTCTGTCAAGCTACTGTGAATGGCTCTCCTGTTGGGTGTTGTGCATTGCTTCCAGTCACTGAGTCAAAGGAGGGCTGGGATTGCGCAGAGAAGGTTTTCCTGACAGGATGTTTGAGAGGAGCTGTACCCCACTGTTACTGCCCTTCAAAGGGCCCTGCCTTCAGCACACACAAAGGAACCTGGCACCAGGCCTGCCCTTGCCTTTATTCCCCTGTGCAGTTTGGAACCAGGACCAGGGTAAGAGGAGAATGGACCAAAACAAGTTTGAGGTACATCGGGGAATTCCGACACACAAAGGCTGGCACCAGGTATAAAAGTGAGACCTACAAAACTACTCATCAGATCACTCCAAGCACTGTGGAAGATTCAGTAGAAAGACTGCCCTGCTGTGTAAGAGGGACTGCCCTGCTGACTAAAGGAGGATTTGACCTGCTTTCCTAGAACCCAGGCTAACCAGAGTGACTCCAGGGTCAGTTGGCCGACCTCCTGTATGAGCTACAGGGACAACATGTTTCCGGAGGCCTCCCTACAACTGCCTGGCACCAACTGAATCTGCCTGAGCCCTGCTGCTGTAGCGAGTCCTGAGTCCAATGAGGTTCTGACAGTGACTATATGCGCTTATGGTTATTGCTAGCCGAATGAAGATTTTTCTACTACTGCAACAGGTGAAGGTAAACTCCAGTGAGACGGCAGGATTGTTGACTTCATTGGGAAAGGGGTGGGATGGAGGGAGGGGGGCCGGGGAGAACACACAAAGCTCTGCAAAAACTATACAAGGAAGCATATCTTTTTCAAAACAATGCAGAGGACTTCTACACAATACATGGACAGATTTGTTTACCAAATATATACATATAGCATAACTGGTTATAATGAGTGTAATATGCTACTGGCATTTACTAGCATTAAATGTGGGGCGGGGGAATTGCTCAGAGGGATGTAGCCTACATCAGCATGGGTGGTTTATGCCATGCTATCTTTTGATGTGTAGAAGTTATGAACTAGTGTATATTTGGCTCTCCTACACTTAGCCACCTGCAGAGACAGGAATCTACAAGGCGCAAGTTTCCGCTACCACTTTACATGTCAGCATTGGAGGCTCTCGCCTGCCTTTCTGTTTATGACGTTTCCCTAGCTCTCTTCAGTCCCATTTCACATTTTTTCCCAAGGCTTCAGTGTCCTCAACAGTGGGGTACAGGTCTGACACCCTCAGATTCGACAGGAAGCCCTACACGGAATCCTATTTCTTACTGCCATAAACCTAGGTCCACACCCAACCCGTTTAACCACACCTCTGGGTGGCTTGAAACGGGAACGCAGCTTCCCCCTTGCAATACAAAATTTAAACCCTACTCCCTTTGTTTTGCCACTCATGGGGATCCCTATGTGATTTGACACACTTTAGGCGTTCAACATGGAGGGGCGTCACAATTGGTATAGTAGGTAATAAATTTGTTTTCCAATGGGGAACTCGTCATTTTTCAGGAAGAGAACGATACACACTGCATAGTGGAAACTTCCTATTGTATAGCACTATAAAATCTGAGCATGCGAGGAATTCGAATGCTTGGGACTAGGAACCTGAAACCAATCCACTCCTCCATACACTACACCATATAGGGCACAGTAGAAGAACTCTTCGATATACAATACATTTCAACACAATCCAGCAGTAGTTTTAATACAGTTGAGAACTAAATAGGAAGGCTCCCTAGAGCAGCCACTGAATGATCCAGTAGGACTGAAAATACTGGAATACCATTGTAAGGTTTCCAAGCATGTCCGTTTTAAGTGCACCCAATTTCATATATTAAACATGGTCTACTCCACTCCTCACAGATTACACCGGATAATCCCACCACCAAAGATGCATGCCATCGCATGCTTCCAGAGCAGACAGCGAAACACATGCTCTGGACCTGCCTTACACGGTGGCGATTCTGGAATGTGGTATTATCAGACACCACACAGGCCATGGAACATATGGAGGTTTTCCTTGCGCAACATGCCAACTGTGGGGAGTGTGTGGGAGGGAGGGTGTGTGTGTGTGTGTGTGTGGCCGTGTGTGTGTGAGGGTGTGTGTGTGTGTGTGAGGCTGTGTGTGTGTGGGAGGCTGTGTGTGTGTGGGAGGCTGTGTGTGTGTGTGTGTGGGAGGCTGTGTGTGTGTGTGTGTGTGTGGGAGGCTGTGTGTGTGTGTGTGTGGGAGGCTGTGTGTGTGGGAGGCTGTGTGTGTGTGTGGGTGGGAGGCTGTGTGTGTGTGTGGGAGGCTGTGTGTGTGTGTGTGGGAGGCTGTGTGTGTGTGTGTGGGAGGCTGTGTGTGTGTGGGAGGCTGTGTGTGCGTGTGGGAGGGAGGCTGTGTGTGCGTGTGGGAGGGAGGCTGTGTGTGCGTGTGGGAGGGAGGCTGTGTGTGCGTGTGGGAGGGAGGCTGTGTGTGCGTGTGGGAGGGAGGCTGTGTGTGCGTGTGCGTGTGGGAGGGAGGCTGTGTGTGCGTGTGCGTGTGGGAGGGAGGCTGTGTGTGCGTGTGCGTGTGGGAGGGAGGCTGTGTGTGCGTGTGCGTGTGGGAGGGAGGCTGTGTGTGCGTGTGCGTGTGGGAGGGAGGCTGTGTGTGTGTGCGTGTGTGTGGGAGGCTGTGTGTGTGGGAGGGAGGCTGTGTGTGCGTGTGGGAGGGAGGCTGTGTGTGCGTGTGCGTGTGGGAGGGAGGCTGTGTGTGCGTGTGCGTGTGTGTGCGCGTGTGGGAGGGAGGCTGTGCGTGTGTGTGCGTGTGGGAGGGAGGCTGTGCGTGCGTGTGCGTGTGGGAGGGAGGCTGGGTGTGTGTGGGAGGGAGGCTGGGTGTGTGTGGGAGGGAGGCTGGGTGTGTGTGGGAGGGAGGCTGGGTGTGTGTGGGAGGGAGGCTGGGTGTGTGTGGGAGGGAGGCTGGGTGTGTGTGGGAGGGAGGGAGGCTGGGTGTGTGTGGGAGGGAGGGAGGCTGGTGTGTGTGGGAGGGAGGGAGGGAGGCTGGTGTGTGTGTGGGAGGGAGGCTGGGTGTGTGTGTGGGGGAGGGAGGCTGGGTGTGTGTGTGGGGGAGGGAGGCTGGTGTGTGTGTGGGAGGGAGGCTGGGTGTGTGTGTGTGAGGGAGGCTGGGTGTGTGTGTGTGTGTGGGAGGGAGGCTGATGTGTGTGTGTGTGTGAGGGAGGCTGGGTGTGTGTGTGTGTGGGAGGGAGGCTGATGTGTGTGTGTGTGGGAGGGAGGCTGATGTGTGTGGGAGGGAGGCTGATGTGTGTGTGTGTGGGAGGGAGGGAGGCTGATGTGTGTGGGAGGGAGGCTGTGTGTGTGTGTGTGGGAGGCTGTGTGTGCGTGTGCGAGGGAGGCTGTGCGTGTGCGTGTGTGTGCGTGTGGGAGGGAGGCTGTGCGTGCGTGTGCGTGTGGGAGGGAGGCTGTGTGTGCGTGTGTGTGTGGGAGGGAGGCTGTGTGTGTGGGAGGGAGGCTGTGTGTGTGGGAGGGAGGCTGTGTGTGTGGGAGGGAGGCTGTGTGTGTGGGAGGGAGGCTGTGTGTGTGGGAGGGAGGCTGTGTGTGTGGGAGGGAGGCTGTGTGTGTGGGAGGGAGGCTGTGTGTGAGGGAGGGAGGCTGTGTGTGAGGGAGGGAGACTGTGTGAGGGAGGGAGACTGTGTGAGGGAGGGAGACTGTGTGTGAGGGAGGGAGAGTGTGTGTGAGGGAGGGAGACTGTGTGTGAGGGAGGGAGAGTGTGTGAGGGAGGAGAGCTGTGTGAGGGAGGGAGACTGTGTGTGAGGGAGGGAGACTGTGTGAGGGAGGGAGACTGTGTGTGAGGGAGACTGTGTGTGAGGGAGGGAGACTGTGTGAGGGAGGGAGACTGTGTGTGAGGGAGGGAGACTGTGTGTGAGGGAGGGAGACTGTGTGTGAGGGAGGGAGACTGTGTGAGGGAGGGAGACTGTGTGAGGGAGGGAGACTGTGTGAGGGAGGGAGACTGTGTGAGGGAGGGAGACTGTGTGAGGGAGGGAGACTGTGTGAGGGAGGGAGACTGTGTGAGGGAGGGAGACTGTGTGAGGGAGGGAGACACTGAGGGAGGGAGACACTGAGGGAGGGAGACTGTGAGGGAGGGAGACTGTGAGAGGGAGGGAGACTGTGAGGGAGGGAGACTGTGTGAGGGAGGGAGACTGTGTGAGGGAGGGAGACTGTGTGAGGGAGGGAGGCTGTGTGTGTGTGAGGGAGGGTGTGTGTGTGTGAGGGAGGGTGTGTGTGTGAGGGAGGGTGTGTGTGTGTGTGAGGGAGGGTGTGTGTGTGTGAGGGAGGGTGTGTGTGAGGGAGGGAGTGTGTGTGTGAGGGAGGGTGTGTGTGTGGGAGGGTGTGTGTGTGTGAGTGGTGTGTGTGTGTGAGGGAGGGTGTGTGTGTGTGGGAGGGTGTGTGTGTGTGTGTGTGTGAGGGAGTGTGTGAGGGAGGGTGTGTGTGTGTGTGTGTGTGGGAGGGTGTGTGTGTGTGTGGGAGGGTGTGTGTGTGTGTGTGTGTGTGTGAGGGAGGGTGTGTGTGTGTGTGTGTGAGGGAGAGAGGGAGGGAGGGAGTGTGGGAGAGAGGGAGGGAGGGAGTGTGTGAGGGAGGGAGGGTGTGTGTGTGTGTGTGTGAGGGAGAGAGGGAGGGAGGGAGTGTGTGTGTGGGAGGGAGGGAGGGTGTGTGTGTGTGGGAGGGAGGTGTGTGTGTGAGGGAGTGTGTGTGTGTGAGGGAGGTGTGTGTGTGGGAGGGGGTGTGGTGTGTGTGGGAGGGAGGCTGGTGTGTGTGGGAGGGAGGCTGGGTGTGTGTGGGAGGGAGGCTGGGTGTGTGTGGGAGGGAGGCTGGGTGTGTGTGGGAGGGAGGCTGGGTGTGTGTGGGAGGGAGGCTGGGTGTGTGTGGGAGGGAGGCTGGGTGTGTGTGGGAGGGAGGCTGGGTGTGTGTGGGAGGGAGGCTGGGTGTGTGTGGGAGGGAGGCTGGGTGTGTGTGGGAGGGAGGCTGGGTGTGTGTGGGAGGGAGGCTGGGTGTGTGTGGGAGGGAGGCTGTGTGTGTGGGAGGGAGGCTGGGTGTGTGTGGGAGGGAGGCTGGGTGTGTGTGGGAGGAGGCTGGGTGTGTGTGGGAGGGAGGCTGGGTGTGTGTGGGAGGGAGGCTGGGTGTGTGTGGGAGGGAGGCTGGGTGTGTGTGGGAGGGAGGCTGGGTGTGTGTGGGAGGGAGGCTGGGTGTGTGTGGGAGGGAGGCTGGGTGTGTGTGGGAGGGAGGCTGGGTGTGTGTGGGAGGGAGGCTGGGTGTGTGTGGGAGGGAGGCTGGGTGTGTGTGGGAGGGAGGGAGGCTGGGTGTGTGTGGGAGGGAGGGAGGCTGGTGTGTGTGGGAGGGAGGGAGGGAGGCTGGTGTGTGTGTGGGAGGGAGGCTGGGTGTGTGTGTGGGGGAGGGAGGCTGGGTGTGTGTGTGGGAGGGAGGCTGGGTGTGTGTGTGGGAGGGAGGCTGGGTGTGTGTGTGGAGGGAGGCTGGGTGTGTGGGTGTGTGGGAGGGAGGCTGATGTGTGTGGGAGGGAGGCTGATGTGTGTGGGAGGGAGGCTGATGTGTGTGTGGGAGTGAGGCTGATGTGTGTGTGTGTGTGTGTGTGTGTGTGTGGGAGGGAGGCTGGGTGTGTGTGTGTGGGGGGGAGGGAGGCTGTGTGTGTGTGGGAGGGAGGCTGGTGTGTGTGTGGGAGGGAGGGAGGCTGGTGTGTGTGTGGGAGGGAGGCTGGGTGTGTGTGTGTGGGAGGGAGGCTGGGTGTGTGTGTGTGTGGGAGGGAGGCTGGGTGTGTGTGTGTGTGGGAGGGAGGCTGGGTGTGTGTGTGTGTGGGAGGGAGGCTGGGTGTGTGTGTGTGTGGGAGGGAGGCTGATGTGTGTGGGAGTGAGGCTGATGTGTGTGTGGGTGGTGTGTGTGTGTGGGAGGGAGGCTGTGTGTGTGTGTGTGTGTGTGTGTGTGGGGAGGCTGGGTGTGTGTGTGTGGGGAGGGAGGGAGGCTGGGTGTGTGTGTGTGTGTGTGGGGGAGGCTGGTGTGTGTGTGTGTGGGAGGGAGGCTGTGTGTGCGTGTGTGTGGGAGGCTGTGTGTGCGGGTGTGTGTGGGAGGCTGTGTGTGCGTGTGCGTGTGGGAGGGAGGCTGTGTGTGCGTGTGCGTGTGGGAGGGAGGCTGTGTGTGCGTGTGCGTGTGGGAGGGAGGCTGTGTGTGCGTGTGCGTGTGGGAGGGAGGCTGTGTGTGCGTGTGCGTGTGGGAGGGAGGCTGTGTGTGCGTGTGCGTGTGGGAGGGAGGCTGTGTGTGCGTGTGCGTGTGGGAGGAGGCTGTGTGTGTGGGAGGAGGCTGTGTGGTGTGGGAGGGAGGCTGTGTGTGTGTGTGGGGAGGGAGGCTGTGTGTGGGAGGGAGGCTGTGTGTGGGAGGGAGGCTGTGTGTGTGGGAGGGAGGCTGTGTGTGTGGGAGGGAGGCTGTGTGTGAGGGAGGGAGGCTGTGTGTGAGGGAGGGAGGCTGTGTGTGAGGAGGAGGCTGTGTGTGAGGGAGGGAGGCTGTGTGTGTAGGGAGGAGAGGCTGTGTGTGAGGGAGGGAGGCTGTGTGTGAGGGAGGGAGACTGTGTGTGAGGGAGGAGACTGTGTGTGGGAGGGAGACTGTGTGTGAGGGAGGGAGACTGTGTGTGAGGGAGGGAGAGTGTGTGTGAGGGACGGAGAGTGTGTGTGAGGGACGGAGAGTGTGTGTGAGGGACGGAGAGTGTGTGTGAGGAGGGAGACTGTGTGTGAGGGAGGGAGACTGTGTGTGTGAGGGAGGGAGACTGTGTGTGTGGGAGGAGACTGTGTGTGAGGAGGGAGACTGTGTGTGAGGGAGGGAGAGCTGTGTGTGGGAGGAGAGACTGTGTGTGGGAGGAGACTGTGTGTGAGGGAGGGAGAGCTGTGTGTGTGGGAGGGAGACTGTGTGAGGAGGGAGACTGTGTGAGGGAGGAGACTGTGTGTGGGAGGGAGACTGTGTGTGAGGGAGGGAGACTGTGTGTGAGGGAGGGAGACTGTGTGTGAGGGAGGGAGACTGTGTGTGAGGGAGGGAGGGTGTGTGTGAGGGTGTGTGTGAGGGTGTGTGTGAGGGAGGGTGTGTGAGGGAGGGTGTGTGAGGGAGGGTGTGTGAGGGAGGTGTGTGTGTGAGGGAGGGTGTGTGTGAGGGAGGGTGTGTGTGTGTGAGGGAGTGTGTGTGAGGGAGGGTGTGTGTGTGTGGAGGGAGGGTGTGTGAGGGAGGGTGTGTGAGGGAGGGTGTGTGTGTGAGGGAGGGTGTGTGTGTGAGGGAGGGTGTGTGTGTGAGGGAGGGTGTGTGTGTGTGTGTGTGTGGGAGGGAGGCTGGGTGTGTGTGGGAGGGAGGCTGGGTGTGTGTGGGAGGGAGGCTGGGTGTGTGTGGGAGGGAGGCTGGGTGTGTGTGGGAGGGAGGCTGGGTGTGTGTGGGAGGGAGGCTGGGTGTGTGTGGGAGGGAGGCTGGGTGTGTGTGGGAGGGAGGCTGGGTGTGTGTGGGAGGGAGGCTGGGTGTGTGTGGGAGGGAGGCTGGGTGTGTGTGGGAGGGAGGCTGGGTGTGTGTGGGAGGGAGGCTGGGTGTGTGTGGGAGGGAGGCTGGGTGTGTGTGGGAGGGAGGCTGGGTGTGTGTGGGTGGGAGGCTGGGTGTGTGTGGGAGGGAGGGAGGCTGGGTGTGTGTGTGTGTGTGAGGGAGGCTGGGTGTGTGTGTGTGGGAGGGAGGCTGGGTGTGTGGGTGTGTGGGAGGGAGGCTGATGTGTGTGGGAGGGAGGCTGATGTGTGTGTGGGAGTGAGGCTGATGTGTGTGTGTGTGTGTGTGTGTGTGTGTGTGTGTGTGTGGGGAGGGAGGCTGGGTGTGTGGGAGGGAGGCTGGGTGTGTGGGAGGGGGAGGGAGGCTGTGTGTGTGTGGGAGGGAGGCTGTGTGTGGGAGGGAGGCTGGGTGTGTGTGTGTGGGAGGGAGGCTGGGTGTGTGTGTGTGGGAGGGAGGCTGGGTGTGTGGGAGGGAGGCTGGGTGTGTGTGTGTGGGAGGGAGGCTGGGTGTGTGTGTGTGGGAGGGAGGCGTGTGTGTGTGTGGGAGGGAGGCGTGTGTGTGTGTGGGAGGGAGGCGTGTGTGTGTGTGGGAGGGAGGCTGGGTGTGTGTGGGAGGGAGGCGTGTGTGTGTGTGGGAGGGAGGCGTGTGTGTGTGTGGGAGGGAGGCGTGTGTGTGTGTGTGGGAGGGAGGCGTGTGTGTGTGTGTGTGGGGGGAGGCGTGTGTGTGTGTGTGGGGGGGGAGGCTGGTGTGTGTGGGGGGGGAGGCTGGGTGTGTGTGTGGGGGGGAGGCTGGGTGTGTGTGTGGGGGGGAGGCTGGGTGTGTGTGTGGGGGGGAGGGAGGCTGGGTGTGTGTGTGTGGGAGGGAGGCTGGGTGTGTGTGTGTGGGAGGGAGGCTGGGTGTGTGTGTGTGTGGGAGGGAGGCTGGGTGTGTGTGTGTGTGGGAGGGAGGCTGGGTGTGTGTGTGTGGGAGGGAGGCTGGGTGTGTGTGTGTGGGAGGGAGGCTGGGTGTGTGTGTGTGGGAGGGAGGCTGGTGTGTGTGTGGGAGCGAGGCTGGTGTGTGTGTGGGAGCGAGGCTGGTGTGTGTGTGTGGGAGGGAGGCTGGTGTGTGTGTGTGGGAGGGAGGCTGGTGTGTGTGTGAGGGAGGCTGGTGTGTGTGTGAGGGAGGCTGGTGTGTGTGTGAGGGAGGGTGTGTGTGTGTGAGGGAGGGTGTGTGTGTGTGAGGGAGGGTGTGTGTGTGAGGGAGGGAGGGTGTGTGTGAGGGAGGGTGTGTGTGTGTGTGGGAGGGAGGGTGTGTGTGTGAGGGAGGGTGTGTGTGTGTGGGGGAGGGTGTGTGTGTGTGTGAGGGAGGGTGTGTGTGTGAGGGAGGGTGTGTGTGTGTGAGGGAGGGTGTGTGTGTGTGAGGGAGGGTGTGTGTGTGTGAGGGAGGGTGTGTGTGTGTGAGGGAGGGTGTGTGTGTGTGTGGGAGGGTGTGTGTGTGTGGGAGTGTGTGTGTGTGTGTGTGGGTGGGTGTGTGTGTGAGGGAGGGTGTGTGTGTGTGAGGGAGGGTGTGTGTGTGTGGAGGGAGGGTGTGTGTGAGGGAGGGTGTGTGTGTGTGGGAGGGAGGTGTGTGTGTGTGAGGGAGGGTGTGTGTGTGTGAGGGAGGGCTGTGTGTGTGAGGGAGGGTGTGTGTGGGAGGGTGTGTGTGTGGGTGAGGGAGGGTGTGTGTGAGGGAGGGTGTGTGTGTGAGGGAGGTGTGTGTGTGAGGGAGAGTGTGTGTGTGTGAGGAGAGGTGTGTGTGTGTGAGGGAGGCGTGTGTGTGTGGGAGGGAGGGTGTGTGTGTGAGGAGGGTGTGTGTGAGGGAGGTGTGTGTGTGAGGGAGTGTGTGTGTGTGAGGGAGGGTGTGTGAGGGAGGGTGTGTGTGTGAGGGAGGGTGTGTGAGGGAGGGTGTGTGAGGGAGGGTGTGTGAGGGAGGGTGTGTGAGGGAGGGTGTGTGAGGGAGGGTGTGTGAGGGAGGGTGTGTGAGGGAGGGTGTGTGTGTGAGGGTGTGTGAGGGAGGGTGTGTGTGTGAGGGAGGGTGTGTGAGGGAGGGTGTGTGTGTGGGAGGGAGGCTGGGTGTGTGTGGGAGGGAGGCTGGGTGTGTGTGGGAGGGAGGCTGGGTGTGTGTGGGAGGGAGGCTGGGTGTGTGTGGGAGGGAGGCTGTGTGTGTGTGGGAGGGAGGCTGGTGTGTGTGTGGGAGGAGGCTGGGTGTGTGTGGGAGGGAGGCTGGGTGTGTGTGGGAGGGAGGCTGGGTGTGTGTGTGGGAGGGAGGGAGGCTGGGTGTGTGTGTGTGTGTGTGTGAGGGAGGCTGGGTGTGTGTGTGTGTGTGTGAGGGAGGCTGGGTGTGTGTGTGTGTGAGGGAGGCTGGGTGTGTGGGTGTGTGGGAGGGAGGCTGGGTGTGTGGTGTGAGGGAGGGTGTGTGTGTGGGAGGGAGGGTGTGTGTGTGAGAGAGCTGTGTGTGTGAGGGAGGAGTGTGTGAGGGAGGTGTGTGAGGGAGGTGTGTGTGAGGGAGGGTGTGTGAGGGAGGGTGTGTGTGAGGGAGGGTGTGTGAGGGAGGTGTGTGTGTGTGTGAGGGAGGGTGTGTGTGTGTGAGGGAGGGTGTGTGTGTGAGGGAGGGAGGGTGTGTGTGAGGGAGGGAGGGTGTGTGTGTGAGGAGGGAGAGGGTGTGTGTGTGAGGAGGAGTGTGTGTGTGTGAGGGAGGCTGTGTGTGTGAGGGAGGGTGTGTGTGTGTGAGTGGGAGGGAGGCTGGGTGTGTGTGGGAGGGAGGCTGTGTGTGTGTGGGAGGGAGGCTGTGTGTGTGTGGGAGGGAGGCTGTGTGTGTGTGGGAGGGAGGCTGTGTGTGTGTGGGAGGGAGGCTGTGTGTGTGTGGGAGGGAGGCTGGGTGTGTGTGGGAGGGAGGCTGGTGTGTGTGTGGGAGGGAGGCTGGTGTGTGTGTGGGAGGGAGAGCTGTGTGTGTGGGAGGTGAGTGTGTGTGTGTGTGTGGGAGGGAGGCGTGTGTGTGTGAGGGAGGGTGTGTGGGAGGGAGGCTGGGTGTGTGTGGGAGGGAGGCTGGTGTGTGTGGGAGGAGGGAGGCTGGGTGTGTGTGTGTGTGAGGGAGGCTGGGTGTGTGTGTGTGTGAGGGAGGCTGGGTGTGTGTGTGTGGGAGGGAGGCTGGGTGTGTGGGTGTGTGGGAGGGAGGCTGATGTGTGTGGGAGGGAGGCTGTGTGTGTGGGAGGGAGGCTGTGTGTGAGTGTGTGTGAGGGAGGCTGTGTGTGGGAGGGAGGCTGGGTGTGTGTGTGTGGGAGGGAGGCTGGGTGTGTGGGAGGGAGGCTGGGTGTGTGTGTGGGAGGGAGGCTGGGTGTGTGTGTGGGAGGGAGGCTGGGTGTGTGTGTGGGAGGGAGGCTGGGTGTGTGTGTGGGCGGGTGGCTGGGTGTGTGTGTGGGAGGGAGGCGTGTGTGTGTGTGGGAGGGAGGCGTGTGTGTGTGTGGGGAGGGAGGCAGGTGTGTGTGTGTGGGGGGGGGAGGCTGGGTGTGTGTGTGGGAGGGAGGCTGGTGTGTGTGTGGAGGGAGGCTGGTGTGTGTGTGTGTGTGTGGGAGGGAGGCTGGGTGTGTGTGTGTGTGGGAGGGAGGCTGGTGTGTGTGTGTGTGTGGGAGGGAGGCCTGGTGTGTGTGTGGGAGGGAGGCTGGGTGTGTGTGTGTGGGAGGGAGGCTGGTGTGTGTGTGGGAGGGAGGCTGGTGTGTGTGTGGGAGGGAGGCTGGTGTGTGTGTGGGAGGGAGGCTGGTGTGTGTGTGGGAGGGAGGCTGGTGTGTGTGTGGGAGGGAGGCTGGTGTGTGTGTGGGAGGGAGGCTGTGTGTGTGTGGGAGGGAGGCTGTGTGTGAGTGTGTGTGAGGGAGGCTGTGTGTGGGAGGGAGGCTGGGTGTGTGTGTGTGGGAGGGAGGCTGGTGTGTGTGTGTGTGGGAGGGAGGCAGGTGTGTGGGAGGGAGGCTGGGTGTGTGTGTGGGTGGGAGGCTGGGTGTGTGTGGGAGGGAGGCGTGTGTGTGTGGGAGGGAGGCGTGTGTGTGTGTGGGAGGGAGGCTGTGTGTGTGTGTGGGAGGGAGGGCGTGTGTGTGTGTGTGGGAGGGAGGCTGTGTGTGTGTGTGTGGGGGGAGGCTGTGTGTGTGTGTGTGGGAGGGAGGCTGTGTGTGTGTGTGGGGGAGGCTGGTGTGTGTGTGTGTGGGGAGGGAGGCTGGGTGTGTGTGTGGGGGGAGGCTGGGTGTGTGTGAGGTGTGTGTGTGTGTGGGAGGGAGGCTGGGTGTGTGTGTGTGTGGGAGGGAGGCTGTGTGTGTGTGTGTGGGAGGGAGGCTGTGTGTGTGTGTGTGTGAGGGAGGCTGGTGTGTGTGGGAGGGAGGCTGGGTGTGTGTGTGTGGGAGGGAGGCTGTGTGTGTGTGGGAGGGAGGCTGTGTGTGTGTGTGAGGGAGGGTGTGTGTGTGTGTGAGGGAGGGTGTGTGTGTGTGAGGGAGGGTGTGTGTGTGTGGGAGGGAGGGTGTGTGTGTGTGTGAGGGAGGGTGTGTGTGTGTGTGAGGGAGGGTGTGTGTGTGTGTGAGGGAGGCTGTGTGTGTGAGGGAGGGTGTGTGTGTGTGGGAGGGAGGGTGTGTGTGAGGTGTGTGTGTGTGAGGGAGGGTGTGTGTGAGGGAGGGTGTGTGTGAGGGAGGGTGTGTGTGTGAGGGAGGGTGTGTGAGGGAGGGTGTGTGTGTGAGGGAGGGTGTGTGAGGGAGGGTGTGTGTGTGTGTGTGGGAGGGAGGCTGGGTGTGTGTGGGAGGGAGGCTGGGTGTGTGGGAGGGAGGCTGGGTGTGTGGGAGGGAGGCTGGGTGTGTGGGAGGGAGGCTGTGTGTGTGTGGGAGGGAGGCTGGTGTGTGTGTGGGAGGGAGGCTGGTGTGTGTGTGGGAGGGAGGCTGTGTGTGTGTGGGAGGGAGGCTGGGTGTGTGTGGGAGGGAGGCTGGTGTGTGTGTGGGAGGGAGGGAGGCTGGGTGTGTGTGTGGGAGGAGGGAGGCTGGGTGTGTGTGGGAGGGAGGCTGGGTGTGTGTGGGAGGGAGGCTGGGTGTGTGTGTGGGAGGGAGGCTGGGTGTGTGTGTGGGAGGGGTGGGAGGCTGGGTGTGTGTGTGGGAGGGAGGCTGGGTGTGTGTGTGGGAGGGAGGCTGTGTGTGTGTGGAGGGTGTGTGTGTGTGGGAGGGAGGCTGGTGTGTGTGTGTGGGAGGGAGGCTGGGTGTGTGTGTGTGGGAGGGAGGCTGGGTGTGTGTGGGAGGGAGGCTGGTGTGTGTGTGTGGGAGCGAGGCTGGGTGTGTGTGTGTGGGAGGGAGGCTGGTGTGTGTGTGGGAGGGAGGCTGGTGTGTGTGTGTGAGGGAGGCTGTGTGTGTGTGAGAGGGAGGCTGTGTGTGTGTGTGTGAGGGAGGCTGTGTGTGTGTGGGAGGGAGGCTGTGTGTGTGTGGGAGGAGGCTGTGTGTGTGTGGGAGGGAGGCTGTGTGTGTGTGGGAGGGAGGCGTGTGTGTGGGAGGGGTGTGTGTGAGGGAGGGTGTGTGTGTGTGGGAGGGAGGCTGTGTGTGTGTGAGGGAGGGAGGCGTGTGTGTGAGGGAGGGAGGCTGTGTGTGTGGGAGGGAGGAGGCTGTGTGTGTGTGGGAGGGAGGCTGTGTGTGTGTGGGAGGAGGCTGTGTGTGTGGGAGGGAGGCTGTGTGTGTGGGAGGAGGCTGTGTGTGTGGGAGAGGCTGTGTGTGTGGGAGGGAGGCTGTGTGTGTGGGAGGGAGGCTGTGTGTGTGTGGGAGGGAGGGAGGCTGTGTGTGTGTGGGAGGGAGGCTGTGTGTGGGGGGAGGGAGGCTGTGTGTGTGTGGGAGGGAGGCTGTGTGTGTGTGGGAGGGAGGCTGTGTGTGTGTGGGAGGGAGAGCTGGTGTGTGTGTGGGAGGGAGGCTGTGTGTGTGTGGGAGGGAGGCTGTGTGTGTGTGGGAGGGAGGCTGTGTGTGTGTGTGGGAGGGAGGCTGTGTGTGTGTGGGAGGGAGGCTGGGTGTGTGTGGGGAGGCTGTGTGTGTGGGGAGGGAGGCTGTGTGTGTGGGAGGGAGGCTGTGTGTGTGTGGGAGGGAGGCTGTGTGTGTGTGGGAGGAGGCTGTGTGTGTGTGTGGGAGGGAGGCTGTGTGTGTGTGGGAGGGAGGTGCGTGTGTGTGTGGGAGGGGGCTGGTGTGTGTGTGGGAGGGAGGCTGTGTGTGTGTGTGTGAGGGAGGGTGTGTGTGTGTGAGGGAGGGTGTGCGTGTGTGAGGTGTGTGTGTGAGGGAGGTGTGTGTGTGAGGGAGGTGTGTGTGTGTGTGAGGGAGGGTGTGTGTGTGAGGGAGGGTGTGCGTGTGTGAGGGAGGTGCGTGTGTGTGAGGGAGGGTGTGCGTGTGTGTGAGTGAGGGTGTGTGTGTGTGTGAGGGAGGGTGTGTGTGAGGTAGGGTGTGCGTGTGAGGTAGGGTGTGCGTGTGTGTGAGGTAGGGTGTGCGTGTGTGTGAGGTAGGGTGTGCGTGTGTGTGAGGTAGGGTGTGCGTGTGTGTGAGGGAGGCTGTGCGTGTGTGTGAGGGAGGCTGTGCGTGTGAGGGAGGGAGGCTGTGTGTGTGTGGGAGGGAGGCTGTGTGTGTGGGAGGGAGGCTGTGTGTGTGGGAGGGAGGCTGTGTGTGTGTGGGGAGGGAGGCTGTGTGTGTGGGAGGGAGGCTGTGTGTGTGTGGGAGGGAGGCTGTGTGTGTGTGTGGGAGGGAGGCTGTGTGTGTGTGTGGGAGGGAGGCTGGTGTGTGTGGGGAGGGAGGCTGTGTGTGTGTGGGAGGAGAGGCTGTGTGTGTGTGGGAGGGAGGCTGTGTGTGTGTGTGGGAGGAGGCTGGTGTGTGTGGGAGGGAGGCTGGTGTGTGTGGGAGGGAGGCTGTGTGTGTGTGGGAGGGAGGCTGTGTGTGTGTGGGAGGGAGGCTGTGTGTGTGTGGGGGAGGGAGGCTGTGTGTGTGTGGGAGGGAGGCTGTGTGTGTGTGTGTGGGAGGGAGGCTGGTGTGTGTGTGTGGGAGGGAGGCTGTGTGTGTGTGGGAGGGGGAGGCTGGTGTGTGTGTGGGAGGGAGAGCTGTGTGTGTGGGAGGGAGGCTGTGTGTGTGTGTGGGAGGAGGGAGGCTGGTGTGTGTGTGGGAGGGAGGCTGGTGTGTGTGTGGGAGCGAGGCTGGGTGTGTGTGTGGGAGGGAGGCTGGTGTGTGTGTGTGGGAGGGAGGCTGGTGTGTGTGTGTGAGGGAGGCTGGTGTGTGTGTGGGAGGGAGGCTGTGTGTGTGTGTGGGAGGGAGGCTGTGTGTGTGTGGGAGGGAGGCTGTGTGTGTGTGGGAGGGAGGGAGGCTGTGTGTGTGTGGGAGGGAGGCTGTGTGTGTGAGGGAGGGAGGCTGTGTGTGTGTGGGAGGGAGGCTGTGTGTGTGTGGGAGGGAGGCTGTGTGTGTGTGGGAGGGAGGCTGTGTGTGTGGGAGGGAGGCTGTGTGTGGCGTGTGTGTGGGAGGGAGGCTGTGTGTGTGTGGGAGGGAGGCTGTGTGTGTGTGTGTGAGGGAGGCTGTGTGTGTGTGGGAGGGAGGCTGTGTGTGTGTGCGTGTGGAGGGAGGCTGTGTGTGTGTGGCGTGTGAGGGAGGCTGTGTGTGTGTGTGGGAGGGAGGCTGTGTGTGTGAGGGAGGCGTGTGCGTGTGGGAGGGAGGCTGTGTGTGTGTGGGAGGCGTGTGTGTGGGAGGGAGGCTGTGTGTGTGGGAGGGAGGCTGTGTGTGTGGGAGGGAGGCTGTGTGTGTGGGAGGGAGGCTGTGTGTGTGTGGAGGGAGGCTGTGTGTGTGTGGGAGGGAGGCTGTGTGTGTGGGAGGGAGGCTGTGTGTGGGGAGGGAGGCTGTGTGTGGGAGGGAGGCTGTGTGTGGGAGGGAGGCTGTGTGTGGGAGGGAGGCTGTGTGTGTGGGAGGGAGGCTGTGTGTGTGGGAGGGAGGCTGTGTGTGGGAGGGAGGGAGGCTGTGTGTGTGGGAGGGAGGGAGGCTGTGTGTGGGGGAGGGAGGCTGTGTGTGGGGGAGGGAGGCTGTGTGTGGGGGAGGGAGGCTGTGTGTGGGGGAGGGAGGCTGTGTGTGAGGGAGGGAGGCTGTGTGTGAGGGAGGGAGGCTGTGTGTGAGGGAGGGAGGCTGTGTGTGTGGGAGGGAGGCTGTGTGTGAGGGAGGGAGGCTGTGTGTGTGGGAGGGAGGCTGTGTGTGTGGGAGGGAGGCTGTGTGTGTGGGAGGGAGGCTGTGTGTGTGGGAGGGAGGCTGTGTGTGTGGGAGGGAGGCTGTGTGTGAGGGAGGGGCTGTGTGGGAGGGAGGCGGTGTGTGTGGGAGGGAGGCTGTGAGGGTGTGAGGGAGGGAGGCGTGTGTGTGAGGGAGGCTGTGTGTGTGGGAGGGAGGCTGTGTGTGTGAGGGAGGGTGTGTGTGGGAGGGCTGTGTGTGTGAGGGAGGTGTGTGTGTGTGTGAGGGAGGAGTGTGTGTGTGAGGGAGGAGGTGTGTGTGTGTGTGGGAGGGAGGCTGTGTGTGTGTGTGGGAGGGCTGTGTGTGTGTGGGAGGGAGGCTGTGTGTGTGTGTGAGGGAGGCTGTGTGTGTGGGAGGGAGGCTGTGTGTGTGGGAGGGAGGCTGTGTGTGTGTGGGAGGGAGGCTGTGTGTGTGTGGGAGGGAGGCTGTGTGTGTGGGAGGGAGGCTGTGTGTGTGGGAGGGAGGCTGTGTGTGTGAGGGAGGGAGGCTGTGTGTGTGTGAGGGAGGGCTGTGTGTGTGAGGGAGGGAGGCTGTGTGTGTGTGAGGGAGGCTGTGTGTGTGTGGGAGGGAGGCTGTGTGTGTGTGGGAGGGAGGCTGTGTGTGTGTGTGTGAGGGAGGCTGTGTGTGTGGGAGGGAGGCTGGGTGTGTGTGTGTGGGAGGGAGGCTGGGTGTGTGTGTGGGGAGGGAGGCTGTGTGTGTGTGGGAGGGAGGCTGGGTGTGTGTGTGGGAGGGAGGCTGTGTGTGTGTGTGTGGGAGGGAGGCTGTGTGTGAGTGTGTGTGAGTGTGTGTGAGGGAGGCTGTGTGTGGGAGGGAGGCTGGGTGTGTGTGTGTGGGAGGGAGGCTGGGTGTGTGTGTGTGGGAGGGATGGCTGTGTGTGTGTGGGAGGGAGGCTGGGTGTGTGTGTGTGTGGGAGGGAGGCTGGGTGTGTGTGGGAGGGAGGCGTGTGTGTGTGTGGGAGGGAGGCGTGTGTGTGTGTGTGGGAGGGAGGCGTGTGTGTGTGTGTGGGAGGGAGGCGTGTGTGTGTGGGAGGGAGGCGTGTGTGTGTGGGAGGGAGGTGTGTGTGTGTGTGTGTGGGGGGGGAGGCTGGTGTGTGTGTGTGTGGGAGGCAGGTGTGTGTGTGTGTGTGGGGGGAGGCTGGGTGTGTGTGTGTGGGAGGGAGGCTGTGTGTGTGTGTGGGGGAGGCTGGGTGTGTGTGTGGGAGGGAGGCTGGGTGTGTGTGTGTGTGTGGAGGGAGGCTGGGTGTGTGTGTGTGGGAGGAGGCTGGGTGTGTGTGTGTGTGGGAGGGAGGCTGGGTGTGTGTGTGTGTGAGGGAGGCTGGGTGTGTGTGTGTGTGAGGGAGGCTGGGTGTGTGTGTGGGAGGGAGGCTGGTGTGTGTGTGGGAGGGAGGCTGGTGTGTGTGTGTGGGAGGGAGGCTGGTGTGTGTGTGTGGGAGGGAGGCTGGTGTGTGTGTGGGAGGGAGGCTGTGTGTGTGGGAGGGAGGCTGTGTGTGTGTGTGGGAGGGAGGGTGTGTGTGTGTGGGAGGGAGGCTGTGTGTGTGGGAGGGAGGCTGTGTGTGTGTGTGGGAGGGAGGCTGTGTGTGTGTGTGAGGGAGGGTGTGTGTGTGGAGGGAGGCTGTGTGTGTGGGAGGGAGGCTGTGTGTGTGTGGAGGGAGGGTGTGTGTGTGGGAGGGAGGCTGTGTGTGTGAGGGAGGGTGTGTGTGTGTGTGTGTGGGAGGGAGGCTGTGTGTGTGTGAGGGAGGGTGTGTGTGGGAGGGAGGGTGTGTGTGGGAGGGAGGGTGTGTGTGTGGGAGGGAGGGAGTGTGTGTGTGGGAGGGAGGGTGTGTGTGGGAGGGAGGGTGTGTGTGTGTGGGAGGGAGGGTGTGTGTGTGGAGGGAGGGTGTGTGTGTGTGGGAGGGAGGCTGTGTGTGTGAGGGAGGGTGTGTGTGTGTGGAGGGAGGTGTGTGTGTGTGTGTGAGGGAGGGTGTGTGTGTGTGAGGGAGGGAGGGTGTGTGTGAGGGAGGAGTGTGTGTGAGGGAGGTGTGTGTGTGAGGGAGGGTGTGTGTGTGGGAGGGAGGGAGGCTGTGTGTGAGGGAGGGTGTGTGTGGGAGGGAGGCTGTGTGTGAGGGAGGTGTGTGTGAGGGAGGGGTGTGTGAGGAGGGTGTGTGTGTGAGGGAGGTGTGTGTGTGGGAGGGAGGTGTGTGTGAGGGAGGGTGTGTGTGGGAGGGAGGCTGTGTG
This sequence comes from Calotriton arnoldi, assembly GCA_963921515.1. Lineage (NCBI taxonomy): Eukaryota > Metazoa > Chordata > Amphibia > Caudata > Salamandridae > Calotriton > Calotriton arnoldi. The sequence continues at coordinate 687,177 of CAWUFW010002134.1, read as the reverse complement.
TGTGTGGGAGGGAGGCTGTGTGTGTGTGGGAGGGAGAGCTGTGTGTGTGTGGGAGGGAGGCTGTGTGTGTGTGGGAGGGAGGCTGGGTGTGTGTGGGAGGGAGGCTGGGTGTGTGTGGGAGGGAGGCTGGGTGTGTGTGGGAGAGAGGCTGTGTGTGTGTGGGAGGGAGGCTGTGTGTGTGTGTGGGAGGGAGGCTGGGTGTGTGTGGGAGGGAGGCTGGGTGTGTGTGGGAGGGAGGCTGGGTGTGTGTGGGAGGGAGGCTGTGTGTGTGTGGGAGGGAGGCTGTGTGTGTGTGTGGGAGGGAGGCTGGGTGTGTGTGGTGGGAGGGAGGCTGTGTGTGTGTGGGAGGAGGCTGTGTGTGTGGGAGGGAGGCTGATGTGTGTGGGAGGGAGGCTGTGTGTGTGTGTGGGAGGAGGCTGTGTGTGTGTGTGGGAGTGAGGCTGATGTGTGTGTGTGTGGGAGGGTGTGTGTGTGTGTGTGTGTGGGAGGGAGGGTGTGTGTGTGTGGGAGGGAGGCTGTGTGTGTGTGTGGGAGGGAGGCTGTGTGTGTGTGTGGGAGGGAGGCTGTGTGTGTGTGGGAGGGAGGCTGTGTGTGTGTGGGAGGGAGGCTGTGTGTGTGGGAGGGAGGCTGTGTGTGTGGGAGGGAGGCTGTGTGTGTGGGAGGGAGGCTGTGTGTGTGTGGGAGGGAGGCTGGGTGTGTGTGTGTGGGAGGGAGGCTGGGTGTGTGTGTGGGAGGGAGGCTGGGTGTGTGTGTGGGAGGGAGGCTGGGTGTGTGTGTGGGAGGGAGGCGTGTGTGTGTGTGGGAGGGAGGCGTGTGTGTGTGTGTGGGGAGGGAGGCGTGTGTGTGTGGGAGGGAGGCTGTGTGTGTGTGTGTGTGGGAGGGAGGCTGTGTGTGTGTGTGGGAGGAGGCTGGTGTGTGTGTGTGTGTGGAGGGAGGCTGTGTGTGTGTGAGGGAGGCTGTGTGTGTGTGTGTGTGGGGAGGGAGGCTGTGTGTGTGTGTGGGAGGAGGCTGTGTGTGTGTGGGAGGGAGGGCTGTGTGTGTGTGGGAGGCAGGTGTGTGTGTGTGGGAGGGAGGCTGGTGTGTGTGTGTGGGAGGGAGGCTGTGTGTGTGTGGGAGGGAGGCTGGGTGTGTGTGTGTGGGAGGGAGGCTGTGTGTGGGAGTGTGTGTGTGTGTGGGAGGGAGGCTGGGTGTGTGTGTGGGAGGGAGGCTGTGTGTGTGGGAGGGAGGCTGGTGTGTGTGTGGGAGGGAGGCTGTGTGTGTGTGGGAGGGAGGCTGTGTGTGTGTGTGGGAGGGAGGCTGTGTGTGTGTGGGAGGGGAGGCTGGTGTGTGTGTGGGAGGGAGGCTGTGTGTGTGTGTGAGGGAGGGTGTGTGTGTGGGAGGGAGGCTGTGTGTGTGTGTGGGAGGCTGTGTGTGTGTGTGGGAGGCTGTGTGTGTGAGGGAGGGTGTGTGTGTGTGGGAGGGAGGCTGTGTGTGTGAGGGAGGGAGGCTGTGTGTGTGAGGGAGGGAGGCTGTGTGTGTGAGGGAGGGAGGCTGGGTGTGTGTGTGTGTGTGGGAGGGAGGCTGGGTGTGTGTGTGGGAGGGAGGCTGTGTGTGTGTGGGAGGGAGGCTGTGTGTGTGTGGGAGGGAGGCTGTGTGTGTGTGGGAGGGAGGCTGTGTGTGTGTGTGGGAGGGAGGCTGTGTGTGTGTGGGGAGGGAGGCTGTGTGTGTGTGGGAGGGAGGCGTGTGTGTGTGGGAGGGAGGCGTGTGTGTGTGGGAGGGAGGCTGGCTGTGTGTGTGGGAGGGAGGCTGTGTGTGTGGGAGGGAGGCTGTGTGTGTGGGAGGGAGGCTGTGTGTGTGGGAGGGAGGCTGTGTGTGAGGGAGGGTGTGCGTGTGTGTGAGGGAGGGTGTGCGTGTGTGTGAGGGGGTGTGTGTGAGGGAGGGTGTGTGTGTGTGAGGGAGGGTGTGTGTGTGTGAGGGAGGGTGTGTGTGAGGGAGGGTGTGTGTGAGGGAGGGAGGGTGTGTGTGAGGGAGGGAGGCTGGGTGTGTGTGTGTGTGTGTGGGAGGGAGGCTGGGTGTGTGTGTGGGAGGGAGGCTGGTGTGTGTGTGGGAGGGAGGCTGTGTGTGTGTGGGAGGGAGGCTGTGTGTGTGTGGGAGGGAGGCTGTGTGTGTGTGGGAGGGAGGCTGGTGTGTGTGTGGGAGGGAGGCTGTGTGTGTGTGTGGGAGGCTGTGTGTGTGTGAGGGAGGCTGTGTGTGTGTGAGGGAGGGTGTGTGTGAGGGAGGGTGTGTGTGTGGGGAGGGAGGCTGTGTGTGTGAGGGAGAGGTGTGTGTGTGGGAGGGAGGCTGTGTGTGTGTGGGAGGGAGGCTGTGTGTGTGGGAGGGAGGCTGTGTGTGTGGGAGGGAGGGTGTGTGTGTGGGAGGGAGGTGTGTGTGTGAGGGAGGCTGTGTGTGTGAGGGAGGGCTGTGTGTGTGTGTGGGAGGGAGGCGTGTGTGTGTGGGAGGGAGGCTGTGTGTGTGTGAGGGAGGGTGTGTGTGAGGGAGGAGGTGTGTGTGTGGGAGGGAGGTGTGTGTGGGAGGGAGGGTGTGTGTGTGGGAGGGAGGCTGTGTGTGTGAGGGAGGGTGTGTGAGGGAGGTGTGTGTGTGAGGGAGGCTGTGTGTGTGAGGGAGGCTGTGTGTGTGTGGGAGGGAGGCTGTGTGTGTGGGAGGGAGGCTGTGTGTGTGGGGGGAGGGAGGCTGTGTGTGTGGGAGGGAGGCTGGGTGTGTGTGGGAGGGAGGCTGGGTGTGTGTGGGAGGGAGGCTGTGTGTGTGTGTGTGGGAGGGAGGCTGTGTGTGTGTGTGTGGGAGGGAGGCTGTGTGTGTGTGTGGGAGGGAGGCTGTGTGTGTGTGGAGGGAGGCTGTGTGTGTGGGAGGGAGGCTGTGTGTGTGGGAGGGAGGCTGTGTGTGTGGGAGGGAGGCTGGTGTGTGTGTGGGAGGGAGGCTGTGTGTGTGTGGGAGGGAGGCTGGTGTGTGTGTGGGAGGGAGGCTGGTGTGTGTGTGGGAGGAGGCTGTGTGTGTGTGGGAGGGAGGCTGGTGTGTGTGTGTGGGAGGGAGGCTGGTGTGTGTGTGGGAGGGAGGCTGGTGTGTGTGTGGGAGGGAGGCTGTGTGTGAGTGTGTGTGAGGGAGGCTGTGTGTGGGAGGGAGGCTGGGTGTGTGTGTGTGGGAGGGAGGCTGGGTGTGTGTGTGGGAGGGAGGCTGGGTGTGTGTGTGGGAGGGAGGCTGGGTGTGTGTGTGTGGGAGGGAGGCTGGGTGTGTGTGTGGGAGGGAGGCTGTGTGTGTGGGAGGGAGGCTGTGTGTGTGTGTGGGAGGGAGGCTGTGTGTGTGTGTGGGAGGGAGGCTGTGTGTGTGGGAGGAGGCTGTGTGTGTGGGAGGGAGGCTGTGTGTGTGGGAGGGAGGCTGTGTGTGTGTGGGAGGGAGGCTGGTGTGTGTGTGTGGAGGGAGGCTGGTGTGTGTGTGTGTGGAGGGAGGCTGTGTGTGTGTGTGGGAGGGAGGCTGGGTGTGTGTGTGGGAGGGAGGCTGTGTGTGTGTGGTGTGTGTGTGTGGGAGGGAGGCTGGGTGTGTGTGTGTGGGGAGGGAGGCTGTGTGTGTGTGTGGGAGGGAGGCTGTGTGTGTGTGTGGGAGGGAGGCTGTGTGTGTGGGAGGGAGGCTGTGTGTGTGTGTGGGAGGAGCTGTGTGTGTGTGTGGAGGGAGGCTGTGTGTGTGTGGGAGGGAGGCTGTGTGTGTGTGGGAGGGAGGCTGTGTGTGTGTGTGGGAGGGAGGCTGTGTGTGTGTGGGAGGGAGGCTGTGTGTGAGGGAGGGTGTGTGTGTGGGGAGGGAGGCTGTGTGTGTGTGAGGGAGGGTGTGTGTGTGGAGGGAGGCTGTGTGTGTGGGAGAGGGTGTGTGTGTGGGAGGAGGCTGTGTGTGTGTGGGGAGGGTGTGTGTGTGAGGGAGGGAGGCTGTGTGTGAGGGAGGAGGCTGTGTGTGTGTGTGAGGAGCTGTGTGTGTGGGAGGAGGCTGTGTGTGTGGGGAGGGTGTGTGTGTGTGGGTGTGTGGTGAGGCTGTGTGTGTGGGAGGGAGGCTGATGTGTGTGGGTGAGGCTGTGTGTGTGGGAGGGAGGCTGGGTGTGTGTGTGGGAGGGAGGCTGGGTGTGTGTGTGTGAGGGAGGCTGGGTGTGTGTGTGGGAGGGAGGCTGTGTGTGTGGAGGAGGCTGTGTGTGGGAGGGAGGCTGTGTGTGTGTGGGAGGAGGCTGGGTGTGTGTGTGTGTGTGAGGGAGGGCTGTGTGTGTGTGGGAGGGAGGCTGTGTGTGTGTGGGAGGGAGGCTGTGTGTGTGGGGAGGAGGCTGTGTGTGTGGGAGGGAGGCTGTGTGTGTGGGAGGGGCTGTGTGTGTGTGGGAGGCTGTGTGTGTGGGAGGCTGTGTGTGTGTGTGTGGGAGGGAGGCTGTGTGTGTGTGTGGGAGGGAGGCTGTGTGTGTGTGGGAGGGAGGCTGTGTGTGTGTGTGGGAGGGAGGCTGTGTGTGTGTGTGGGAGGGAGGCTGTGTGTGTGTGTGGGAGGGAGGCTGTGTGTGTGTGGGAGGGAGGGAGTGCTGTGTGTGTGTGTGGGAGGGAGGCTGTGTGTGTGTGGGTGGGAGGCTGTGTGTGTGTGGGAGGCTGTGTGTGTGGGAGGGAGGCTGTGTGTGTGGGAGGGAGGCTGTGTGTGTGGGAGGGAGGCTGTGTGTGTGTGGGAGGGAGGCTGTGTGTGTGTGGGAGGGAGGCTGTGTGTGTGTGTGTGTGTGTGTGTGGGAGGCTGTGTGTGTGGGAGGGAGGCTGTGTGTGTGGGAGGGAGGCTGTGTGTGTGTGAGGGAGGCTGTGTGTGTGGGAGGGAGGCTGTGTGTGTGGGAGGCTGTGTGTGGGGGAGGGAGGCTGTGTGTGTGTGGGAGGGAGGCTGTGTGTGTGTGGGAGGGAGGCTGTGTGTGTGTGGGAGGGAGGCTGTGTGTGTGTGGGAGGGAGGCTGTGTGTGTGGGAGGGAGGCTGTGTGTGTGGGAGGGAGGCTGTGTGTGTGGGAGGGAGGCTGTGTGTGTGTGGGAGGGAGGCTGTGTGTGTGTGGGAGGGAGGCTGTGTGTGTGTGGGAGGGAGGCTGTGTGTGTGTGGGAGGGAGGCTGTGTGTGTGTGGGAGGGAGGCTGTGTGTGTGTGGGAGGGAGGCTGTGTGTGTGGGAGGTGGGAGGGAGGCTGTGTGTGTGTGTGTGTGTGTGGGAGGGAGGCTGTGTGTGTGTGGGAGGGAGGCTGTGTGTGTGGGAGGGAGGCTGTGTGTGTGGGAGGGAGGCTGTGTGTGTGGGAGGGAGGCTGTGTGTGTGGGAGGGAGGCTGTGTGTGTGTGGGAGGGAGGCTGTGTGTGTGTGGGAGGGAGGCTGTGTGTGTGGGAGGGAGGCTGTGTGTGTGTGGGAGGGAGGCTGTGTGTGTGGGGAGGAGGCTGTGTGTGGGGAGGGAGGCTGTGTGTGTGGGAGGGAGGCTGTGTGTGTGTGGGAGGGAGGCTGTGTGTGTGGGGAGGGAGGCTGTGTGTGTGGGAGGGAGGCTGTGTGTGTGGGAGGGAGGCTGTGTGTGTGTGGGAGGAGGCTGTGTGTGTGGGAGGGAGGCTGTGTGTGTGTGTGAGGGAGGCTGTGCGTGTGTGTGAGGGAGGCTGTGCGTGTGTGAGGGAGGCTGTGCGTGTGTGAGGGAGGCTGTGCGTGTGTGAGGGAGGCTGTGCGTGTGTGGGAGGGAGGCTGTGCGTGTGAGGGAGGGAGGCTGTGCGTGGGAGGGAGGCTGTGCGTGGGAGGGAGGCTGTGCGTGGGAGGGAGGCTGTGCGTGGGAGGGAGGCTGTGCGTGTGGGGAGGGAGGCTGTGCGTGTGAGGGAGGGAGGCTGTGTGTGTGGGGGAGGGAGGCTGTGTGTGTGAGGGAGGGAGGCTGTGTGTGTGAGGGAGGGAGGCTGTGTGTGTGGGAGGGAGGCTGTGTGTGTGGGAAGGAGGCTGTGTGTGTGGGAGGGAGGCTGTGTGTGTGGGAGGGAGGCTGTGTGTGTGGGAGGGAGGCTGTGCGTGTGAGGGAGGGAGGCTGTGCGTGTGAGGGAGGGAGGCTGTGCGTGTGAGGGAGGGAGGCTGTGCGTGTGAGGGAGGGAGGCTGTGTGTGTGTGGGAGGGAGGCTGTGTGTGTGTGGGAGGGAGGCTGTGTGTGTGTGGGAGGGAGGCGTGTGCGTGTGTGGGAGGGAGGCTGTGTGCGTGTGGGAGGAGTGTGTGTGTGTGGGAGGGAGGTGTGTGTGGGAGGGAGGCTGTGTGCGGGAGGGAGGGTGTGTGTGTGGGAGGGAGGTGTGTGTGTGGGAGGGAGGCTGTGTGTGTGGGAGGGAGGGTGTGTGTGTGGGAGGGAGGCTGTGTGTGTGGGAGGGAGGCGTGTGCGTGTGGGAGGGATGTGCGTGTGTGTGGGGAGGGTGTGCGTGTGCGTGAGGGAGGGTGTGCGTGAGGGAGGGTGTGCGTGAGGGAGGGTGTGCGTGAGGGAGGGTGTGCGTGAGGGAGGGTGTGCGTGTGCGTGAGGGAGGGTGTGCGTGTGAGGGAGGCTGTGCGTGTGTGTGAGGGAGGCTGTGCGTGTGTGTGAGGGAGGCTGTGCGTGTGTGTGAGGGAGGCTGTGCGTGTGCGTGAGGGAGGCTGTGCGTGTGTGGGAGGAGGCTGTGTGTGTGTGTGGGAGGGAGGCTGTGTGTGTGCGTGAGGGAGGTGTGTGTGTGGGAGGGAGGCTGTGTGTGTGGTGAGGAGGCTGTGCGTGTGCGTGAGGGAGGCTGTGCGTGTGCGGGAGGGAGGCTGTGCGTGTGTGTGGGAGGGAGGCTGTGTGTGTGAGGGAGGGAGGCTGTGTGTGTGAGGGAGGGAGGCTGTGCGTGTGTGGGAGGGAGGCTGTGCGTGTGTGCGGGAGGGAGGCTGTGCGTGTGCGGGAGGGAGGCTGTGCGTGTGCGGGAGGGAGGCTGTGCGTGTGCGGGAGGGAGGCTGTGCGTGTGCGGGAGGGAGGCTGTGCGTGTGTGGGGAGGGAGGCTGTGTGTGTGTGGGAGGGAGGCTGTGTGTGTGTGGGGAGGGAGGCTGTGTGTGTGTGGGAGGGAGGCTGTGTGTGTGTGGGGAGGGAGCTGTGTGTGTGGGGAGGAGCTGTGTGTGTGTGGGAGGGAGTGTGTGTGTGGGAGAGAGGTGTGTGTGTGGGGAGGAGGTGCGTGTGTGGGGAGGGAGGCTGTGTGTGGGAGGGAGGGAGAGTGTGCGTGTGGGAGAGTGTGTGTGTGGGGAGGGAGTGCTGGTGTGTGTGTGGGAGAGGTGGCTGTGTGTGTGTGGGTGGGAGGGCTGTGCGTGTGGAGAGGTGCTGTGAGTGTGCGTGTGGAGAGTGTGCGTGTGGAGAGTGTGCGTGTGGGAGAGGCTGTGCGTGTGGAGAGGTGTGCGTGTGGGAGGAGGCTGTGTGTGTGTGGGAGGAGGCTGTGTGTGTGGGAGGGAGGCTGTGTGTGTGGGAGGGAGGGTGTGTGTGTGGGAGGGAGGCTGTGTGTGTGTGGGAGGGAGGCTGTGTGTGTGTGGGAGGGAGGGTGAGTGTGTGGGAGGGAGGGTGAGTGTGTGGGGAGGAGGCTGAGTGTGTGGGGAGGGTGAGTGTGTGGGGAGAGGTGTGTGTGTGGGAGAGTGAGTGTGTGGGAGAGTGTGTGTGTGAGGGAGAGTGTGTGTGTGGGAGGGAGGCTGAGTGTGTGTGGGAGAGTGGTGTGTGTGGGAGAGTGTGTGTGTGGAGAGTGTGTGTGTGTGTGTGTGGGGAGGAGTGTGTGTGTGTGGGGTGTGTGTGTGGAGAGTGTGTGTGTGGGAGAGTGGTGTGTGAGGGTGTGTGTGTGGAGAGTGTGTGTGTGGAGAGTGTGTGTGTGGAGAGTGTGTGTGTGGAGAGTGTGTGTGTGGAGAGTGTGTGTGTGGAGAGTGTGTGTGTGTGGAGTGTGTGTGTGTGGAGAGTGTGTGTGTGGAGAGTGTGTGTGTGGAGAGTGTGTGTGTGGAGAGTGTGTGTGTGGAGAGGTGTGTGTGTGGAGAGTGTGTGTGTGTGGGGAGGTGTGTGTGTGGGAGTGTGTGTGTGGAGAGTGTGTGTGTGAGTGTGTGTGTGGAGAGTGTGTGTGTGGAGAGTGTGTGTGTGGAGAGTGTGTGTGTGGAGAGTGTGTGTGTGGAGAGTGTGTGTGTGGAGAGTGTGTGTGTGGAGAGTGTGTGTGTGGAGAGTGTGTGTGTGGAGAGTGTGTGTGTGGAGAGTGTGTGTGTGGAGAGTGTGTGTGTGGAAGGTGTGTGTGGAGGTGTGTGTGAGTGTGTGTGGGGAGTGTGTGTGTGAGGGTGTGTGTGGGAGTGTGTGAGAGTGTGTGTGTGGAGAGTGTGTGTGGAGAGTGTGTGTGTGGAGAGTGTGTGTGTGGAGGGTGTGTGTGTGGAGAGTGTGTGTGTGGAGGGTGTGTGTGTGAGAGTGTGTGTGAGGGAGTGTGTGTGTGGAGGTGTGTGTGTGGAGAGTGTGTGTGTGTGGGAGGAGGGTGTGTGTGGGAGGGTGTGTGGAGGTGTGTGTGGAGAGGTGGGGAGTGTGTGTGGGAGGGTGTGTGTGGGAGTGTGAGGGAGGGTGTGTGGGAGAGGTGTGTGGGGAGGGTGTGTGTGGAGAGTGTGTGTGTGGGAGGGAGGGTGTGTGTGGAGGAGTGTGTGTGTGAGGAGGGTGTGTGTGGAGGAGTGTGTGTGTGTGTGGGAGGTGTGTGTGTGGAGGGAGTGTGTGTGGGAGTGTGTGTGGGGAGTGTGTGTGGAGAGTGTGTGTGGGAGAGTGTGTGTGGGAGTGTGTGTGGAGGGTGTGTGTGGGAGGAGTGTGTGTGGGGAGGTGGTGTGTGTGTGTGGGAGTGGTGTGTGTGAGTGTGTGGGGAGGTGTGTGTGGGAGAGTGTGTGTGGAGGAGGTGTGTGTGGGGAGTGTGTGTGGGGAGTGTGTGTGGGGAGTGTGTGTGGGGAGTGTGTGTGGGGAGTGTGTGTGGGGAGTGTGTGTGGGAGTGTGTGGGGAGTGTGTGTGGGGGTGTGTGTGGGAGGTGTGTGGGGAGTGTGTGTGGGGAGGTGTGTGGGAGTGTGTGTGGGGAGTGTGTGTGGGGAGTGTGTGTGTGTGTGGGAGGGTGTGTGTGTGTGGGAGGAGTGGGTGTGTGTGTGGGGAGTGTGTGTGTGGGGAGTGTGTGTGTGGGGAGTGTGTGTGTGTGGGAGGGAGTGTGTGTGTGGGGAGTGTGTGTGTGGGAGTGTGTGTGTGGGGAGTGTGTGTGTGTGGGGAGTGTGTGTGTGTGTGGGGAGTGTGTGTGGGTGTGTGTGTGGGAGTGTGTGTGTGGGGGAGTGTGTGTGTGTGAGGAGTGTGTGTGTGTGGGAGTGTGTGTGTGTGGGGGAGGTGTGTGTGTGTGGGAGTGTGTGTGTGGGTGTGTGTGGGATGTGTGTGTGTGTGTGGGGAGTGTGTGTGTGTGTGTGTGTGGGAGAGTGTGTGTGTGTGGGGAGTGTGTGTGTGTGGGGAGTGTGTGTGTGGGAGGGTGTGTGTGTGTGGGGGGAGTGTGTGTGTGTGTGTGGGAGGGGTGTGTGTGTGTGGGGGAGTGTGTGTGTGTGTGTGGGAGTGTGTGTGTGTGGGGAGGTGTGTGTGTGTGTGGGAGAGTGTGTGTGTGTGGGAGTGTGTGTGTGTGGGGGGAGTGTGTGTGTGTGGGAGGAGGTGTGTGTGTGGGGGAGTGTGTGTGTGGGAGTGTGTGGGGAGTGTGTGTGTGTGGGGAGTGTGTGTGTGTGTGGGGAGTGTGTGTGTGTGTGGGGAGTGTGTGTGTGTGGGGAGTGTGTGTGTGTGGGGAGTGTGTGTGTGGGGAGTGTGTGTGTGGGGAGTGTGTGTGTGGGGAGTGTGTGTGTGTGGGGAGTGTGTGTGTGTGTGTGTGTAGTGTGTGTGTGTGTGGAGTGTGTGTGTGGGGAGTGTGTGTGTGGGGAGTGTGTGTGTGTGTGGGGAGTGTGTGTGTGTGTGGGGAGTGTGTATGTGTGTGGGGAGTGTATATGTGTGTGGGGAGTGTGTATGTGTGTGGGGAGTGTGTATGTGTGTGGGGAGTGTGTATGTGTGTGGGGAGTGTGTATGTGTGTGGGGAGTGTGTATGTGTGTGGGGAGTGTGTATGTGTGTGGGGAGTGTGTATGTGTGTGGGAGTGTGTATGTGTGTGGGGGAGTGTGTATGTTTGTGGGAGTGTGTATGTTTGTGGGAGTGTGTATGTTTGTGGGGGTGTGTGTGTGTGTGTGTTCAATCAACTCTCCTTTCTTTTTCAAGATCTACCAAATCCCCTTACCATACAGGATTAGATCGTTCAACTTCACTTGCCACACCATTTGTAGAATTATTTGCATAACAGCTGCATAGGTGGCCCAGATGTCAGCTACAAATCGAGACTTGAGAACTGCCACCATACCTTAAATGCATGGTTGATAAGTAACCACAAAACGCTTAACACCACAAAAACAGATCATGATCTGTGGACTACCGTCACATGGCCCAAGAACTCAGCACGCCTCCAACTCAATCGAGAGAGGTAAGAAACCTATTACTATGCAAAATTCAATCCAAAACACTGCTGCAACTCTTCTTCTCTGCCTCCACCCAAGAGGACGCATAATACAAGTCCTGCAAGCACTACCCTGGCTACCTGTTAGATGAGCAACATTTAAGGCACTTGCACTGTCCACAGAGCCTTTCAAGGAGGAGGACTACTATACCTACAAATTAAATTCAAGCAACACTAACAAAATGGGACACTGCCATCAAGGCTTGGACTTTGAATAGTCACAGTGCCTTACTATAAGAAATGTATACGAGGCACCACTTTCTAAGTACATGCCACCATGCATTAGAACTGCTTAGCAGCCAAGATGTGAAACGTCCAGAACATTCACTGTTCAGAAGAGAAGTGAAAACATGGATGTTTCCATAATATCGCATAATTCTGAGATAGAATCCGAAACAATCTTTCCTCATTCGAGGTCAATCTACAGTTCAGATATTCAACAGCACGACCAGCAAATTTACCTCATGTTGGCAAGCACTAACAACTTTCTATGTCCAGGTAACTTAGGAATGGCTGACCTGTGTCTAGCCTGGGTATTTTTAGTAATGTAAATTAATACAGAACCCTCCTGGTCACCATCAATAAGAATATTGTAATGCTCAGCGGTCTTGCAACCAATTGTAGTTCAACCAGGCTGCACTGTTTCCTTACATGGCTTGGCCCTCTTACAATCACTTGAGAAAGGACCACTACAGTTTAGATCTTTCACCCAAAACTGCACATGCCAACAAACCATACATCATCTTTTGAACAGGCATAAACTGAATGTATCTGCCACATACTGCTGGCTATTGGAGAATTCCAATTTAGTCCACCAGTCCAGGCCTCAACTAAAAACATACTATGACCGCTTGTGGACATCTCAAAATGAGTCATATAAAGGATGACTGTAACAAAGTGCATCCCATCAGATTTCCTGAACTCTCCTTCCAACCTGTGCTTGCTCAGGAACATGAGCAAACTCAGATTGGACAATCCTGCTGCTTATTCACCAGCTACCTGCACTAGTGAGTTTAAAATTATTCTCCATTCCTTTGTTGTAAACACACTCTTCTTCCCATCTGGCTGAGCATTCAGTACAGAAATACCTTTTCTGTAATTCTGTTCAGAGAAAGTTATTTTTCCCTATACCATATAAAACAATTATGCATTTAATGTATAGAACAGTTATTCTACTACCCAATTCAATGGTTCTCCATCAACCGCAGTAAAAAGCAGCTGAATGCAGGCAGCCATTTTTTTACGCTCTCAGCCCTCTAGCTGATCAGTTGTACTTGCTGAAGCAGTGGTGTGCCAGTAGCCTCTTAGGGGATAGAATGTTTGCCCGATTCTAGTGTTTATCAAAAGGAGATAATATAAAATTCTCACATGCAACATGTATCCTTGGATTGCAAGCAATCCCCAAAACACGTCAGCAGTAATCACAGGAAAAATGACTGCCTTAAAACTTCGAATTGATGCAGGTCCTTCTCTTTCAAGTGATCCTCTACTTACTTTCTGTCCCCTGTATGCCTCCCATCTCGGAGCACAGAGCAGCTAATCACATGCATGTTTGCCTTAATCCAGATTATTGTATTTCTGCAAATTACCCATACCTCATTTCAAAGATCCCAAGTTTCACTTTGAAAGGAGCTACGCCTGCAAAGGAAAATGCTACTTACCAGTATGCATCTGTTCTTGGCATGTAGAGCTGCAGAGTTGTACACTGTGCATAGATCGCCATCTGGTGTTGGGCTCGGATGCTTGCACTTTGTTGTTGTCTAGGAAGAGTCTTTTGTAGTCACGAGATAGGTGACTCCTCCTTTGGACGATAGTGAGCATGGGCATCGACTCCATCCGCAGATTGTTTTTCGCCATGATGGGAAAAGATGGAGTCAGTAAGAAGTAAGAGATGTCCATGTGAATGTATCTAATTAAGATAATACTGGAACAGATACAGGTTCCGGGGAGGCGGGTGGGCGTGTACAACTCCGCAGCTCTACATGCCAAGAACAGATGCATACTGGTAAGTAGCATTTTCCGTTCGAGGCATATGAGCTGCAGATTGTACACTGTGCATAGACTGTATAGCAGTGTCTCCCTTAGCGGTGGTCACCTGTATCGGTTGCAGTAGTTTGAAAAAAAGTGTTTTAAGAACAGCTTGGCCCACAGCAGCTTGTTGCTTTGCCTGTACATCAACACAATAGTGTTTGGTAAAGGTATGTGGTGTAGACCATGTTGCTGCCTTACATATGTCATCTAAGGGAATGTTCCCTAAAAATGCCATGGAAGCCCCTAGCTTACGTGTGGAGTGTGCTCTAGGGGGAATTATTAATGTGCGTTTAGCCTTTTGGTAGCATATTTGAATGCATTTGACTATCCATGTAGCAATCCCAGCTTTTGAGATGGGGTTACCTTTATGTGGTGGGGAGAAAGCTACAAACTATTATTTTGTCTTTCTGAAAGGCTTGGTCCTGTCAATGTAATAAAGTAGAGCTCTTCTGACAACTAGTGTGTGTAGAGCTCTCTCTGCTACAGAGTCTGGGTCTTGGAAAAAGACAGGTAACTCTATTGATTGGTTGAGATGAAACGCAGAGATTACTTTGGGTAGGAATTTGGGGTTTGGTCTGAGAACCACCTTGTTACGATATATTTGTAAAAATGGTTCTTGTATGGTTAAAGCCTGAATCTCACTGACTCTCCTGAGAGAGGTGACTGCAATTAGGAAGGCTACTTTCCATGTAAGAAATTGTAACTCACATTTGTGTAGAGGTTCAAATGGGGGACCCATGAGCCTGGTGAGGACAATATTTAGATTCCATATTGGAGAGGGTGGCAATCTAGGGGGAATTATTCTTCTAAGGCCTTCCATAAAGGCTTTGATTGCAGGTACTCTAAACAGTGACAAGTGTTGTCTGTTTTGTAAGTATACGGCTAGAGCAGCAAGATGTAATCTTATGGATGAGTATGCTAGGTTACATCTTTGTAAATGCAGCAAATAACAGATGATGTTTTGTATTGAAGCATCTAGTGGGTTGATATTGTTATTACAGTAAATAACAAACCTCTTCCATTTGCTGCATAACAAGCCCTGGCAGTAGGACGTCTGGCTTCTTTAATAACATGCATACAGTCTGGTGGAAGGTTAAGGTAACCGAACTCTAGGACTTCAGGAGCCATATTGCCAGATTTAGTTGACCTGGATCGGGGAGTCTGATCTCTCCATGGTTCTGGGTTAAGAGGGTTGGAGAGGGGCACAGTTTGTGGTGGGGAACCACTGAGAGTTCGAGAAGTGTTGTGAACCATGGTTGTCTTGCCCATGTGGGAGCAACTAGGATCATTGTTAGAGACTGCTGCCTGAGTTTGCGTACTACTAGGGGAATGAGTGGGAGAGGCGGAAAAGCGTACGCAAATCTGCCTGACCAATTCATCCATATTGCATTGCCCTTGGACAACGGGTGTGGAAACCTGGCGGCAAATGTTGGGCATTTTGTGTTTTCTTGTGTGGCGAACAGGTCTATCTCTGGATGACCCCACATTTGGAAAAAGGTTTGAAGAACTTGCGGATGCAGTTCCCATTCGTGAATCTGTTGTGTTTGCCGACTCAACAGATCCGCAATTTGAGTGTGAATACCTGGAAGATGTTCTGCAAGGAGGTATATGCTTTGAGGAATGGCCCATCTCCATATGTCTTGCGCTAGTTGAGATAGCTGCAGAGAGTGTGTCCCCCCATGTTTTTGTATATAATACATTGCTGTCATGTTGTCTGTTTGGACTAGGACAGTCTTGTGAATGAGAAGCGGTTGGAATGACTTTAGCGCTAGAAATATTGCTAGTAATTCTAGGTGGTTGATGTGGAGCAGTTTTTGTGGAGTGGTCCACTTGCCCTGGGTTGTATGGCTGAGGAGGTGAGCTCCCCACCCAGTGAGCGATGAGTCTGTTAGTACTATGTGTGGAACTGGCTCTAGGAACGGCCGCCCCTTGGAAAGGTTTTGTGTATTCCACCACTGCAGAGAGCGATGTGTGCGGCTGTCCACCAACACCAGATCTGTAAGCTGGCCTTGAGCTTGGTTCCACTGACGTGCTAAGCATTCCTGCAAGGGACGCATTTGAAGTCGTGCGTGAGGGACAATGAAGATGCACGAGGCCATCATTCCTACTAGCTGCATAAACACCCGAGCTGGAAGGGAGTGTTGAGGCAGGAATTTTTTGATGAGGGCTTGCATACCTGTTATCCTGGAAGGATTGGGGTATGCGAGGGCTCTGGAGGGTCTATTGTGGCCCCTAGATACTGATGTATGTAGGATGGATGGAGATGAGATTTGGTGTGGTTTATTGTGAACCCCAAATTGTGTAGTAGCTGAATGGTTTGGAAGGTGTGCTGTACACACTGCTTGTGTGACCTGGCTTTTATTAGCCAGTCGTCTAGATATGGAAACACATGAATGTGTTGCCTTCTTAAGTGTGCAGCCACTACTGCTAGGCACTTTGTGAAGACCCTTGGTGCTGTTGCTACTCCAAATGGCAGGACTTTGAACTGATAATGTTGTCGGTCCACTGTGAACCTTAGGTATTTCCTGTGCGCAGGGTGTATAGGAATATGGAAGTAGGCATCCTTGAGATCTAATGTGGCAAGGAAGTCGTGTTGTTGGAGGAGTGAAAGTATTTGCTGAAGAGTGATCATGTGAAAATGATCTCAGTGAATGTAATAGTTGAGGGGTCTGAGGTCCAATATTGGTCTGAGGGAACCGTCCTTTTTGGGGATTAGAAAAATAAAGTGAGTAAACCCCTGTGCCCTTATGTTGTAGAGGGACTGGTTCTATTGCTTGCTTTTGGAGCATGGAGAGAACCTCTTGTTTGAGGAGCGTCAGATGTTGTGTGGACATGGGACGCTGTCTGGGTGGTATGTTGGGGGGAGTAGAAGTGAGTTCCAGGCAGTAACCATACTGGATAATTTGGATTAACCACCTGTCCGTGGTGATGGAATTCCATACAGGTAGGAACTGTGACAGTCTTCCCCCGACTGGAGTGGAATGATCGGGGGGAAGCAGAGGGAAGTCACTGTTTTGTGGTAGGGGAACTGCGTGTGTTAAACCCACGTCCTCTACCCCTGTTGTTACCTCTGTAATTACCTTTTGAGTAACCTCTGTTAGAGGAGGTTTGGGTGGGATTTTTATAAGTGGCAGAGTTCGTGTCTGTGGCAGTGGTCTTGGAGCCGCCTCTATAGGAGGAGCGACGAAAAGAACCTCTACTAGTGGTTGCTTGTAGAGCCCCCATAGCTTTGGCTGTGTCGGTGTCTTTCTTCATCTTCTCTAGAGAAGTGTCGACAGAGGGCCCAAACAAGTGTTCCTGGTCTAAGGGTTGATTGAGTATGGTAGACTGCACCTCCTGTTTAAACCCAGATATGCGTAGCCACGCGTGTCTGCGTAGCAAAACACTTGAATTTATTGTGCGTGATGCTGTATCTGCTGCATCAAGGGCGCATTTTATTGAGGTGTTTGTAATTAACTTGCCCTCCTGTATTAGATCATTTGCTTTGGTCTTATGCTGATCTGGAAGGTATTGAATGAGCTTTTCTAGCTCATCGTAATGAGCCCCGTCATACCTTGCTAGTAAGGCTTGTGAATTGGCGATGCGCCACATGTTTGCTGCTTGAGACGCAACCCTCTTGCCTGATGCGTCGAGCAATTTAGACTCCTTGTCTGGTGGTGGTGCCTCACCAGTAGTTTGCTCGTTTATGTGCATTAGCAACTAATGAATCAAGAGGGAGCTGACCTTTAATATAAGCTGAATCAGTAGGGGCAGGTTTATATTTCTTTTCAATTCTTGGGTTAATAACCCTAGCTCTAACTGGGTCCTTGAAGACCTCAGGGGCATGTTTAATAATCCCTTTAAGCATAGGGAGAATGTGTGTAGTTTTTTGAGGCTGAGCAAAGTCTCTAATAAAAAGTCCTCCTCAGGGGGTCTGAGTGTAATTTGACTCCATGGAATTGTGCTGCCCTGTTTATAACCTGTGTGAACCCTATAGCATCATCTGGGGGGGATGGTTTGGATGGGTCTGGCTCAGGGACGGGTATATCTGGGAGATCATAATTGTCCCAGGGGTCCTGAGGTGGGATACTGTGAAGGTCGTCATCAGTATCTGTGTTATGAGGTGACTGTATGTCATCATCATTATCATCATCCCCTGTATACCCCTGTGGTGAAAAGAAAGGCACAGGAGAGTGAGGTGGAGACTGTATAGGGCTGGAAGGTGGTGGAGGTGGAGAGAAAGACCTTATAGGTGATGTAGAAGAGTCTTTCTTTTTGGGAGGTGGCTCAGGTGTGTTTGGTTCGTCCAACTTCCTCTTGTCAGGCCGAATAGATTTGACCTGTCCAGTAATGGGGTCAATATGCAGAGTTTTCTGCTTTGGATCCATGTGAATAGAAAGTTCGTTAGAGCTAGTGTCTTTTTTCGGCACCGAAGATTTCGGTTCAGAGTGATGCTCCTTATGTTTACGAGGCTGCTTGGTCTCCTTTCGGGGTGGTGGAGTTTTCGACCCCGACGTTTTATCCTGTTTTGTCGGCTCCGAAGGTTTGGTAGGCTTCAGTGTCGAAGTGTCGGAGACCTTGGTTCTCGGTGCCGAAGATTCTGATGTGGACTGGACCTTAGTTTTGGGCTTGGGTGCCGATGAGTGTTTTTCGGTCCGGGGATGTGGCTGGCTCGATCCCGAGCTGCCAGAAGGCTTTGGATGCTTCGGAGCCGAGCTGGAAGGAGGGGCTTCTGAAGTCGTCTTGGTGCCGACCTAGAGCCGAAGGTGAAGGTGTGACCGTAGCCTTTAGTTTTTTCGGGGCAGGGGCGTCGATGTCAGTACTCACAGTACGTTGACCTGGCGTGATGGTCTGGTCGTCCGACCCAGAGTCTTCGGCTCCGGAGGTGTCGGGTTGTTGATCTCCGGTGTCTGGGTTGTCGGAGCCTGTGTCGAAGATGTTGTCCGGTGCGGGAACGGTTTATCTGGACATTTCGTGTCGTCGGGCCCGGCGATCACGTATAGTCTTCTTCAACCTGAAGGATTCACAGGCCCGGCAGTGTTGATTCTCGTGGTCTGGCGAGAGACAAAGGTTACAGACCTCGTGGAGATCTGTGTGTGGGAATTTAGCCCCACACTTGCATTTTTTAAACTGAGTCCTTTCCATATGCTGGTTGATGGCGCCGATCGGCCCACGTCGACGACCGGACTCGAAAATGTCTTGGAGAGTAGATACACGATGAGAGGGCATCGCAATCGAAACAATACCGACGAACGGTGGGAGTTTTTTGCGCGTCGAAGGGGAACCGATCGATGTCGACCCGGAGCGCAGCAGATTACATCCGAACCCGATGGCGGAAAAAAACTATCTGAGGATGGAGTCGATGCCCATGCGCACTATCGTCCAAAGGAGGAGTCACCCATCTCGTGACTACAAAAGACTCTTCCAAGACAACAAAGTGCAAGCACCCGAGCCCAACACCAGATGGCGATCTATGCACAGTGTACAATCTGCAGCTCATATGCCTCGAACCTAACAGTAACCAATCTCTCGTTGCTCATCTATATAAAAAAAAAAAAAAAAAAAACCACCAGCCATGAGCAGAAATTGACATACCCTCTCAGGCTAAAGACTATGCCTAATTTCTATTAATTTAATCTACTACATAGAAAGTGGATTTCTTGCAGGGAATGATTTCCTCCAGATCACGAGACTAATCCCAATAACAAGTTGCGGGGGGGGGGGGGAAGAAGTCTAACCTCGAGTTCTGGAGAAGTGTCCTGCCCCTCAAAAAGCGCTTTAATGCCTCATCACGGGTAGTAAGTGATGTATATGAATGCAATGGCAATACAATACATAGCCCTCCTGGCCCACACAAATACTAATACCATAACACTAAGTGGTTGGTCAGTCGATAATAGTTTATACAGGCTGCATAACAATTCCCTTATACTGTTTGATGTTCTTACACCCACACGAGACATCAGGTTCCCAGGGCCTGTGTTCTTTCCCCAAAACTGTACCCAATTGGCATCTCTGGCCAGCCCCTGGTAAATGGTACCGCAGGTACCCAGGGCACTGTGACCAGGGAAGACCTCTAAGGGCTGCAGCACTTATTGTGCCACCCTTAGGGGCGCGCACACACACACACACACACACACACACACACACACACACACACGTTACCATCCTTGTGGGTACTATGTGTGGATACCTGCCTTGTGGGGACTAACCTTTCCCAATGTTTTTAAGATATACTAATTGCAGAAATATGTTAAGAAAAAAATCATTATACAGGATCCTGCTTCAAATATGCAAATATAACTTCATTTAATCACGCGCACAGAACCATCATTGTGGGGACTCGAACAT
This sequence comes from Calotriton arnoldi, assembly GCA_963921515.1. Lineage (NCBI taxonomy): Eukaryota > Metazoa > Chordata > Amphibia > Caudata > Salamandridae > Calotriton > Calotriton arnoldi. The sequence continues at coordinate 668,270 of CAWUFW010002134.1, read as the reverse complement.
GTGTTCCTATCCTTGTGAGGACTTGCTCCAACATTGTCTATTATGATTGAATACATTCATGAGCAAATTGCTAAATGTTTTAGTTCAATACAGTACTTAAATTATATGATAGGCAATTCATATATCAATAGCTGCTTGTGTCACGGGGCACACTTAAGATGACTTAATGATTATGCTTTTGTTACTAGTAAAATGTAGCAGGACAAGTCCATGTAATTAGACTTACATATATTGAACACATTTTCAGAGATAAACAAAAGAGTTAAATGGTATGAAAAAAGAAAATAATAAGAAAATAATACCTAGACAAACAAATTGGCAAGCCAAAAATCATGCAGTGTTGTCAGGTGGGAAAGCCAGGGTCAGATTACCTAGATCCGTTTTCATAAACTTCCTACCTAGACATCACCTTGCATGAATAGAGATGGTATGTGAGTATAATAATGTTCAAGAACTGATACGGACAGTGTGCGATTATAGCGATGGCAGGTGACCACAGAGATAGTGTGAGATTAGAGTGATTCCCAGGTCCCCACAGAGATAGTATGTGATTATAGTCATGTTCAAGTCCCATCAGAGATAGTGTGTGATGATGTTGAAATTCCAGCAGAGATAGTGGTTGTTTCCAATCATGCCCAGGTCCCCACAGAGATAATGTGTGATTATGCTGATGCCCAGGTCCCCACAGAGAGAGTGCGTGATTGTGCTGATGCCCAGGTCCCCATAGAGATAGTGTGTGATTATAGTAATGTTCTAGTCCCTCAGAGATAGTGTGTGATGATAACCATGTTGAAATCCATACAGAGATAATATTTGATCCTAGTAATGGTCAGGTCCCCACAGAGATAGTGTATAGTAATACCCATGGCACTACAGAGAGTATGTGCGATTATAGTTATGTCCAGGTCCCAACAGAGCTAGTAGTTATGTTTAAGTCCCCTCGGCAATAGTGTGTGATGATAATCATGTTGAAATCCCGGCAGAGATAGTGGGTGATTACAATCATGCCCAGGTCCCACTAGAGATAGTGTGTGGTTATACTGATGTCTAGGTCCCCATAGCGGTAGTGTGTGATTATACTGATGCCCAGGTCCCCACAGAGATAGTGTGTGATTATAGACATGCCCAGGTCCCCACAGAGATAGTGTGTGATTATACTGATGCCCAAGTCCCCACAGAGATAGTGTGTGATTACAGTGATGCTCAAATCCCTACTGAGACAGTGTGTGATTACCAACTGCCCACAGAGATAGTGTATAATTATAGTGATTCCCAGGTCCCTACACAAATAGTGTGTGATCATAGTGATGCCCAGGTCCCCTCAGAGATAGTGTGTGATGATAATTATGTTGAAATCCAGTCAGAGATAGTGGGTGATTACAATCATGCCCAGGTCCCACTAGAAATAGTGTGTGGTTATACTGATGTCCAGGTCCCCATAGCGGTAGTGTGTGATTATACTGATGCGCAGGTCCCCACAGAGATAGTGTGTGATTATACTGATGCCCGGGTCCCCACAGATATAGTGTGTGAATACAGCGATGCTCAAATTCTCACAGAGACAGTGTGTGATTACCAAGTGCCCACATAGATAGCAGTAGAGTCGGTGGTGGGAGTGCCGCCGGGCGCTGACGTGGGAGGGGCAGGGTGGGGGGTAGTAAACTACGGATTACGGCCGATTACAGGTAAGTACACATATAAATAAAATGAATTTCGTTTCTCGCGCTGCATCGCCAAATGCGATGCAGCGCGTGCAACGAAATTCATTTTATTTATTTATATGTGTACTTACCTGTAATCGGCCGTAATCCGTAGTTTACTACCCCCCACCCTGCCCCTCCCCCACCCCACATCAGCGCCCGGCGGCACTCCCACCACCGACCGCTACTGAGAGATAGTGTATAATTATAGTGATTCCCAGGTCCCTACACTAATAGTGTGTGATCATAGTGATGCCCAGGTATCCTCAGATATAGTTTGTGATGATAATTATGTTGAAATCCAATCAGATAGTGGGTGATAACAGTCATGCCCAGGTCCCACTAGAATTAGTGTGTGATTATACTGATGCCCAGGTCCCTACACAAATAATGTGTAATCATAGTGATGCCCAGATCCCCACAGAGAATGTGTTATTATAGTCTTGTTCAAGTCTGCTCAGCAATAGTGTGTGATGATATTCATGTTGAAATCCTTGCAGAGATAGTATGTAGTTATAGTAATACTTATGGTCCCACAGATGTAGTTTGTCATTATAGTAATGCCCAAGTCTCCACAGAGATAACATGTCATTTTAGTGATGTCCAGGTCCCCACAGAGATAGTGTGTGATTATAGTGAAGCCCAGGTCCCCACATAGATAGTGTGTGATTATAGTCATGTTGAAATCCCATCAGAGATAGTGGGTAATTACAATCATGCCCAGGTCCCACTAGAAATAGTGTGTGGTTATACTGTTGTCCAGGTCCCCATAGGGGTAGTGTGTGATTATACTGATGCCCAGGTCCCCACAGAGATAGTGTGTGATTATACTGATGCCCAGGTCCCCACAGATATAGTGAGTGAATACAGCGATGCTCAAATTCTCACTGAGACAGTGTGTGATTACCAAGTGCCCACAGAGATAGTGTATAATTATAGTGATTCCCAGGTCCCTACACTAATAGTGTGTGATCATAGTGATGCCCAGGTATCCTCAGAGATAGTTTGTGATGATAATTATGTTGAAATCCAATCAGAGATGGTGGGTGATTAGTCATGCCCAGGTCCCACTAGAATTAGTGTGTGATTATACTGATGCCCAGGTCCCTACACAAATAGTGTGTGATCATAGTGATGCCCAGATCCCCACAGAGATTGTGTTATTATAGTCTTGTTGAAGTCTGCTCAGCGATAGTGTGTGATGATATTCATGTTGAAATCCTTGCAGAGATAGTATGCAGTTATAGTAATGCTTATGGTCCCACAGATGTAGTTTGTCATTATAGTAATGCCCAAGTCTCCACAGAGATAATATGTCATTTTTGTGATGTCCAGGTCCCCACAGAGATAGTGTGTGATTCTAGTGAAGCCCAGGTCCCCACATAGATAGTGTGTGATTATAGTCATGTTAAAGTCCCCTTAAAGATAGTGTGTGATGATAATCATGTGGAAATCCCTTCAGAGATAGTGTGTGATCTCTGTGATGCCCAGGCCTCTACAGAGATAGTGTGTAATTATAATGATGCCCAGATCCCCACAGAGATAGTGTGTGATTACAGTGATTACCAGGTCTGCACAGCGATAGTGTGTAACTATAGTGATTCCTAGGTCCCTACAGAAAAAGGGTGATTAAAGTGATGTCCATGGTCCCACAGATATAGTGTGTGACTATAGTGCTGCTCCTGTCCCCTCAAAGATAATGTGCGAAGATAATCATGTTGACATCATTGCAGAGATAGTGTTCATGTTCCTGTCAAGATAGTGTAGTGCATTATCCATGCTCAGATTGTTACAAAGATAGTGTGTGATTATAGTGATGCCCAGGTGCCTTCATAGATGTGTGATTAAAGCAATGCTGAATTCCCACAGGGATAGTGTGTGATTATAGTCATGTTGAAGTCCTCACATAGATAGAGGTATGCTAGTAATGTTCAAGCCCCTGTAGAGATAGTGCACAACAATAGTCATGCTGATGTTCATGCAGAAATAGTATGTTATTACAGGAATGACGAGGTCGTGACAGAAACTGTATGCAATTATAGTCATGTTCAAGTCCCCACAGAAATAGTGTCTGATTATAGTCATGTTCAAGTCCCCAGAGAGATAGTGTGTAATTGCAGTTATGTTCAAGTCCTCACAAAGAGAGTGTAACAATTGTCATGTTCATGTTTCAGAGATATATTATTATATTAGCCATGCTCAGATCCCTGCAGAGATAGAGTGTGGTTATAGTGACGCCCAGGTGTGTGCAGAGATGGTGTGTGATTAAAGTCATGCTCAATTCCCACAGAGATAGGTGTGTGATTATGGTCATGTTCAAGTCCCTAAATAGAGAGGGTTCTCTCCAGGTACACTCTATGTGGGAGCTTGAACATGACTATAATCACACACCATCTTTTTTGGAGACTTGAACATGACTAATCACACACTATCTCTGTGGGGACCTGCTTATTTCTGTAATAACATAGTATTTATGCATGAATGTCAACACTACTATCATTGTGCACTCTCTCTGCAGGGACTTGAACATGACTAACATACCTCTGTCTATGTGGGGACTTCAACATGACTATAATCACACACTATCTCTGTGGGAATTCAGCATGGCTTTAATCACACACCAGCTGTGCACACACCTGGTTATCACTATATTCACATTGGCTGGGGTATGAACATGGCTATTATAATACACTAACTCTCCAGGAACGTGAACATGGCTATCATAACACCCTGTATGTGGGGTATTGAACTATAACGTTCCTGTAACCTGTGGAGCTCAGAACAGCTTCACAGGTCTTCGAAGAATAAAGAGCTGAGAGCAACTCTTGGAATAGTGACATTTTTCAGATGGCAGTGAAGAAAGTCACGTTTCCAGCTATCATCAAAGAGGATTCAGAGGCCAGCAAGATGCAAGGTCTCACAGATGAGTTGTCTAAACCAAGTCACAGTGATCTACCAGAGGTGTCAGTAAGTTCCACACTGGTCTACAATGCTGCTGCGTTCCTGAAACCACCACCACCTTCCAATACAGCCAAAAAGCAAATTATTGGCCATAGATGAACTGCTTGGCTAGAGACATTTGATGATTTCATTGATACACTTCAAAATAGTGATAACAAAAAGATTTTCAAGGATATCAAAAATATTGCTGGTGATGGTGTGAAAGAAGTCATAAAGAGAATGCTGCGAACTGATGAAGAAGTCACATATTGTCAGACTAAAGAAACGCTGAATCTCAAGTTCAATCCAATACCAAACATTGATTACAAAATATACATTTTTGGTCAAGAACGCCACAAAGTTGGTGAAAGCATTGATGAATTTGTGGAGAGACTCAATACACTTATCAAACACTAAGTTCCAGAATTTAATGATGAAGAAGCTATGCATCTTAGAGTTATTGATGGATGCTTGTCAGATTCATTCAGACGACAAATGCTGAGAGAAACTCTGTCTGGAGCGAGTGTTGATGGCTGCCAGAGCTGAAGAGCGTGCCAAAAGACAAGCTGCTGACGTGGAGACCAGAGGTGCCCAAAGTGAATCAGTCATGAGTATAAATAGTAAGCCAAAGCAAAAGAATGAAGGACGGCAAGAAATGTCTACATGTAAAAAGAAGTTATGTTTTAGATGTGGATTTTTGTTTGCACAGCAAGGTAAATGTCCTGCCATTGGACAGATATGTAAAGGCTGTGGAAAAGAGAACCATTTTGTGGCGGTTTGCAAAGGATACTGCATTTCTTTCTCCCTCTGAACTATTTTAACTACCACTAACTCTGGATCCAAATGTTCAGTCACTCCTCCAATTACTGAAAAAACCTACCATCTCTACCTCTGGAAATTATTAATCTTCTACACCACTGTTTATTGTTTACTGCAACCATTTACATTGTATTACCCTGAATGCATAATATTCTTCTGTGTTTTACATGTAAATTGTATGTCTATCCAAACATTGTAAAGCGCACTGATACCGCAGGGGCAAGTTCACGCTATATAAAACTCAATAAATAAAAAGTAAGTGTGTTACGGCACGGCGACAAAACGGCCACCGGAACATTCAAGAAGCAATGTTTGACGCATACCCACAAGGCCAAGCGACGACATCAATTGAGGCAAACTGTCACTGAACGAAGTAGATCGTCATCTAAATCATCGTCAAACAGTTATTCTGCCTCAATATGAAGTGAAAGTGAGGAAGATGGTTGTGCCATGTCGATGTTTACCTTAGAGAAACATGAGCATGTCAGACTAGCTGCATGTGAGGAAAAATGTCAGTCAAAGAAAAGTCGACATGCCAAAGCACCAAAGTCATACAAACATTGTCCGAAGATTACATTGAAAATAAATGATTGTTCAATACTTTTCATCATCAACAGTGGTGCATCGATAAACATAATGCCTGAAGAGAAATACAAAGAATTATATCCAATGCCATGACCTACACCATCAAAGTGTACACATGAGCTTCATCGACTCCCATAAAAAGTCAAGGTTAATTTGTAGCGACAATGAAACACAAGAAAATGAAGGTGCAGGCACCCATCCATATGATTCAAGGTACAGCGTCAAGTGCCTGTAGGCTCAGTTTCAGTACAGCTGCTGATATGGGACTGATATCAGTTAATTACAACATGAATGCTCAGCACAAAATAGTAAGTCAATTCCCTTCATTGTTTCATGGTTTAGGAAAACTTAAGACTAGGAAAGTAAAGTTGCATATTAATGAAAATGTCCATCCTGTTGCTCAGAGACAGACGAATTGCTTTTCATTTACAAGAATCGTTATTTAAGCATGACATTATTGAGCGTTAAACTGGTCCAATGCCATGGGTTTCTCCCATCGTGGTAGTGCCGAAAAAGGACAGTGAAGGAGCTGTACGTATATGCATTGACATGCGTCAAGCAAACAAGGCAATTGAATGGGAGCGAAATCCAGGTCCACACATTGCTGACATGATAATGCAATTAAATGGTGCAAAACTCTTCTCTCACCTTGATTTAAATAAATGTTATCATCAGTTGGAACTCGAAGAGGATTGCAGGTACATTACAACCTTTTCTACACATGTTGGTTTGTTTAGATACACAACACTCAATTTTGGTGTGTCATTGGCTGCAGAACTTTTTCAAGACGTCATTCGACGTGTCATGCAGCTTGTTGTGAATGCGTTCAATTATAGCAATGACATTGATTTTAGGAGCTACCTAGAAGGAGCATGATACAGCTTTCACACAAGTATGCTGTTTACTTACTGATGCAGGTTTGACTTTGAATGCAGACAAGTGTGAGTTCCACAAGACAAAGTTAAGGAAAGTTCTTTGGCCATATCTTTTCAGATGAGGTATGACACCTGATCCTGCAAAAGTACAAACACTGTCAAATGCCGATTCCCCACAGGATGTTTTTTTGATATGTTCATTTCTTGGCATGGGCAGTTACTGTTCAAGATACATACGATACTTTGCTACTATAAGTGCTCCATTACGAGAGTTAATGAAGAAAAATCCTTAATTTAAATGATCACAAGAATGTGAGAGAAGTTCCAAGAAAATCGAACGAGCCATTGAAACCATTGCTGAAATGGCCTGCTTCAATCCAAAGCTTCGTACAGAGCTTGTTGTTGATGCTAGCTCAGTCGCGCTATCCTTACACAACACAGCGGACAACCAAATGATTGAAGGCATATTGGGGCATGTACCAGTAGAAGTTTGTTCGAGACAGAAAGCGCTTACTCACAACCTGAGAAAGAAAGTTTAGGTGTGGTATGGGCTTGTGAACATTTCCATGTACTCCTGTATGGAAGGCCTTTACAGTGGTAACTGATCATCAAGCTTTACTGACTGTCTTGGGCAATCCAAAAGCCAAGATGCCTCTTCGCATTGAACAGTGGGGACTACGACTAAAAAGGTACAATTATACCATTGTGCATCATCCAGGGAAGGATCAAAACCCTGCTGACTACTTTTCCAGAGTGCCTATACAAGGTCAGGATACTCTATCCAAGGCGACAGAAGCCTACATTAACTTCATTTTAAAATTGAATACGCCAGCTGCTATATCATTAGTGCATATCATCACTGCCACAAGCCATGAAAGTGACATGCTGAAGTTGAAAGATATAAATACATATCAGCCTTGGAACCGACACACTCGACCTCTCAACAGTGAAGGTGAATATTAAAAACACAGCAATGTTAAAGATGAACTGTCCATAACTCAGGAAGGAGTTATGAGAGGTTCAAGAATCCTGATTTGGAAGAGTCTGCGACAGAAAATAATTGAAATAGTTCATGAAGGACATCATGGTATTGTTGCCACCAAAAAACTCTGAGACCGAGTTTGGTTTCCATATTTAGATTAGAAGGTTTAAAAGGAACTGAAGGCCTGCCATCTATGCAACTGCTTTTTTACAAATGTTACTCAAAATACTCTTAACATGTCAGAACCCCCTAAGCATGCATGGCAGAGAAGAGCCATTGACTTCTTTAGTCCATTCGATAATAGAGATCATCTGATGGTAATTGTGGATGAGTATTCACGTTTTCCATTAACAGAAGATCTCTCATCCACCACTAACAAGTGAGTCATTGAGAGACTAGATAACATCTTTGCGACATGGGGCGTTCCAGCCATTTTTAAATATGATAATGGCCCACCTTTTAACAGTCGAGATTTCAAGGATTTCCTAGAGCATCTGAACATAAAGCATCAGAAGAGTACACCTTTATGACTGCAAGCCAACGGGCTCGTTGAGCATTTAATGAGTACTCTAAAGAAAGTAGTACAGCGTGCAACTGTTGAGGGGCTCGGTTTAAAAACTGTATTGAATTCTACACTACGACCATATCGTTCAACACCTCACTCTACCACAGGCGAAAGTCCTGCAACTTTGATGTTTGGGAGAGCAATGACAACCAAGTTACCTCACTGGACCATAAAAAGAGAAGGAGATGAAAACACCACTCATACAAAGGGCTTGACTAAAGCAGAAAATGAAAGCCTATGCAGATAAGAGGTGACATGCAAAGAACTGAGTTTAAAAGAGGAGATCTAGTGATCGCCTGACAAATGTGAAGAAGGAAATCAGATTCTCCATATGATGCTGAACCTTTCCACGTAGTGTCCACCAAGGGACACATGGTGACTGCCAGCGTCCTGGAAAGTCTGTTACCAGAGACTCTTCTCACTTTTCGCATTTGATTCATCGGTCTTCTGTTCGAGATGGTCGAGTAATTACAGCTCCAAGAAGGTTAATTGAAGAGATATAATTGTACATACATATATATATATATATATACATATACATATATATATATATATATATATACATATATATATACATATATACACATATACATATACATATACATATATATGTCCAACCCTTGTTGCTTGTGTTCACCGGCCGCTGCTCCAAACCAGAGGGCGCTTCGTCTTGCAGACCACCCAAGCAAGGTCCGAAATAAATCAACGCAAATTCCCTTTCACAAAGGACGACGAAGCCTTGTCTTGACAAGAATTTGAGATTTTAATTGTCAGCTGTCGGACGCGTTTCGCCTGACCTGCAGGCTTGCTCACCAACAATAGTAATAAAGTTTTCAGCCATTTTTAAACATTCTTTGCGTTACGTGTCACGTGTGAAACTACAAAAACAGTGCATCTGAAGACAGACTCGTAGTTTTACCTTCAGAAACTAATGTTATCTTTTTCACATGAACTTTGCTTTACATGATTTTGTAAATGAAACCAAAACAATGTATTTACAGTAAAATTCTGTTTTGCTTACATGTTTTTGACATTTGCCAATAATTGTTGCCAACTATTGCGTAATTATCTTGCTCTTGGCATTGAGACTGAGAAAGTCATGACTCCTTTGCATCATACACTTCTGTTACAATTCAGCCCAAGTGGGCACATGTACATGCCGATTATTTATAAGAACCAAATGTCGCCGGAGTCCGTCCTCAATCTTTCGCTGTTGCTTCCACAGAGGGACTCAGTAAATACCGAGCCTGATGGCTTTTACAGCGCATTGTTGCTAGAGTGCTGCTCACCTGTTGGGGCAACCCTGGAGCATTTATCTATAGGCGGCCACCCTGCCGCCGAGCTTGCACCAGCCTGGTAATTATGGGGGCCATCGGGCTCGGTATTTACTGAGTCCCTCTGTGGAAGCAACAGCGAAGGATTGAGGACGGACTCCGGCGACTTAGGCCCATCTGAGGGTCTTAAATGCATCCGACAGTGACATTTACGTGCATCCATTCAGGATAAGAGATTAGTCGGCACTACAATTCCCACAGTACTTTGCACTGTCTCATTGAGCAGCCCATCCAGGGGCGTGCTATTTCGTATTATTTAATGAAGGGAATTGTGACCGGCTTGCACACACTTTCCCGTCAGCCTCTGAGGAAGAAGATTACAGACTTCAAAACGCGTCAGGCCAAATGACGGAATAGCTGTTAAAGGAATCGGAAGTCGGCATGCCGTCCATACCTAATAAAGGCTTTTACAGCGCGTTGTTGCTAGAGTGCTGATCACCTGTTGGGGCAACCCTGGAGCATTTATCTATAGGCGGCTGCCCTGCCGCCGAGCTTGCACCACCCTGGTAATTATGGGGGCCATCGGGCTCAGTATTTACTGAGTCCCTCTGTGTAAGCAACAGCGAAGGATTGAGGACGGACTCCGGCGACTGTGGCCCATCTGAGGGTCTTAAATGCATCCGACAGTGACATTTCCGTGCATCCATTCAGGATAAGAGATTAGTCGGCACTACAATTCCCACAGTACTTTGCACTGTCTCATTGAGCAGCCCATCCAGGGGCGTGCGATTTTGTATTATTTAATGAAGGGAATTGTGACCGGCTTGCACACACTTTCCTGTCAGCCTCTGAGGAAGAAGATTACAGACTTCGAAACGCGTCAGGCCAAATGACGGAATAGCTGTTAAAGGAATCGGAAGTCGGCATGCCGTCCATACCTAATAAAGGCTTTTACAGCGCGATGTTGCTAGAGTCCTGCTCACCTGTTGGGGCAACCCTGGAGCATATATATATATAAATATATATATATATATATATATATATATATATATATATATATATATATACACACATGTATAGTCACTGGAAAAATACCAAAGGTTACAGGGACGTTGTAGTTAAGTTGACGTTTTACCCATGCAAAACCATAGAAATTCAGCAATTATAGTTGTACTTATAGTTATACTTATGTTAAGAAACTATGACTCATTGCCTTAAGTTACATAATGTGCTGCGGCAACAAATGATGGACAGAATGCTGAATAAATCAAACATTCACCCCCAGTCAGAGATCTGGTTTAAATCTTTTGCTCACTAAACCACCCGTGTTTAGAAGCACCCATATGCAAATCAGTCTTGACCCAGCTCCTCATGGGAACAGTCCAGCCCGAACTGCCAAGCCGGAATCCAGTGGCACAACGAGCAAGGGACCCAAGTCTGGGCATATCCATCCCACTTAGGGCAAAAGGTCTCTTGCTCGCTGTGCCACTGGATTCAAGCTAGCCTAGCTGATGAGGGGTTATACCCCGAAACCAGTCCCAGGATGCTTGATTCCAGTCCAGGGAGGACCCAAATTGGCAGTTAAATATAGGAGTCTTTCACAAAAACTGAATGATTTGCTGTGTTTGAGAGCACAGACTGTGGCCATGCACATGCCTTCCTAAATGGCACTGGGGATATTTTGGGGCAAGATTAGAGAAAGCCATTTTGACACTTGTACAACAGCTGTGTTCATGAAATGAGAAACATTCTTAAAATTTGTCATGTTATAGACAAGAGTTTTTCACAAAGTTGCAAGTCTTAAGGTTCAGAGAAGTTATTTGGCAGTGGTGCAATAGCGGTGGTAATTCGAAAAGACACGTTCCTCAAAATGTGTACATGTTAAATATAGGAGTATTTTACAAAGTTGAAAAAAGGCCTTGTTGGGACACAGATTCTGGGACTTGGGGCATACAAATAAATCACTAACTTCTGCTGGTGGTCCCTTTGTACTGTGCTAGGGAGAATCCCTTTCACAGTAGTGCTAATGTCTTTTAAATGGGAAAAGGCACATTCTCATAATGGTCATATGTTAATTATTATTATGTTAATTATAAAAGCTTTCCAAAGTTGAAAACATCTTGAGAGCAGAGATTTTCTACACAGGACATACAACTTGATTTACTGATTGGTGGAGGTGATCTCTGTGTGTCACAGTAGAGACAGTCTTTTGTTTGGGGAAAAATCCACATTCTCTAAATGGACTAATGCTTTCGGTAGGCATGTTTCCCAAAAATGAAAAACATATGGGAGCCCAAATTTTGCAGTTAGGTTATACAATAACATTTCCTGAACGAGGTTGGTGGTTTCTTTCTTCATGAGTAAAGGTGCAACTACCTTCTTCGTAGCAAAAGGAACACTCTTACTAGCAACTCGAATGGTGGGGACCTCATAAGAGTGTGGTTATATATATATATATATATATATATATATATATACATACATACATATCCAAGTATGCCTTGTTCTGGGTTTACTAGGCAAGTGCTGGGTGCCTATGTCCATGGGTAGGTCGGCACTACAGGCCCTGAAGTTTTTCTTGGTATTAGTGGCCCAGGTGTGGGAAGCAAGCAGGTATCACTGCACCCTTTCCAGTTCTGCAGTACCAGAGGGGTCACACCTGGGAGCCTCAAAGAATCTGCTAATCCTCTGGGAAAATATACATTTTGGATATTTGATTACAATGGGCGTCTCCTTAGGACCCCCCACATACATAGACCTGGGGATCATGGCTTTCTGACCCTGCCCCCTCATGTGCCTTTTGAACTTTTTTTCCAAGACTCAGGGATGAGTCCCTGAATCCTGTAATGGTAGCAACAACATCTTTTTTCATTTTTGCGGCAGCTAACCAGATCCTTTCAGATCCTCAAATCCTCCTTGGATCCACGGATCCAAAATGGCCAAATGGAGACAAATCTCACTTGACCAATAGGTTTTGTTTAATGATTTTAAATTTTTGATCTGAGGAGGTTTGCAGATTCTCAACGGTACAGATATTACTATTTGTTTCTTAAATGTAACCCCTTCATGCCCTACACAAGACTCTCTTTGAACATTAATTTCTCTAAATCTTCAGGCTCCATCATTATGCTCTGTCACCGTGCTGCTTGAAAAAACTATTACTAAATATAAAAAATTTTAGAAAACGAATACCTTGCTCTCCGAGCCCCTCAACGCCTAGCAGGTCCTGCTCTAGGTTAATAATGTCCGCCCAGCGTTGACTAAGCTGCTGCTGGGTGCAGAGAACGCCAATATTGTGACACATACAGTGCCGTACTCACCCCCAGAGCACCCGACACTCCTGGAGGGCACATAACATAACAGTGTTGGCCCTAGTCCTGAGAACTGAGGCGTTCTTCACTCTGTGTCCCTCTGTGGTCTGAAACCTAACAGGATATCACTTAGGCAGTAACTAGATTTCAAACAAACTTGCAGACATTTTATTGTACACCACAGCCATCAAGCCTCCCATTCTACTTCTTGGTTAGAAACACTGCTGAGTAATGGCATAAATCCACTTGGCCTTGGAACCTGGGAAGAACTCCCTCCCCTGCGAGCAAGCTGAAAACTGTTTCTTGGAGTCATGCTTCATGAAGATCACTCGTTGAAACCCTAGAATGATGCCATCTTCTCAACGTGCTTTCACACTCTTGGAAAATGTTGCCTTTTTATACCTTTGGCCTTGCGCTCTCAGGTAGTCTCCACTACTGTCCTCTAAAGGATAGAATAGTGTAGTGTTCTCTGCCTGGTTTTACCCATTTCCTTATTGCTAAAACTTCAGAAGATCCAGAAATTTGTAGTCCGGTTGGTTGACAAACTGCATACGTTTGGTCATGTAACCCAGGCTTGAATTTGCCTTCTTAGGCTCCAGATCACTCAAATACTTTCTGTAAAAACACTTCATTTGCCGAAAAGGGTCTTCTTTGACATTGAAAGATCTCCTATTTCTTAACTTTTCAGTGCTTATACACCAGTGAGAAGTCTGCATTCCTCTTCAAGCAATCCCGCTAAGGTGGGTGCGCCCTTCACTGCCTCGGGCCCCATCAAGGAATAGTCACCTCCTACAAATTAAAAGCATTCAGTCTTCTTTAGCATTCTGAAAATCTGTGAAAATGTACCTCCTTTGCTAATATTTTACTTTTACTCTCGTTTTACCATTCCCAAGCACCAAAATGCCTGGATTGGTAAAATGCGCTCTGTAAATAATAAATGAGTTAATCAATTAATCATATTTGGTGGGTAACAGTAGGTGTGATTGCCTTTGAAACACAGAGAAGGCTGTAGATGGCTCGGTAGTTTGCACCATCCTCCTGATCAGCAGTGAGTTTCTTTAATATGGAAGTAATAATGGGTTGCATATAACAATACTGTTGTGATAAACATATTCTGACAAAATTATTCGGTGATAAATATTGTTTAAAACATATCACCTCACTGTGTGTAGATGTTCTGGTATTAACTCCAATAGGACAATACTTTTATGAACAATATTAAGTCCAAACTTTTTATGACTGGATTTTCTGGCAATAATATTCCTGTACCATACCTTCATAATGGCATGTTTAAAGGCCCTGATGGTGGAGTTATTGGGATCAGTGGTGCTGGCCTGGAAGTGAGTTTTCTTTGTTCTGGCACACACTGCTTTATAGCCTCGGGAGTAAAAATGTCAAGCCCTGTATTCTGATAGTTGGCTGATTTGATACAGAGTTTTTAAGTGCCCTGTCTTGACTTTTCTGATTTTCATTGCACCAGTTGTTTGTCTTCAGAGGACCCCACATTTGGGTGGAGATTGGAGGCAAAGTGTCCAGTGACAGGGCATGTTTTCATTCAAAGTGGGCTAAAAAAATGTCATCAAGAGTACTTCTGCATGGTTTCCATCACTTCGAGAAGCAATTGCTGAAGGCTTCAAGCTTCATACTGTTCAGATTGTGTTGGAAAGAGTTGGCCTTGGCAATAGAGTTTTTACATTAGCCATTTAATTGAATTGCAGCATGTAATTCAATAGTGGTGAGCCCTAGGAAGTGCTGGTTATCAAGGTGATGGAGCTGCAAGTTTAGGGAGTGCAATAGTTCCAGACTAAGGCCACCTTCGTCATTGTTGAGAAATACCAAGTGAGCCCATTTCTTCAATGGTGTTGTGACTCTGTATGGAAGATTTAGTAACACTTTGTGCTGCTGCAACATTGCACAAAGAGTTGATAAAGTATTTACTTTCCAGTGCAAACCTTTATTGTGCTGGAGAGTAACCCTTAAAGTAACACAAACCGTGCTTTTAGTTGCTTTGAACGACTACCCCCAGGGGCTAGCCTGTGGGTGGCACATGGTCTTCAGCACTGCTAAGATTTCTAGGTGCAACAGCAAATATGTAAGCCCAACCTTAGAGCGCATGTCTGTAATAAGATGTGGCTCAGTCTGTGCTACATTAAAGCGATAGAGGCATACATCACTAAGGTGCATCTTCCCTGCAGATGCACCAAATACGTTCCCTAGCAAACAGTTGAATGCAATACCATAACAAAAACTTTAACCTGACATTTGGTAAAGGTTTGACAAGAAAGAAAACTCATCTAATACAAGAAGTGGCTAAATAAAGTTGAATTCTTGCAAGTTGTCAATATCCATCCTGGAACTTTTTTCAAACTGTTCCAGCCGAATATACCTCTTTTTTACGCATTATTTTTCCCCGCAGGGAATTACGAGGTCGTTACAATGACCGCGTAGTAACCACGCATACCATTACCCCGCAAGTCGTTGTTGGGGCTCTGGATGTTGGAATAGTATAATGTACTATTCCAACTCCAGTCTGTGCGGACAGTAGGGAAGGTGTTGGATTTAAAATCCAACACCTTCTGCCCCCTCCGCAAGTCGTTGTACCGACTTGTGGAGTAATGGTATGCGTGGTTACAACGCGGTCATTGTAACGACCGCGTTGTAATTCCCTGCGGGGAAAACATTTCGTGGTAAACGTTTACCGTTCCAGCCTAATCAGGTTCAGCAATGTAGCAGTGTAAAACACTACTGTGGCCAACCTATGGCACATTTCAAAACTGAATGCCTCAAAGGACACAGAATTATGTATGCCAAAGGCACTACATCAAAGTGGAGCTTTAAGAGAATCCAGATCTAGAATCCAATTCTTTGGCTTGTAAATAATGGTAGGCATAACCATGGCCAAATATGCGTTCTTTAAGGCCAAGATTGAATACTTCCCAAGTCATAATTGAAGCTGGCAAAACCCCATGATAGGACATTAAATGAACACCTTTTCAATTAAACAGTAGGCCCTAGATGAAATTTTGCTCAAACATTATCCCCAAATAGCTTTACGGCCATGCAGTTTTTAATGTGTTGGAGCCTAAAAACCAACTTACTTTAGTAGAACTATGGACAAAGTTAAAGGTCTTTTTATCAAAGCTGTACTTAATGTAATTTATCTCAGGAAGTCCGGGCCCCTCTGCAGACCCACTCTAGCCCTTTAAAGAAGTCAGCAAATCGTCAGCATAACACAGGGATGATATATTCTCACTGCCCATTTTTGCAGGTACTCTTGAACAACCAACCTTCTTAGTGTGGTTACATCTTAATAAAGCAGTCAACACACAGCCCTGGCTCATGCTGGCATGGCTATGTGTAGGTCTGTAGTAATCTCTCACCTGGGTCGGACTGGCCTTAGGACAATCAGGCAGTGCCTGATGGGCTGGTCTGAGAGGTTAGTGTTTGGGCCTAATTTATGGTCAGCTGGGCCGGGTTTTTACTCTGGTCTTTCACATAAATTTCAAGGTTGCCAATGCCGTACCATAGATGTCATGTAAAACATGGATATCTGAGAACAATAGTCAGATTGCTGGGCCACAATTTTACATTGTACTCGGAATTGTGTTGCATACAATCTGACTATATGCTGAACACAACACTTAATTCATTTAAGTGCAGAAAACTTTAACGGTTTCAGAAATATAACACAATTTAAAACATGTGCCCTGTTTGATATATTTCATTTGTGTTCTTTTCATGCCTTTTAGAATTCCAACACTTGATTAGAAATCCTACTGAAAATCTTGCAAAAAAAGTTTCCTCCAATTTAAAATATTCATATTTCTAAACAATAGCCCAAGTTACATATGCAACCAGGTGCAAGGTGCCCTAAAATGTAAAAGCAAGTAGTAGCCTCGTTACAGGTTTCCTATAGGGAGCCTCTTCAGTGTATTATAGACAAGGCCACAGGAATAATGCAGCACAGGGAGACCAAATTATGGTGCAGGGTTGACTAATTTATGTGCCAAGAAAAATGTAAATCATGCGGCATTGTACCATTGTACGACATTTTTGTAATAGTATCCATTATTTTCTCATTTTTACACGTTGTCACTGACTGGGCAGTGGTTTAATCTCATTAGTACCAGTTTAAGACACATACAGCATTAAACAACGTAAAGGTGCCCACTCAACCTTTGTGAAGGGCCTTCCACTGAGTGGCAACATGCATCACAGAGTTTTTAGTAAGTTTTAATTCGTTTGAGATAAAAACCATTTTTTGGGGGTCAAAATCTGAAGATTATGCAGCAATTGAACAATTATGTGGCAAATCCGTAAATATATTAAAAACGCCGCGGCCACAAAATGGCATTATTCCAGTTGCTCTGATTATACCAGAGTGACTTCATGGCAGAATAGCATAAGAATTGGAAAGCCCAGTGCACAAAGTATTTTACTGAAAGAAATGCTGCTCATGGAGTGCTCATGTAGGGGGTTCTTTTATGAAAAATGAAAACATTTATTTGGAAAGCTCCCGCTCCAAAAACACAAACACTGGTATGCTGTCTGCACTTCTGCCTGAACACACATTTTAGCCACAGTTACTGATACAGTCACTGCTTCAGGAAAAAATGTCTTCACTTTCTATTGCGATATGATTCTTTGGTAGGACAGCTGCTAGCAAAACAAGTTTTGCTTTTTACATAAGTCAAGGGATGGTAAAGGGATACAGCTCTGAAAATGATTATTTTTCATTGTAGAACAATCCCTGATGTTATGCTTGTGTGCTGTGCTTTTGTCGACATGACTCCAGTTAGTTGAAATGTGACTTCAGTTTCCTTACAGCACTTGGGCGATGTTGAGAAAGGGACCGACTCGCCTGGAGCAGGGAGTGTCAAGGTCTAGGCCCTTTCTCAAGCGCAGCAGCCTGGGCCGTCGCCCATTAACACCTGCTCCTCAGCCTCAGGCATGACAAAGGAAGCCCTCGTCGTGCATACCTGCAGGAGGGGGGATGGTCGCCGCAGAGGATGGGCGCGGATGAAGTTTACTCTCCTCTTTGGAAGAAGAAAATATACTGAAGCGTTCACAGGTTTGCAGCGACGAGAGACAGTGATAAAGGGCCTTTCAGCACACCAATATGCCTAAAACCGACATTAATCCAAAATATTCACGAGCACATCCATAGCACATCCATAGTAAAATGCAAAATGTTTCATTCAAAATCTGTAAATATGTTTTTAAATACAATGTCTACACCTGCACTAG
The DNA here is from genome assembly GCA_963921515.1 of Calotriton arnoldi. Taxonomy (NCBI): domain Eukaryota; kingdom Metazoa; phylum Chordata; class Amphibia; order Caudata; family Salamandridae; genus Calotriton; species Calotriton arnoldi. Next base: position 649,972 of record CAWUFW010002134.1, on the reverse strand, counting down.
CAACGGTTATTTTCAATGTCATCGCATCCACGGTGACAGTAGAAAATTCAATCTCTTAAATCTCAAATATGCTCCTTGTGTGTTTACAAATTATGGATGTAAGTCACCTCTTCCTCTCTCATATTCCCATTTCTGCCTCCTCTCATGGTAGACCTCTACCTCTCTTCCTCCATTTGTTTCCACCTCAGTTCCGCAATTCTCTCCGTCCTCAGATGTTTCCATTACCTTTAATGTGAGGACCTTAAACAAATCTCTAAAAACTACCTATAAGCACTCAGCTTGTGAAGGGATCGGAGACACGTTTGTCACTTTTACTTAGTGCATACTCTTGAGACAGCTGTAGACGCAGACAGAAAGAATACTTTCTAAATTATAATATCTACTAGAAGAAAAGGGATACATTTAAATATACTTTGCACTTTAAAATTACACACCTTGCTGTATTGATTTTAATGTTAATTGTTCCGAGATTGGCAATGAATCGAAACACCTCTGGTTCGATGCCTCAGCCCCATCCTTGCTGCTGTCCGGTGTCAGATCAGTGGCACCTGATACACCTCCTTTTCAAATGTCTGCTCTTCACAGCTGGGCCTATCCCCGAGTCTGGAGAGTAAACTGACTTCAGGGGATTCGGCACACTGGCCTCTTGACATTCTAATGGCCCTTTTGTTATTTGCAAAGGTGTATTTGCTTGCCTAACTATGGCTACTCAGCCAGAAGTCCTGCCTTGAATTTCCTCTCATCCAATCTGATGGACAGAGGGAAGAGCTTTGTCTACAGGGTGTAGCTAAAACTGGTTTAAATACTTTAACTTTCAAGTGTGGTGTGAAAAATGATTCCTTCTTTCTCAGATTGTTTATTTAATTCAGATTGATGTGTATTCAAGTTTATAAGGGAACGCCCCTTCCTAATAACAAGTCCCAAGTCCTATTTAGCGAGTCGCAAATAAATTGCGACTCGCTAAACAGGGTGCATACATGGCCCTGTAGGGTTTTTCCATGCGCAAACGGGTCGCATACCCATTTGCACATGCAAAAACGGGTCGTACATCTGGCCCCAGGTCCTCTGTCTGTTTTTTAAATCCAGCAGTCAAGCTACATACCTTTCAGATGTTTAGGGGTGCCATCAAGTAGCTATCATTCCACACACATATAGCATGCCTTTTGCCCTTCCAAGTAGTAGTTCAGAATCATCTTAGAATTCAGGAATGCCGGAGTGGTAGACATCTCCCCATCACACAGACTTTGTGAAGATCTGTAGCACCTAGGTCTGAGACTCACACTCTACCTTCCTCCTGTGCCACTCTAGTGCTTCACCCTGTGCACCTGGAGGGGCTGTCTGCCTATGTTCTGCTGTTCACGTTCCCCATATGCCAGGTGCGGCTGCAGTGATGATTAAGGGCCATCCCCCTGGTGCATCACTGTGACTGAAGAGGCCATTACCCTGTGCAGCGATCTGACTTTGAAGGGCCGTTGCCCCGTGGGCCACTGTTTGCAGCCACTATATGCCTGGAGGGAGTTGTGGTGAAGAGTGGGTCATTGCCCTGGAATAGCGAGTAACAATGAAGCATAGCTGATTGCGACCCGTGGAAGCATCGACTCAACCACCTGAACCCAGAAGCACCCGAGACCTGCCGTCACACTTAGGAAGACTCACTGTACAACGGGTATGCCACCTTGCCCACAGCATCCAGACTCCTCCTCACCGCTGGGCCACTGACAAGCGCCCAGACCATCCATACTGCCACTCCAGTGAGAGCGGGTAAGGCTGATTACTGGGCTGCCAGGTCTGTGGGGAACATGTTGTGACTGAAGTGCTATGGCATTGAGATATTTTGATTTTTAAAAGCCATTGTGGACCTTCTAAGACTTGTACTCACTAGTGGGCTTCCCATGATATACTAGTTATGTTGCAGCTTATCGGGGTCAATAATTGTCCCATAGATCTCAGGTCTTTGACTGCAGCCCAGAAAGCATTCCCATTCTTTAACGTGGCAGCCTGTGCAAGTGTGTCCCAGCGCTCATTCACAAGTTCTTCCTTCCTTTGTGAAATGCTAACTTGTACTTTTTCCTTCGCAATTTGATTAGGGGAGGATTTCTGGGGTTTGTTGAGAGTGCCTTGCGAAGCTGTCTATTGATTAATGAACATTCACCATTAAACCGTCTTGGTCCATGTTGTACTCCCGAGATTGGTTTAGATAATATAGATTTGATACCCTCACATAATTTTGAAAAGGCACCGATTACCTCGGGATAAGAATCTTGTAGTGACAAACACAAGTCAATAAATCTCAGATAGTCCCTTACCATCTTGGTGAAAAGATCAGTGCTATTGACTCCTCGCCAAGCCAATCTTAGGTTGTCTGTAGAGGGGGTCAAATTCCTAGCGCCACACATTATTATATATCGGCTTGGGGGAAATTCTCAATTCTATTTTAATAGGATTGTGATCGCCATGAGTAGTTGGGACAACATCAGCTTTCACTAAGCAAGGCTCAAGGATAGGGGAGATAAAAACATAGTCTATAGTAGAGGCACAACCCCTACCTCTGAATGTTGGTTCAGGGGGGGTCATTATTATTAGTTATAGCAGCAATTTCCATCGCATTGGTTAAATTATGATTCCCTAGGGATCTTGGCGTTAAAGTCACCCAAGCAGATACCAACTGTGTTGCCAAATCCGATACGATGTTGTAGGGTTGTAATAAAATTAAACAAGTTAATAACATTTACATTAGGTGCAGAATGAAAATCATCATTATAAAAATTAATTAAACATATGGATACACCCCTTCTATATATTAACGCTTGAAATTTATCATTGTTTGTATCTAAAATCTTAACTCTACCTCCCGCAGCAATGTTGACCCAAATTGAGAGACCACCAGATGGGCGACCAAGCTTGGGAGTTGGGGCAAGAGTATTAAAATATTCAAACCCTTCGATGTATAGATCTTGTGTGGCCCAAATCTCCTGAAACATAAGAATGTCCTGCTCTTGTACTATATCAAGCAAATCTGGTAGGGATATTTTTGACTCTAAACCAGCGACATTCCAACTTAATACATTTAAATTTGAATCATTAATTACTTTATTTAACGTATCATGTTCAGCTGGCTCTGAGGGATACAGATGAGCATTCAATATAAAGGTGGTCTCATTGGTTACCAGTGATGGCGTCAGTCAATCCTGGGTATCCAAATCAGACAGTGCTAAAAACCTGTTCTGCGTGATTGGGTGAGGGACGTCGTTTATCAAGGGCCCAGGGGGCGGTTTGTAAAAATAGCCCAACGGTAATGAGTAAATATGCGTGGAGTTAGTAGTAAAGTCCTCCTGTGCCTTCAATAGTGATCTGACCATAGACGGCCTACGAAAATTGAGCACTATGCAGTCCCCCTCTATGTTCTTTGGTGACACCCCCACCCATCCTACTCTTCGTACCATGATGATGTTATTCATATCTGACACCTTAAACCTCCTATGTTTGGATAGCCAGTCCACACATTTATTACGCAATTGATCCCAGGTCTCCCCCTGTTCTTTCTTGAGGGTTGGTACCCCTGCCAGCACTAAAACATAAGGGCATGCTGCTGGCGCCAATCCTAAGACCTCCATGTTGGGCTCAAAGGGTCCTTTTCTCTGATAGTCAGGTGCGTTATTCTCAAACTGCCTAGCTTTGGGTTCACGCCGGGGAGGCTAATCACTGGTTTGGACTGACAGGTGGTGGGCAAGTTTTGGGCAGTCCTGGATATGTTTCTTACGTTATTAAAAATGGGAGAATTTTCTTGCACAGCATTAGGCTTTGGTAAGAGAAGCTCCTTAACTTTACTACATGTTATGAAGCCCGCCAGGACACCTGTATTGCCGCTGCCAAGGGAAAGGAGGAGGAGGGGGGGGACAAGGACCACCAGTCCCAGCCTCCTTTGCGGCCACTGCCGCAATCATCCCGTGCCCGGAGGCGCTTTAAATATCGCTGCGGGCTCCCGCGGGGCGGGAAGCACACCAGGACACCTGTATTGCCGCTGCCAAGGGAAAGGAGGGGGACAAGGACCACCAGTCCCAGCCTCCCTTGCGGCCACCGCCACCGCCGCAATCATCCCGCGCCCGGAGGCGCTTTAAATATCGCTGCGGGCTCCCGCAGGGCAGGAAGCCTGCCAGGACACCTGTATTGTCGCTGCCAAGGGAAAGGAGGGGGACAAGGACCACCAGTCCCAGCCTCTCTAGCGGCCACCGCCTCCGCCCCAATCATCCCGCGCCCGGAGGCGCTTTAAATATCGCTGCGGGCTCCCGCGGGGCGGGAAGCTCGCCAGGACACCTGTATTGTCGCTGCCAAGGGAAAGGAGGAGGAGGGGGACAAGGAACACGAGTCCCAGCCTCCCTTGCGGCCACCGCCGCAATCATCCCGCGCCCGGAGGCACTTTAAATATCGCTGCAGGCTCCCGAAACGCGGGACGCGCCCGTCCGCGGCTGTTCGTGGCTGGGCTGGGCCAATCCTCTTGGCTGAAAACTTTTGGGCAGCGTAATAGCCCGTTTTGTAATTTTCATTATTTCCATCGCCGCATGCTGCTCAAAGGGGGTCGATGTAGGCTCTTTGGACCCTGACCTGACGTGGACCACGCCGTGAGTAAGCCCCCTTTTTGGGCCACTTATTTGTCTGTGTGGAACCTTAATATAGCCCATACCTTTTTTGTCTTCCTGGGTCTCTCTGGTCTTTGGCAGTAAAATGGGGAAGAAGACTCAGTTGACGACTGCCATGGGCACGCAGGGTCGCACCATTGACACATTTTTGGCTAATGCGGTGGGTGCCATCAATAAGGAGATAGTTCGGGCCGAGAGGTGGCTTTCATTGGACATAGGGGGGGGAGGGAGCGAGTTCCCCAGCTACTTTGCAAAAGATTCGCTCAGACAAGGTCCAGCCCACCCATCCCCCGCTCCAAATCCAGCACCCTTGGAGGTATCATCACCTGAGCCGCCGGTCCCGGGGCCCGAGTCTTCCCCTTCAGCCCCATTTCCGCCACCACCAATTGCATCCTCTAACCCAGTGAACCCCCTCTCCCCAAAACGGAAACGGAGGGCCAAGAAGCCTATTGAAGCGGCTCCAATTACTCGCCAGGGTCAGGCGATGGTCGCTAATGGGGCGCTCGTGGAGGAACTGTTGACCCGTCTGGTTCCAGTCTTACAGAGTCTTTTACGGACCTTTTATCCCCACTTTTGGTCAGACTGGACAAACTGAAGGTAGCAAGGGACCTGGCAAGCAAAATGGACACTTTTGTCTCATCTGTAGACAAATCTCCTTCTGGTTATCCACCAGTGTGTATTCGGCCTGCGGATACCTTGCCCCTTGCTACTCCCTTGTGTAATAGCGGTGTCCCACATGTCAACGTTCTCCCACAGCTCAAGGGAACCACGTTTCAATCCACAAAGTCAGGTGGTACTAGTATTCTGGGAGTCGGCGCAATTAGCGCCGTGCGGGCACGCCGGTATCTAGGTCCCGAAGACACTCCCCCCATTGGGATGCAACAATCTGGGGTTTGCCAGCCTACTGTGATTGATCTCCCCCCAGCATGTGCTCCTTACTCTGTGGTCTTGTAAGGGGTACCCGGCCTACCTGCCCATAAAGAGGAATCTACGGTCCAACTAATTAATAAAGCCTCGCATTGGTTGGGCACGCATTCTGTGTTTTCCACTAGGGACCACACGCATATTTTGATGGCACGGAGGGTGGGGTGGATAGGCCCATCTAGGAAATGCTTCGAGGGGGACTGTTATAATTTCGGTACGGTACCCAGAGTTAGCTCTTAAAATCCTGTTTGGTGCCTCTAAATCCTTCTCTCTAACCTCCTGCATTAAGTTGCTCCCATTGGGCTTTTTTTATAGACCACATTTGAGCAGACTGGGGGGGGACCGCCTGCAGGGGGCAGGCGGGGCGAGGGAGGCCTGGGAAGGGTGTTGCCCCTTGCTAATTCTTTCACCCCCCTTGCTGATTTGAACGAGCTGGATTGACTCCAGGGGGTTGAGGAGCAGTGCACCCGTTCCTCCCGGCAGAATGATTCCTTGAGACAGGGTGTAGAGGAAGTTGGCCCCGTATTAATATGTAGCCCGAAGGAGACCTTGGCTGTTCCATCACCTCATGAGTCCCCCGTGATTAGCCACATGTCCCAAGTGAGGCCCGAGTCACCACCTTTTACATCCCTACTACCGGCTAGTGCCATCCACTCTACCGGCAGAGATTTTAGCCTCGTATCCTGGAACGTGGCGGGGTTGTCTTCTAAGTTTGCTCATGAATGCTGGCTATTGTTTGTGAGGGCTTACAAAATTATATGTTTACAGGAGACTTGGGAAACCAAGAACATTTTTTTCCTGGATGGGTTTAAGACCATCTTTTGCCCCGCATTAAATTCAACAATGGGTCGAGCCAGTGGAGGTCTTATTATATTTGTGGCCTTAGAATTTTGTAAAGATCTAAAGATATTGAAATGGAACTCAGGTATTCCAGGGCATAGAAGTTCACTTGGGGAGAGCACTCACCTGTGTGATTATCAACTTTCCCAACGCCAAAAAGGGTGAGGGGGGACCCACTAATTTTAACGCTCTAAATTGTGCGATTGATGAATTAAAGGAGGAGGGGCGCGGGCATATGAATTTTATTCTAGTGGGTGATTTCAACTGCCATTTGTGTCCATCTTTTGTAAAGAACCAGGGAAAATACACCCATGCCCAATTTCGGAGAAGCTCCATATGGAACACACACTGGAAGGGAAGGCTCTAAATAACCTGTTATTGACCCATAATCTGGTGAATACCCTAGATCTTTGGCCCCCCGGGCCCATTTCCAACTTGACCCCGTCCTATAAAGGTAGGGGTGCGGCAACCACCATAGATTTTATATTTGTAACAGCATCATTGGGGGTGGCCCCCGGATCATTCAACATAGAGGACAGTGCCTTCAGCGACCACAATCCATTGACACTGGTACTGACGGGACTGGGCTACCCCACGTCAGGTCTTTGCCAGCCGCAGATACCCCTAATTCCCACTGATCAAGGTAGGCGCCTTAGATGGGCAAACATAGACGCAAAGGCTTTCAATCGTACCCTTTTCTCCTCATGCCAAATTGAGATAGGTGCTTGCCTGAACCCAAGCACCCCGAGCGAGGACATTTTAAGCTCGTTTTCCTCCATTGCCCAGAGAGTGGCAGGCCTTTTAACTACACAGGTAGGGGGGTGGGCTCAGGCTGTCCCCTCATGGTTTGACCACAAGTGCTTGCAGGCTTTAAGGAGGTTAAAAGCAGCCCTGAAACAGGTGCCACAGGTGAAAGCTAGGGTGTCTTCGTGCCGTCGCTTGTATAAAGAAGCGACAAGAGAGCGCAGGCGTCATCTTCAAAAACAGGCATGGGAGGACCTAGCCAAAGCTATCGAACTGAGGGATTCTTCCTTATTTTGGAAAATTATTAATAGTCCCTGTTTCGCAGAGGCATCTACCCAGTCAGTATGTCACCATATCACAGCAGAACAATGGGTGTCCCATTACACAAGAGTCTACGGTGGAGACTGCATTAGTGAGTGCAATGTTGACATCCCCCTTTGTGTGGCGGCTCCCCGATTAGTTTCACTCTGGAAGAGGTAACCCTTAGCATTCAGCTTTTGGCCCCAAATAAGGACCCTGGCCCCGATGGTATTCCGCCAGACCTCTTTCGCGACAACCTAGAGGTCTGGGCCCCCCTACTAACCCAAGTCCTAAATGCAGCAGCCTTGAAAGGGACATTGCCCTCCTGGTCCACCGCCATGATAGTGGCAATTTTCAAGAAGGGGGATAAGGACAAGCCACAATCCTATCGTCCAATTTCCCTTTTTGACGTTGCAGTCAAGGTTCTGGGCCGGGTTCTTCTTTCTAGATTGTCTACGTGGGCCATAGATAATCAGATCTTATCGGAAGTCCAATATGGCTTTCAGGAAGGTCTATGAACCTCAGACCAATGTCTTAACCTGTATCTTCTAATTTCAAAGTATACTGTGGCCCAACCGGGTGCCATGTATTTGGCCTTAATGAACCTTACGTCCGCATTCGACCGGGTTAACCGGTCCAAGCTATGGGACATTTTAACCTCATTGGGAGTGGAAACCCATATTGTACACCTTCTCATATCACTCCATGCCAATACATCGGCAGCAGTGACAGTCTCACATGAGGGTGCCCTCACCAAACATTTTAATTGTACACGGGGGGTGCGTCAGGGTGCATCTTAGCCCCTTTTTTATTCTCGGTTTATATGAACGGCCTCGAGGCAGCACTCCTGGGCCTTCAGTCCGATTCCCCTAGAGTAGGCACGAGAGTTTTGCCATGCCTACTCTATGCGGACTATGCGGTGCTCATGGCCCGTACGGGCTGGGGCCTGCAGGTCCTAATAGACGGTTTTGTGGCATTTATGGATGGGCTGGATCTGTCAGTGAACTTTACCAAGTCGTATGTACTGGTGGTGGGCCCACGGGGGATCCGGCCAAAAAGCTTTGAAGCCGGGAACCATACTTTTGGTAGGATACCGTCCTTCCCCTATCTGGGAGTGTTATTCGATGATAAGCTAAAGTGGGAAGCCCTCTTAGAAGGGAAGCTGAACGAGTTGAATAAATCCTTGGGAGCTATTACTAGTTTTGTGAATAGATTAGGCTCAGGGGCCCCGGAGGTGATCCTTAAACTTTATAAATCCAAGGGCATCTCAAGAGTAATATATGGGAGTGAAATTTGGGGGTACGTGCCCACACATAGGCTACAGGTGGCGGAAAATAAATTTCTGCTATGGATTTTACGAGTCCCCCCCGGGTACGCCAGTTTGGACTGTACACGAAGAGCTCTGGGTGGGTTTTCTGGCAGACCAAGTGGCAACCAAACCACTAGTGTGCTGGATAAAGATTTGGACCTCCGAGCACAAGCATTTAAATCGTATGATTGTATCGGACTGCTTGAAATTGGAGCATGGTAATAAAATACCTTGGATACATCATATAAGGGAGTCCTTTCAGACGATAGGTAGGCCAGATATTTTCTTTGCACATGACACTTTAAACAAGGGGGACGTTAATATTATAAAAAAGATTTACACTACAACTTTTTAAGCTCGAACCGTGAAAATCTGCAGCTTAGCAAACCTTCAGTCAGGGCATATGTAATGTTAAAATCGGTATCGGGTATGGAACCGTACCTCATGGCCTTAACTAGTACTCAACAGATTTTTAATCACGCGTTTTAGATTTAATCAACTTCACCACATTTTAGCATCCCCGGTGGGTTTTTTCCCCTCACCAGATTACCGAGGTCCCTGTGGCTGCGATATTCGATCTCCTCAGGACACATTACATTTTTTCCTATTGTGTAAACATTTTTCACTTCCTAGAAAACGTTTTCTCCGGCCCCTGCTCAAATGTTTGAAGTTCAGGCATGCTAAAGTGGCCCTTTTGCATTTACAGCTGCTACCCAATCCTTTGACTCTCTGTGCAGTGTTAAGTTTCTTGAGGGCCGCTTATAAATCCAGATAATCTAGAGTGGATTGATTAAGTGATGTGGGTTTTATTTATGCATACTGTTTTAAAAATGTTACTATATTCCTTTTTTTTTTTTTTTAGATGAATTGTGTGCTTATTTATTACATGATGTATTGTATCTTATATGGTTGCTTTGCATCCGAATAAAGGTGTATATATATACATGTTATGCATAAGCTATCAGGTAGAGAACCATTAGACAAAATTGGAATTGGGATCAGTGGATCAGAACTCGGCCCAGCATCAGTTAACGAAGTCAAACCCTCCCCCGTGATAGCAACAGTCTGATTAGTCTCTTGTTGTTGACTCATTATGTTCATCATAGTGTCCAGATGATCTAGAGGTTACCAGAGGGAGGTAAAGTTCTTGCCTATCAGGTCTTTGATTTGTGCAAAGACAGTATCAACAACAGTGTCAAAAAACATATCCCCGGAAACACTATGTTCTGGTGTGAAGGATACAACCTCAGTCTGTGTACTAATAGAACTAATTGGTGCCATCTCTGGGATACGAACATTCGATGGAGACTGGATCCACGAGCTCAAAACAGTATGTGATGAACTAGAATGGATAGGTTGTTTCCTTTTAGAACTGTTGGGCTTCCCAGACTTCCATTTACGCTTAGCCACTGGGACTACAACAGGCGCTGGTATGTCCGTATTTAGCTGCAGCTCGGTCCTGTCAACTCCCTTGGAACTCCCACTGGGAAGAGCTATATTGTTAGAACTAAATCCCAGAAACGTCGGAGTGCGAGGTGCAATTGTGGGCATGTGGCTGACTGCGGGTCGAGAAACAGAATCAGCTAGGGCCCCTCCTACTGTTGAACCGTTCAGTAGTGCCTCACTTCCCAGGGACAAGTGTCGCTCAGTTAGTTCGATTTCACTAGAGACAATACTAACGGCCCTTTCTAACATACTATCGATGCTAGTGGTAGCAGACCACAGAGGCAGTGTCCCTGTGCATTTCCCCATGATTGATACTTATAGTCCGTTCTATCGGTTTGTGATGGTATGAAAGGGCACTCACCTCAGGTCACCTCAGTCACTTAGTCGCTTAGTTGTTGATAGGTGAAAAAGGGGGGCCCAGCCCTGCCTCTTCCTGGCGCTGATGGGCGCAGACGGGCCCGCCCTTGGCTTGGGCACATCTGCGCGCGTCCCGCGCCGCGGGAGCCCGAGTATGCCTTTATGCATCTCCTGCGCGTAGGGGATGATGCAGGCGCCTCCTGGTGCTAAAGATGATGGGGGATGTAGTCCCCGGCTGCCCCCATGCAGTAAAGTGCTTGGTGCTGGTGTTGGAATGGGTTCCCGCGCCGCGGGGCCCGGGAACGCCTTTATGCGCCTCCGGCGCGTAGGGGATGGTGCGGGCGCCTCCTGGCGCTAACGATGATGAGGGATGTAGTCCCCGGCTGCCCCGTGCAGTAGAGTGCTTGGTGCTGGTTTTGGAACGGGCTCATATACTTCATTAATCCCTTGTGATTCATACTCTAATAGGTAGCCAGTATAAACAATTAGTACGGCACTATACGCCTCCGGAATTCTGTGATTCTGCGGCTGCAGCGATTTCCACATAATTGTGGATTTGCTGTATTTGCCACATAATCCATCATCTGCTGCATAATTTACAGATAGATTTTAACAAAAAAAATATTTCTAGTTCAAACTGATAAATAAGCAGAAACGTGTTGCTGCGCAATGGAAGGCCATTTGCAGAGGTTGACTGGTCATCTTTCAGTAGGGTTTACTGTATTTGGGGTTAAAGTGGTAGTAATGAGGTGAAACCTTTGCTAAGACAGTGTTAACATGGCCAAAAATGACAAAATAATCAAGTAATACCATCATAAAACGTGCAGCATTTGCCTTTTCTTGCTACATAATTAAGTCAACCTGACACATAATTTGATGCCCTTTTGCCACATAATTCCAGTGGCCCTGGTTACAGTGTAATATGTAGCAGTGACGTTAATAGTGTGTCCTAGATAATAGAGGAAAAAACCCTTCCCCCTGTTGACTGGCAATTAAAAAAAAATGCTGAATAATGACGAAGCAAGTCTTAATTGCCCAAACATTCACATGGCTCTGTACTTACTGGCCATTTTTGCCCCAGTATGTATGACATTTGACCTCCCAAAATGTCTGTGGGGGAAATTGCAGGGGTGCTGTATTTACGATAAACCTCATAATTCCTATTTTTCTAGTAAAAGAAGATACCACTCATATATGAATTATCTGGGGGCACTTGAATTTGAGATCTACATCTCTAATTTAAATGTTTCAGAAATGGCATGACAACTGTGTGACAAAAGCATGCCAATTGAAAATTTTCTGTGTGTGTGACAAAGTTACTAATGTTTTGAACATACCTTTAGATCAGTTTGATGTAAATCTAACATCTATATATTTAAGAAGTGACACAAGAAAAACTGCATGATAGATTGTCACAAACAGAATGACAACCTGTAATCCCTATTTCTGGCAATCTGTAAATACTCACGCATGACTAAATTTCTAATGTTTGACCATTCTGAGTAGCATTCTACCTGTCAGCCCCTCGTTAGGGTAATAACTGTGATATAAATACTCATATCATACCATGTTGTGTTTTCGTACCAGCCTTCTAACCTCCTGCAGGCCTAACCACATCCTCCAACATAACCCTTTGTTTTATCGATTTTTGTCAGAGTACATTTGTATTTTTAACTTTGTGGCTGTAGGTAGGAAATGTGCACATACGTTGTGCATGTCCAAATGACTATTGTGCGTTTGTTAGCTGCACTTTTTACACCCATCCTTATGAAAACCATTTTTGGTCCTGTGTGTGCATAGTCAGACTTGGTAGGTACGGAAAATTAATTGGCGTCTATGTAATGTGCAATTCTAATGGAACCCTAATGATACATTGTGTAGTGCTATTCAGCATTACTGTTCGTTCTAATAGTGTGCAGACTGGTGCAATAGATATATGTGCTGCGTTCATTTTCTCTCTTCTTATATATTCCACCTTAGCCCTTCCATTCCTTTCCTTCCTCTGATCTTTGCATTTCCATTCTCCTCTTGTCTAGTGCTGTTGATTTCCCATGTTCTCTCCCTCCTCTCTACTCACTTCACATGCTCCAGACCTCCCACGTTCTCTTTTCTTAGATTTCTCCTTGCTTGCCCCCTTATGGGTTCCAGTTCCCAGCTATGTAAATTGTCTTTCCTCACATATTCCCATTTCTAGTGCACACTACTGAAGATGTGAACAGCCTAAAAATCGCGGAATAGTAACTCCAAACGTTCAGTTTATGAAGGGATTTGAGAGACATGTAACCCTTTCAGTCTGCGCAAGCTCACAACGGAGCTGTGGTTATTTAAGTACAAATGAAACAATGTGTGCACATTCACTTTTGCTGCGCCTTTAAAAACATACATTGTGTAACGCTTGCAATTGTTTAACTGCTCATAGATTGTGGCTGTGCAGAGACAGCCTGGGTTTGCAAACCTCAGCCCTTTCATGTTGCCTCTGTAGAAAGGCGTGTTGTTAGAAGCAGGACCTTCCCCCAGTCAGGCTTAAGAGAGCACGGGTCTCTTGCGGTGCTCCTGGCCCCTTTGTTATGCGTAGAGGTGTATTTGCATCTTTGATCAGGCATTCTGAAGTCCTTCCTTGAGTTTCCTCTCAAAGCAGGGAGTATTTACAGACGCTGTTGAGAAGTCAATACTTTTTTCAAAAGGCCTTGCAGATTTGAGAATCAAGCCAAACATGCACTTCTCTCTTTTAAGGTCTGATGAGTTTAACAGGTCCCCACAAAACACTTTTAAAAAACAGTTGTTAAAATTGACACAGATGATCCTGAAGTCATTTTTTGTCATTTAGAAGACATTGCCTTGTGGGGACTTGGGTTCAAGTCCCCACAAGGAAGGAGTCTCTCTCTCTCTCTCTCTCTCTCTCTCTCTCTCTCTGTGTCTCTCTCTCTCTCTCTCTCTGTGTGTCTCTCTCTCTCTCTCTGTGTCTCTCTCTCTCTCTCTCTGTCTCTCTCTCTCTCTCTCTGTCTGTGTCTCTCTCTCTCTGTGTCTCTCTCTCTCTGTGTCTCTCTCTCTCTCTCTGGGTCTCTCTCTCTCTCTCTGTGTCTCTCTCAACAAAGTGAAGAGTCGACATGGCACACATCCCGGTGTGCCATGCCCACAAACCACTGCCCTGGCATACATCAGTCACCCCTCTAGCTGGGTGCCCTATGCCAGTGGTGAGGGTACAGATACATGAGCCCTGTACCCCTACAGTACCCAGGTACATTCCTGGGCACTGTAAGTGAAGTGCTGCCATTAAGAGTATATGGTGCTGGGAGTTTGTCATTACGAACTCCACAGCAACATAATGGCTACACTGAAGACTGGGAAGTTTGGTATCAAACTTCTCAGCACATTAAACCCACACTGATGCCAGTGTGGGATTTAATGTAAAATGCACAACAGAGGGCATCTTAGAGATGCCCCCTGAAACTCGACCAACTCCCAGTGACCTAACTGAGTGGCTACCGAGGTTGCCACCACCAGACATGTTTCTGGACCCCTGGGTCAGGAGCTTGCCGCTCTCGGGGGCCTGAAACAATGCACATCCTGGGACGAGGTGCCAAGCCTCCTCCCCCAGGATGGGCAGGTTTCACAAAGGAGAAGCTTCAAAGGCATACCGCCTTTGTGAGCCTCTCCAGACCACTTGCTGTACTCAGCAACTGGTCCCCACTGGTTCTACCCCCTCCACTTTGGGCGGGAGACCTGGCGGGAAAAACAAAGTGAGGAAGAGAGGTGTGCCCACCTCTGCCAACTCCACCCCTAAGGTGGGGGAGGCGAGGTGAAGCACAACCTCGAGTCCCAGCCATCTTGAGGATGGGGGGACCCAGCCAACCAAGGACAGGCTCCTGCCCCCTCCCACTGGAGAGTGGCAGAGTAGGGGGTGTACCCACCCCAGGGAAGGGACCCATTGGTCCCTGCCCTTTACCTACCTGCAACGCCCCTAAATTCAGTATTTAGGGGTACCCTGAACCTTCCTTCCTCAGATCCAGCAACAAGAAAAGGAAGAAGGACGAGAAGCCGTGCAGAGCTAACAAGAGGACGACGCCCACTGACTTGGCCCCAGCCCTACAGGCCCGTCTCCCCTCGAACCTGCTCCTGCAAAACCCCGGCGTATCCAGCAACCTCAAAAACCCCAGAGGACCTGCCTGCCTTCAATTTCCAAGCGGTTTCTCCCGTGAACACCGGACGTGTTTGAACTGCAGCTTCTGGTGCCAGCCAGGAACCGCGAATCCCGCACACTCTGCACCCGCCGAATCCAGCCCGAGCGGGCAAATACCCAGGAGGTCCCCCCGGCGATCCTGACCCGAGATCCGGCGACCCCTGACCTGCCTCAAGCGCCCTCAATTCAGAGGACCCCCCCTACCGCGACCAGAGCGGGTAAGAAAATCCAACGTCCCAAGGCACCCCTGCACCCGACGCCCCACGGCCTTGTGTGCCCCAACCAACGGTGCCTAACCAACCCTCTACATCCCAACTTACCCCTCGAAGTGGTGGTAGCTCCTGGAAGATTCTCGTCCCAGAGCCTGCAGTGTTTCTTTGTCCCAGAGAATCTTCATTGAAATCAACAGGGCACCCGACCTCAAAACAGCACCCTGCACCCGGCCGCCCTAGTGCGCCCCCGCCCCCCCTCTCCATAGGGTAACATTGTCTGGTTTTCACTTGGAAATTCTTCTAAGTGTCGCATTTTGGAACTTTGAAATATTCACTAAAAATCGTCCGAATATCAAAAACGAAATTACTCACCTGTTCTCAGGAGAGATCCCAGTGTTGGATTTAGGTACCCAGCACTGATTAGAAAAAGTGATTACAACTGATTTTCCGGTAACTTGATTTCCCTCCATAGGAAACATTGCCTGGTTTTTCCCAGAAATTCTTCTAAGTGTCGATTTTTGCAACATACAAATATTCCTTAAAAATCGCCTGTGTAACAAAAACGATTTCTTTCAACTGTTTACAGGAAATGCATCAGGGCTGAATCCAGGATCCAGCACTGAGTAAGAAAAATATTCGTAAAGTAATTCTATTACAGTTTACTTAAAAATCCCATTGAGCTCAATGTTCTAGTATACCAAGTATTGTGTTGCCTATTGCAACCACTGTACTATATTGCATTTAAAGTCTATTGTTCATTGAATGTATTCAACAAACAGCATCTTAACTTGAGAAAGTATTTTATGCAAACCTGTGGTTCTAAAATAAAACAGTACATTTTTTTATACAAAACAATTGGCCTAGAGTTCAGTTCTTGAGTGTGTGGTTTCATTTGCTGACTGAGTGTGTACATCAAATGCTTTACACTGTAATCTGATACTGCCTTACTGCTCGACCAAGCTACCACTTTAGAGAGTAAGGTTCTATCTAACTTTAACCTCTGCCAAACATCTGGAGACCCTTGGACTCTATACACACTGTACCTCACTTTGGTGCAGTATATATAGAGCCAGTTTCTTACACCAACTGGACAGGTCTGGAATAACTGAAAAGATATGGCATATACCACTGGTCAACTGAGGACTTTAATTTAGTCTACCACTGCAGGACCGGACAAGCTGCACACAATGACTGCTTCAGGTTGTCACCTCATATTGACAATGTGATAAGGGATAAGGAACAAATTATATCCCAGCAGATCTCTCCATCCAACTGCGTGCCTGTCTTACACTTCCTCATTCATCACAGTGCTAGGCACTGCGTCCTATAACATGATAGCAGCACCTCAGCATTCATTACGCATGACAAGGAAATACTGCTCATAAAGGATGAAACAAAGACCACCCACCCTACATGGTGTAGCAAGCTACACATGTAAGCAAGCACTTCAGCACACCATAGAGGGGTAGTAAGCACTACTAAATGTTGCAATACAATGGAGCTGCTAATACAAACTACTTTCACGTGGGAAAACAATTTCAGGAGTAGGTAGGCAACCTGCAGAGGACTCTACATGCATGCACATGTCTAAAGCTGGTTGTTTAGATAAACCACCCAAAGTGCCCCTTGGAAATATTTCTCCTTCCTAGACTTTTTTTCTTCCAGGTCACAGGGGTGTAGATTAAGGAGTTTTCCTTGCACGTTTCCTTAGATTTTAAATATTTCTGTAATGGTTACTGATATTATATGTTAGTTGTGCTGCCAATATCAACAACTGGTAGAACAGTTAAAAGCTTCATTTTTCAGCTGATGTTCTTGCAGGTATACATTTGCTGCAATAAAATAACATGCAGATTGCATACATGGCAAAGGAATAAACAAATTCATACAAATGGATATTCCGATCACCATTTCATGAGCTATTTTAAGCTTTTTCCATCATATTAACATCAGTGATAATGCATCAGGCAAGCACTACATCTTAGGCCCTCACCTGACATTTAAGGCATGTCAGGGTCCACATTTCATATCTTAAACATAAAAGAAACAGTTTAAGCAAGATATTTAAAATTCAGGCTCAGACCTTTCTGTACCCAGTCAGTCAAAAGAAACTCACCCTGGCCTGTGTGAGGCAGTCCACCGTCTCATAGATGCCCATATAAAACTCTGGATCAAACATGTCCTGCACCATGCAGCGGAATTTCACCAAGCTATTAGGCTTCAGGTAATGTAGTGGGACATCATTCAGTGACGGCACCTGCAGAAACAAAAACCTTAAAGCAAAACTCTGAGCCATCAGGCAGGGACAGAAAACCTCGAGAAGAAACATGAAATAAAACAGCCTCTTGTATTCATTTAGGTTAGTAATCTAAATAATTAAGAAAATAACCCATTTACCAACTTTCTTTTCCCTTTTTTATATAGCACAAGCAAGGTTTCTGGGTCTTTGTAACTTTTAAATGCTAAGTAACAAGTGCATTTCACTTACATTGGTTATAAATATTTTGAATACATCTGAGCAATGTATATTTATATGGGGGTTTGGTGCAGCAATGCAAATCTCCTTTTTGCTCCATCAGGTCACTGAATATACATCTTGCTGTGTTTGATCAATGGAGAGAGACCCCAACCACCCACAGAGCAACACAAAACTGAAGCACGTCTATAGTTTACACCGATTTGGAATACCAAACGTTTTAAATGTAAGAATAAAGGGGAAGGTGAGATGGACATGAGTAAAACAAGCATTGGCATAGCCAATAGGTCTCGCCTTTGGGCCTTATAAGTGTTTAGCCATGCAGCACATTACCCTGGGTGCTGTGACGCCAGGGATTGAAGAGCTACACAATTACTACACACTGGGTCTTGCAGTCAAATTCAGGAATACATACTTGCCCCAGGAAACAGTTATGGACACATTCCAAAGCTTTTTGACGCACAAAGACAAGTGCCTTAATCCTAGTGAATATCCCCAAAAAATGAACAGATTTAGCAGCCCGTGACCACTGTGCAGAAAATGCACTGGACAACAACATGTTAAAACAAGCTTACTCTGCGCAGCAGATACTAGTGCCAAAAGTAAAACTGAGCACAAACAATGTTGTGTCATCTGCAGTTCTACATTGCAGAAGATATGTTCTTTGCGGTGGTCAGTAAAAAAAAGAAAAAAAACACAACCAGAAAGCTAGAAATGACAAAGCAAATAGGCGTGGCTAGCATGGAGCCTACACTAATATTTTTTAAAAGGCAGCAGCAGCGAGAAAACGGTTTGCTTTTTTTCAATAATGCATCTATGAAAAAACATTTAATTTGTGAGTGCGCATGCACTTAATATGGTGGAAGAAAATGCAGATTTAAATGTCTCTCACAACCACGCTATCAGAGCAAATGCTGTTTTATTAGAAATAACTTACAACGGTCTGTCCATGTAAAAGGAAGGATAGATGGTCACCCTGGCTCGAAGTTACTTAACTCAAAACATGCAGTGTTTTCTAGCGTTTCATATAAAAGGCAGTACTGCTGCTGCTGGTGTTCCTTCCCCAACACAGTCAGCAAGCATCAAAGTGCCTTACATGAGAAGCACATCTTATACACAAAAGCATACCTTTCTGCTGCCATGGCACGGGCAGGTCAATCCCAGCGTCGGGTTAACTTCCTGTGATTCAAGATCTATTGGCTTTAACATATGCTTGTCACAATAAAAAAAAAAAGTCAGGCCTACTGTCTCACAACTTTTTATAATAAACAAATCATATATATGGCATTTGACATAACTCTAAACAACAAACTAACCAAGCTACAGATTTTAACACTAACTGGTCGCCATAACCAACCAAGGTCTACTATATTGAGGAAAAGCTTTTGCACAAGGCAACCATCAGGTATATAGTCGTGACATTAGAAATATGTACAAAATTAGTTGGCAAAATAGGAAACCTCTACAAAAAAAAGAGCCTAAAAAGGTTCTCTTAGTACAAATCTTCTGCCACCAAGGTTTGTCAGAGGGGAAAAACCAATACCAAAACCCTTGCTTACTATGCTAACCTGTGAGATTCTAGGTAACCAAACACCTATGTGCAGGATTTAACAGATGTAATTACTACACACCCTTAAAAGGTATATTGGATTCAACATCTGCTTTTCACTGTCAGTAAGGCAGGTCTTCTACCTTCTCATTGTAAATGGACCAGACTTCTAGCACCTGACATAACGTTTCCCGACAAACCAATCAAGCTTATAGCTATTGTCACTGGCCTGTAGCCACGATCAACTCAAGCTCACTGTATTGAGCAAAAACTTTCCCACAAGGAAAAACAAGCACTCTTTTCCAGTAGAAGCACACACCTCCTGCCTAATCAAGTGTGTACAGAAAAAGATCAACACGTGGGCAGAAGTTAAGACCCTCTCCTAGTATTTCTTCTTAAATCTTTTTCTGGTGTTCACACAAGGTATAGTGAGAGCTGCACTGTGAAGGCAGAACTAAAGATGTACAATTATGGCGCAGAAACACAAATGGTGATGGGAGGAATGCTTGCAATAAGTCTAACCACTGGCAAACGATCAGTGTGGCATCCTAACACATCGCTCTTTTTCCAACCATTCCACCTCAGTTTGGACCCAGCTGTATACAAATCAGTCTTGACTTTGCTCAAATAGGGGCAGTGCAGTCTGAACTGCCAGGACCTTCCTGAACCAGTACATAATTAACCAAAGACCGATTTCACCGTTATTACCGCTCTTCAGTCGGGTGCAGCCTGGTTCCAGTAGCAGTGAGCACGGGACCCGTGCCTGGGCATACCCTTAGCCACTCAGGTCATTGAATCAAACACACAAAGGTGACGGGAGGAATGCGTGCTATAAGTCTAACCAATGGCAATTGCTCCGTGTTGCACTCCAATCTAACTGTGAGCTGTAGACGAGGAAAAAAATAAATCCTATGTGGAGACCACAGGACAAAATAATATCTACACTTCAGTTAGGACAGACAAAAAAAAATAGATCCACATTATGCTGCTCGAACTGGTAAATATTTTGAACATGTGCCTAGAAGCTAAACAAATATTTAAAATAGTCAGACGTACTTCGGTTGGCACTGCTAATGCAAAGGAAATACTATAGAAGTGCTTGCGCTAATGCCATAGTGCCCACGATGGGAGAGGTGAGAGATGGGATTATTCACACTCGTATCCCCTGAACTAAGCCAATCAGAGCACCTTTCGAATGGTTAAGAAAGGGAGCCTGGGGCCAGCCCAAGATGTCACAGTGGCTAATGGCCAGCTTGCAGAAGAGATTACTGTGCACCCCAAAGGATCCAGGAAGGGCCACTGATATTCTACCCCTGCGCTGGAGGAACAAAAAGCCACTCCAAGCAATCACCCTCACAAATTGGCACAATAATCAAGAAGGGACTTGACAGGTATGCTCTCTTTGCCTTAAGCACGCAAATGCCGAGCATCAAATAAAATAGAGAGCACTTAGCTGCAATGAAGAGGATAATGAGAAGATGTACGTAAATATTGAAGGACGGATTGTGGTCCTTTATTGTACTTTTAGCCAATGGAAGTATGTGTATTATAGAGTTGTTGTGTTTTGGCTGCCATTAAATTGTAAAGAGTAACAGTATAACCATTGCCTGCGGTGCTGCCATAGAATTATAAGGATGGTTAAATACGAAGTACACTGGTCAATACCTAAACTGTAAGCGTCCTCCAATCTTTTGATGTCACCCGCACTTCGAAATAGACTCAACATCTCTCAAGGTCAGTGAGGCGCTCTAAATCCATTTGCTCAGTTACGTGTAAAACTACACAGATAAGAATACCATTTCTGTATTGTTTGGCGCTCATTCGTGGTTTCTTGCGCAAACATGCGGTTCAAACAAATCATGAAGAAATGAATTTGCTTCTCAAAGGCTGGGAGTTTGTTCAGTCTTATAATGTACAAAGGAGACTAATGGTATAGTCCAAAGTAAGCGGTGCAAACGAGCTGTCGAGAAAACGAATATGCCCACCGAGTCACAATTCCATCTGTCCCCCTTAGCCGCCCCACTCACCTGTTAAGTTCATTTAGAACGGCTGCCGCTCCTTTCACTGCCGTCCGAGAGCACCGGTGCAGTTGCTCCGGTCACACTGGCTTACGCAGTCCCGGTACATGGGCTCCCTGTCGCCCTGTGAGGCGCCGGCCACCCCTAGAAGGAGCAGCAGCACTGCCCGAGCCGCCATCTGCCCCCAGGATGGAGAAGCAGGAAGCTATCTTTGGACCCAGAGGGGGAACAATAACAATAGCACACCGGAAGCGCATCTGGACGGGGAATGCTAAAAGGGAACTCCACCGGAAGTGACTTCTATCAAAAGACGTAAAGAGGGACATACCGGAAGAGTCAGGGAGAAAAAGTAGCATGCAAAACAAAGAAGCTTAGCAGAAACAAGTTAGAAGTTTTCCACGTGGGGGACCGACAGGGCCACAGAATGGTGATAACAGTACCAAACAGCTTGTGAGTTTACAAAACAGAGCGGCAGAAGGTGCCACCGCATTGCTGGATCGGAATTCTGCTTACATAATTACGAAGTCCTACTGCTGTCGGTACGGGTGATTGAACTTTGATCGCGTGTCTGTGGCAAAGTGAGTGCTGTGTCCCTAGAGGGCGCCGCGCACATCAAAGTAATAAGCGCGGGCGCCTCGCGCTGAAAGTTGGCGGCAAAAGTTAAAGCGTTTCCCTTGCGGGAGCGAGCAGCGCCAGGAGCAATAATTGCTAACATATGGCGCCAAAGCTCGCTCCCGCAAGGGAATCGCCAAACGTGCACACGTTGCCATTGAAAGCAATGCAACGCGTGCACGTTTTTGGGGGACAAAAGCGGATCGATTCCAAGAGGTCCCCCCCTATGCAGCGCATGTGCGCTGCGTAGGCGAGACCTAAAAAACAAGGAGGCACTGCTCGCTCCTGCAGGCAAAACGCCGTGGGATACGAGGAATGCAGCTGGGGGGGGGGGGGAGGAGTGCGGCCGAGAGCACACAAAGCGTTTCCCTTGCGGGAACGAGCAGGGGCACCATCTGTTTGCAAGTTAATTACAAACAGATGGTTTCAAAGCTCGCTCCCGCAAGGGAATCGCCAAACGTGCACGAGTTGCCATTGAAAGCAATGCAAAGCGTGCACGTTTTAGGCCCAAAAAGTGAATTACTAAAGGTCTCCTCCTATGCAGCGCGCAGTAGGCGAGACCTAAAAAATGAGGTTCCCTTCACCATAACTTAAGGAGGGCTTTCCAGTGCATTTTTTAAGTTTAAGGGCAGTTTAAAGTTCCCTTGGGGCCCTATTCGTTGCAGGCACCGACACTTCACAAAATGCCTTTAACCTATCACTCCATTTAGAGATGGTTTAGACAGTTCGTTGACTTTTACACAGTCCCATAAATTGTTTTGGAAATTGTTGGCCAAGTCGTACCCGCCAGCAGCGATAATTCTGTTCAGCAGCTCGTCACTTGAGCACCATGACTACCCATGAACCGAGCGTTGGTTCAAAGCTGCTAGACGAAATCATTCTGCAGCAATTTATAGCCTCTAACATATATCCATCATTACGCTTGGGTGCCAATATACCCAAACCCGTCATAGCCGTTACTTGCGAAATCTTGAAGTCTATCAAAATAAATGCAGACAACAACTGTATGGTTAAAGGTCATAATAGTTTCCTGGTAAGCAAAATAGGTGAATTTTGCTAGCACATCACTTGTGAGCCCTTTCAATAACGATTCAAAGAAATCCTTCACTACAGTTTGCCATATTAATTCCTCATGTATTTATGCATCTTAATACTACCAGCATCCTTTAAATCCAAAACAACCAACAATAAAATACCATTAAAATCACCAGTGATAATGAACACATCACTCAGGAATTGGTCCAAGAAATCCCACAACTATGCTTCCCACGCAGCTGGTTGGAGTAGCTGCAGGTTACAGATTAGAAGGACACGCCTAGCTTACTCTACAGATTCCCAGCAGTATCCTACAGCAATAAAATAACCCTTTACAAATAGTAATGCTACCAAAGTAATAGATCACTTTAATAAGTTAAGAATTATGAAACCATGCATGGGCCTGCGGAAAGTGTGGCAAGCTGCTGAAATCTCTATAGGTCATCGATAACACAATATTCACAAAAACACAAAGTGAAAGTCATGTACAATCTCCCAAAAAGTTGGATTATCATGCCCTTCAAATGCTACCAAGTTCAACAAATGTAATTCCCATCTGCACCTGTAAGTCTTATAATGCAACCATCTACATATTAAGGTAAAGGTACTGGTTTAATTTTAATCAGATTCTACCAGTCAGCACATCGCACATAATGGAGCAACTGAACAATTTAATAATTTGGTTTTGTTCTACTTGAGATTCTCAGGAGGTCCGTCCAATATTTCAGCAACGCTGGGGAACAGCAATACCAAATGGCGGAAGCTGGAGTCCCACACGTGGTACACTAGACGGAGAATTTCGGTTTGAAGACTACTATAGTGGTTTGCATCACATAACCTTGCAAGGTTCCATTACTACATGTTTGAGGTACAAACGGTTGTATGACATTACGACGCCTTCCTTCACCACGCATGTTCTAGATCGCAGATTTTACAACGCATACCACTACCACGCATTTAGATTCACTCACAGTTGAAACACCTTTACCACGCATTCTTTTACCAGGCTTACTGTTACTGAAAAATACTGTCTCAGTCTAACACTGCCACCTACTGTTCAAAAATTATACATTAATTCTTTAAAACACACACACACACACACACACACACACACACACACACCCACCCACCCACCCACCCACCCACCCACGATTCGTCAAACATCGCAAAAGTTATTGGCAAATCAAAAAACACTCTTCCTATGGAAACTAGGTCCTAACTATAACTACCTACTGGCGACTGCCAGTAGGATATATAACAAATTACAATTGTCGTTTACAGGTTTGGTATTATTTTACATTTTTGGGCAGAGACTCCCCCAACCCTCCCCAGTCCGCCTTTTTAATTACCCTTAAAAAAATATAAAGTGTGTCACATTGAGAGACACTGCCACTACTGTTCAAATGCGTGGTAAAGTCTTGTGCAGTAAGGAGGGGGGGGGGGGTGCGTGGCCTGACGCCAATGGAGTAAGCAGCTTTGCTTGGAGCTTCGCTTGACCGACCCGCATCCAGTGCCATCCTGACCCGATTAACGCGGCAGTAAGCCCTGCCTGCCCCCTCTTCACGAGCCTGGCGTAGTGGGGGCATAGCTGTGACGGAGACACCCACTGCGGAGGCTGAAAGCAAATGGATATAATCTCCTCACGAGGCTTGTACCCAAAATGGAGACGCATGCCTGACTCGGCCTTGCTGTGGGAAGCAAACGAAGAGGAGCTCCAACTGTGGATTCCAGAGGCCAGACAGGACAACGCTGCCCCAATCAGGCATCTGCAAGGGCTGGTGCCCAATCCTTTTGGCGCATTCCCGACCTGTGACCGGAGCTCAGAGCTGGGCCCCCTATGGCTGTCTGCAGAGAGCAGCCAAAAGAAGGTACCTAGGGGCCCGGCGGGAGATAGTGTGCTGAACAGCGGGGAGGAACAGAGAACGGGACGATGCCATACGGCACCAATAGTTGAAAGACCTGTCCGAGGTGAGACCAGCTGCGGCGATCCCCGGAGCGGTGGTGGCAGGTGACATGAGCCACGCGGCGACCCCCGGAGCGGTGGTGGCGGGTGACGTGAGCCACGCGGCGACCCCCGGAGCGGTGGTGGCGGGCGACGTGAGCCACGCGGCGACCTGGAGGGGCATCGGAGGACACTGCGGCGAGTGGCCGCGTAGAGACCCCGCTGACGCTGCGAGGGCAGGACAGGTACATAGCAGCATGAGAGTGAGCACAGCGGAAGATCTTTGCCTTCAGCGGCCTGCGAGGCGGTCGAGCCGAACCCTGCTGGCTCCCCGCGATGGTGAGGACATTGCTTCTTTGCTTTGGGCCTGTCTGCCCCTATTGTAAATGAGACTGAAATTAGCAGACTACTATGCACGGAGCGGCCTGAGACGTGCTGATCAGCGTATGTTGCCTCCGGAGTGGCGAACTGGACTCCGGTGCTGCCCCGCGCGCTCTCGAGCGGAAACCAGGGGGCCCTGGGGCACTGAGATGAGCCGGACACAGGGAAAGAAACTTTTGCATAAAGAGCGCTTATAAGCTTCCACCCCAATGAGGAAGGAGGGCGCTGATACTGCCCAAGGGCCATATGCAGCCTATGCCTAAGATGAGACTGCTGGGGGAAGACACCCCTACAATGACTGCGATACATCTGTATGGGGCACAAAGTGTGGACTGAGCCTAGAAGACCCTCTATTCACCGGGGCGTGGGCGGGGATCCTGGCTGTCCTCAATAAGGAACTATAGTCGGTGGTGCTCTGGTGCTACTGGGCCGCTGCTCCCGCTGACGGCGGGACTAGAAGGGAAGCCCCCTACTCTGCGTACCCCCGAGTAAGGAATTGCTGAAACCTACAGCCTGGGAAGGAGGCGCTGGAGGACATTCAGCTGTTCTTAAAAACATGGGCACAACCTCACGTGATCTGGATCCTGAAAAAGCAGCCAACTTGCCAGACCATGCTGAGAGCGCGACCCAGCCCATGGAATCTTCTAGAGACCCAACGCTGCAAGATATCCTTCAGGCCATAACGACCTCTCTGGAGATACTGGAATCCAAAATTTACTAGGATTGTAGACTTGGGCCTCCTACGAGATGACCATAAACGGCTTACCAAAAGAGTGACCACGACTGAGCAGACACTGAAGGAGCTCCCACCTGGGTGGCCAAATTGAAGGAGCAGCTGACTATGGTCGAAGCGAAAGTTCGTACACTTGAATTACAGGCGGAAGATGCTGAAAACAGATCCCGTCGCAACAACATCCAGGTGGTGGGCCTACCCGAGAAAGTGGAAGGCACCAACATGGTAAACTACATGGAACATTGGTTGCGTACGGAAGTGGCGCCTGAGGGCCTTTCCGCCTTTGTGCGCTCGAGCGAGCCCACTTGCTTCCGTCAAGGCTGCCTCAACCTGCCCCTCCCCCCACACCGAGACCAGTAGTGGTGCAGCTACTATTTGACAAAGACCTCAATAACATCCTGACACAAGCCCGGCGACAGGAGGAGCTCAGAGTCATTAATGCTGTTGTATAGATCTTCCCTGACTTTTCTAGAGAGGTACAGAGGCAAAGAGCATCGTTTCAAGAAGCTAAGAAAAGCTATGCCAGCTGAAGATTAAGTACGCAATGATGTTCCCTACCAAACAGAGTGGAAACACCGGAGGGGACCCATTTCTTTCATCATCCGCAGGAAGTGTGGAACTGGCTGGACACCCGGCGGGCACCTGGCCCTGATCGAGGCCCTCGCCACCAGTGGACTCACCGCACTGGCCTACGACAAACAACTGCAGCAAGGATCCGTGGCCCCTTCACGGGCCGAAGAGCAACTAGAAACAGAGTGTAATGGAGGTAGTGGCCAAGATGAGTGGGAGAGAGACTGGGTCTCTGTCGCCGGAGCCGAACCCTGCTACACATGTTTTGGACTCTGACCACTGCTCCACCGCATCGGAGAGCTCGAGCCTGGGGCTCTCCAAGGCGACACCGAAATCGTTGGTTGACATCTGAACTGTGTGATGAGCTGGTAACATTAAACAGTATAATGCAGTGCTTTTTTTATTTCGTAAAAGGGGCACCTGAACGTTATATGAGACACTGGGCCAGGAGCAAGGATCGTATCGCTCTTGGATATAAGAGGAGTGGAGGGTTAGTAGCCGGAGGAACTCATTGGTCACCCCCTTCACTTACATACATAGTGGAGAACTTGCATGGCTGACTGGTTTCTTTTACGGTTTGGATGGGTGGTTTTGGTCTACTTGTCCTGGGGAGGGGGGAGTTGGGGTGTTAGTTCTGGTTTTATGAGTGGGGTATCCATGAGTCATACGGCAATGTGCCCATACTGTATATGGAGAGACTACGGGTAGGAGAAGGAGTAGCGCTCACAGTTTTTCCCCAATCTTATCCATGGCAGAACAGGTAACCTATAGGTGCTTATCTTGGAACATTCGGGGAATGCATACTATGTCTAAACGTTACAAAGCGTTCTCTTACTTGAACAGGAGCGGTACCCAGATAGCACTTTTGCAGGAGACACATTTGACAGAAAAAGAGTATTGCATTAAAGCGCTAGTGCCCTTCCAGTTAGTGGACAAATTGGTAGCCCGGAGGGTCGAATTGTTGTTGTGAGGGGGAGACTTGAAGGCCGACACAACCATAGTGAATGTATGCGCCCTGAAAGTAGACCCGAGCACCTTCATGGAGATCCTTTCGAGACAGCTCGTGCCATTTCTGACAGCGGCAACCGTTAAAGGGGGGAAGACTTAAATTGTATGTCTTATACCCATTTAGACTGCTCACATCCGCCCCTTCTGGATTCCAGTCCGCACAGCCAGAGCGTTTAGTGACTGGCCGCATTAGTGGGGACTAATGGAGGGGACTACATCCAGCGGGACACAACTACTCCTTTTTCTCTGACCTCCATGAGGTTTATGTCCGCCTGGAACTATTTCTCTGCACCCAGAGTGTACATGGCCTGGTATGCACTGTTGAGTACCTATCCCGCACCATATCGGATCATAATTCGGTCTGTCTTAATTCACTTGAAATGGGCCCACCCTCGCTCCTCATTCCTACGTGGAGGCTTAAACCAGAATCGCTGGAGGATCAGGCCTTCTGCGAGACTATTCGAACCATCATTCAATACTTTGCTGATATTACTGCTACGGTTTCCTGCCCACAGATAGAATGAGACTCCTTTATGGAGGTCCTCCGTGGATACTGTATAGCAGAGTCGAAGGAGGTTAGGCACACATTACTGGAGGAGGTCCAGGCGGCGGAGAGGGCCTTGAGAAAAGTTAAGATCAGACGACCGGGGCATCCTGAGTGGCAAACAGAACTCCTTGAAGCCAAAGAGCAGGTGGCGCTGCAGATTGAACGACTCGGATGCTTTGATCACAAACAATAAATGGATAGAACACATGCGGAGCGGGAAAAATTCTTGCTCTCTTGGCTTGGTTAGCCAACCCAGATAAATGTAGCTCAGTAATAGAATTAGAAGATGAAAGGAGAGCGAGAATATACACACAGGATGGGTTTGATGAAGGATTCAGAGGGCATTATTTAAAGAGCTGGACACCTTAATCACCATATTCATTTGGGGCCGGGGACGTAGACGAGTCGCACTAGCAACGATGCAGTGCGCAACAACAGCAGGGAGATTAGTGGCCCCTAACTTGAGACATATTGCAGCTCAATTGCAATGGTTGATCCAGGGACCAGGGGCATAGACTAAACCCAGACCGGACCCCTTGTACCGACACTACTCGACCTGCTCAGAGTGTTTCTCAGAGTGCGTGAATCACCTCTTGGCAACTTGCAGGAGCTTAGAGTGATGCCTAAATGCTGGGGTAGGGGCCTACAGAAGATCCGCTCTAAAACCACTTATTCCCAACAAATTACCACTAGATCTACTAAAAGTACTGCCTCATGACGGCAAAGATCTCGACCTCTGGATGGAGGCGGGGCGACAAAAGTAGGGGATCTGTTTAGAGATACGGATTGGCTCCCGTTCAAGGCATTCTAAGCAGAGTTCGATCTTCCTACTGCACAGAGCTCGCACTGCAGCAATACGCGCACGTTGAAACATTGGCACTACTGAACCTTCCACATCACAGAGTTGCCAATATATGGCACTATCTGTTGGCACAATTAAGACAGTCTCCTGCTTATACCGGGAATTACGAGTTGACCAGCAACAGTTGGAGAAATTACGGGTTAATGGAGCACTATTTGCTTTTAATTGAACGGATGAGAGTCGACTGATACAATTGTATTGTTTGATATATTAAACCCAATAAAAACGTTTTTTTTTTTTTAAATAAGTCTTGCGTTGTGAAGACTTGCGTGCCAACAGTCTTTACGATGGAAACAAGCACTGGTAAATGCATTAGGTTTCGCCAATGTGATTAATAATAAGCTGTTTTTTGTTGTAAGTTGTAGATTGCGGAGTAGTTGTGCAATAGAAGTTACAGAAAGTCGGTTAAAGTGTTATCACTTGTTTATGTTCAAAAGGCAATAAATAGTGCTGCTACTAGTGGTACAGTGCGAGTAAGTTATAACATTTCGAGAAATGAGGGAAATAGAATTAATTGATGTAATAGCAATATTATGTGTTTAGAGGAGTTCTGACAACTTTTGTGCCCTGTGCCACTGCACCTGCTGCTCCATTCAAATCATGTCCGTAGTGCTTGCAAGATAACTGCATTTGTGACTGCCTGTTTAGTAGTAAAACACCATCCCCTTTACCTTACAACTTCCACTCACAAATACTATACTAACAAATCCATTACATAAAACAAATACATCAGCACCTCCTTTCACGACTCCTCAAAAATAAAACATAACACATACACCAGCACAACAAAATCTCTAAAGCGCAACACCTCCTAATACTTTCCATCACAAACTACAAACATACACCCACATTTCACACTATACAAAGCAACAAACTCCCATTCCAAGCTCTCTTTCTTCCACCCCACCTAACACATATACAGCAACTCTCTTAACCGCCTCTCATCCATTGGACAATTTAGAACCTTACTACATGACCCACATGTTGCCCACCACCCCAAACTCGTACACCTTCCACACTTAACAGACATGAATAAAATCAGCAACATTGCACACCTAACAACTTTGCTTCTCCATGTCTACTACACAAGGTTACACTACAAAAACAGCACACCAACTCACTCAACCACCATCCCCACCATCTACACACGCAGACACATCAAAATGCCTTCTTAGCCTGCTGGACAAGGAACATGATACAGAACAGCTACACAATTGCTATCCTCATACAGCTAATGCCAACACTAAGGACACACCTGCTGCAAGCCCACAAAAGACTGCTCACTCTTCTACAAAACAAAATCACACTATCACCAAAGTAGATTCTCTAAACTGTCTAATAATAAATGCTCGATCGGTCTGCAACCTTCTCACTTAAGCAAAACCCGACATACTCTTCATAACTGAATCATGGTTGGGAGAGGATACGGCTAGAGTCCTGCATGAAGCCATACCTCTAGGCTATCAAACGATTACCCAAAATCATATAGGCATATAAAGGAGGTGGCCTAGCTGTTGTGTTCAGACAAACATTACATCTCACTAAAGCGGACAACGTCTCCATAAAAGATTGTGATGCCCTTTTCACAAGATGCAATCCTACACTGTCTTCCTCCTGTAACTTCCTGCTCCTTTACAGACCTCCACCTAGCAATGAAACATTCCCAGACACACTTCTAGACAGTTTCAAACCTGATAACACTACACTCCAACCAATACGTTCTGGGTGACAAACCCAATATGCCCCTTCCGAAAACCATCATCGCTGGTCTAGACACACTGAACCTGCATCAGATCGTCCACAAACATCGCTGGACACATCCTAGATGTCATTTTTGCTAATACAGAACTAGTTACCTTTCAAACAATGACTCCGATCACATGGTCAGACCACCATTTGCTAGCTTTCCAACATAAAACACTAAGCGACGCACCTAAAATCACCTTACGTGCATCCACCCATCGACTGTGGAACAAACAATTTAGAATGCTTAGAAACACAACTAACATCCAGTACAGATCTAGACACAAATTCGGTTCAAAAACAATGCGGTGGCTACTGGAAGCTTTTGATATCCTGATACCACTAAAAACCACACAACAGGACAAAAGAAAACAAGCACCTTGGAGAAATACAGAAAGAAAAGAGAGAAAACAGCAAATTAGAAAGTGCAACGTGCCTGGCTCAAAACAAACACCAATCAAGACAAACTTCACCTACAGAAACCTAACAGATTATAAAAGTCAGCTATCAAAAAAGCTAAGAAAAGATACTATTCAGACAGAATTCAAAATGCTAAATGTGCAATTCACACGATGAATTTATGGACCTGGTCAAAGCAAGCAGGCCTGTGCGGCAGCCCTTCTGACCCATGTCCAATTCTTCTAACAACATCTGCTGCCACTCTAGTAAGAAGAATCATCAACAATTCCTTAACTACCAAAATATTTACAGAAGAAGAATTCAAAAAGTCATGCAAACGCCGTTGTATCTTGACTGTTATTCTTGCACTGCCAATGAAATCTTGCTGTAATGACATAACATGGAATGTTGGGAGTCAAATACACACAGTTGGCTGGGCTTCTCATACCTTGCCCGATTCCACAAGCTTTACAAGCAGTCTTTGAAAACTGGCAGCTTAAATTTCTCAACACTGGCTGCATCGTTTTGACACCAACCAACATCATTTGGCCTGCGTGGGGCGTCAGTGCTAACATCTGTGGAGTTTTATGGAGACTGTGTGAGGTGGTGGAGTGCGCTACTTCATGAAATCTGGCTCTTAACTGTCACTGCGTGTGTGTCTCATTTGCTGCGGGCACTTGTCGGGCCTGTGTTTTGGAGGATTTGGAGGTGCTGTGACAGAGTGGTACCGGAGCGTGTTTGGTGCAAAACAGATGATTTTTGGGGGGGGGGGGGGGCCATGATGATAGGTGATTTTGGGTCTACTTTGCAACTGCCACTTTCAAATTTAAACTACAGCTCGCGCACCTTACCTGATCTGTGGTGTCCCGCAGAGCTGTGGAGTTTTCTGTGACGGTCTCCGAAGTCTTCACTGTCAATAGGCGTTTTGGACATTGAGTGTGCTGTCAGCCACCCGGCACGGCGTGAGGAAGCGTAGCGCCATCTTGGGGTTGGCTTCACTTATTTCAAATGTTTAAACGCCAACCACGGAATATGCCAACCACGTCTATTTCACACACGTTGTTTGTTCATCGTTGGCTTGTCGTTAGCTTGAGAGACCAGCCGCAAATCACAAGCACATCGTGGTATTCGTTGTGGCAGCACACTTTTGACTTGTGACGTCGTGGGATTTGTTCTTTTGCATCGGCTCCATGAAACCACAGGTACTTTGTTCTATTCACTTTGTGTGCACTTTTCACCACAAATTATGAACACTATTGAGGGACCAAAGACAAAAACATCATCGGAGATACCCATGGTGCTGGTGTCACTTAGCTTGGAGAACTTGTTTTTTTTTTTTTTCTCTCCTCATCTGCACACTGTTTTCGATAATTGTGGTCTGTCCTTTTGATAGTGTCATCGATCACTAGTCCTACCTGCAACTCACATGTGACACCTGTATATTTACTGTTGCAGTTTCACTTTTGTGTGCTGACAATACTGACCCAAACCTTATATGGGTTTTGTCTTACGTATTACTACTGTGTTTTTTCCAGTACTTTTTCAAAATGTGTCGGGTTTGCATTTGTACTGTGTTCTCCCCATCCTTTACAAGAAGTTTGGCCCTACACAGATTGTTCTTTTGGTTTCAATTGTTCTTGGACTCTAGGTATTCACTCTGTTGGTACACACCGTCAGAGTACACACTGTCAAGAGTCCATTGTATTTCAGGCTTTCTTTTAGTGTCCCCACACTGGTTGCTTTCTGAAGCTCGGGTGAGTAGTCGCTCACCGGTGTTTGTACTGCTTAGTACATCTCTTAATTTCCTTCGTGGGATCATGTGTGTGTTCTATTTTCTCTTTCAGATTGGTTCATGGGCCCTAGGTATACACCATGTAGGTACACGCCGTGAAGAGTCCATTGTTTCCTTACTGTCTCATGCATGCTTTAAGTTTCCCCTTACACGGGAATTGCAGTGGATTTTACTCCCATCTGCTCATGGTACATTTGTACGCTTCTCACATGTGCACAACTATAGTAGGTCTTCCTCCTGGGAGCTATGCGAGGGTTTCAGTCCTTTTCGCATTATTATATTGGTTCCTACCCATATCCGTTTGTTGACATCGCTCAATCTCTTAGTTTTCACGATGTCAATATTACAAGGACTATGGTTTCTATTGGGTCTTAGTCCCATCTGTTACTGATTTAATCCCTTATCTTTGAAGGGTTTGCTTTTGGGTTATAGTCCTCCCGAACCTCACATATAGGTATGTATTTATTTTATTGAACTTTCTATTATTATTATTATACACCGTTGTCTTTATATTATATTTTGTTATTATGTATTGATGATGGTGTTTTACTTGGGTGAGGATTATCCTTTTACTTTTCCTCATCTTCCTTTTTTTCTTTCTTCATTTCTGTTCCTTTTGTGATGTTTTCTCCTGGTGCCTTGTGTGGATTCTGAGCTTTCCTCTGCTTTTCTGCCGTGTTTTCTTTCTCTGTTTTCCACATCCTGTAGTCCGGAGTTTTGTTGGTTCTTTCCTCTTCGCCTTTTTACATTCCTGTTCTGGCCAGTGGGTATGTTTTGGGGCGGCAGTTCGTGGTTCCTTCTCTTTTTCTCTGACGATTTATTTATTTCCTTTGCTTTTGTGTATAAGAGGGAGGATGGTTCTTATGTCTTGGTTTTCCTCTCTGCTTGGCTTCTCTCCTTTTCTGTTCTTTTCTTTCAATGGTTTCATGTTTCGGATTTCCTCCGTTTCTGCTCATCCTCGTTCTTCTTTCTTGTTCTCTCAGTGTTCTTTTTTATATATAGAAGAAAGGGGGATACGTTGTATCTGGACTCTGTTATTCTTGCACTGCCAATGGAATCTTGCTGTAATGACATAACATGGAATGTTGGGAGTCAAATACACACAGTTGGCTGGGCTGAGCAGCATGCTGGCTGCTCCCGGTGGGGTCCTTATTGTGATCTTGTAATTATCTTGAATAAACCTCTCTGTACCACACCTACCTGCGTGGACTTGATCACTACAAACGCCCATTACTGAAGATAACAAACTTGGACACGCTGAACTACAGGCGGATTACAAATGGACCTTTCCTGGGCAAACTGATAGAAAGAGCAGTATTCGTCCAGATGTGACAATTCTTTGAAGATAATGCCATACTTTGACTTCCAACCAGGATTCCGTCCAGGAAAAAGCACAGAATCTGCCCTGCTTGCCATCTGTGATGACCTGAAGAACACAGTTGACCGCAACGGTGTTGCTGTGCTACTTCTCTTGGACCACTCGGCTGCATTTGACACGGTTGACCATGACACCCTTATACAAAGACTCTACGAAGCCTGCATAAAGGGGACTGCTCTAGACTTGATCACATCCTACCTTCATGACAGAACTAATATCTTCCATACTACCCCCCCCCCCCTTTCTCGTCAAAACCATACTTGACAAAAGTAGGGGTCTCCCTCTAGGCTCTATCATCTCGCCCATACTTTTCAACATCTACAGGAAGTCATTACTGACATTGATCAATCAATTTCACAGCACTTGCTATAACTATGCAGATGACACACAAATGCTCCTTCAACTGGAATACCCCAAAGACATTGGAAACACGCCAATTTTCAGTTGTCTCAGTGCCATGGATCAATGGATGACGTGGAGCCATCTCAAATTGAATGCTTCCAAAACAGAAATACTCACGTGTGGCGATTGGAAACATTATGACCCACTCACTGCGTGGCCTGATCTGGGAACACCACCTAAAGTATCGAAGGAAGTAAGAAACCTGGGAATGACCATGGATGCCAAGCTATCAATGAATGACCAAGTGAATAAACCAGCAAGATCAAGCTTGTTACTATAAAAACTCTGCAACAAATCTTCCCGCATTTGGGATTTCTACACAAGGTCCTGGCTACCATCTCCCTTGTTCTGTCCAAACTAGATTACGCCAATAGCCTCTACCACGGATCACCATTCACGATGGAAGTTATTTCAGTATTAGCCGTACTGAGGTTTAAAAGGTTTCAGTATGTTCAAGGCATGTATGCATTTAACCAGCAAGTAAGCCAACAATAGTATTACATCATGCTTCGTCCCTTCTTCAAGCGCTCAGAAGGCACATGACAGAGGCTCGCTTAATCTGCATTACAATAAGTGTCCAAGTCTGTTTACTGCATTGCTGAGCATTGAGAGTGTCAACCTGCATTGCATTTCCCCCAGTTTTTTTCTCTCTCTACCCTATTCTTGCTGAACGGATTTCGTTGGCTTTAGGACTTTGTGCAATGTACTCCTGCTAACCAGTGGTACTGTGCTTGTGCTCTCCCTTCCAAACATGGTAAAATTGGTATAAACCTGTGTGGCACATCTAATTCACTTGAAAGCCCCTAGTAAATTGTAGATTATGTACCCAGGGCCTGTAAATTAAATGCTACAAGTGGACTGCAGACCTCATTGTACCACTCCCTAAAGTGGCACTGTAAAACATGTCTCAGGCCTGCCACTGCCACATGTAGTGCAGTTTTAAGACACATTTGGTTTAGGCAAACAAATGTCAACTTTCTGAAAGTGGCATTTTCAAAATAGTATTTTAAAAATCAGACTTTTTCCATTAAAGAGGATTTTAAATTACACTTCAATTGTGATGACAAAGTATTTCTCTAGCTCTTCACAAACGTAAGTCAACTACTAAATGTAATAAGGTAACCCAGTCCTAGTCTATCGAAGGCCAGCCTCACCACAGTAAAAAACAAATTTAGAGAGTGTTTCACTGCCAGGACATATGTAAAACGTTAAATATGCATGTCCTACTTTTTGAATACCGTTCATCCTGCCATATGAGCCTTTAAAAACTACCTTTGGGGCAAATTGTAAGTATGAAAAAGGTAGGTTCAGGCTTGGCAAAATGGTTATTTTGCCAGATCGAAAAGGCAGTTATAAAATTGCACTACATGTGGTAGTGGCAGGCCTGAGACATGTTTTACAGTGCCACTTTAGGGAGTGGTACAATGAGGTCTGCAGTCCACTTGTAGCATTTAATTTACAGGCCCTGGGTACATAATCTACAATTTACTAGGGGCTTTCAAGTAAATTAGATGTGCCACACAGGTTTATACCAATTTTATCATGTTTGGAAGGGAGAGCACAAGCACAGTACCACTGGTTAGCAGGAGCACATTGCACAAAGTCCTAAAGCCAACGAAATCCGTTCAGCAAGAATAGGGTAGAGAAAGAAAAAAAACTGGGGGAAATACAATGCAGGTTGACACTCTCAAAGCTCAGCAATGCAGTAAACAGACTTGGACACTTATTGTAATGCAGATTAAGCGAGCCTCTGTCATGTGCCTTCTGAGCGCTTGAAGAAGGGACGAAGCAGAAGCATGGAGGTAATACTATTGTTGGCTTACTTGCTGGTTAAATGCATACATGCCTTGAACATACTGAAACCTTTTAAACCTCAGTACGGCTAATACTGAAATAACTTCCATAATGAATGTATTCCAGAAAAACGGTCTACCTGTTATGAAGGGACTTCCTGGGTCATCGACATGAAGATGGGGTATAACTTCCTGTTATCTCACAAAACTTATTGCGGCTTGCTGGCGAGGGAGCTACAAAACCTACTGTTACATAGCCCAGTGTAAGAAATTGGATTATTTTTGGGGATTGGTGACACCTCAAGGACAAAAATCACAACCCCTGTCAGGGTGAACCCTCACAGTCACTAAATTAACCAGAGCTCACCTCCCTGGTAGCTAAGGCACGGAGCAGACAGCATTAACTTAGGGCAATGTGTACAGTATTTATGCAGTACCAAAACAGTAATAAAGTCAAAATGCAAAAAAAGATTCTGAACAGAATTAGAAAAAGAGAATACAATTGAATAAACAAAATGATAAAAACCAGAAAAGAGTTTTTAAAGTTTCACGTAGAAATAGCTAACAAAGCACTGATAATACTCAATGGTCATGGTAGACCGGGACCTAGGTGGAATTTGAGGTTGACCACGCTAGAGTGTGGTCTGATACACTAAGCAGGTTTGCCCTGGTCCAAGATTTTACCTTCTGGCTTACTCCTTAAAGCCCCAATGCACCACAGAAGTACACTTCCAAAGCCCTCCAGGATTCCACAGGAAGTACTTAAGAGACTCCCAGTGTGTCAAGAAAAGGTGAACAGCAGGGTCCCGTATTGTACTATGGCAATTCTAGTTTGTTTTTGTTTATTTTGACAGGTTGATTTGTAGTGTTTACACTGCTACAGAGAGACTACAAAGGTATGCCTGAAGAAATGTCTGCGCTGCCATTGTATTGGAAGGCCCAGTAGGTGCTGCGGCTTACTAGTGGCATTTGACTTGCAGGTCATGGGCACATTTTGTACCATATACTAGGGAATTATAGGTAAGTTAAATAAAACAATTAGGACCATGCCAATTCAACCATGCTAAAAAGGGGGGAGCACAGGCACTTTTTACTGGTTAGAGCTCTAAGCCAGTTAAAATGGATAGGGCAAAAATCTGGGGGTACATCACGCAAACGAAGGTTATTTGCTATACCCAGTATTTGTGAATCTATGCAGATGCACCCATTGCACAGCCAAAACAGCACATAGTTGAAGCGTTAATCACACTAGTTTGCAATTTTACTCCTCATTGTATCTTATCTTTTGTGATTTCTCTGAAAGCCAAAAAAATTTCAAAAAAACCACATGACCAAATTATGTTTTTGTACGCTCCCGTCTACTATATTTATACCTGGAATGTTCATCGTAGATTTGGTTTCACAGTTGAAATATTTTTCTATCGCATACTTCACCATTTGACTAAACCGGATGAAAATGTACTTCTAGGTCTTCTACAAATCTACCAAGTACAGCCTAGTTGCACAACCTCTGTTGTTCAAGAGCAGACACCCCAATTCAGTGGTCAGAAATTACCCTGCTCCCACTTCTTCACACTTAATTTAACAGAATAAGGTAGGTGACCTGCAACTCTCATTTTTAAGCCCTAGATCATGTTTTTGTTTAATTTACCACAACGGTCTAAGAATCTCCCAAAGTAAAAACGACAACCGCCAAGGGCGACATGCATGCACTGTCCTGGACTTTAACTGGATAATGTATTTTCAATATCTGTAAATGCAGTAGAAGGAAAAGCAGACTAGCGAGCACCCAAAGATAGCGGCTGATGAACAAACCACACCTCTTCAAACGCTACTTACCCAGTTGACTGCGTCATTCTCCTTCAACTTCTCGTTGAAGTATTCTGTCACCTTCGCCTGCCAGTCCAGATTTGGTCCATTCTGAGCTATAAAGATAAAGGAATGAGAAGTATACCAACATGAATTTAAGTGCTTCATTTACTCACTGCAAACTGTAACCATTTTTAAACCTCTGCACATGATGATAAAAGTCAAGAAAGAGGTAGCACCAGAGAAAGGAGGGCTAGACCAACCTCTTTCAGTCAGGATAACATGGAAAATGCAGGTGAGGAGCTTTCCAAACAAGCAGCCGATTACTCGGACTGGTTGAAAGACATTTGACCAACATTGTATTGCTCAAAATGCTACTGAAACCACCTATCAAGTTGTCTTTGTTCAAGGTCCATTCTTTAAAATCCAGGAATAAGATCTCATTTACATGAGTTGGCAAAGAAAACCCCTATTGTAGTCAGTAGCTAATCAGAGAAGAGAGAAGAAAACGCTAAATGAGACTAACCTCATGGCTCTGCAGATGAGGGGTTACCATTAGGGAGATGGGGGAGAAAGGAATAGGAAATGGGGATTACAAAGGGGAGGGCTGGGTTTGTTTTGCCAGGGGCCGATTCCTGGTGCAAATGAAGGCAGTTGGGAAATTAAAAGAGCTGCTCGAACAGACACCAAATGCAATTTGATGTGCTATGCCCTGCCTTAACCCCTCATTAGGGCAGCCTAAGACAAACAGACCAACACTTTATTCCGCCACCGCAACATATTTCACAACTGATTTGAATTCCTTTTTCTTCACTATTTCAATACATCAAGACAGCCAATTTTGATTTACATTCATATTTAACGGCAAACAACTAACTTGGACAGGATTTCCTCGAGAGTACACTTAGCCACACTATATTTTTGCGTTTGCGAGCATTGGCTGAAGCTGCATACTTGGCTGAAGTGTCTGAAAATATGGTGTTTGAGGTGGGGCTCTCATCTCGGACTGTTCCACATTCTGTGCACACACTTACTTTCCACATGTATCCATATTCAGGCAGCCAAGTATGAAATCCTGTTGTCTGCCTCAAATTTATGTTGTGTGATGCCCAGTATTGAACATCGTGCCATTATACCCCAAGGACCCGCCTCATCTTTGGTTGACTACCAATGCTAATCTCCCTAAACCACGCATTTACTTCAACTATACCCCACCCCCCCCTGACAAATTGAGAACTGGTTGTTGATGTAGATGGGTCCTGCATCAGAAAAGATGAATGAAAGTTGGTTGCAGATTTGTTGTTTGCGCTCTAGCTAAGGTCGTGGAAAGTAAATGAATCAACTCAGATTAATCATTTTAAGTTCCCATAAAAGTGGATATTATTGTATACGGTTTCATGAGCACCAAGAGTCTTTCAAGCATCACATCACTCAAATTAAAAGGAGTCCATCACATTCCTTAAATCATCTTGTGCCTATTTGGGCAACATAAATAGGTTCCTCTAGCTTCCTGCCCCATTCCACACCCTGCAATCAAGCTATTGGTGAAGGAGCGGCTTACCCGCGTACCCATACCCACGAAAAGTTATTTACGCCTAGACCCACCCATCTACCCTAATATCCTCAGCAAACAGACCTGGGGGACGGGGTGTTGTGCAGCAGAAAGAAGGTCAATTAGGTCTCATCCACACCTCGCTAAAAAGGTCTTAGTCGCACATTTCCCCCAAAAATTACAATCATAGGGAAGGACCATACCATATGCAGCTAGGTGCACACATCTTTAAAATATCTGGTAAAAGTAGGAACATTAATTAATCTTGCTTTCTAGAAGCAAAAAGGGGTTAAGATATGCCATATGTAGAATTTTAAGCGGTATAAAATTATATATGGCAGATATCACTTTCCCTGGGAGTAAGGAGCACACCTCACCAATCAAACTTCATCTAGCAGCCTTCCACCCACTTAATGTGTAATGATGAAAAACTGCTGAACTGTTAATGATTAGAGATCAACAAATATTAGAGATGCATCCTTTTTCAATTCTTTCAAAGAGTAGATGAGCAGCCAGGGGATTGTACTTGGGCAGCAAAGTACCTTTAGAGTAGCCAATGTCCCGGGTATGGCATAATTGCAGGTATTTAGGAACTCTGTCCTATGCAATTCAAATTTGGGTTGTAAAGGAGCAAAACGGAGTCAAGCGGTTACTCTCCCAAGTCACCCATCAAGGAGATGCGAACGACATCCCAAAGGCAGAATCTCTTTAACTGGTTTGTTTGCTTTAGATGTGTCCCATGCCAAAGGGGGTTTGAGGCATCGAGATCAATTTGCACTCACATTTCATCCATATACGAGCTCTCTGCCAATATTTAAGTACTACTATTACTACAAATACCCATTTTGAAAGGTGTGCTTAATGATGTGAGCTCTCTGCCAATATTTAAGTACTACTGTGGTGTGGGGCAGGCAGCTGTAATGATATCCTACGGCTGTAGAGAAATCCAGCAAACCAGAGCATTCTGTCCGAAAAGCTAGCTCTCCCCAAACATCCAATAAATAATAAAGGTTGGTTGAGCTGCCCAGTAGTAGTGATATTTGTCCGCAAAACCAGGTTACCATCATTTATTGACCCATCACATTTATCAAAGGCAATCCAGGAGGGTTGATTTGTCCTTAAGAAATTAAGTGCATTAGACCTTTTATTGATTCAGGTATTGCATAGGTATTTCGAAAGGACAATTCTGAAACACATCAAGCATGGGAAGTATAATCATTTTCTGTGACACCACCCAACAAAGGGTATAAAGAGGTGGCCATTCCCAGTTTCCGGTATATCACTGCATCACCTCTCCCAGCTCAGCCAGGTTTAGCTCTCTGCAACTTGTTGGGTTTAGAGTTAATTGAATGCCAAGATATTTAAATTCTGAGACAGAAGATATAGGTATGTTCCACAGAGTAACATGAGAATCCCATGTAATGGGATCAAAGGTGATTTGTCCCAATTCATATGGAGCCCGGATGTCCCACAGAAGGATTCCAGCATATTCATCAGTCTTTGTCCCATCCATCGGGGATACTACATGAAAAGAAGAAAAAATTATCCGAATAAAGGAAGATGAAATCTTCCTTCCCTTCATCCCACTGGAACCCTTATACCAAATCATCTCCTCAGATTCAGGTTGCAGGCGGTTCTAACACAAATAGACAGAGATGGTCTCTCTCCCCATTCCTGTTTCAGAGTTGCTCTTCCAAAAGGAAATGGGTCCGATATGGCCCCATTAATCTGAACTCTAGCCACTGGACAATCAAAACTAATTATATATGCCAAGAAACACGGTCCAAAATTCAGCCAGGTCAGGACATGATGCATGGAAGACCAATCTACTAAACAGAAAGCGTTTTCGAAGTTTATAAGCATTAGTGCACATGGGCCAGAGAACTTGTGCATTTGCGCCAAGTCAGCCAGGACTCTCCAGATACAATGCCTAGTACCCATACATAGCATGCATCTGTTTTGGTCTCAGAGAAATTGGGTTATTAGTTGGGGAGGGGGTGGAGGCGAGTATCCACATCAAGTAATAATCACAGTCCTTGTGTTGGACCACTAAAGTCACTAAATAAACCAGATCTCAACCTCGTCAGCTATGGCACAGAGTAGACAGGCTTAAAATAGAGGCAATGTGTAAAGTATTTATGTAGTACTAAAACAGCAAGAGAGTTGAAATGCAAAACAGTAAAAATCCCAAAACATATTAGGAAAATAGAGTAAACTTTAATAACAAAAATTACATAAATCCAATAAGAGAAACGGCATATATGAATTAAGGTTTTAGGTAGAAATAGCACCAAGAAGCACAAAGTGCCAATTATAGTCAAAGGTAGCAGCAAAACAAGACCTAAGAGCAATTTGACATGGACAGTGAAGGATCACAGGTAAGATACACTAACTAGGCTCTTCCCAGTCAAAGATTTCACCTTCTGATTTTAGTCCAGTAAGCCCCAATCCATTACAGGAGTACAATTC
Source organism: Calotriton arnoldi (assembly GCA_963921515.1). Taxonomy (NCBI): domain Eukaryota; kingdom Metazoa; phylum Chordata; class Amphibia; order Caudata; family Salamandridae; genus Calotriton; species Calotriton arnoldi. The sequence continues at coordinate 607,953 of CAWUFW010002134.1, read as the reverse complement.
TAACGCCCCCAGGACCTTGGGGCGGTACTTAGAGAATCACAGGGCGGCTGTCATAGGCTAACAGGGGAGTCCAGTCCAGGCGCAGGGAAATACAGCTTGTTGGGTCTCCGACTTTGGAATCCACTTCTTTGCCCTGGGTACAAGAAGGGGAGCAGGCACAGTCTTCACGTCTTTTCTAGGGTCAGACAGCAGGTACAGTACTCTTCTGTTCTTCCACAGGTCTAGAAAGTATTCTTAAGTGAGTGCCTGGAGATGCCACTTCAAAAAGGAGGACAACTGTGACTGGAGTCTGCCTGGCTGCAGGGGGGGGGGGGGGCGACAAAAGAGCCCTGCTCAAGTGTCAGCTGGCATTTGCCTTTCACAGGGGAACACTCTTTGAAGTGTGCCTTAAGTAACATAAGAAAAGCCGCAGCAGATCTGTCAAGCAAGATGGGACATTCAAGCAGGATTTGGCACTGTAATGTCAACAAGCATTTACAATGCAATAGGTCTCGCACTGACATTATTTTGAGCTATTGACATTGTAAATGACACTTTTTTCTTTTTTTTTTCTTTTGTAAAGCATAAATAAAAAGCATTGTAATTTAATATGGCAATTGCTAAAAAAGTTTAAATGTGAAACCTATTGCATTTACACTAGTGTACTCGGGGTGGATAAAAGAATGTGTATTTGTATAGCTCACATTCACCTGGAAGGGTATCTTGGCGCTGAACAACAGAGGTTTGTTACCCAACTCAATGGTATTCATTTTACGACCACAGAAGGATGAAAGGCTGAGTGGACCCACTGGGATTTAAACCCGTCACCATGAGGTCAAACACAGGCCCCTACAGTGGACACATTAGTTCATTAAGCCACCAGACATGGCTTGACCCGGATGAAATCATAGCTCTAAAATCAAAGAGAACTGCATCGATCTGTCCAAGCATGCCATGTGGAGTCAAGCAAGTAATAAGACCATGAGCTCTCTGCAGCCACTATCCGGAGATAAACAGATAGGCCCAAAAATAGACAAGCAACTCACTGACAGACATCACCTTCGCTGGCAGAGGGAAGGAGAAGCCCCAAATGGCAGTCTAATTAGCTAAACAGATTGCAGCTAAAGGGATGGCTGCAGAGACACAGTCTGGTTGCCTGGAAAACAAAACAAGAACTGGAAAAGCCAGCAGGCCTTGCATTAATGTGCATATACATGCATAGAAAGGCATTCACAATGCGGTTCGCATGTGTTGCATGCATAAATGAAATTTAACACACTAAAAGTAGGTCAATTAACTTTCCAACTAAAGCACTGTCTGGAAGGGAGACTGGTATACCAAAAGCCCAACATGAGGGAAGAGAAAAATACTTTTCTAGGTGGAGGAGAAGTCCATTATGTATTCTTTGAAGAACTGGTAGCATGAAGTAGTAATTTTTAAAAGAATTAGTAATAAGAGGTAAAGCAGACTGTTGCACCAACAAGCCAGACCTAAACAATCACGCAGAAGGCTACATGTGGGACGATGCAGTGAAAAGGAATGGATCGGTGGTGGTTTAGTCTCCTTCTACCCAGAATCATGGCACCAAGCTAGATCTGGGGAATAGACTAATCTGCCTATGTACTGAATGAGGCGTCATTATCAGCACAAGAAACCAATGCTTCCTCAGCAAGTTAGCATCCCCGGACAGGCTCTTCCAGTCTGATGGATCTGTTACTACACATTCCTGCAGACCGATGTACTACTAGCTCGTAATTAAGTGATACGTGGAGAGGTAAGAACCTGAAGACTGATGCACTGTTCAGTAAAATTCACACTTTTCTCGTGAGCCCACTTCTCACCTTGAGCCTCCTCATATTAAGCCAAGACGATCGAGGCTGATGTCCAATTATGGCCTTTTATCTCGCCTGCAAAGCTAAGTAGGTTAATACTAAAGTTTGCCTTTCAGGGAAGGTCAACCATCTCCCCTTTAAAAGACTCGAACATGCTTCCTTTCAGGCCCCAATGGCTGCACATAATATTACCGACAACACATTTTTGACCCCAACCGAGTCCTGCTGCTTTGAAATGCTTAACAAGGCAGCCGGGCCCCGTGCCAGTCCCTAAAGCACACAGAGTTTCACAGATAGCACGCTGTTGCGCTGCCTTGCTGGCTGGGTTAGCAGTCTCCAATTCAGCACAACATCTGATGCTCTGACTGTTGAAATGCTCATGCCACGACTGATCAGAGATTTTTACTCTGAAAACGGAAGAGCTATGGATGCTTTTCTCTTCTCGTTTGGTCCGGGAAAGCAGCAACGAAGCAAGTAAAGGATGTGTTCGAAAACCGGCAAAGCGCGCACAAAATCAGCCTATGGCGGAAGGGGGGAAAGGCACATCAACGCTTCTGCAATGGGCACTTATTCTTAGGCGTGTGGTGCACGTTTGAAATGTGACAGCAAACGGTCTAAGAATAAAGTATTGCATTTTAATTTGCGTCTTTCACTTTGCTGCAGCTGAACTGGCACATGATGACGCAAGGGAGGACGTGGTTCGAATTAAAGAAAGAAAATGTGCTCTGAACGCAGTAACGGGAAACAGTGAGCATCCCATGCACCTAACAAGAAAAGAGCGTGCGCCTCGGAGCCCAGGGCCGCAGACGCTACGCTGAAGGCCCGGGGGGCTGCGCCGCACATGGAGCTTGCTGTGGTCATGGAGACGCCCTGTTACCTTTCTGTGGGCTCCTCCGACCGGAACAGCGCCCGACTCGAGCACTCCAGAGCCGGCCGGTGTGTGCCAAGACGCCCGACACACCGGGAGGGCGCGGCCCTGCCGCGCCTGGACAGGAGATGTGCACGCGTATGGTGCGAGCAGGCGTTGTGATAACGCCGCGAGCCGTACGCGTGCACATCTCCTGTCTGTTAAGCTTCGGCACAGACAGTTGATGTGCACGCGTACGGCTTGCGGCGCTATGACAACTCCTGCTCGCACCATGCGCGTGCACATCTCCTGTCCCGCATCGGAGCAAAAGTCGGCAACAATAGATCTCGCATAGCGAGCAGCGCTTTGCGCTGCATCGCTAGGCGAGACCTAAAAAGGATACTCACAGCCCTACCCTGCATATTCTACTGGGTTCAAAGGAGTTATGTCTGCCCATTTAGGTCAGCATATTGTTTGCTTCTGGAAGGCATTTCATACCAATTCAAAACATTCAAATACTCATTATTGGCTGGCAGAAGAGGATGAACAAACCCAAAGGGGCCTCCAGAGGCTTCAGGCAGGCAAAAGGTAACTATTAAACAGAGTCCTTCAATTACATTTCTAGCTGCTTTCAAATAAAAATTGATACCAAAGGGGATGATGGACGGAGCGCTTGAGCTAATCAAACACTCACCCCCAGTCAACTGATCTGGGTTTAATCCATCATCATACTTTAGCTCACTCCACCACCCCAGGAAACAAGCATCCTGGGACCGGTTTCTGGCTATTCAGCTGTCATCAGCCAGGCTAGCTTGAATCCAGTGGCATAGTGAGCATCATCCCCTTTGGTATCTCTTTGTTCGCGGATTAAACCCAGATCAGTTGACTGGGGGTGAGTGTTTGATTAGCTCAAACACTCCGTCCATCATCCCCTTTGGTATCGCTTCAAATAAAAATTTGCATTATTACCTTTAATAATGTAACCTACTTTCTTCCTATGGAACAGCCAGCCTTGCTACAGTGAATATAGATTTTAGGACTTTTTTGCTGTAAAGACATGTGGGCACTAAAGGTTTACATGCCCTACGTTTATATACCATGCTCCCTATGGGCAGTAAGGCCAACATAGCAGTGCCTTATAAATATCTGGAAGGGAGGTTTAGGCCTGTCAAAAGGAGTTATTTTGACAGGTCGAATTTGCAGTTTAAACTTGCACAGCCAGGCTACAGGTGGCCAATCCGCAGTCATGTTTACACTGCCTCTGTAGAGAATGGCACAATGGGTGCTGCAGTCCACTTAGGACAATTAACTTTTGTACCTTATACTATGGACTTGTACGCAAGATAACTAAGCCAATCAAGGGAATGCCAATTTCATCATGTTGAAAGGGGGAGCACAGGCACTTTACCACTGGTTAGCCGTGGTAACGTGTACAGAGATCTAAAGCCAGCAAAAAAGTTAAGGCAAAAATCTGGGTGGTACCAGGAAAAAGATGGTCATTACCAACTGTCTTGTTCCATCTATCTATCTATTGATAACTCCTTGTAATCTATTCACTAGGGATTTGGCAATGATCTTCGGTTCACTGGTGATTAAGTTTATGGGCCGATCAGGTTGGAATTGACCTGGTAGCTTTACCACTTTGTGGATTACAGTTAGTATGGCTAATTGGAAAACAAAGGTCAAGGATGCCCAAATCCTTTAGCCTCTTTAAACGTCTTCAATAGGTGGGGCGTAGTCAATGATGCATATCACTGGGAAAACCAGGACCCCGGTTTCATTAGAAATATTTCTCCCCAAGACCTAGCGGCTTTCAAGGTGGAATCTGTATCCACATAATTTAACAATTGAATGATGAAGAATTGTGGAAGTGCGCCAGTGAGAGGCCATTCCATCAGTACCCTGTGGGCTCTCTCAATGGCAAAACAGAGAGAGGGGTCTTCTGCAGGAATCCGGGACTTCTGAACATTTTGCAAAAATGAAGCTGGAGTGTGTTCTTTCATTCCCTTCAGGATACCAACGATGCAGAGAGGATTGTGACAGATGGGATTTTCTGCATCATCAGCTCTAAGCTCAAGCACATGAATTGCAGACAAGCCAGTGCACTGTTTTAAATGGCAGTAAGCTGGACTTCCACTTCAGCGATGAAGTTTTCTGTTTTGGTGGCACGCTGAGCCATCTTGCATAAGTCCCGATACAAGAGACACATCAGAAGCTCCCTGTCCAATTTTGGCCTCTAGTCATACATTCAAATTCTATATGGCCCTTAGAACAGGGTCTATGAATAACTGTGTTGGCAGTTGGGGATATGAGTGCCGCAAGAAGATTAGGTGGTGTGTCCCAGAATCTTTACAGTGAGCTGCAAAAAAGATCCATTTTAATTTGGACAGGAGATCTAGTATGCAGGTGCTTTACTATCTTGTTCTCTTAAGCAGGTCGTCGTCCGGGATATTTGAGATATCCATGTGCATCAACCAGCCATCAAGGGACTCAAGGAGGTCTATGTCGAGTTTATGGTGCCATCCCACATCACTACAAATGAACTGTGCATGCTGGGGTTGGGTTGGTTTAACACAAGGCATCTGTCTTTAGTAGGTCTCAGAACCGCTCGGCAGTCAGATCTACAGATTGCTACAGCCTCACCGTTTAATGCCAGAGATCTTGCCGTTCTCACTTTATCTCAGAGGTCAGCACTAGACAACCTCCTAGACATTAGTTGTCTTTCTGTTTCTCCCAGTGGGCCATGTCTTTCACCAATGCCATTACAGTCCACACCTGCATCACCACCACAGTGGTGCCACCCGATATGTATGGCCTACAAGGACAGATGCAGCACACTTGCTACATCGTATTTACTGCTAGAAGGGCCCAGGTTGCAAGCGTTAACCTTGAGCATCTATTCAGTACTCTCGCCCACAGGATGGGTGTTCCCAAGGAATGGAGCAGGGTGGCTCAATCAAGTCCCCATATGCAGCGCAGGCCTCAGTGATCCAGGCCGCTCCTGGTCTCTACCTGCATCCTCAGCCCTACTGTCTCAGGCCGCTTGCTGCCTCCACTCATGGCAGGCCAGAAAGCAGATCCCAAAGCCATCAACAATAGCTCTTCTTGGGTCTGAAGTCCGCTGGTTCGTATGACTCAGGATGATCCCAGCAAATTGGGTTCTCCAGCTTGGCGTCGCCACAGCAGTTTAATGTTGACCCATTCACCACCCACTCCTCTGGTCCAGTCATCTTCGGGCTCCTATTCTCCCTCGCTGCTCCAACACAGTCCACCAGCCTATGGGCTCCAGAGGTAATATCGCTTCCCATGGCCCGGAGGCCAGCCACTGCTCACAGTCGCACTGCTTCTCACACAACTCTGTCCCACTCCTGTATCCTGGAGTTGCGCCCTTGCCTTTCCACTCAAACTCTGAAACACTGCATGCAGATGTCCAATCTCAGTCGTATCAGCCTCCAGCAAACGTCGGAGTAAATGGACGAGAACTAATTTGGCAGGATCTCTTTAGAATGCATCGACCATGTCAGCTAGGAAGGGACACCCCAAACCCCAAACTTTTTTTCATTTAGAAATCACAGAAATACTAAATATTACACAATACTACTAAGGACACAAGTCAGTGACCCTGGTGGCACTTCTTCCTTTTGGCGCTATACAAGCTGAGCTAACCCACCCTCGTGATAAACCCTCCACGGGTAACCCATAGGTGGCTTCTCACAACACGCCTCCCCCTCAGTTAAATACACATTTAGTTCAAGTATCTTACCCCTGGTGGTGTAATGACTACAATGGAAGTTCATGGTTTTCCTTCCAGTAAGTGGGCCCATAGCGAGCAAGGATAGCCTCAAGGGCCACTCAGTATTGGTGCAGTAGCACTGGCACATTCAGAGTAGATAAAGCCCAGGGTGCTGCGGCTCCACTCAAGCGTGAAGCAGGCCTAGGGCCTTGACCAGGCCGTGCCAGTCACTTTGGCAGATGCAGCCTCAGTCAGGTCAACATCTTCTATAAAGTAGATGCACCCCTCAACCGGTTCAGTTAAGGTCTAATTGCAGCCCCAACTGGGCAGATATAATTAACACAGTAGATGCAGCCCCAACCAGACGAACAGGCAGCTGTTTAAGTAGCTCCCGCCAGGAACTAGGTTTGAGAAACGAGGGGGAGCCTGTGCATCATCGGTAAATCCTAGCTCGCTCTCAGGCAGTCCGCTTCCTCTGGATGACCTACAGCCCCAGGAAGAGGCTGGGCCTCTCCTGGGGCCTCTCCTACAGTACAGTTTCTCCTCCTATAAGGCAAGGCAGATTCCTTTCCTCTCTCTGTAGGCAGGCTTTTATGCATTCATGCAGATCCTCAATTTCTCCAGGAGACAGCGCACATTTCAGGTGATGACTCCACCTCTCAGAGACTGATGTTAAGTAAATACCGGACCTGGTCACACAGCAGTCCTTGAAGTTGTTTGTGGAGTAATCCCTTCCTTGGTCTTGTAGGACTTGAACTGCGTACAAAATGGGCTTGTTTGGGTCCCACTTTCAAATACAATTTTTTAGGCAGACTTCAGAATCGGTTTGGCGCGGTTCTTTTTTTGTTTTCAGGCTGCTCTCCAGACACAGATTTTGTGTAGAATGCTTCTCACAGCAGGTAGTTAAAGGGATTGGTCCAGATGGAGCACCCAAAACACAGGCACAGTCAACTGTGATGTTTCTGCATCTGGCTTCCGTCAGCCTCTCTAGAGCAGTAATCAAGGCCTAGTCAAAAAGGCTTGCCTGACATAGAAACTTCCTCAACCATCACAACAGAAACTGCATTCCCATCTGTTTCCCCTACCATAAGACGAATGGCAGTGCTCAGGAAGAACTCATCTGCAGCTCCTTGCTAACAAACATCCTCATGGAATTTCTTAGGGTAGCCCTGTCACCATCCTCCTCACTTCAGTGTTGGAGTATCCACCCTTCAGCCACAGGAACACAGGTAATACACTGCCTGGGGAAACTGTCCTCGTTCACCATCTTGTGCTATGCCAAGCCAGGGACATCCAAAATAGATCCCACTACACTCAGTATGCATCAGACACACACTAAACATACATACAGGATACCTATGCAAGGTACGGGCATGCACATAACACCCGAACTTTACCAAAGTGAGGCCTGTAGGCGACAGTTAAAAAAAAAAAAAAAAAGTGTAAAAGTGTCCTGTCACATTAGCGATCCCTAAAAGATAGTGTACTGCTGTATGTGATATACAGAGGAGAAAGACAGTAGTCTGCTATCTGCGATGAGGGCAGGCTTGGAGCTTCCACGTGACAGGACAAGTCCAGGACCTCACATGGTTGGGGGAGGTCCTAGGCCTCTGTGTACACGCATAGATTAGACTGGTGCCAGGAACAAAATAAATAGTTAGGATCTCAGACCATGGGAGTACACCAGTGCCAAAAGTGTTCATTTCAACTGAGCCCCTCATTCTCATATTTCGTGCCTTGGCTGGGCTGCAGTAGCAAGCTCCAGAAATTTAGAAACATGTGGAAAACAAAAAGGGTGCTTATTGCAACAGGATAAAACTATGGTGACCTAAGGATGGCATATCAGCAGCTCCTCAGATGCCTTCACGCAACTTGCCTTGCTTATATGTTTGGGTGGGACAGGCAAACAAGCAGGAGGAACGATCAAGGCTGCCAACACACAAGGGCTTGCTTTTCACTTTCCCACTTTAGCCCAACAATATTGTTACATCTGTGCTACCTGTTAAGCACAACATGCAAAGAAAGCTGTGTAGAGCACATTGGCTACCCATTCCAAACGATGGAATACATTTGTGAATGTAAAAAAATAGGACTTCATTCAATTGTTTAAATGGTGCCATATGTAATACTCTCTTCTTTCAATATTCAAGTCTTGGGAGCAGGTTGAAATGAACCCCTGTATTAAGGTAGAAGCTAATACTATAGCCAAAAGGTTTCTTCCAGACTTTATTTCACGTTTCATAGTTTCTCTAACTTTCAAAGTGACTGATGTTCCTATTGATGAGCCAAATCATGGAGTACCTATGCACCTTCTTTGCACTCATCGCCCACAGTGGTTAGGGAAAGATGAACAACAAAATGGTATCGTCAAGAATAGACTGTCCTCCTGTCCCCTCTGGTTTTCTTATTGAAACTTTCCTCCTCTCCCTCCCTCTCTATGCTTTACATGCTACTATGTCTTGTTCTTTGAAGAAGCACTAGGTGGGTCCATTTGTAATGTTTTGTGGTGTTATTTACTTAAAAAATTAAATAATGTGTGGAAAAAAGAACAAATTGGCAAACGTTTGCGCATAAACTGGATTAAAGTGGGTTGACACCTTATCTGTAGTGCTGCCAATCAGGAGGTTCACCCCCAATTGGAGAACTGGACTAAGCCCATATGAAATATTAATGGGGAGTCCAAAGACCCTCCCTTTTACACCTCCTGTGTCTTCAGACATGCTAAATGTTCTTTTGCTTGATGATATGATTTTGATTATTTCTTTACTGTCATTAGACTCCCCAGTGCTTCCACTGAAGATAAGGGAAGCTTGACCCTCAAACATCACTGAAGCCTGCTACTATCTGCAATCCGAGGCAAAGTGCACCAAAGGCATGCGTCAAGTCCACCTGACTCCGAAAACTGCTGCAAAGTGTGCTGGTCTGTCACTGTGGGTAAAGGCCTCACCCTGAACAAAGTCTTCTGAGCCTGCGAAGGTCAGACTGAGGGCACGAGGGGCAGCTCAAGTCCCCTCTGTAGAACAACAACAAAGAGGAAACAATGGTGGGGATACAGCCTGCAAAGGAAAAACCCAGTGAGGCTCTAGAGGTTTCACTACTCTCTGGGTCAAGCCATTAGAAGTGTTCTCATTTTGCTACCAACTCAAAAGCTGAAGTGATCCTGATGGCAATACCACTAGAATGGGATAACATTTGCAGGTTTATATATTCTAGGCATCTCCTTCCAGAGTGCAAGGGGTTTAGAACCCATATAACACTCTCACTTTAAGTTGACCCACCTTAATCACGGGGATTATGCAGCTGGCCACAACACGAACAAACATGAATTTCACAATGATACAGTATATAATGGGGCAAATAACTGCAATTTAACTGTAGACCCTCTGAAAAACCCTTTTGCCCGGTTTAAACACCTCCTTGAAAATTATTGCTGTCACATTTCCTTCAGGTATTGTTTCTTACAGGTAAACCTCAGCTTCACGTACTATAGTTGCAGGAATACAGCTTATTGATAGCTGCCTAAAACCTGGGCACCTTCTGGTTATCCATGTGATGGTGTTCCAGCTTTAAAAAAAAGACAGTAGGAGCTACTGGGCCCAACCATGGAGGAGGAGGCCTTTCACTCCTGATTTTCAGGGCTCTGCCTACTATGGATCCTGAGCAACTGGGCCAAGAACTCCTTCTGCACTTGACTCTCAGTGGTAAGCGTTGTCGAGCAGTCTAAAGCTCCCTCCGGGTGTGAAGGTGTACATACAGATTTGTGAACACATGCTCACAACTCAAAGTGCACACAGCAGCAGCAATAAATCATTGTCTAGCCAAATACTCACCTTTATGAAAAAGAAAGAAGTATTTTATTTCTACCGCTATTGTAGGAAGCTGCCTTTTTATACGATACATCAAAGTAAGATATATCGTGCAAAGAGTAGGTTCTCTTATGAGTGGGCGGGCGTGCACTTGCAATCCCAAGGTGCTCTTCTGGGGGGGGGGTAGTGTGGTCAAGCAGCCTTAGGCATATTAGAGAGGAGTGTAAGACATCTGCAAACACACACAATAGTCATTCAATTATGCACACGACTCAAGTAGAGCCACACCAATTTATAAAAATAACACGTATCTTTATATATATCCATCTAGGCACCAGAATCAATGCAATCAGGTTAGTACGTTTTTGAAGAGAAATACTTTTGAGTTTGAAAAGTCAACAATTTTTAGAAGCTGCAATGTTATCCTATGGGAGGAAAAAAGTACAGCATTCAGGTACAGTACAGCGACTTACGAGACCAATCTCCGAGACTTAAGACGAGTGGATGTGAAGGTCCAAGGCAGCACCAGTGGCACTAGGGCGGCCATGTGCAGGGGTGCAAAATAGCGCCAGGAGCCCGATGGAAGTTAATAGGGATCGGTCTTCGTATAAAGAGGCTGCAGGTTTTGACTGGGGGTCCAGTTGAGCTGAACCAACGGGGGGGCTCAGGCCTCACGATGCTCAGGGACATGGGGACACCTTTGGTCCTCTTCTCCAAGGTCCAGTGGTGACGGGTGCAGGGGTGTCCTTAGGCGTCGGGTTTTCTTCACTGGTAGCAGACGCAGTAGAGGGGGCCTGTGAACAGAGGCTGCAGGCGTCATTGGGAAGTCCACAGTGGGCAGACCCAAAGTGGGCTTCGAGTCTTGAGGGTCTGGGGAACACGTTGGCACAGTTGGCCCGCTTCAGCTCAGGCTAGGTGGCTCAGGTGCAGTGGTGTTTTCCGGCATCAAGTTTCCGCGGTCTTGTAGCCTCACAGCTCAGTCTTTGGTACCTGCAGAATGCAGGGGAACAGGTCCGCTGTCCCAAGAGGCCTTCTTGGTTCCTGGGTGAAGTACTGGAGGGTCTCCCAGGCTTTCGGTACACAGTAGCTGCAGGACAAGTTGTCTTTTGGTGCAACTGTCGAAGTCAGCAGGCAGGCAAGGCTTGGTATCAAGTCAGTTACTGGATCTTCTGTTCTTGCTCTTTATGACTCTTCATGTCCATCATCTTCGTTCAAGACGGAAGGAATTGATTTTCAAGTGCAAGGGGCTCTCCTCAATACTGAATTTAGGGGCGTGTAGGGTAGTAGCCAATGGGCTACCTACTCTTGGGGTCAACTACGCCCTCTATACGACCACTTCCTGTGGGGAGTGGGCATAATCCAGTCTCAAAATTCCTACGTTTGCCATCAAGATGACCAACTCTGAAAAGTTGTGTCCACTTCAGGTAGCCCACCTTAGGGGTAGTACTAGCCTGGGGGTGGGCATGCCTACCTGACTAGCTAATTTTCCCGCCTGTCCAGGTGCCAAAGGCCTCTTGACAAAGAGGGTCAGTTTCCTCTCCTGTGATGGAAGCCAGACTCGCATATCAAAGGCGGTGGCTTCTTTGAAGCTCTCCCTTCCTTGGAACGCTACTCAGCAGGTTATCCTGTGGTAAGGAGTGTTAACACCTTCTACCCGAGTTGCCTTTGTTTCGGACCTCCCGAGAGCAGTGGCCCTCACCCTTGAGGGTCAGAAACTTGTCTTTGGTGGCAGGCTGGCGTAAACTAGTCAGTACACCAGTGGCTGGTCGGTTTTCAGAGGCACCTCTAAGGTGCCCGCTGTGTCATTGTATTGATAAATCCAAACACTGGCATCAGTGCGGGTTCATTAATGCGAGATGTTTGATACCAAACCTCCCTATTTTCAGTGAAGCCATCATGTAGCTTGAGGACTCATTTTCACCAGTGTCCAGCACATGTACTCAAAATGGCTTCCCTGTTCACTTGTAAGTGCAGCAATAGGGCTGACAAGCACAGGGGGATATCTGCTCATGCAGTTAAGCCCTCACATGTAGTGTAGTGCACCCTGCCCTAGAGCTGCAAGGCCTGCATTAGGGATGACTTACCTATACTCCATGCAGTGTCTGTGAGCATAGCACACAGGTATGGGTGTCATGTCGTGTTTTCACTTTTGTCTGCACCAAAACACAGCCTGCAGTGGCAGTCTGTATTTGGTGGTAAGGGGTCCTTTAGGGTGGCACAATTTGTGCTGCAGCCCTTAAGGACCCTTTTTGGCCTCATTGCCCTAGATACCAGGGGTACCACTTACTAGGAACTTAGAGGGAGGGCCAAAGGTATTTCCAATAGGGGTACAATTGCACAGTTTTGTTTAAGAGATCCGGCACTGGGGACCTGTTTAGCAGGAGCCCAGTGCACTTCCAGTCGAAATCACATCAAATACCAGGCAAAAAAATTGGAGTGACCATGTGAAAAAGGGGTACTTTCCCACAGCTATCCATACCAAGGAAGAATAGGTCCTTCAAAAACAATTACAGTCCTTCGTTGAGGTTAGAGCTTTAGTATCTCTCTGGATTTTCTCTGTCCTACTCAATCCTCACGCTACCAATCATGGTTGTTCCCCATTCTCTATTGGTAACAATAAGGGTAGGCCCACTAGTAGTCAGTCTCAAGAGTCCACTACAACTCTAGCTCAAAGTCAATAGTGCTCCAGCGGTATCGCGCTTCAACTAGCAGCAAGTTCCCCCAGGACAGACAGGCCCAAAACAAGCCTTACTCACACTGGCAGGAGGGAAGCGTTAGGAGTACACCCCATCCGCGGCTGCTCGCAGCAGTCGCAGACCAGTTCAGGTAAGTTGGCTGCATGCAGACTAAGCGGCTGCACTCGGTAGGTGCTGGATCTCTCATTCACAGTTGTGCTCCTCCAGCGACTAGAGTTTTCCTGTGTCTTCGGGGGTGTCCAGGACAATCCTGTCCAGTGTCCTGCTTCTGGGTGAACGTGCTCCCACAGGATCCTCACTTCTCCAACAGGGTAGAACAAGTCAGAGGCCTTGGTGCTCCGGGTGACCTCCTCCTACATACGGGAACACCACAACTCACGGTCCACAGGCTCTGGCCCCGGTCAGCATGGTGACGTTTTCCACGGCGGTCCCTCCTAACATACGGGGGTCACTGTCGAAAGTTGGAGACTCATCAGGTCCCCAAACCAGGATGCATAGCCTAATGTAGAATGTTAATGAATGTGATCAAAGTATAAATCCACTTTCAACATTTTTTCCATATAATTCATTATTTTACAGACTATTTTCATCAGCAAGTTCAACGGATGCCAATCCAGGCTTTTCTCCCCAGCAACTGGCGATTCACCATTCCCCATGAATCAGCTTTAATAATATAAACCCAATGTATTTCAGACAAACTGCTCTTCCTCAGGGGTAACTACAATACAAACAATTGCAATAAAACCAGCAGCACCTAGTGCATGATACAACATGCCATTGTAACCACAATAGCTGCCACATACATAAGATGTCACTGTATGATATTTACAAAATAAACCCTTCACCAAACACATCTGCAAAATAATGTGCCAACTAGTGAAGTAAAGTAATAGGATTTCATGACAGTTGATTTTTCCTTAGCTTGACACAGTCACAAAGTGGTTCTCTTTCCCAGACCCCTTACAGATTTGTCCTAGGGTGGTCATTTGCCTTCATGGGGAAACGAAAATCCACATTGGAAGCATAGTTTTGTTTTCTTCGACGACATCTACTTGCGTGCATCCATTTTGTGCTTGTTTTTCATGGTCTACACTGATTCATTGTGCATTGTCCCTGCTTCCATGTCAGCATCTTATCGTTCTGCTTGCTCCTTTGCACTTGCAGCCATCAGCATTTTTTCTAGACTGTGTCCCTCTCAACATGCGCCTTCTAAAAGAATCTGGAAGGCAGCCATCAATGACTGAGGCGCACGGCTCCTTCATTGGCAAAGTCACAGAACCTGCAATGTTTAATAAGTGCGTCAAGTCTTTCAACAAAATCATCCATTCTTTCACTAGTCTGTTGTGCTTTGCTGAAGATATACCTTTCACAATCAACATTGGTTTGAACTTGGCTTCCAGCGCTTCTTTCACCTTTTGGTATAATGTTGCATCAGTCTGTGTAACTTTCTTTAGCACTTCATCACCTGCAAGCTTTTTCAAATATTTGATGATTTTCTGATCTTCCTCTTCTAGAGCCGCTATGAAGTTATCAAATGTTTCAATCATTGCAGTCCACCTGGCACCAATGTTCCGTTTCTTGGATGTGTTGAACGGCGGTGGTGGCTTCAAGAACACGACTGCATTGTATTTCGCGCTCCCTTCTTCCGCCATTAGCACGAGTCATTCAACTGATTTCGTTGAGCAGGGTGACTGACACCCTCTGCAACCATCAGTCGCACGCAGAAGCATGCGTTGCAGTATGCCTCAATCGCCCCTAAATGAGTGTATGCTCTGCTTCTTGTAACTAGTTGGCGTTATGGTTATTTTCTTGCTTCGTTAAATAGTTGCTGTATGTTCGGGCGCAGCGTCTCTGCCCAAATGCTTCACCGGCAGTATTGGCAGGCGTTTTGAACACGCTCCTTTGCGTGGTCTTCGATTGTTTCAGTGTCTTTGTATGGGCTGGAGCAGGACTTTGACTCCACATGCCAGCCATAGACTTTTTTCCTTCGATTCTGGGCAGCACACGCTAACAGTTTGCCGTACCATTGCAAACTCTCATGGGGAGCAGTCTTGTTTTCCATAGGCACGTAATCCAACCTTCGTCACCAGCTGTAGCGTCTTCCCCAGTCCTGGAGCATGCAAATAGATTACGCCACACACAGGAGCTGTGGTTGAGCATATCTTTATTCTCCAACATTCATTCAGATACTGCATATTACATCATACTTCCCAGAACCACATCCTAACACCTCCCCCACATATTACGTAGTTCCTGTCAAGGTCTACCCAGGACCACAAGGTTCCTAGTGCATATAGCACTAATATGCTTCAATGTGCGCCTGTCCGCAGTGGAAAAGAAGATTCCGCACTAGTGTGTACGAGAGCTACTAGAAACGTATGTGCAAGCGAGGTGCAGAATGAATCTTTATGTGCCTACCTAGTGAATGCTTGTACATGACTATGTGAAGACCTATAAGTTGACACTAGTATATTCTGCCTGCTGCTGAAGGGTAGCTTTTCAAATACAGTTATGGAGCATGGTGTGCAGTAACCTTTGTGGGCATTTTTCTAATCGGGAAGATACTGACGGAAAGTTTCTGAGAGCCCATAACCACACACACTTATATAATTTGTAGAAACGTTGTGGATTACTTTAACATGAAGACCAGTAGGTGTGCCCCCTCCTGAGCAGAGTTGTGCCATGCACCCTATGGGCAAGAGTGGCAGCTAGTCTCCTGTATACGATGCCATTGGCAATCAAAGAGCAAGGGACCCCCTCTGAAGGACAAATGAGGTCTGGGAGTAAGAGGGGGACTTAACAGACCAATAGAACCAGAAAGCACTCCCCTAAGACCTATATTTCTTTTTCCAAAAGATTGAACCTAGTATGGGTATACAGATATGCCAAACATCGAATATTTATAATGTTACAACACCATCATTTTTTGAAATCATGTTTATTATAATCATTAACTTCTTATTTCCTTTTTTTAAACTTTTTTTCCAATGCATTAAATGTCATTTCGCTCAATAGGTACAAAAAACTTTTTTGGGGTGTTTTTTTTAATATAAAAGATGTATATACATATAAACAATTGTGCAGAATAAAAAACAATGTTATTGATCCCCAAAATGACAAATCTTCTCACACCTCATACATTCCTCACAGTCGTTCACATTCATACAAGACACTTATGCATATCTGGATTAAAAGGGAAACATAGGGTGTAAATCATTTCCACCAAGATGAAAAAAACAATAAGGTCTGGACACAGGAGGCTTTCTGGTTCTACAATGCCATTGGCTCAAGTGGTGGTTAACAATAAAAAATCAGGCACTTTTGATCTTAGTCGTGGAACCCGCCAGGGATGCCCTCTCTCCTGTTTGCCCTTGCATTAGAACCGCTTGCGGCGTGGATTCGGAGGGACCCGGTTATACGGGGTCTGCGTTGGTCCCCCGACTGGGAGGACCGCATATCACTCTACGCGGACAACATTTTGCTTTACTTGGCCTCCCCTAGGAAATCCCTAATTGCAGTCCTAGATATTTTAGCAATATTCGGCAGGTACTCTGGATTCACGATTAACTGGACGAAATCTCACCTATATGTCCTCCAGAGAGAAACGCCTGCTCTACCCCGAAATTGTCAGATCCAGATCAGTGCTACGGGATTCAAATATTTGGGTATATTTCTCTCTTTAGATCCTATGCTTCGATACAACAAAAACCTGCTTCCTCCACTATTAAGACTAAAGCGGGATATAGCCAGTTGGAAAACACTTCCCCCTCTCTCTCCTGGGCAAGGCGGCCCTTTTTAAAATGATGTCCCTACCCCATTTTCTCTATGTTTTGCAAAACACACTTGACCCGGTCCCATCGAAATACTTTAAAGAAATTGAAAGTCTCCAGAGTGACTTATTGTGGAACGGAACGCCGCGTATTGCCCTTGGTAAGCTCACCTTAAACTGGTATGATGGAGGCATCAGTCTCCCCGATATAAAGAAATATTACTGGGCCGCACACCTGGCAGCTATTAATCATGGCACATACGGTAACCCGAACGACCCTGGATTTCGTATGGATAGGTGGCTCCTCCCGGGGGGTAATTATAATAGGGCACTTGATTCGAGGCCGACTAGATTTCGTCTTACGGGCCCCACTGGCCATTCCGTAAAGGTGTGGCATGCAGCCAACAAATCCCTCGGCTGGGGGACTAAACTAACGCTAGCAACCCCCCTGTGGGAGTCAAAGGGATTTGGTAATTGGGACTTGATTGGAATTTCCCGGATTGCAGATCTGTGGGAAAAGGGAGATGTCAAAACATTCGAGGCTCTCCAGAGTCAACATGAGCTAGCTGCCACTGAGTATTTTCGTTACACCCAAGTTTACCACGCACTACACTCACTCCTCCCAAAAGGTTCCTCCCCTCCGGAGTCCTCCCCACTAGAGGATAGACTACTAGACGGCCACCTCCCTAAGAAAACCATCTCTCTTATATATAAAAAATGTGTATACAATATGGAGGACCCCCTTTTAGATCTCCGGAATAAATGGTTGGCAGAGGGTATAGAGATGGACGATGAGGAGTGGCAAGACGCAGTGTCTTACCCTAAAGTTGTAGCTATCCCGGCACGGCTCAGGCTAGTGCAGCTCAAAATCCTGCATAGGACATATTATGGGAACCTGCTTAGTGCGGATGGGTAGAACGAGCGAAGGGGATTGTCGGAGAGGGTGTGGACTGCCGGGCAATTATGCACATTATATGGGACTGCGAGCATATTCAGACATATTGGAGGTTAATACACAGGGTTATGAGTGCTGTGCTTGAAATGATTATCCACCTGGAGGCACGCAGATGTCTCCTGAATATTTGGGAACCTACTGATTTAAATGCACACCAGAAACGATGGGTCACTCTGGGGGTGATGATAGCAAAAAGAAATATTGTGCAGGTCTGGGGAGCAGCAACGCCACCCACATTGAGAACTTGGGAAACAAACCTAGACTGGTGCATGTTCCGGGAAAAGACAGTCTATGTGGCTCGCGGCTGCCCTAAAATGTGGTCACGAATTTGGAGTGCGTGGAACTCATATCGTGGTGATATTTGCCCTCCCCCTCAAAATTGTGAATTGGATGACTTACTCTCCCCGTGATTTATCCCAATGATGTATATTGTAAATGACTATTAGTCCGTCTCGCTTGCAATGATTTTGATTGTATGGTGTGATTTGCTATATGTCGATGATTATTGAATAAAAAGATTTATAAAAATAAAAAAAAATAAAAAGAGTGGTAGCTAGGACGGGATGTATATTTCACCAGTGAGGAAAACGAGGGACAATTGATAATGATGTTACGATCGGGAAATTTTCAAAAGAATCTATAGGCTTTACTGTGTACCATAAGCTACAGGAAATCGGAAATTACGAACCGATATTCGAAAGAAGAATACACTGACAGTTTGAGTACACGGAAAATGAAGCATGTAAGGGTCAATAGAAAAGCAATCGTTTACCACTTTCGTTGACAATTAACAATAACACAAGTGATTACAGTGATGCCACAAAAAAGGTACATGAGAGTATGAAAAGAATCGTAAGCATGGATACATCTTCGCTCCCTCTTAGTGAGCTAAGGCCAGCATTAGAAAGTATCAGGAAAAAAACATGATATACACTAGTAGCTGCAAAACTGCTATCACTTGAAACCTCTTCCTATATCGCTTTCATCTGTACTAGGCTCATGTTGACATCGTACGTCTGTCATCCTCCTACCTAGTACCATGTGTTCATCCTCGAACCTACCACACCCTCCTATGTAACACAATTTCACAAATCCAGACACTACCATAATCAAGCCGCCGTCCAGTCACCCCCAAAGATCCTATCTATCCTTGCCATTGTTGTCCCGTGCACAAGACCATGTAACTTGCCCGTTACGCAAGCCCTTGAAACTTGCACAAACCCTGCTCAAACTTCTGGCCGCTTCCTCCCCTTACACCAGCCTTTTCCTTCCCCAAGCGAACTGGCGCTGAACTCTCTCAAAGTTTCCCATCGCATTCATACAACCAACCCACCCCTTCTGCGCTCTCTTGCTCAGCTTAAGTTCCTATCTAACTGTTCCTCGTGCAAAGTGTACTTTTTCAGACCCGCGATGTCCCCTGGCCAGGGTTCTGTACGTCCCTCCCAAAGAAACCTGCTAACCTCCCACACTCACCAAAGAGCCCTTGCACCAAGCTCAGCGGTGCACTGAGCCAGTCCCCAGCAACAGGCATGGTATACAGAGAAGGCAGGACGGCCACTCTCCGAGCTTAGGCTGCTGGCGGGAAACAGACGTCACTAACATCACCCTCCGACCCCACGCAGCATAGACAGAGAAGACATAACAGCATGATCACAGAAGACGGACCACATGGGCTCTTTGCGCTGCCATATTGGAAGAGTATTGCATTACAATTGTATTTATATAGTGCTTAGTATCTCCGATGAGGCGTTGACGGTACTCTGGCACACCAGGTTAGCAGTAAATCCAGTGGTTATTGTTGATTATTATGATTGGTATTTTGCTCCCAATGAAAGGATTATATGTATTTATTCCAAGACAGAGCCAGCTACAAAACCATGAAAAGTATACAAACTAAAACATTCGTCTGTGGGAATGCTGAAATAAATTACGTTTGCGTTAATGTGTCATCTGATGTGTGACACTTGACAGGCCTTGTCAAGTTAGTTTATAAATTATAAGATGCACGCCAGGACCGCAAAGCCTAGAATTCATAGTCATACGAAATCCAGAAATAACAATTCAGTGTCCTTGATGATATGAAAAAGGTGCACACCCTAAACGTATTCTTACACAATATTAATGAACAAACAACAATTCTATGTCAGGACCGGAGGCTCCGATTATGCTTCTCATTTCTTTACTGAAAATGTCTCAGCAGCCAATAAGATTACAGAAAAAACAAATACTACAATACCCATGAACACACAGGGTATCACATGATAAACCATAGAGTAACCAATATATAAGCTGCAGATGAGAATACCACATCCTCTTTCTTTGCTGCTCCGCAGCCAGTTAAGTGCTTTGCAGTTTTTGCTTGATCTTTTTCTTTCTATTCGCATGCTTGTAGTGTATTTGATGACGCGTCGCGCGTCTTTATAATTACGATTGTTCCTGTTGCTGCTCCGCAGCCTGTTCATTGCTTTACATTTCATATTTGCTGTTTTCCTTGTGCTATTGCCTTGTTGTTTGTCGCGTTGCGCGAATTTTGTGGTCTGCACCTTTCCGCTTATTAGCGGTTTTGATTTGTCTGTTTATTTCGTTTACCTCATTTTACTGCCCCGTTTCTCCAGGCGCGGTTATTTATTTTGGCCTGTTTTCATTTGCCACTTGGTTTCTCTGGAGCGTTCTTCCTCCCTGACCGGGCGCCGGTTGTGCCCGAGTCTTTGTTGTGGCGCGGGAGAGTGTGGGAGCAGGGACGCGCGTCTTCTTGACCCATAGTCCTCTTTCTAGTGTGACGGGCGGCCTGCTTTGCGCATTCGCAGCGGCCATTTTCTACCCGTTTTTTTACGCATTTCGATAATACACGGGTGTAAACTAGCGTGGGAGCAGCGCTACACTTGCTCTTTTCCCACTTGCTCGTCCAGCCTCCCAGCGACGCCCTGCCTTTATGATAGAGTGGGGCTGGATAATTGTTGCATAGGCTTTGCCTAGAGTGGAATTTGGCAAGCCCTCCCTCCACATTCAAATTTGTTTATGCTCCAAACTGTCTTCATGTTATTTGCTCACTTGTGCATTGGCTTGCCTGGGGTTTTTATCCACTCCCCCTTATTGGCTTATTTGGCTATTAGTTGCAGTTATTGTCTGCACAACTCGGCCCTTGTTGTATATTACGGGCTGTCCTCCAGTGGGAAGGTGTGTCACTTTACTGTGACATTATGTCAGATTTCTATTTTGAGGAGGACTATTTGGATGAAGAACCCTCTGGGTCCATGGAGCAGGAGCTTGTAGAAGCTCTAGATGCTGGAGTGCAACACTCTTTTAATAAGGCTCTGGTCCGGGCCATTGAGCCACTGAAGTGTCACCTCTGTAATTACGCTCTGCAGCAGGGCTGGCTTCCCGGTTCTGGCAGCCGTCCTTCCGGCACTGGCAAGGGTTCTAAGAATCCCCATGCTGCGGATTTTGCCAGACTAGCCACCGCTATGACTAAAGACCATGACTATGGTACGTCTTCTAAGAAAGCGACTACTTCAGAGTCACTTCAAAGAGATGATAACGATACTTCCTCAGACCAGGATTCTGAGCAGGAAAAGTCCCCTAGGCCTGCTAAGAAATTGAGAAAAGAGCGTTATGTAGACGCGCCATCTCATCCTAAATTACTAACCTTTGAACCTACGGAAATAGTTCACCCTAATTCCTCCGCTTGGCTTCCGCCTCCTGAGGTCGCTGATTATGTTCAATCCCATATTAGGCAAGCATTTGATAAGGATGTTAGAGGTAGGCTTCGTTCGGAATGTCCTCATCCAGACATGGCGGATAAGGTGACAGAAACACCGAAGGTGGATTCCTCCATGCTCACCTAGCTTAAGAAATATTCTAAAGACCCTAAAAAGGGTATAGATCGAGCATGGAGGTCTTGTCAAGATAAACTTTTAGATTTAACGGGTCCCCTCACAAAGATTCTAGAGCTGGGTTTTCGTGCAAAGGAATCTTCGATGGCGATTGACCCAGAGGAACTGATTGGCTGGGCACAACGGGCCATCTGTCAGTTGGGGACGCAAATTGCGCTATGTCTAGCGAGCGCCGTCGCTCCATTCTTCTGAAGCTCGACCCTAAGTTGGCAGAGCTTTCATCTCCTGGGTCCGGTCCCTTGGCTCAAGGTCTCCTCTTCGGTCAGCCTTTTCTTAAGGAGCTGACGAAGTTTGTCGCCACCTTTAGTGGCCTGGACAAAGCACAGGGGTCTCTTAAAAGAGCTTTCCGACCGGTTTTCGGCAGGGCCGGACGATATCGTGGGCGGTTGATCGGCCGTGGTTTCTATCAAGGCGCCCCGCGTGGCCAATACCAATCGCAGCGTGGAGGATATCAGGAGTCCAATTATACCAATTCCTCCTCCTTCTATCCAACCCGTCGAGCCAAGAAGAGGTTCAGGAAAGTCAGATATGGTGGAAACCAGGGAGGACAACAAGATGCCGCAGGTTCAGGTGAGATTGATATCGTATACAGAAGTGAAGTTGGGGGGCAGGATACAGTTTTTTCTCCACAATTGGCAAAAGATCTCGCAAGATGCATGGATCTTGGACACAGTGCAGGGGTACAAGATAGAGTTTTACAATTCCCCCAATCAGGTTTTGTTTTCTCATCCAATGTATTTTTCCCATCAAGATCAGATCTTCGTTTCCCAAGAAATAGAATCTCTTCTTCAAAAAGGGGCCATAGTGCTCTCAACTCGTCACCCCTGAGGCTTCATCAGCAGCATCTTCCTAGTACAGAAGAAGGGGGGTGGATACAGGCTAGTTTTAAATCTAAAGGATTTCAATGGATCAGTAGTATATCAGCACTTCAAGATGGAGGGGATTTATCTTTTACGCAACCTCCTTCAGGAAGGGGACTGGATGGTCCGTCTGGACCTGAAAGATGCGTATCTGTCTGTGCCCATTTACGAACCTCATCGGCGCTTTCTCCAGTTCCAATGGCAGGGAGTTTTGTACGAGTACAGAGTCCTTCCCTTCGGCCTCTCGTCAGCACCTTGGTGCTTCACGAAACTTCTGAGGCCCGTGGTAGAATCATTGAGAGCTCGGGGTGTTCGTCTGATTATTTACTTGGACGACATTCTCATCATGGCTCGTTGTCCTCTTCTTGTGATGACCCATCTGGAATGGACAATAGATCTTTTGCAGTGTCTCGGTTTTCTTGTGAATCCACAGAAATCGGTCTTAGTTCCATCTCAATCGATCGAGTTCCTAGGTTTTCTTTTTTTCATAACTCTTTTTATTGAGTCAACAGATATAGTAATTGCAGACATTGCAAAAGTATTATAGCATACACGTATCCATATATTGAATATTGAGCAGGTGACTATTACATAATTGTTGTAAAACAAAAAATTTAACCATTCGGGCCCGAAAACGACAGCCCTAAACATTTCAAAACACAGTGTCATATCCTGTAAAACAATATCCCGTTCATGCCCCTCCAGCCCCTCCACGCACATCATATCTAACTGTACATCCAATCTGCCCTGTGCTGCGTCACTATACATTTTCGATTTTGGCAGGGTGTGGCGGAGGTGGTTCCAATACAAGGCCCCTATAGTCCGCCCATCGTTTCCATATTTTAAAGTGCTTCTGAGGACACCCTCGTGCTTTAAAAATGGGTTGTTCCTGCCCCATACACCAGTCGAGACCTGCCCTCCAGGCACTCAATTTGGGTGAAAACGGATCCTTCCACGACTTTGCAATATCCCTCTTGGCCAGGGTAAGACCCAAGAATAGTAAATGCCTTTTATAAATGTTGCCCCCAATTTCATCCGTAATATGCAGGAGAACAAGCCCAGGCGAATGAGGTAGAACCCAGCCGAGCACTTCAGATAGACACTGAAGAACACCCCTCCAGAACCGACCCAGTGAATCGCAGCTCCAAACAGTATGCAATAGTGTACCCTCCTCGGCCTCACATCTTAGACACCTGGGAGAGTTGATCAATCCCGCCCTCCAGAGCCGGTATCTAGTGAAATAGGTGTGGTGTAAATATTTGAATTGAATAAGCCTAAGACGGGATGCAATCGCTGCGTATCTCGGGGACTCAAGGGCTTCTCTCCAGTCGTCACTGTCCAGGGAGCCCAAGTCTGTCTGCCATTTCTCACGAAGGGGATCTAGTGTCGTGGAGAGATTTGTCACTAGCGTTTGGTAAATCTTTGCGGTTTTATGATCCCCCAAATCCCCCATAAACACTTTAGCCTCAATAGGGTTGAATTCGGGAAGGGAGTCTAGGTTAGCAATATATGGGGAAAGGGCATGTCTCAGCTGCAGATATTTGTAAAATTGAGCATGTGGCATGTCGTATTCAAGTCGGAGGTCTTGAAACAATTTCAACGTGGTACCATGCATAACGTCACCCAGGGTAGATATACCTATAGCGTCCCATTGCTTAAATCCTACCAGCGCGGTTACCTGTGGCATGAGGCCACTCTGCCAGAGAGGGGTCTCTCCTGTCAATCGCCTCAGCCACCCCACCTGACGCAGTGAGTCGGTCCACACACCAAAGACAACTCGAGTTGCAGGCGGTAGCTTGCGTTGCTCCCTCTGCGTGTAGAGCAACCGGTGTGGCAACTTTTCCCCCATCAACCATTTCTCTACCTGATATGCCGGGTCATTGCTAACACCGTACCACCAGTCGTTTAGGACTAAAAGGTGGGAGGCTGCATGGTATGATTGGATATCGGGGGTCGCGATACCCCCGCAATAGGTCGATTGAAAACATGTCTTAAGGGACACCCTAGCCGCTTGATCGTGCCACAAAAAGCGACTGAGCCTGGAGTTCAGCTGACGAAACCAGGAGGGCACTATCTGGAAAGGGTGATTCTGTAGTTGGTAAAGGAGACGAGGAAGGGATACCATTTTGAAAATAGCTGATCTGCCCAGTATAGAGAGGGGCATACGCGACCACAACTCCATCTCTGCCTGAGTGCGCGTCCAAATGGGGGCAATATTCTTTTCCCATGAAATCGATTGAGTGTCCGAGATGTATACCCCAAGGTACTTCAAACCAGTGGTAGCCAGCGTCACCTCCGTCGTCCAGGCGCCCATGGCCGGGCCCCCACGTATCGGCCACAGTATAGATTTCTTAGCATTCATATACAGGCCAGTATGCTGGCCGAATATCTGCATTATGCGGAGTATACGCGGTCCTGTCCGATGCGGATCCGTAAGAAAAAATAGGACGTCGTCAGCATAGAGAGCGATCCGATCCGAGAACCCTCCCGGGCCATTCAGAGCCCTTAACCTGGGCATCGATACGAACCCATGCGGCCAACGGCTCCATAGCTAAGGCAAATAAATATGGGGAGAGGGGGCAACCCTGAGGGTACCGCGTCCTATAGGGAAGGGAGCAGAGACTGCACCAGCTATTCGGACAGAGGCCGAAAGGTCAGTATATAGGAGTTTAATATACGACAGAAGTCGGGGGGCCAAAGTTCAAACGCTGCAAGAGAGCAAACAGATACGTCCATCCCAGCGAGTCGAATGCCCTGTCGATATCTGCTAAGAGCAGGGCTGACGGGCCCTCGAGATGATCAATGGCCGCAATCGCATTATGCACCCGTCGGATGTTGTGGCGGGTAACCCGCTGGGGCATAAAGCCGGCCTGGTCCGGATGAACCAGTTCTGGCATATGCGGGAGAATACGGTTGGCCAATGCTTTGGCCAACAGTTTTGCCTCAATATTTAACAAAGAAATAGGGCAATACGAGGAGTATTGGTCTGGGAGCCGGCCCGGCTTGGGGAAGACAGCAATTTCAGCATGCCGCTAATCCGGAGGAAGCTTCCCGTCGTCAAGGGCCGCATGTATCGCTCCCAAATAGCGAGGGAGGAATTGAGTCTGAAATGATTAAAAAAATTCACAGGGGAAACCGTTTGGGCCCGGTGCCTTCCCGGACCGTAGGTCGACCAGTGCCGCACTCAGCTCGTCCACCGTCAGCGGGGCATCCAAGTACCCCCTCACAGCGTCCGAAATGGCCTTGGGAGGTAAGTCATCGAGGTATTGCTGAATCAGGGGTTCCGGGAGATCATCTCTGGGCGCATAGAGCTCCATATAGTATGTCGCAAAACTAGCAGCGATTTGCGTTGGGCCTGTAAGTGTTTGGCCATCCCCATCTAGAATCCCCGGTATGCTCACTGGGCGGAGAGCGCGCTGGCACAAGCGGTGCAGGAGAGAGCTGGATTTGTCCCCCCATTGATAAATTCTACTGTGGGATGCCAGACAAGCCTGACTGGCCTCGTCGCGCAGCGTGTCAGCATAGGTTTGTTGGAGCAGAAGCAGCTGGCGGCGGGTGGATCCACCGTGCTCGCCTCTACATTCGAGTTCCTGGGTTTTCTGATCAATTCCCAAAGTTGTCAGCTCCTCTTGCCCAACCAGAAGAGCAGGTCTATCAACAGAGAGTTGAGGTCGATTTTGCTCAAGCAGATTGTGTCATTGAGATCTGTAGCCCGGATCGTAGGATTGTTAGCTTCCTCCATCCAAGCGATTTTTCCGGGTCCCCTTTACTACCGGGCACTTCAACGGCTCAAGATTCGACATCTCCAGAAAGGCCTCGGTTACTCAGATCAGATTCCTCTTTCAGAGGAGGGGAGGTTGGAAATGTTGTGGTGGCTGGACCACATGGAGTCCTGGAATGGTCGAGCCCTCTTCGGATCTACTCCGGAAGTAGTGATAGAATCCGATGCCAGTCGGTGGGGTTGGGGAGCCCGTTGCGGTCAGATATCCACAGGCGGCCATTGGTCACTGGAGGAATTGAATCTACACATCAATTGCCTGGAACTTCTAGCGGGCTCCTTTGCGATTCGCTGTCTCTCCCCCCCGCAAGACAAACTGTTGCATTCTGCTTCGCATGGACAATGTGTCAGCAGTACGCTATGTGAAAAAGTTGGGGGGACCAAGTCCCGGATTCTAGCGGAAATTGCCAAGGATTTTTGGCACTTTTGCCTTCAGAACAAGATATCAGTGGTGGCGGAGTATCTTCCGGGCTGCAACAACGAGATTACCGACTGGCACTCTCGTCACCTGAGGGATTTCAGCAACTGGAGACTCCATCCACGGGTTTTCCGGTCGCTGAATCGCCTTTGGGGTCCATGCCAGATAGACCTGTTCGCTTCACAACTCAACAGGAAAATTCCAGCATTTTACAGCTGGCGTCCGGATCCGGAGGCTCTGGCCACGGATGCGTTTCTTCAGGATTGGCCATCGGCTCTTTGTTATGCCTTCCCCGCGTTTGTGATGATTCCCAGGGTTCCGGCACGAACCAAACGTTATCAGTCAGAATTGATTCTGATCACTCCACTATGGAGAGCACAGGCATGGTTCCCAGTGCTTCTGGAGATGCTTTGTGCAGTGCCGCTCCTCCTTCCCCAGAGGTGGAATCTGTTGCTGGACCCTCTGAAGTCCCCTCATCCTTTGATAGAATCAGGGCAACTCCTTCTAGTAGCTTGGCGGATTTCAGGGATAGATGGAAGATCCCATGCCTTTCGCGAGACGCTGACAGATATATCAGCGAAGCTTGGTCATCCAACACACAGAAGCGATATTCTTCAGCCTGGAAACGATGGTGTAGTTGGTGCTCTCAACGGGGAGTGGATTCCGCTACAGCAGATGTCTCCTTTATTGTAAACTTTCTTGCTTCCATCGCATCTTCCGGCCTTGCCTATAGAACGGTGAATAATTTTCGGTCTGCCATCTCAGCAGGTCACATGTCAGTGGATGTCAAACCGGCTGGTGAACATCCTTTGATATGCAAACTGCTCAGAGGTATCCGGTTGGTCAAACCCCCTTGTCCCAAGTATTCAGAGTTATGGGATGTTTCATCTGTTTTGCGATTCTTGGAGGCCTGGCCCACCAATAAGTATCTGTCACGGAAGCAGCTTTCTGCAAAACTGACTATGCTGCTCTGTCTAGTGTCCTGCAAATGGGTTTCAGATATCCGCGCGCTAGAACTAGCGGGTCGTAGGTTTTCACCAGAGGGCGTTACTTTTGTACTTTCCAGACGTACTAAGTGTAATACCGCTACTATTGCTTACCCGGCTTTTCCTACTAATCCTAAACTAAGTGTGGTACAATGTATCAAAGATTATGAGGTAAGTACAGCTGAATTTCGTCAAGATATGAGAGGTCAATTGTTAATCGCTTTACAGAAACCCTTTCGCCCAGTGACCCCAGCTACCTTGTCCAGATGGGTGCGCTGGCTCATGGGCGAAGCAGGAATAGATGTTTCAAAATTTGGTGCACATTCAGCTCGTGGAGCTATGGCTTCTAAGGCTTTCTCTTTGGGGGTCAGCTTAGCGGATATTATGAACGCAGCTGATTGGTCATCTGACACAATGTTTAAGTCTTTTTACTATGAACCTATTGTGGATGTGGCATCAGTAGTGGTGGCTCAGCTTTAAACAAGCATAATCGGAGCCTCCGGTCCTGACATAGAATTCAAAATTTGCGAACATACGTGACAAGAATTTTCAATTCTATTAAGGACACGGAGGCGAGGATTATCCCACCCAGGGTTATGTATTGCATATTGTAATTTGCATTGTCTAAATTGGAGTATTTTTCATACCGCATATGTATTCCTATGTTTTTTCCCTTCCCTTTCTGGTGTATTGCTGTAAAATATGAGGGAGTAAGGTATTACGGCCCTATCTTTTTCATTTCAGGATCTGATCTCAAATAAAACACGTTGGTCTTCGTTCGTGGAGGTTCTTCGCGTCCTCACGCCAGTCAAGATGTCACATTGGTTCAAGAACCAAGTCTAGCGTTGGAGCCCCGTTGGGCTGCTGTTTTCTCTGCCAGAAGTGTTTCTTCTCGATTCCAGACGGTTCTCAGATGTCAGACTGTTGTTCATGGACTTAGCTGTTTATTTATTTTATCAAAGAAAGAGGATGTGGTATTCTCATCTGCAGCTTATATATTGGTTACTCTATGGTTTATCATGTGATACCCTGTATGTTCATGGGTATTGTAGTATTTGTTTTTTCTGTAATCTTATTGGCTGCTGAGAAATTTTCAGTAAAGAAATGAGAAGCATAATCCTCGCCTCCGTGTCCTTAATAGAATTGAAAATTCTTGTCACGTATGTTCGCAAATTTTGAATTGTTTCTCCAGGTATATCATTTAGCATTGCCATTCTCGTTTATCAAATTGTACAGGTTTAAACCGATAATCCTTAATTATACCTTCACAATTAATGCATTTTGTATAATGATTGAGCAATAAGTGTTTGCAAAACCAAAGCATAGTTTAATTCATCCTGATTTATAAAAAAAATATGCAATTCATTCCAAATTTATATGATAGTCTGGACAAAGAAATCTAAAAGCACCAAGACAAAACAACAAACAGAATCAAAGAGTGTATAAATAACCATCTCACTGCTAAACCAATTTGTTCTTCAATTTAAGCTATACTTGATTCTTTATAAATTAGCTGTAGAGCTAAAAACAACAGTTTTAAGTCGTACACATTTATAATGAAGTAATGAATTGTATAATTCTTTATTAAATGAGAATGAGCTCAAAGTATACTTTAGTCTTGTGTTTGTTAGTCTTCTTGTTTGTTCAATATATACCTGTAAGAAAGTGGCTCTGTATATACTGAACCAAAGTAAGGTTCAGTGTGCACAGAGTCCACAGTCCCCAGAGGTTTGGCAGAGGCTAAAGTTAGATATAACCTTACTCTCTAAAGTGGTAGCTTGGTCGAGCAGTAAGGCAGTATCAGAGGACAGTGTAAAGCATTTGTTGTACACACTCAGTCAGCAAATGGTCTCACACTCAAGAACTGAACTCTAGGCCAATTGTTTTGTATAAAAAAATATATAGTTGTTTTATTTTAGAACCAACAATAGGTATCAAAATACTTTCTCAGAATCAAATGCTGTAGTTGTATACTTTCAATAAGTAATAGACTTTTAAATGCAATAGTTACAGTTGTTGCACTAGGCAACACAATTCCAACACAATTATAACATTGAGCTCAATGGGGAATTTTAAGTAAATGCAATATCAATTACTTTGCGTATGATTTTCTTACTCAGGGCTGGAACCTGGGTTCAGCCCTGGTGCATTTCCTGTAAACAGTTGGAAGAAATCGTTTTCGTTACACAGGCGATTTTTAAGGAATATTTGTTTGTTTCCAAAATCGACACTTAGAAGGATTTCTGGAGAAAACCAGGCAATGTTATCCTATGGAGGAAAATCAAGTTATCGGTAAGTACAGTTGTAATTGCTTTTCAGGGTCAGTGCTGGGCACCAAGATCCAGCACTGGCATCTCTCCTGATAACAGGTGAGTAATTTCGTTTTCGTTGATCGGACGATTTTTGGTGAATATTTTAAAGTTTCAAAACTCGACAGAAGAAATTTCAGTGTAAACCAGTCAATGTTACCCTATGGAGAAAATGTAGGTTATCGGCTTTCAGGTAAGTACTCGACTGGCAGAGTTAAGGTTCTGGGCATAGACTCAGGGGTCCCCCAGGGTCAGGTAGGTACAGTTGGTACACCCTCAGCGGCACAGGGGCGGCCGTGTGCAGAGTGAGTTAGGCCCAATGTTAGCCTATGGCGGACAGGCTGCCTTTGGTTGGTGGCTGCTGGCAAGCAGGCCACGCGGCTGTGGGAGCTGGGCTCCTGGTCACTTACCCAGGGCAAGTGGGGTAGTAGAGTAGGATAGGTGTTGCACTTCCAGGGGCACTCGGGCGGCTGGGTGCAGGATGCTTTTGAGCCGTCGGGCGCTCAATGGGTTTCAATGGAGAAGCTGGAAGTTGAACAAAGACTGCAAGCTCAGGCATGGAGATTCTTCAGGTGCGACCACCACTTCGAGAGGTAAGTTGGGTAGTTGGAGGATAGGTAGGCACCCCGGAGTTGGGCACAGGAGGCCGCAGGGCGCCGGGTGCAGGGGTGTCTTTTCGCGTCGGGAAATCTTACCCTCTGCTGGTCGCGGTTGGAGGGGGCCCAGGTTCTGAGGCTGCAGGCGTCGTCAGGATCGTCGAGGAGGGTCCTTGGGTGCTGGATTCTGGATCACAGTCGCCGGGGGGACGTCCTCGTGGTCTTTGTCCACTCAGGCACAGGCCGGGCTCGTCGGGTGCAGAGTGTGCTGGAGTCGCGGTTCCTGGCTGGCACCAGGGGTTTGTTACTTGCTTTGAGCAGAACCACCGCTCGTGGGAGTCCCAGTTTGTTAGAGTCACAAGGCAGACAGGTCCTCCGGTGTTTTCGAGGTTGCTGACCACTGGAGACGCCGGGGTTTTAGCAGGAGCAGGTTTGAGGGTCGACAGGCCTGTAGGGCTGGGGCCAAGTCAGTTGGTGTCTCCCTTCTTGTTAGCAGCTGCACGGCAGGTCTTCTTTCTTCTTGTTCTTCTTGCTTGTTTCGGTTTCGGGATCTGAGGAAGGAAGGTTCAGGGTGCCCCTAAATACTAAATTTAGGGGCGTTACAGGTAGGTAAAGGGCAGGGACCAATGGGTCCCTTCCCTGGGGTGGGTACACCCCCTATCCTGCCACTCTCCAGTGGGAGGGGGGCAGGAGCCTAGTCCTGATTGGGCAGGGCTCCCCATCTTCAAGATGGCGAGAGCCCGGAGATGTGCTTCACCTCGCCTCCCCCACCTGAGGGGTGGGGTTGGCAGAGGCTGGCACACCCCCTTTCCTCCCTTGGTGTTTTGCCGCCAGTCTTCCCGCCAGAGTGGGGGCTAGAACCAGTGGGGACCAGTTGCTGAGTACAGCAAGGGGTCTGGGGAAGCTCACAAAGGCGGCATGCCTTTGAAGCTTCCCCCTGCCCATCCTGGGGGAGGAGACCTAGCACCTCGCCAGGACGTGCATTGTTGCAGGCCCGGGAGAGCGGATGGCTCTCTGCCCAGGGGTCCAGCAACATGTCTGCTGGGTGGCAGCCTAGGCAGCCTCTCAGGCAAGACGTGGATTGTGGGTTAGGTTCAGGGGGCAACTCTAAGTTGCCTCTGTCGTGCATCTTACATCTTACATTAAATCCCACACTGGCAACACAGGCCCTGGGAACCTGATTGGCAGGGTCCCAGGGCACATCAAGTCAAAGTGCATCAGTGGTCTGGCAAAAAGTGTGGGGGGGTTACTGCAACAGAAACCCACTTCCTTACAATACCCAACTTCTACAGGAATAATTTGGTAGCTTTGTACAATAGTTAATATATTGAAGAGGCATATATTATACACTATGGAAGAGCAATGGAATTGAAGTGTCAGTTTTCATGCACATATCCTCCTACGCTACTGTTGATGCTTTTCATTGCGTGCATTCTCTGAACATGCGTGCTGGAAACAAAGGGGCATGGACGGGCATGCTAGGCTGAGGTTAGATGAATGTAATGAAGATAGCTCAGACCAACTAATCTATTATTGTGACCAGAGTTTTCTGGGAGACTTCTCCCTCAACTGGGAAAACAAAAAAGACACTCACTCAAATCCTTCTTCTTTTTTTGAGTTTAATTAAGGGTTTATTAAAGTGAAATACAAATGTGCAGAATTATCTGTTGCTTTGAGTGGAAAACCAAGTTATGAAATAGAATACTAACAGAAAAGGCAAAAATAAATAATCTTAAAATACAAAAGAGAAAATTATACAATAAACTTATTAAGATAATATCATAATTCTGCCCTTATAATAGCGCATTCTTTATATTTTGAGAAAAAAAGGAAGAAGGAAGATAGCAGAAGAAGATAGAGGAGAGAAGAAAAGGGAAGATAGAAGGAATAAAAAGGAAGAATAAAGCAATATATATTACATATATATTACATATCTGCACATGTATCACATAAACCTTATATCATATAATGGCTTATTCCATATAGTAACTTCATGACATATAACAACTTATCTCATACATTGACAATGGCAAGATAACTATGTATGATATTAAACACGAAAGGGAAAAACAGTCATGGGAGCTGGCAAACCATCGTAGAATCCTTGGATGGTTTAGGCTTTTTGTTTAAGTAACCAATGAGTGGAGACCAAAAGAGGTCTTTATTTATCATCTGTAATGTAGATGTAGCTGATGCTGTATCAAGTCTATGATGGGAACAAAGAAGATTCCACCAATTAGTAACATTGATATTCTTAGCATTCTTCCAGTTTGATGTAATAACTTGAAAAGCGATAGCACATGACAGGTCCAGAAATGTACCTAATTTAGAGTGTACTGGCCAAGAGCGTGAGGAACTTCCCAGACAAATACGTTGGATATCAAAGGGGAAATTACAGACCTGCAACCAAAAAGCAGTGGTCAGCGGACAGTGGAAAAACATATGTAAATATGTGACAGGGAGGGTTTTACAAGACCAACACATATTAGAAAGATTTGGGTTATATTATTGCAAAGAAAGTGGGGTAATATATAACCTATTATACAAATAATAAAGGGTTTGTGTAGTGCTGGCATTAGGCGAGGTGTGGTGTATCTTGCTCCAAATTGATCCCCAGACCCTTAAAGATAAGGAATGCTGAAGATCAGACTCCCACATTACTTCAGTTTTAGACTTGGGACAGGAAGGGGTAATGTAGTGCAAATATTTACATATATATATATGATGGTTTAAGTGATGATGAAAGTGCAATTGGGTCAGGAGGTGAGGAACGTATATGAGGTTGCGATTGAGTGAATGTGGAAGTAGCCTGCAAAAGAGCACCTTTGAGAGACTTATATTTGATGGCATAAGTAGAGGGAAGATCAAATTTGGTTTGAATTATGGAAAAACGAAGAGGAGTCATATCACACTATAATTGTTTGATTTGAATTATACCTTTCAGAACCCATTGCTTCCAAAAAATAGTACGATTCAAAATTTTGAGGGATTTATTATGCCATATAGAGGATTCCAGAAATTCTTGTACCGGGGACAAGGGCCTTGTAAAAATACGGGAAGATACTATAATAGAATATTTAATAGATGGAGCCGAAAAGGCTCGAGGAGGTTTAGAAAAATATGGTAAAGAATAAAAAAGAAAAGGTGACAGAAGTGAATCCTCCAGTCTGCGCCAAATATTATTAAATTCTTCTTCTTTGAGTATATCCTATTACAACATTGCATTTCCCATCTAAAAAAAAAGGTGTCACTTTGCACCGGATATTTTCTAAGAAGGACCTACTTCCAGCCTAACACACCCTTCAAGAGGAAAGGTCAAGTCATCTCAATCCTTTCATAGTGATTACCACTACGCTCTTTCTACATGCTACATGAGAAATCAAAGTGGTAAAATAGATAGAGACCTCAAACACATTACCCGAAAGGAACCAGACTGTCTGATTTGTTTTGTTTTTTAAATATATTTTTATTGATTCCAAAACAGAAGTATTCAATCATGATCAGGATACAAAGGCAAACAGGTGCTCATTACCAACAGTATACCCTGGTCGCACCCAAATACAAGTTACATAGCCGTAGCCAGCAGATATTGTGTACCGTCCCTCAAAATGATAGCACCAATTGACAACCAGATTATTGATAAGGAAACATATTAGTAACGGCCAGTTAGCAATGAGCTACAGGGGAGCAGTACCTGAGCTGCACGTTGTAAGAATACAAACCGAACCATACCCCCTCAACCTCTTATCCCTCCCCTCTCCCCGGCGTATCACACAGAGCAAAATTTATGATAACAGCAGGGTGTAGCACAAATGACCACAATACATATATACTGCAGCGTATAGCAGGGAGTTCTGCAGCGTCAGAGGTAGATGTAATCAGGGATACAATAGGTACAGACAACCAGTTATTGAATATACATTGGTCAGGGCGAAACAGCCAGGTCTCCAGCCGTGGGGTCCGCATCCAGATCAGCGTCCGGGGCTTTCAGTAAGACTACTAATGCTTCCCATACCCTTGCGGCCTCCAAAGCTTTCTCGCTATTCGCTCGGCTAGCAAGCTGTAGTCGAACAGTGCCCTCACATTCTGCCCATTTAAGGAGGTCGGCTCTCCACCTCTGAATACTAGGGCCCCTCCGGGACTTCCAATGTGCTGTAATATCTCTTTTAGCCAAAAGAAGGCCCAAGTCCAAAAATGTACTAGTGATCTTGTTCTTGGATGTGTGGGGGAACCAGTGCAGCAGACAAAGGCCTATGGTGGGCTCTATCTCTCTCTCGGTAATGTCGCACAATAGCGTAACCACCTACTCCCAATACGTCCCAAGCTGAGGGCAGGCCCACATCATGTGACGGAAATCCGCACCCTCCGTGTTGCATCGCGGGCACAGCGCTGTATCCGTGCCGAAGTATGTGTTAATTTTTGCTGGGGTGAGGTACGCCCTGTGCAGTATAAAAAAGTGCACTAGTTGGAAATGGGCATTTCTAGAGCTTTTCCACGCAAGTTCAACCAGCTTTATTATGCCATATAGAGGATTCCAGAAATTCTTGTACCAGGGACAAGGGCCTTGTAAAAATACGGGAAGATACTATAATAGAATATTTCATAGATGGAGCCGAAAAGGCTCGAGGAGGTTTCGAAAAATATGGTAAAGAATAAAAAAGAAAAGGTGACAGAAGTGAATCCTCCAGTCTGTGCCAAATATTATTAAATCCTTCTTCTTTGAGTATATCCTATTACAACATTGCATTTCCCATCTAAAAAAAGGTGTCACTTTGCACCGGATATTTTCTAAGAAGGACCTACTTCCAGCCTAACACACCCTTCAAGAGGAAAGGTCAAGTCATCTCAATCCTTTCATAGTGATTACCACTACGCTCTTTCTACATGCTACATGAGAAATCAAAGTGGTAAAATAGAGAGAGAGAGACCTCAAACACATTACCCGAAAGGAACCAGACTGTCTGATTTGTTTGTTTTTTTAAATATATTTTTATTGATTCCAAAACAGAAGTATTCAATCATGATCAGGATACAAAGGCAAACAGGTGCTCATTACCAACAGTATACCCTGGTCGCACCCAAATACAAGTTACATAGCCGTAGCCAGCAGATATTGTGTACCGTCCCTCAAAATGATAGCACCAATTGACAACCAGATTATTGATAAGGAAACATATTAGTAACGGCCAGTTAGCAATGAGCTACAGGGGAGCAGTACCTGAGCCGCACGTTGTAAGAATACAAACCAAACCATACCCCCTCAACCTCTTATCCCTCCCCGGCGTATCACACAGAGCAAAATGTATGATAACAGCAGGGTGTAGCACAAAGAACCACAATACAGATATACTGCAGCGTATAGCAGGGAGTTATGCAGCGTCAGAGGTAGATGTAATCAGGGATACAATAGGTACAGACAGCCAGTTATTGAATATACATTGGTCAGAGCGAAACTGCCGGGTCTCCAGCCGTGGGGTCCGCATCCAGATCAGCGTCCGGGGCTTTCAGTAAGACTACTAATGCTTCCCAAGCCCTTGCGTCCTCCAAAGCTTTCTCGCTATTCGCTCGGCTAAGAAGCTGTAGTCGAACAGTGCCCTCACATTCCGCCCATTTAAGGAGGTCGGCTCTCCACCTCTGAATACTAGGGCCCCTCCGGGACTTCCAATGTGCTGTAATATCTCTTTTAGCCAAAAGAAGGACCAAGTCCAAAAATTTACTAGTGATCTTGTTCTTGGATGTGTGGGGGAACCAGTGCAGCAGACAAAGGCCTATGGTGGGCTCTATCTCGCTCTCGGTAATGTCGCACAATAGCGTAACCACCTCCTCCCAATACGTCCCAAGCTGAGGGCAGGCCCACATCATGTGACGGAAATACGCACCCTCCGTGTTGCATCACAGGCACAGTGCTGTATCCGTGCCGAAGTATGTGTTAATTTTTGCTGGGGTGAGGTACGCCCTGTGCAGTATAAAAAAGTGCACTAGTTGGAAACGGGCATTTCTAAAGCTTTTCCACGCCCGTTCAACCAACTCAGCCCACACTTTCTCGGGGATCTCTCCGCCTAAGTCCTCCTCCCACTTCTGCTGCAGGGCCTCGTGCGTCATACACCTGTATAGGCAGGTAACTGCCTTAAAGGTGCCTGCCGCTAATACTACGTACTGGCAAGCCATAGAGGCTCGCGGTTCAGACAACCCTTCTCTCCAATGCTTTTGGATGGCCGCAACAAGGGCCGAGTGGAGCAGAAAGTCCCCGCGAGGCAAGTCGTATCTGTCTTGCAAGACATCGAAGGGAAGCAGGGTGCTATCCTCATATAGATCCCCTAATGTATACAGACCCTTCTCCTTCCAGTCGGTCAACGCAGTCCAGTTGCCCCCGTGCGGCAAAGCAGTGCACATGGCCAAAGGGATCTCAGGGGCATAAGGACGCGCGATCTGCGCTCTCCTCTGACTCCTGTTCCAGCAAAGCCGAAACGTCCGTAACTCGTTAGTGAGTGCCTTGAGCCGCAGTGGCAACTGTAAAATAATTCGGGAGAGTACCTGCCGAGGAGGCCGTCCCTCATCCCGCCCACCCGGTCCTCGAAATTCCAGTGCTACTGCTTGGGTAAGCCACTGTATTTGGGCCGCCAAGTAGTAGGTCTCAAAGTCAGGCACCGCCAATCCGCCGTCGGCCTTCGGTCTCATCAGAGTTTTCAGCGCCACCCTCCGTCTGCCAGCAGCCCAGAGAAACCCCGTGATCATCGACTGAAGCTGTTTAAAAATCGACGCAGGTATCCAGACTGGCAGAGTACTAAAATAATACAGTAGCCTGGGAGGGTCACCATTTTAAGGAGGGCCACTCGGCCGGCCACCGAGAGAGGCAAGGTCCCCCAAAATTCCAGGTTGCTTTTAAGGCCCCGGATGGCTCTACCCACATTACCCTCCAGTAAGTCAGCCTGCATGTGATAGATACGGGTCCCCAGATACGTCAAACAACGATATTCCCACTGCACCCCGTCTGTAATGAGAGGGCCCCCGTCCAATGGGGCAGTGGGGAACAGACAGGACTTCGCCCAATTCACCTTGAGTCCCGCAACAACGCCAAGGTCATGGAGCAAACGCTTTGCTCCGACGAGGGCGTCAGCCGTATTTGCTGAAAACATGAGGAGATCATCGGCATAAAGCGCGATGTAATGAGTGTGGCCATGCACACAGAGCCCCGGATACCGCTGCTCCGTTCTGGCCTGGGCCGCCAGGGGCTCCATGGCCAGGGCAAATAACAGAGGGGAGAGCGGGCATCCCTGCCGCGTCCCGCGGCTCACAACGCAAGCATCCGAAATTAGTCCACCCGTTTTGACCCGAGCAGTGGAATGCTTGTATAATAATGCCGTCCAATCTACAAAAGTATCTCCCAAGCCAAAACTGCCCATGACCTGAAATAAGTAGGGCCATTCTAGACTGTCGAATGCTTTCTCTATATCGACCGATAAAATGGCAGCGGATGCCTTCGGATATGAGTCAGCTTCCAATATACGAAGCAGGCGTCTCACATTGATGGCTGTGTTCCTTGTCGGGATAAACCCCGCCTGATCCCTGTGTACTAAGTGGACCATGTGTGGGAACAGCCGGGTCGCTAGGATCCGACTTAAAATCTTATAATCAGTAGTAAGCATGGACAGCGGGCGATAAGCAGTCCTATCGGAAGGCGGTTTCCCTGACTTCAGCAGCGGAATGATAATAGCTTCGCGAGTAGTGACAGGCAGTTGTCCCGCGCGCTTTGCCTCATTATAAAGAATCACTAACTTAGGAGCTAAGAGATCAATGTAGGTCAAATAAAACTCAATCGGCAGGCCATCTGCCCCAGGGGTCTTTTTCCGCGCCATATGTTTGATCGCTCCCCGAACTTCTCCTACTGTTATATCTTGGCCTAGCAGCTCCGCCTGTGTCCTATCAAGTTTTGGAAGGTCTGCTGCAGCTAGAAACTCCCCAAGAACATCATCGTTCAATGTCACCTTGCTCTGATAGAGATCTGTGTAATAGGCAAGGAACTGATCATTAATCCCCTGCTGGGTATAGCAAATTTCCCCCGTTGGGCTACACAATTCTAATAAGACCGTCCCCCGTCTAGCGGGGTTGGCTAACCAAGCCAACAATGCACCAGATTTGTCACGCTCTGCTTGAGCACGCGCTAGGTATTTTTTATAATCAAAACAGCGCTGCCTCTCAACCCGCACGGCGACCTCCTCCCTCGCCTCCAGCAAGCCCTGCTGTCTATCAGGCTGCTCAGGACGGTCTTGTTCCGCTTCCCGCAGGCGCTGGTCCGCAGCCTCTATATCTTGCAGTAGCGTCTTACATACCCCCATCATGTTGGTAATACAGTGACCCCGTAGCACAGCCTTAAAGGCGTCCCACTCCACAGCAGACGAGGACGCCGTGCCCGTATTCTCGAGAAAATATTGGGTAATACCAGTCCCCACTACCTCGCGAAAGGCCTGATCTTCTAGCAATTCTGGATGTAAACGCCATGTTGGAATTGTGGGGCGCGTCTGGGCCCAATGTATCCGTAGAAGTAATGGGTTATGATCTGAGAGTGTTCTGGTGAGGTATTCACTATGTTTGACTGCCGCGTGTATATCTGGGGAACACAGTATCGCATCTAACCGAACATGGAGCTCATGCAGCGCTGAGAAGAAGGAATAATCGCGCACTCCTTGGTGGTGTGCCCGCCATGTGTCAACTAACCCCCATCTAAGCTGCCAATCCCTTCTAGCCTTAGAGATCTTATGAATAGGTGCGTCAGGGAGAGGTGGATGGGACCTATCCAAGGAGATATCAGGAATAGAGTTAAAGTCCCCGCCCATAATCACTGAGTCAGTCAGATGTGACGCCAGTTTCCCGGAGAATTGAGTGAAAAAAGCCGGTTGTTCTGTGTTGGGCGCATAGATACTGCCCAACACAACATCCCTGCCATTGAGTCGGCCCGCAACCATCACATATCTCCCCTCTGGGTCTGCTAGTTGTTGCGTGGGGTGGAAAGGCACCCCGCCCTAACCCATATCAATACTCCCCGTGTGAAGGCAGAATAAGTTGTGTAGAAAATCTGACCCCTTCATCGACGCTGCAGGGCAAGACCCTCGTGACGTGTGATGTGCGTCTCCTGAAGGAAGGCGATTTGAACCCCTCTTCGCACTAAGTACGCATGTATCTTGTGGCGGCGCACCATTGTATGCATGCCCCTGACATTCCATGATATACATTTCAATTCAAGTAGCGAACCCATGATAGAGCTGTGTACAGTATCCTAGTAGTCTGCTTAAAGTGACACGCCGAGGCCCCAGAAACATCCTTTTACAAAACAAACAAAAAAAACAACAACTCCCCCTCCCCAGAACAGGCACTAAAACACTACTCCCCATCCAAACTAACTATACACTCGGTATCCTCTAGTAACTACAGAGGATCAAGGGGGAAGGCAGCTGCGAGCCGGCGCTGTCCTGCAATGTAAACAACAATCAGAGCAGCGCCATGCCTCGAACAGAACCCATTGCCCCGTATCCGGGGGCGCATAACAATGATCTCGGAGATCCCCCCTCACCACCCTAACATCCCAACAGGGCAAGAAAAGGCAGTGCAGCGGCGGGAGGCCAAGAAGAAGAATAAACGACAGATAAGAAGGAAGAGAAAGAGCGAGGCAGAATTAGGAAAAGGCAGCAGAGCAATCAAATAAGATCATCAGCTGTTCCTGGAGTAACATGCAGCAGCTTAACACTGTCATCTTGGGTCTCATCAGAGGCCGAGCCATCTGATGCCTTCTCCGACCCAGTTTCTGCTCCAGACGGCAGTTTATGGTCCTGCAACAACTCCGATACCACCCGCAGTGCGTCAGATCTCTCCTTCTCCGTCTGGGAAGCACTAGGTGTTCGCATGAGATTGCGACAATTCCTCGCCCGTCGAGGTCCGCGCGGGCGATGCTCCACAGGGGGAGGCATGCGTCTGAGCTCCGTCGGTCCGCGGCCAGTTTTGTAGGATTCAATCCAGTCCTATGCCTCCTTGGGATCATCGCAAAAGTGAGTCTTGCCCTCTAAGACTATCCGCAGTCAAGCCGGAAACATCAAGGAGTACTGGAGCCCTTCATCACGCAAGGCCCTCTTGAACGCCAAAAAGGACGTGCGGCGGCGCTGGACCTCCAACGTATAGTTAGGGAATATCGACACTTTGCAATTGTCAACTGTGTAGGGCCCTGATGAGCGCACTTTCTGCAGCAGGAGATCCCTGTCTTTATAGTGAAGAAGTCGAGCAACCACCGGCCGGGGGGGCTTCCCCGGCGCCGGGGGACGAGCAGGGACCCGGTGAGCCCTCTCTAGGGTATAGAACTGAGTCAATCCAGCAGGTGCCACCACATCTCGGAGCCAGCCCTCAAGGTAATCGATCATATTAGAGCCTTCCACTCCCTCTGGAAGACCCAGCACCTGTATATTGTTTCTGCGATTACGCCCTTCAGCATCCTCAGCTCTTTTCTCCAGCGATTGAACCCTGTGGGAGAGATCCCCCATCTGAGCAGAAAGGGATTGCTGCACCAGCGCCATGTCCGCCAGGGTGGCCTCTGTTTGCTTCACCCGGTCAGCCAGCTTGGTATGTTCTGCTTGTAGGAGCCCCAGCCCCACCGCCACATTGGCAATGTCCTGATGCAGAGTGTCTTTGGTATCCGCTATAGCCTGCAAGATCTGGGCCAGTTGCTGTTGGACTAAATTGTCGGCCGGCGGTTCAGGTGAATCCTGCCGTCTGTGGTCCGATGCCGACTCATCTTGGTCCTGGGGGACCCCCGTCTGTTTGCCCCTGGGTTTCCCCATGCCCCCAGGAGTGCAACGCCACCAGCCAGATAGAAATGGACAGTGGTGCCCACCAGCGCAGTCTTCGGGCCAGGTGCGAATGGGAGCTTCACGCACCAGAGTGAGAGTGCCGTCCAGATATCGCCCCTGCTTATCATCTATGCGGAGCACAGATGTCCAGGTCCCGGCGTCCAGTCCCCTCTATCAGGCCCAAGGCCAGAGATACAAAGCACTCCGATGGGACGCGCCCCGCTTCCCACCAGGCGAGAAGCTCGGCACGCAGCAACGCTGGCAAGGGTGGAGCTCGACCGCCTCCTTGGTAAAATCAACTCCCCCAAAAGGGCCAGGGACCCCACAGCGACAGCCGGATCACGGCCGCCCTCCTCTGCAGTCTGTGGGGTCACAGGGTCAGAGCCCCCCGAGGGCGGGAGCCCGAGGCCCGCGACACGCGGCCCCAATCAACAGGAAAGGGTGCACAGTCCCCCGTCGGGCAATCCCAGTGTCAAGCTTCTGGCCCCCAACAGGCGCAGCGGCACTTACTCAACAAGGCCATATAGGGACACCCCGCTTCCAGTCTCCGCTCACCGCAGGGAACCCCCATTCCAGCTGATCAGGGATGGGGCGATGTGCACCAGCAGCGTCGCAGCGGTGGGTCCCCGCCCGCCGCACCAGCAGCAAAATGGCGTTGGCCGCAATGCGAGCTATCCCATCCAGCAGCGAGCAACCTCTGGGCCGTAGTTCTAGGGGAGGACCCCCTCTGGCGTCCCATATAGTAGAAAGGCCTCTGCAATAATGTGGGTCAACGTGGCCCCAGAACAGTCACTGGGAGCACAGGGAGGCGCTCGAGGGGCCCGCCGCAGCACGCGAATCCCCGCGCTGGGAGAAACCGTGCCGGGCAGCGCTCACCTCAGCAGCCTCCTACAGTCAGCTTCAACGCAGCAGGGCCCCTCGCACAGTCCCCGAGGCAGGGCAGGTAATCGCCGGGATCAGACGGGCCCCCTCTTCAGCCGCCGGACCAATCACTCCGAGATAGCAAGCGCCGCCATCTTGGAGACTCAGAGTCGGAGCCTCCCCGCTCGCTCGTCACGGTCGTCGCACCTCCACGGGTACTCGAGACCTCCAAAAGTCAGGCCCAGGCGCCCCCCAGTCTCGGCGGGGCCAGGCGCATGCCCCCGGAGTCGAGGCAACAGCAATGTAAACAGGATAATCAGTCGGGCGGGCGCGGAGCACCGAGCTCACGCGTCCGTCGCCATCGGCTCGTTAGCCACGGCCCAGGAACCAGACTGTCTGATCCACTTGGTCAAACTACAGAATAGCTCGGTGTCAATCCTGCATTGTTAGTAAAGTGATAAAATCCAGAAAATCTATGCTAATCTTTAACAGGTGCGATGATGTAAACAAAATGCAGAAAAACCTAATAACTCATGCCAGACGATGGAGAAAATCTCCTATCTCTGACCACCACCTCAAACTCCAAGCGGCCAGGAAATCTTATAAATGGATTAAATATCATGCTAAAACCTCCTCCCCGAGATCAAAACTTGCATGTGTTACAACTCATTCCAAAGAACTCTTCTTGCTCTTACAACATCAAACTATGCCACAACACCTATCGCAGAATGCAAATGCAATGACCTAGTCAACTACTTCTTCAATTAAATCATGAAAATGAAGGAGCTTATTGTCAAACACCCAGCAGCAACTTATGCAAAAAAATCATTTTTAACAAGAAAAATACTGTGGCTAACTGCATTACTTTCACCACTATTACCATGGATATTTTGAAAATGGCAAATGCAAAGCCATTAAACTTTGTTTCAGATCCAATACCACCTCCTCTAGCCAGAGATCACTCCATGCCCTCTTCCTCTCTAGCTGCAAATTATCAACACTGCCCAGAACTAGGGCTCTGACTTAGTTCTCCTCAGGGTAGGGCACATCTGTCTCCTGCTTAAAAAGTCAAACACTGACCCTGGTGTGCTTGAAAACTACAGGCTCATTACATGTCTCCACTTCTCCTCAAACATTTCTGAAAGATACTTAGCCAGCCAGTTAGAAGAATGCACTACAAACAATCATCTTCTAGGTGATTTCCAAGCTGAATTCTGTGCGGGCCACACCACTTAAATCTCCATTCTCAAAATTGCTAATGACGTTCTGTGACTCTTCGATGAAGATAATTCCTGCCTTTTAGCCAACTTTGACTTATCAGATGCCTTCGCTAATGTTGATCATGACATTGTTCACAAAATGTTAAGAAACAGAATGGGCATTGATGGTAGGGTGTTAAAATGGTTCAGATCCTAACTTTCTATCAGACTGCAGCTCATCGAAATAGGAAATTCTTTACCTTTTCCTCAGTCTTTATGTGGAACCTCTAGGTGATGTGTTCACAAAACATAGTATCTCTTTTTTACAATATGCTGACAATATTCAACTATACATTACAATGAAATGCTCCAACACCCTCACAACCTTCATCTTCTCCCTTATGGACATTCACTGGATGACAAACTTAAAGCTAAAGTTAAACTCTCAGAAGACAGTTGAGTGATATACTACTAAACTCAACTGGATCGCATTGCCAGTGCCTCTTCCCGGTTGACTGACTGCGCGCACAGCTCTCACCTGTTTCACCTGTTCTCACCCCAGAGGTCGCATCGGACGCATCGAATGCGTTGGACGTCTGACGTTCTACGTCCACGTACACGCGCACTTGCACTCGTGCATGCGCGCACCCGCTGAACCCGTACCCGCTGAACGCCGTACGCACGGAAGCCCGAGGTACCCAGCTGGAGGCATAGGACGCGAACTGCAGCCGTGGTCCGGGTGGTGGCTGCCGTTGCCGTAGCGGTATCCGGAGATCAGCTGTGACCCCGAAGCCTGGCACCGGTGAAAGTCCAAAAAACGCGGGCTCTAAAGAGTGTTGCTAGCACCAGCAGAACCAGAGTTGATGGCAGCACCCCGTTAATGGGATTGCAGCTAGGGGCTGGAAGAGCGAAGCACGCAGCGGAAACCGTGGAATAGAGGTAAGTGAGGTGCAACTGGTTTCGCATAAAGTTTAAACTGTGGAAGGGATGTTTCTGCTTTTGTAATAACTAAGGACATCAAATCTAACGTAAAAGCGACTGTTGCAGATACAAGACATTGAATTGGCAAAAGGGGCTCGGGAACCCCTGTGGAGGATTGTAACAGGGAGGAAGTATTCTAATAAGCTAGGATTGGAGACCTGAGGGCGAGTGACGAAGAGAGTAATTAAAAGATGGCACCTGCCAAAGCAAAAGCCCGTAAAGGTTTAAAAAATGGGAAAAAGAATGAGACGAACGCAGTAGCGGCAGGCGAAGTGAGCGAAATTTGTATTTCAAAAGGGGCG
This sequence comes from Calotriton arnoldi, assembly GCA_963921515.1. Taxonomy (NCBI): domain Eukaryota; kingdom Metazoa; phylum Chordata; class Amphibia; order Caudata; family Salamandridae; genus Calotriton; species Calotriton arnoldi. Next base: position 563,321 of record CAWUFW010002134.1, on the reverse strand, counting down.
CAAAGTGAGCCAACCGGAAGGAAAAAACAAGCAGCAAGAAATACACAATCCCTGACCCTAACACCGCAGTCAGCAAAATCAAAGATAACAAAAGGTGGTTCATCAGTGTCAAATTCGATTAAAGATTTTTAGGAAGACATTTCAAGGGGAAGGACATGACGGATAAGGAGTCAAGCGCCGTGGCATACCCAACCTCGGAGTCTTTGGGCGAGTTGGACTTTGAATCCACGGCTGTCCTCTTTGCCAAGAGTGTTCCAGCAGTCACTTGAGCACGAAATTGAGGATGAAGGCGAAGATGAAATGCCAAGTAGCAAGGAACTGAGCATAAAAGGCAGTAATGGAACATCTGCCCAAATCAATGAGAACGCTGGCGCAGAGTGCTCTTTTAGTATAGAGAGTGAATTGTTGCGCTCTCCATTGTAGGGGCTGGAGGTCACAGGAACCTCGAGTGCCTCTATGCTTGAGGTTATGTGGATCCTCCAAAAAACCTTGCAAGGCCTGTTAGAGGTATCTGTGTTGAATAATGAATTCTTAAAAACACAAGGGGAGCAGTTTAAAGCAATGTTAGGAGAGTTGACACAAATTAAAGGGTTAATGCCGGCATTAGTTAGACCGGTTGGTGAAGATCAGGACGGGGTAGGTAGTAAAGAGGAAGTTGTGTTAAGGGCTCCCAATTCACAGAAAGAGGAACCAAGTGTTTATATATCCCGACAGCCAATGATTGTAAGGAAATGGGGTGAAAGGAGATATTATATGAAGGGCTTCTCGAGGTCTAGGGGGGAGGAGGTCGCCCCTAGAAATAGACAACCTTTAAGACAACCGGTAAGGAAGGTGAGAAGAGGGAAAGGAGTAGGGAATGAACATGAAGCCCCAGTAAGGAAAGTGATGCAAAGGTTAAAGGAGAATAAGGTAACGCCCCTAGCTGAACAAGAAGGATATTGGAATCAGCTAGATAGATCAAAGAATAGCAAAAGCAATCCGATGATAACTCCGGGAGTGAAGGAGGGGAAAGTCACAGAAAAGAGGATAAACGCACAATTGGGACCTAGAAGTCCTAGGTGTAGTAAGGCCCTTATGAAAAAAGATAAAGTGGATATACTAGCAAAGAGAAGGGAAGCTGGATTAATGGGGGCCCCCCATGGTGTAAGGCAAGAATGTACTCCCAACCTATGGGTTTTCCTAGAACCTTCCGGCCAGGGTAAAGGCAGGAAAAAAGTTAGGAAATTAAACCCACTAAATCGATCACAACTTCTATTCTCCCTGTCAAAATGTGTAAGCCTCTGCAGCATTGGCACAGAGGACCTTAGAGAAGTAGGGTTCGTCACAAGTAGTAAAGGGGGTGAAGTAACCAAGGTCCTTTTCTACTCTGCCTTGGTAAAAGCCGCAGTGGAAAAAGCTAAAAATGAGCTGCAAAAGGAGGGGATTAGATTGGTAAGAAGGGAGGAAATTCAGGGGCAGCACTTCCTTACGAACCATGCTGGACTAGGGTTACCAAGCGATACCAAAGGGGATGATGGACGGAGCGTTAGAGCAAATCAAACACTCACCCCCAGTCAACTGATCTGGGTTTAATCCATCATCATTCTTTAGCTCACTCCACCACCCCAGTTCAGACATGGCCATATGCAAATCAGTCTGACCCTGTGCCTCATGGGAACAGTCCAGCCCGAACTGCCAAGCCATGTCTTCCCTGGACCGGAAACAAGCATCCTGGGACCGGTTTCGGGTTCAAAAACCCTCATCAGCCAGGCTATCTTGAATCCAGTGGCAAAGTGAGCAAGGGACCCACGTCTGGGCATACCCTGCCAACTTAGGGCGAACAAAGCGATACCAAAGGGGATGATGGACGGAGCGTTAGAGCAAATCAAACACTCACCCCCAGTCAACTGATCTGGGTTTAATCCATCATCATTCTTTAGCTCACTCCACCACCCCAGTTCAGACATGGCCATATGCAAATCAGTCTGACCCTGTGCCTCATGGGAACAGTCCAGCCCGAACTGCCAAGCCATGTCTTCCCTGGACCGGAAACAAGCATCCTGGGACCGGTTTCGGGTTCAAAAACCCTCATCAGCCAGGCTATCTTGAATCCAGTGGCAAAGTGAGCAAGGGACCCACGTCTGGGCATACCCTGCCAACTTAGGGCGAACAAAGCGATACCAAAGGGGATGATGGACGGAGCGTTAGAGCAAATCAAACACTCACCCCCAGTCAACTGATCTGGGTTTAATCCATCATCATTCTTTAGCTCACTCCACCACCCCAGTTCAGACATGGCCATATGCAAATCAGTCTGACCCTGTGCCTCATGGGAACAGTCCAGCCCGAACTGCCAAGCCATGTCTTCCCTGGACCGGAAACAAGCATCCTGGGACCGGTTTCGGGTTCAAAAACCCTCATCATCCAGGCTATCTTGAATCCAGTGGCAAAGTGAGCAAGGGACCCACGTCTGGGCATACCCTTTCCAATTTAGGGCGAACAAAGCGATACCAAAGGGGATGATGGACGGAGCGTTAGAGCAAATCAAACACTCACCCCCAGTCAACTGATCTGGGTTTAATCCATCATCATTCTTTAGCTCACTCCACCACCCCAGTTCAGACATGGCCATATGCAAATCAGTCTGACCCTGTGCCTCATGGGAACAGTCCAGCCCGAACTGCCAAGCCATGTCTTCCCTGGACCGGAAACAAGCATCCTGGGACCGGTTTCGGGTTCAAAAACCCTCATCAGCCAGGCTATCTTGAATCCAGTGGCAAAGTGAGCAAGGGACCCACGTCTGGGCATACCCTGCCAACTTAGGGTGAACAAAGCGATACCAAAGGGGATGATGGACGGAGCGTTAGAGCAAATCAAACACTCACCCCCAGTCAACTGATCTGGGTTTAATCCATCATCATTCTTTAGCTCACTCCACCACCCCAGTTCAGACATGGCCATATGCAAATCAGTCTGACCCTGTGCCTCATGGGAACAGTCCAGCCATGTCTTCCCAGGACCGGAAACAAGCATCCTGGGACCGGTTTCGGGTTCAAAAACCCTCATCAGCCAGGCTATCTTGAATCCAGTGGCAAAGTGAGCAAGGGACCCACGTCTGGGCATACCCTGCCAACTTAGGGCGAACAAAGCGATACCAAAGGGGATGATGGATGGAGCGTTAGAGCAAATCAAACACTCACCCCCAGTCAACTGATCTGGGTTTAATCCATCATCATTCTTTAGCTCACTCCACCACCCCAGTTCAGACATGGCCATATGCAAATCAGTCTGACCCTGTGCCTCATGGGAACAGTCCAGCCCGAACTGCCAAGCCATGTCTTCCCTGGACCGGAAACAAGCATCCTGGGACCGGTTTCGGGTTACGGCAGATAAGATTAATTAACTCAAGTTGGAATAAGAAGGAGGATCTTGCGAAAACTATAACTGATAATGAAACTGCAAGATATGAAAGAGATATACTTGCTGGAAACAGGTTTAATGTCCTAGCATCCCCAGAATCTGTGGAGTACGAAGAGGAGGGGTACCTGAGCGAAATCGACTAGGAGCATGGGTCGTCACACAGCCTATCAATCCTATCATGGAATATAAACGGCTACAAGAAAATATCGATTCAACAGAATTTTGATAAATTCATTAGGAGTAACGATATTGTGTGCCTGCAGGAGACCTGGCTGAGTGACGATACCCTAGCAACCCTAGTTACAGAAGGATTTGCCCAACACTCTAAAGCAGCAAAGAAAAATACCTTGGGGAGGCCATCGGGGGGCAACTAACGTTGATCTCCACACAGATAGCCAGGAAGGTTGAAAATGTGAAGTTACACTGTAAATGGGCACTAGGCTGTAGGGTTCTGCTACAGAAGTCGGATCCTTGTTATGATGGAATATGTATTATAAATGTTTATATACAGAAGGGAAAGGACCATGATTATAAGGAGAACCTGGGAAAGCTGAAAGAGGATATAGCGTCTGTAAGTGTAAATTATCTAAATGATGTATTATTGGTGTTAGGTGATTTTAACCATAGATTGGATCCCCGAAAGGTGGATAGTTGGCACAAGGAATTACTAACATCTTATAATATTGAAGTGGCCAACTTTCCTAGAGGAGAGACTTCGCCACAGGATGCGACCTTTACACAGTTGATGGGCTCATTAGGCATGGTATGTGCAAATGGGAGAATGCAGTCGGATCGGCCAGCGAGACGTACTTTTATGAAGGGCCAGCAACCCTGCCCAATAGATTATGTGTTTTCCTATGCCTGGTGTTTTGGGCTAATCAAAAATTTTGAGGTGGAAAAATGAAAGGCAGCGATCATTACCCATTGAGGACAGAATTATACTTATCAAGTAGCAAAAATAGAGAAAGGGTTCTACAGGTACATGTGGATTACCCTAAACGGCTGACAACTAGTATAACAGAGGAACATATTGAGAAGCTAAATCAAACCCAGCAGGCTATCCCCTTAGAAGAAATTCCATCTAGAAATGGAACCATCTGGTTTGAAACCACCATAAGTAAGTTGGTGGATACTCTAAAGATAAAATTTAAATCAAGAAAGTCAGGGTCTGGAAGTCACAGAGTCAATAGAAATGTGCACGCCTGGTTTGACGAAGAATGCCGGGCAGCCAAGGCACAGATCAGGCAGAAGGAGAGAAGATTAAGGGTAAGGTTTAATGTGGATTTATCTCAGTCCCTCCAGTCATCAAGGACAAAATATAAAACATTAATTAGGAATAAAAAAAGAATTTATAAAGATAACAGCTGGGCAAACATGTTGGAGGTAATTGAAACTAGAGATATCAAAGGATTTTGGAAATTGGTCCAAGAAAGTGCGGGTAGAAAAGTAGGATCCCTAGATTGTATGGTCCCTGAAGATGACTGGGTGGGTTACCTGGGAGAAATATATGGGAAATGGTCAATACAAGACGAGGCAAGGACGTTAGTTTGGTTACGGGTGAGGGACGACATAAAAGAATATTTTACTGCTAGTTATGTAAAGAAAATTATAGCAAGTTTGAACCTTACTCGTGCCGCAGGCCCAGATGATCTTCCGGCAGTGATAATAAAAACTAGACCCGAGTGGTGGGCAGAGTTTTTCGCAAAGATGTTCCAAGTGATCTTGGAGACAGGGATTGTACCAGAAAGCTGGAGGGGTGCAATTATAAGACCAATTCATAAGAAGGGTGATTTAAAATCACCAAAGAACTATAGGTTAATAAATCTCCTGGATATAGGGGAAAAAGTCTTTGCGAAAGCCATTTTGGGATTACTTAAAGTCTGGGCGGAGGAAAATCAGATTATACCCCCGGAACAGGGGGGTTTTAAAGCAGGCCACTCCACAATTGACCATTGCTTTGCTCTCTGGTCCATAGCGCGGAAGTCGATTGAACAGCGGGGAAGTCTGTTCTGTTGTTTTGTGGACTTCCGCGCAGCCTTCGATTTGGTGGACCGGGAGCTGTTGTGGGAGACCCTAATTAGATATGGTATCCCAAAGGATTTGTTAAGCCTGATGCAAATTCTCCATACAAAGAACTGGGCCCAGATAATTTTAGACATAGATGGAAGTTTATCTGGGAAGATTGAGATTGGGAACGGGTTGTGGCAGGGATGCGTATTGGCCCCCCTGCTGTTTTCTCTGTTTTTAGCAGATTTGCCGTTGACCTTAGGGAACGTAAATGGGGCAAGTCCGAAACAAGATGGTAAGCATATTGCATGCTTGCTCTATGCGGACGATCTTGTGATTATTGATCAAACCGAAATTGGCCTGCAAAGGAAACTAAATGTATTTAATGATTATTGCTGCAAGAAAAAACTGGTTGTTAATATGGATAAAACTAAAACCTTGAGCTTTGGCCGAAGGAAAGTTGGGTTCACATGGTTTTTGGGGGTTGAGAAAGTAGAAACGGTCACAGAATATAGGTATTTGGGAATGTGGCTTGAAAGAAGTTTGAAATGGCATACCCACCTAGATGCACTAAAATTCAGAACATCAGCATCGCTCAGTGCACTGAAACTATTTAACAAAGCTTATGGTGCGATGTCAGATAGACCAGTTTTAAAGCTTATTCGGCCATGGTACCCCCGTAATTTCTGTATGGCGCGGAACTGTTATACCTGAGCGGCAAAGAGGGTTGGGATGTTGAGGAAGGTAAAAACTTAAAAAACCTATTCACACTCCCTTTGTCGGCAATGGTCCAGGCCGTAAGACTTGAATTGGGACTGACCTCATGGGGCATTTTAGCCGGTATGGCCCTACTTCGTTTCTGGCAACGCCTAGGAGTAGGTGAGAACTCCAAAATATCACAATGGTGTAAAAACGAAATTCAGAATAGCGAACTAAAATGGGCGAGAGAGACTAGAGCTATTATGACGAAGCTGTGTTGTCTGATGAAGGTTAATTTGTGCCCCATTACTTACATGATTAATATTGATAAGAAGGTACTTAGGACGCAAGGGAAAGAAATATCGCAGGTACAGGACCAAAACTACCTTTTGAACAAAACCTCAGTACATTTTATGACTGCTGCATGGAAAAATGAACAATGCTTCCCCTATGTTGACAGGTTACCTGACTGTCATTTACGAAGAGAGGTTTTAAGGGTAAGAATTGGGCTGAACCCTTGTTATGTAAATAATGTGGTAAAAAGCTCAATGATCGATAAGACGGGAAGATGTATTTGCACTTTGGGCAACTCATGTGACTTGTTACATATCTTAATGGATTGCCAGAAGCTTCTTGATATTCGAATTATGTTTTTAAAACTGATATTTAGGAAATATGAGATTAAAAATAGGGCCCAGGCAGTAATTTTGGTGACTGAAATGAGCATTTAGATATTGCCGTTGCCATTGGGAAATTTATGCAAAGAGTGAAGGCATTTTTTTCTTTTTTTAAATGAGTTTTAGTATAATAACTCACCCTGATATAATTGATGGAGGGTTTTATAATAATGTGTTTTAAGATGTGTTTTAATGTATTTAAGGATGTGTAATTTTAGATGTATTTTAATAAATATATGTAATGTTTGAGGACCAACTGTCCAAATAAACGTGAATTAAACAACAAAAAACAACTAAACTCAAGGATATGAGCCTCATACCAAAAATAAATCACTAAACTAAATTTCTCGACTTCCGACTGGATAAACTACTCCACTTTGAGCTACATATCAAAGAGATGGCCAGGAATGCCAGGAAAGGCTACGGGCAAAACTTCCCCATAGCCTCAAGCCTTCCCTTCCCAAACAAGACTTTAAACTGGCCACTCAAGCCCTAGTTATTTCACGTGTTGACTTTGGACATGCTACTGACCGGACTGCCTAAATCACGCCTAGCTCCCCTCAAAGCTGTCCTTCATTCCACAGCACATTTAGTTTCCAATACAGAAAGATTTCAGTGCATCACTGCAGTCCGTTCATCAGTAGGCTAGCTTCGCATGGACTGTCACTCTGCATTTTAGACCACAAGCATCACCAATAAGGCGACTCACATGAACCATCCAGAATACTTATCTCAAAGATTTCAGCTTTCTGGCAGAAACAGAACTTTAAGAAGCCAATCTCTGCTCAAGTAGGACACTCCCAAATTCAGAATGTCCTCTGCCCTTAAGCTATCACTCTCTGGAAATGTGTTCATGATCTGAAATACTATACTGACACATAACAAACAGGCCATATCAATCTGTGCTTTTAAAGGTGACCTTAAACAGCACTTTCTAAAAGACCACTTATAATCAGTAGTCACCCATTAATCTGGTTTCTGCAAGCCTGCACTACAGGGGTACTAATAACTTTCTGAGGTCCTAAACTCCTTTTCTTATGTCATATTTAAGCCTGTTCACTGTTATTTCTTTCCTAAGCTCGCTATGCTCTGCTCAGGGCCTGGACATGCTATACCAAAAATCGAAATAGATAAATAAATAAACTGAGAAGTAATGGCATGTTACATAGAGACTGTGATATTGGTGCTATTGGTTATATCTAGTAGCGCCTGTTGGATGAATGTGTTAGATAAAGTAAACAGACAGTGAGGGAGTAACAGGTGAACGGACATAACTCAGGACAAGATGGCAGTTGAGGCTACAGCATAATCCCAAGCTTGTAAATGGCATTCACACCTTTCTCTTCAAGAGCTGGCAGTGCCAGGTGGATTTCAGAATTTGCTTACTGAGGTCCACCGAGGAGTGACAAGTGAGCATATCATAGCGTGCACTGGTTACAAAAGACCTAGGGGACACAGGGACATGCTTATTCTAGTTGGTCTCCTGTACTGGACAAATATGACTAAATTGAAAAAAGCAGAACAGCCCAAGACACAGGTAAAAGTGCAAAACTACTATAAACTACTTGAAGTTACTATGGAAGCCCAGTCGACTAAATATATGATATTGTGACCATGTCCTTTATCACACCACCAAATTCAGGGCATAGAGGAGCTGCTGGTTAACAATAACGGGCCCTTGAAATGTTGTTGTATTTGCAGATTCTGGAACTGCAAATTGGGTTTACCCACAAATCTTCTCATCTGGGCTAGTTAACTTGAGTCTGTCTTGACCACCAAGAAAAACACAAGCAGCTGGAGGAACTGAAACTAAAATATGAGGTCAGATATTTTATCTGACACCTTATTGGTGAAAAAAGTGTGTGTTAGCCAGCTGCTATATTGATAACATTAGCGCTCTGGGGGTCCCATAACTAGCATAGTCCAATATTAATAAAGGTGTGTGAAAAGTAGGACTGGTTTCTTCGGCCTGGCTAAGTGTGACATTAAAAGTGTCATCCACTGCAGGACACTCACTGCTTTATTATGCCTCTGTGTAATCGTCCAATTTAAAATCATACATTGGCCATCAAACAGACTGTGTCTGTCAGTCAGTCAAATAATCTTTATTCGGTTAATTGTTAGCCATAAAAGCACATACAAGTACATGAACATACACATGTGTGTGTGTGTCAATATTATATATATATATATATATACAACCGCCAAACGGTGCTTGCGCACCGTAATCGCCTTACCCCTTCCTCTCCTCAGCGGCGGTCCACAGTCAGGGGGCGAGCCTCATAACATCACAACAAACGCCGTTTTCGATAAAGAACAGCTACTGTGGACACAGTTTCCTTTAGAAAGCAGTTTTAATAAATCAATCACCAGCTCGACGCGTTTCGGGAAACACTCCCTTGCTCACGAGTACTGTGTGACTTAACTTCCTGGTTTTTTAAATAAACACGTGATTACATTTTAATAGCAAGTGACAACAGACTACATAGCGAGTTGAATCACTCTTAGTTACAGACATTATACAAACTTACTAATAAGTGTAAAAAAAATTCAATTTAAACATAGTTTACCAGAACAATGAGCGCATTATTACTAAGGTCTCTGAAAGCAAGACTGAAAAAATATATAATTCGTATTGAAATTATTCGATAATAACAAAAATTATAAAATACATCGTATTTGCAACGTGTCGATTTCATGGCCATTACTCATTAATATTCTGAATAATATAATTAGTGGACCAAAAAATAAATAATGAATCAAGCTAGAAATAGTAACTAGCATCACATCAATTAGCCCTAGTGGGCAAATACATTGCAACAAAATCCATAATGATCCATCAATATTATGACATGGTTGTTCCGTCATTGATTCAGTAAAGTAGTTGCACATGAACAACATTCGCCCCAGTGGGCAGATAACAATACGTTGCGGATAAACCCTGCCATATTAAATCGTGATGGTAACACCACCAAATAGATAATTTAGCTTTCTTGCCTTCTTCAAAAGGACCTTCACTCACACGTTCAAAACTGTAACAGAAAAAACACAAACATAAAATTAATCCCTTCACATTAAAAACACACAGTATTGATTAAAAACAGTCATTGCAATGGCAAAACTTCAAGGGAAAACAAGAAGACTCTCCTTGTCCCTATTCCCTATTTACAACCTGGAGACATACATAGCGCAAATTATGCTAGCCTAGATGAACTGCTAATTCCTCATCGCAGTTATGGCCTATTGGGACCAATGTTCTATACTGAATAATAAGCCTTGATTCCAATCGTCGCAGTTCCTGAACTCGGTTACCACCTCGTTCGTTAGTTCTAACAGTGTCCAAAACACAAAAACTCAATAAGTTGACATTTTTATCGTGGTGGATCTCAAAATGGCGAGCAACAGGATATTGTTTATCGCCATTTTTGATTGCACGAAGATGTTCAAGGACTCTCTTTTTAGCCTTATGAATGGTACTGCCTATGTACACTTTCTGGCATGGACAAATCAAAGCATAAATAGCATAGTATGTACATGTAGTATGTTTGGCTATCACATAAGGTTTACACTCAGGAGATAATTTACATTCCTTACGGTTTTTGCTGTTTTTGCAGGCTTTACAGTTTCTACAAGTAAAAAATCCCTGAATGCCTAAAGTTCTCACGGGTGACGGCTCGACTGCCCTGCATAAAGTGTCTTTCAGTGACTTCGTTTTTTAAACGTAATCTGTGGAAAGGATCCCACACTATCTGCTAAATCTTTGTCAGTTTGTAAGACTGGCCAGTACTTGTTGATGCTTTTACGAACTTCTTGGGCTTGTCTATGGTATGAGGTGATGAATCTAATTTTTTGGTCAGAACTGACATCTTTCCTATCTTTATCTACCAAAAGTGACTCTCTTGACCGGTTATCTACCTCTAGACTTGCTTTATTAATGGCTGATACAGAATATCCTCGCTCTAGAAATCTCTGCCTCATTACTTGTTTTTCATTAACATAGCTTTCTTGTGTGCTGCAATTACGCTTAGCTCGTATCAACTCACCTAAAGGTATGCTGTTAATCAATGTGTTAGGATGGCAGCTACGCGCATGTAACAGGCTGTTGCCTGCTGTTGTTTTCCTGAAAAGAGAACTTTCCAGTTTGTTGTCATGAATGGACAATTTCAAATCTAAGAACTCTAGAGTCTCTCTTGACCAATTTTTTGTGAAATGTAGGTTGAAATTATTGATATTCAGAGTTTCAACAAACTCATTAGCTTCTTTCTCGTCACCTTTCCATACACAAAAAATATCATCGATGTAGCGAGTCCACATCACCACTTTGTTATCAAAGGCTCTAACATTTTTAACCACCTCTGCTTCCCAAAATCCAAGATAGAGAACCGCAAACGATGGGGCAAAGCACGTCCCCATCGAAGTCCCAAGAGTTTGTTTAAATATTTTGTTGTCAAAAATAAAATAATTCTGTTTCAGACACACTGACATCATTTCAATCAACATTTCCGTGTGGAAAAAGTATGATATAGATCTTTCATTAAGGAAATGTCTGCAGGCTTTCAGTCCTAAATCATGGGGGATACAAGTATACAAACTTGTTATATCTAATGTAAGTAGAGAGTACTCGCTCATCCATTTTAAAGTGTCTAGGCGTCTTAAAAAACTGCCCGTGTCTTTAACATATGAAGGTAGCTGTGTCACATATGTCTGTAAGAAAAAGTCAACGTATCTTGACGTATTTTCCAAACAACTCCCCCTGGAAGAAACAATCGGTCTGCCAGGGGGGTCCTTCGGGTCTTTATGAATTTTTGGCAGTAGGTATAACGCCGGTAAAGTAGGAAATTTGCACAACAAAAAATTAAACTCATCCTTCTCTAGCAATCCTCTTTCTTTCCATTCCTCAAGCTTTGCGTGGTACATTTTAATTGAGTGTTCATATTCCATTCTGTTGCTTCTACTATACTTTGCCCTATCAGATAGTTGTTTTAAACCTTCTTCAGTATATTTTTGTCTAGATTGCACCACTACATTCCCTCCTTTATCTGATTTTTTAATGACAATTGTAGTGTCATTTTTAAGATTCTCAATTGCATAAGTTTGTGCCTGTGTCACATTGTTCCAACTATTCCACTTTTTTTTAGAGAGTTTCTCAAACTCTTGAACAACACCTTTTTCAAAGACATCAATTGCCTCATTTTTGATTTGTGGTAAAAAAATGGACTTAGGCCTAAACTTCGTTTGTGCGTTAAAGTCTAGAGGAATATTCTCACTCATTAAATTACCAATAGGGTCATTTCCAAACTCCACATCATCAGCTAGTACATTCAATGTATGTAAAAGATCAACATCTTTAATGCTTATCAAACTTGGACTCTCTCTACCATCAGCAATACTATTTACCACCTTTGTGGCGAACCATTTTTTAATACGTAATTTACGTGTAAAATGAAATAAGTCAATGCGACTCTGAGTGTAATTAAAATTATTCGAAGGACAAAATGTTAACCCCAACGACAAAAGTTCTACCTCATAGTTGCTCAAAGTCCGATCCGACAGGTTGATCACAGTCTTCTCATCCATTATTTCATTTTGGTTTGGCCCCTTGTACGGCTTCCCACAGGGCTTCCCAACTCGCCAAGCGATGACTGATTTCTTTTGTCTCTTCCGCCTTTGTTTTCTCTTCCACGACCTCGAAATCCTCCCTGCTTGTTGGCTGTTTGTCTTCCTTTGGCCATCATGCTGAATTCGGTTAAAATGCTGGTTTTTACTCCATCAAACTCAGATACATTTGATGTGTCACTTCCACTGATCACACTACCATCTGTGGCACTTTCAGCGCCTGACTGATCTCCCAAGCTCTCAGTTGGTTTAGGTGCATTCGTTATATTAATGGCTGAAGGAGAGGTTACATTTCGCAGCTTGTCATACCTTTTAGCAAATGTGAGAATCTGCCCTTTTTGGTAATCAACCAAATCGCGTTGGAATTTGCGCTGTTTTCTGAGTTTGATGTCTTCTTCCGTTTTATCAAGATTGCGTTCAATTTTGTCCATTTCCTTCTGGAATTCCTCATGTTCGCACTGTCCTTTTAATTCTGATGAGATGGCTTCGATAATCTCAGTCTGTTTATCACAGTCTTTCCGTGCATATTTGACCAATAACTTTAACATAATCACTGAACAATTGTGGTTATTGCTGGCCCATTCATTCACCAGCTCTGGTTCTGGATCATTGAAAGTTGGTGTTATAAAGATCCGGAGTCCTCGTGGTATTCTCCCAACATCAATGTACTTTTGGAGGGTTGTTGCCTCCCACCATTTGTTTTGTTCAGTTTTTAAAGCTTTCCATAATCGGTCCCAAAGCTGTCTTTTATTTGATGCGCCTAATGAACTGCTTGCCTGCGCATTTGTCTCAGTGTTTTCACTTCCATTAAAGTGTTCGAACATTTTGCCAGCAGCTTCTGACCTTTTAACATTCCTGGTAACTGACATAAAGATTCCTGTTTGAATTACACCGCTCTCTCTGCGGTGCCGCTTTGCTTGGAACGTCACAGCTGAAATAGCTTTAATCACAGCCTAGACAGCCGCCTGCTGAGTGTTTGTCAATTACTGCTCGTACTTCCTTATCACCGAAGAGTCTTTGCACAAAGAGACCATGCTGTCCCTGAAGCTCCTCACTCCTCGTTCGTCAGTATTACCGAGCAAATTTCATGCACTCAGCGGGTAGGGGATTAGTTTAAACAAACAACCGCCAAACGGTGCTTGCGCACCGTAATCGCCTTACCCCTTCCTCTCCTCAGCGGCGGTCCACAGTCAGGGGCGAGCCTCATAACATCACAACAAACGCCGTTTCCGATAAAGAACAGCTACTGTGGACACAGTTTCCTTTAGAAAGCAGTTTTAATAAATCAATCACCAGCTCGACGCGTTTCGGGAAACACTCCCTTGCTCACGAGTACTGTGTGACTTAACTTCCTGGTTTTTTAAATAAACACGTGATTACATTTTAATAGCAAGTGACAACAGACTACATAGCGAGTTGAATCACTCTTAGTTACAGACATTATACAAACTTACTAATAAGTGTAAAAAAATTCAATTTAAACATAGTTTACCAGAACAATGAGCGCATTATTACTAAGGTCTCTGAAAGCAAGACTGAAAAAATATATAATTCGTATTGAAATTATTCGATAATAACAAAAATTATAAAATACATCGTATTTGCAACGTGTCGATTTCATGGCCATTACTCATTAATATTCTGAATAATATAATTAGTGGACCAAAAAATAAATAATGAATCAAGCTAGAAATAGTAACTAGCATCACATCAATTAATTAATATCCTGAAATAAAAATCTCTGAACATCATTCATAAAATCCATATAATTAAGATAATATAGTCAAATTAAAAACCCATATCTCTACCTGGTACAAACTCTAACATTAAATATTTGTTAAGAAAGACCAGGGCCAGCTTATGTTTATTTATGTTGGCCAGACGCAAAATCGGAACCAAAAACCTCTTCCTATGGCAGGAGTATAGCCCACAAATAAAGCATAAAGTGTGAAGTTCTTTGGTTGGAACTACTGTCACATGAACAGGGCGGCAGAAGAGAAAACCAAGTACCCTGTTGTGGGAATGTCACTAACAAACAAACATTATTAAAATGCAGGAGAGCGCAATAAAATAGATATTCAGTTTTTAAAACATTTTGAGGATAAAATGCCATGCCAGATATCTGCTTTATCTGTCAAGTAGATGATGCCCCAATGGATAGTCAACTGGTTTCTGCGCTTACATCACAACCAAGTTGGGCGCATCGCAAGGATTAATGTAGTGTGTTACTTACTTCACCTGAGTTAAAATACATGACCAATGGAAAGGATACAGCTTAGGACAGCATTTTGTCATACAATATCCAGCTGCATCTGGAGCGACAGTCAGTATCCTCTATAAACAAGTATGAAGCCTACAATAGGAGGTATAGGGACTTCTGTTAGTCGCTGTCAATGTCACATTGCGCAGCTCAGCGTAGGCCGAATGAACAGATCAAAGAACAGCGTGACCTCTCTCCCTCAAGAAATGCCTGGTTACAGGCAGTGCATGCACTGGTGACATACAGCATGGACAAACGTCCAATACAGTGTCCAGGTACGAGAGAGGAGCTGCCTACGTTACTTATTTAGAGAGAGTTTTATATAGCGCTGGCAGGACCCGGGGGTATCAGAGCGCTTTACAACAAGTTCACAGGAAATAAGAAAACAGACACATATCAAATGGCATATCAAAATGGAGATGATGGCTAACGGTGTGTAGAGCCGAAAGGTTAAAGGTGCCGAGCGAGGAGGAGATCCTTGAGGTTTTTTTTTAAGGTCACGAGGGGTTAGTTCTGAGATCTGCTGGAAGGGAGTTCCAGATTTTGGGGGCATTGCCCGAAAAGGAGAAGGCCAGGGCTTTTTGTTTGCGCCTCTTTGGGGGAATGAGAAGTAGGTTGTTGGTGCTCCTCAGGTTTCTTGCCTGGCCTGCCTTGGTGAGCTTGGCTGCCAGGTAGACTGGTTTACCAGTGTGAAGGACTTTGTGGGTGAGACAGGCAGTTTTGAACTGGCATCGAGCTTCAATAGGGAGCCATTTGAGCTCTTTCAGGGAGGGGGAGATATGAGCGTGCCTTTTAGCTCCAGTGACAGGTTTACAGTCAGCTAGGAGGAATATAGGGTCCATCTAGCAGCATCAAAGGAGTGAATGATGCATAAATAGATGTAGCACAGGTATGTATATTGTTCAAATGTTGTTGTACTGTACCTTTCGCTTTCGGTTGGCTTGTAGGATTGTGTCTTGTAGGTCTCGAAGATTGTGGCTGTTTTTCTTTTTCTGAGATTGTGTTACTTGCCACTGCATAAACAGAGGCTCCTGGCCCAAGGTCCCATGGAGGCTATACCAGGCCAATCAGGAAAGTCACTCGATATACCTTAGATCACCTTAAGTGCAGAATGCCCAGATTGTGGGACTCCCTAGGGAGAGTGAAGACAAAGTCTAGACATATGTCACATTACATACTTGCCAATTACAGCCCAGCTAAGCAGCAGTTTTAGAAAACTGCAATGCTGAGCACATAAACATTTCTGCGCAATGAGCTGTAGCTAATGCCAGTGGCCATCTTTGTAGGAGAAAGTTCAAAACATAGAACATGTGAGGAATTTTTTAGCAGCAGTAAAACAATTTTAAACAGCATACTTACAACACAAAATACATGTAACTTTTGCAAAACACAAGTTGCAACAATTACACAAAAATAAATTTGCGTAAAGGCACCTTTCTAAATTAAAATCCAGCAATATTACAGAGAAAAGAAGCTTTAGCTATCAAAGGATAATAAATGCTCTTTTTGAGGAAAAATGCATATGCAAAGATGCATATTTGCCCAGATTTAAAGAGGCATCAGCCAGATCTCACCAGAGATTTGAAACCAAATCTTAGAATAGGCTCATATAGTTGGTTCCATTCAGTGCTTATTTTAAATGATACTGAGATTATCGTTTCTGTTAAAGGTTCTCGTGTACAATGTTAAAAATAATCTAAAATTATTGAAATATTCATTGGCAAAGTCAATGGGTCGCGCCTTTGAAAGACATTAGCTTACCTTGCCTTAGCTTGTTGCCGATGCTAAACAGCATCAGCAAAAAGAAAAAATGCTTTATGCCGCTTCTGAACAGCACCCATAAACGTGAGACAAAATCTGGCCCCAGTGTGCTTTTGATATAATGCAGCATTTATCTTTTTTTAAATGTACCATTCCAAAATGGTGGACGTCCATCTTGGGCTAAAGGAGCAATCCATTGCAGCTACTGGCCCACCTAAAGAGTAAAGTAAAAAAATAAATACATACAAAATATAGGGTGGGTAGGGCTAAAGGAGCAACAGAAGAGCAAGCAGTAGATGGAGCAATTCAATGACAAGCAGCAGTGAGAAGGGAGGGGCAGAAGTAGTATATGTAGGTGGGTGGAGGAAGCAATGGACAGCTGTGGCATGGGAGAGCAACAAAAGCACGCAGGGGTGGGGATGTGATTGGCGAAGAAGCACACATTGGAGAGGGAGAGAGTGCAAGAAACCACATCCATTCCCAAGCAGTGTTGAAAGCATAAGAACCAGACATTGATAAAGCCAATAGGTCTGGTTTAACATGCTAAAACATATGTACTAGCACTTAAGAGTGTAATTGCAAAGGAGTCCCTCATGCAGTTCAATACAAGCACTGGAGTGAAGATGGAGGATACACATCAAACAGTCAATAGCATGAGGTGAGAGATGAATACGCCACTGTGCTGAGCCAAGACATGTTTGACAAAGTGTTAAGCTAATGGCCAAAGGTTTGTTGAAGAAAGATAATGGTTGAGAGGGGTTTGTTGGGTACTCCCCCAGTGTGGTGGCCGCGGCACCAGCAAATAGACATGGACACACTTGGTAGTTGTGGAACCATTGGCCGATAACCAAACTGATCTTTGCGGTACGAGATACACTTTATTTATACCCTCTGCTGATTTATCAGAGCATCTTGCAGGGGTCACCTCGCTGTGTGTCAGCAGATGGGCCAAACCATGTACATACCATTCCTCCAAACCTTTAAGCAAAGCATACAAACGTCTCAGGGAGAAACAGGAACAGCTGGTCAAAGTGACATGCACACTTTAAACTGAAGTGCACACTATTCATCTCTACTGCTGCCCCGCCCTGAGACTTGGCTGCTGCCAGCACAAAAAATAAAATGGTAATAAATCTGTTTTATTACCATTTTATTTTTCAAGTTTCCTGCTCTCTGGCGGAGGGGCGACGTTCCTCCACCCTTATGGAGGCACCGCCGCTGGTTTTGAGTAATTTGAGTTGGTGGTATCCTGATCTAAGGTCAAGTTTGGAAAACCACTTAGTTCCGCTGACCTCCGCTACAGTGTTGTCAACTGCAGGAGTTATGTGGCATTCTCTTTTGATGGCTTTGTTGTGCAACCTCATGTCCACCCATATTTTCACCTCTCCCGGTTGTTTTGGTTTCTTAGCTATGACAATGGTCGAGACCCAGGGAATGGGTCCTTCAACTCGCTCAATGATTCCAGCAGGTTCTAGATTGTCAAGTTCTTTTTTGACCTGTGCCTTAACATGAAAAGGGATTTGTTGGTGACACAATCCTACCGGTGACCCAGGAAATTATTTTGCATGTGGAATGTGAAGGCTATGAGGCACAGCGCTTCTGTTGTTTTGCAGATGATCAAAGTAGTTCCACCTGACTTGCTCACGAAAGATTGACTGAGACAGAATGGGTGTCATGTAAGATTGTAGTGTGACATTTCCCTGCTAATGTCAGCGGTTTTCTGCTACCATATGTGTACATGTTGGTGGCGGTTAAGGTGAGGGTAGACTGATGATGTAGTGCTTTGTAGACGTGCTGGCCATGACACACACAGTGTGCATGTGTCTATGAGGCAACTGACCTTGGAACCTAACATGTCAGGATGCAGCGTAGTTGCAAGTGATTCCTAAGCTTGCCATCATTTCTGATGGCCAAGATGAGGAGTATCTTCATATTCGGATCCACTGTCTGTTTCTGTGTGTGGGATGTACTCAGGTTTTGCCTTAAGGTGTTTAACTGCCTTTTTGGCACTGGTGGCTCTGCGGGCATCTGTGAGCCTAGCTTTCGATGGAGGACTGGAAATTTGGAACAGTGATTATCCTTGCAGTATAATGAGTATGTCTTCCCTCTGGTGGGACATGTGCTATTTTGATAAGCTGTGTTCCCACATTAGCCGCATGCTCTCCTGTTTTTTCCAGTGAATGCTTCCTCACCACCCCACTTGCTTCTGCTACTGAATCTGGAGGTTGAGCTTTGATCGACTTGGCGGTTAGGTGCTTTGATGTGTGCTGCTTGAGTGTTAGACAGTTCATATGATTTGGCTACTGAAAGCATTGCTGGCAATAGCATCTTGTCTTGTTCCAGATTGTCTCTTCAGAGCTGGTTTGAGTGGCACTTCTGGATGATCTGTGTTTTGATCTCTTCTTCTGTATTCATGAAACAGCACATACTGGTTAGACCTCAGAGGAAGGCAAAGGAAATGTCAATTGTTTTCCAGGGCCTTGCTTAGTATGGCATAGAATCTAATGCTCATAATATGTCATAACTTGGGAGCTACATTGTGCATTGAGTGCGGCGAGCACATCATCGTAGTTGTTGGTCAAACCAGTGTCTGCCACGGTTTGGAACTTCTTGTGAACTTCATCCCCACCAAAGCGAAGAAGTGATGCTCACTTAGCGGTGGGGTCTGTTTTCTTTGTCGTTGCAAGGTAATTCTCAATCCTTGTGAACCAGAACCGCCACTGTGCAGCAGTGGAAGAGAAGCATACAGAATGTCAAATAGTTGAATTAGGTCAGCAGCATTAGACAGCATCATTGGCAGCGTCTAGTGTAGCTTGTCTGTGCTTTGAACAGGTCTTGAGTATATGAGTTGTTACTCAGGGGACTAGTGACTTGTGACAGGGTTGAGTAAGATTCTATTGAAGGATTCATAGAGCAGAGTCACCTTTGTCCATAGGTGGTACTAGAGTAGAATGAATTCTAAGAGCGCAGAAGTGCGATATGGCCTGCAAGAACTTTCTTCAGTGTCACTGTGCAGTAACACTTTTGGTCAGATCATGGTGCCAGTGTATAATTCCACAATCACACCAGCCCGGCGTGATCTAACAATGGAAGGCCGCAAGTAACTCAGCCGTCTCCTGTTGCGCTTGCAAGGAGTAAAGGAGGGAAAATGGCCACGATAATAGTGGATCCACATGCGAGAGGGTTGCAGCTGACACAACGCAGGGGTTGCATTGTGTGGCCACACTCGATGGTGTAGAGTACGCGATCCAGTGGGCGGCTCCTCCGCTAAGGCAGAGGAGTGTCTCCCCACTGCTCTCTGAGCTGTGAAAAAAGGAAAAAAATGATAATAACGTAGCGTTATTATAATTTTCTTTTTCCTTCTGCAGTGGCTCCGTTCTTTCCTGGGGCGGGGCTGGGCCCCGTGACCCAGAGCACTGCAGGGGGAGGAGTGGTGATGGAGCAAGGACTCATAAATGAGACTTGCTCGGAGGCAATCTCCTCACAGTATTAATATATTAAACTTTGTATTGTTATACTAACTTTTACATACACGACATAAATAGTTATGAAGCTTGCCTATGTGTTCTAACTAACAAATAACGCTTGTTTGTTCTAAAATGGCCGCTAAAACGCGGGAAACTTTTCTGCGCATGTCTCAACCATATCACATGGTGTGAAGTCTTACTTTGCTTGGTGGGAAAATTCTGCTTCTGCGCAGTGTGTTCTAAAATGGCTGCTTAATGTTTTCACATGCTACAGCTTGGTCTCATGTTATAATTAAATTGTTGTTTCCTTAACGCTACTAATGCGGGATAGAATTTATAAATAAATGGGAATAGAGTAGAGAGAGTGGGTATACAGTGAAACATTTTATTTGTGATTTTAATATTTTCTTCTTGTACTTTTATTAGTTCGTAAACTTGGGCCTGGGGTTGATGAACTGAAACTCGAGAGACAATGATTCTGCGCATTCGTCTTGCATGTCTGCCAAGAAAGAAGGATGAAGTCAACCTGGACGTCGTCCAAGGCCATGACCTGATGGCCGAAATTGCTGTACCCATGTCTTTTCTGTTGAAAAATTTGAAACATTGTACATGGAGAATGTATAATTTTGTCGTGAGACGGGTGGGAAATAAAGCCAATGTATTAAATTTGATGGGCGGTATTTTAAAAACAATGGTCTTCAGAAATCAAACTAAATTCATATGGTGTGAGGATCAACCCCCTGTCCCTGTCCAATCAGAAGTAGTGGTCCCATATTTTTGCAACATTAATGGGAGGTACATGGGCGTAGAAGGGTATAATAGATATAGAATTAGCTAATTAATTATGACTAGACGCTGACAAGAAGGAGATGCTGCAACAGAACAGGCGTCCACAGAACAGACAGAAGAGCTCCAGACTGCCAAGCTGATCGATTGCAGACTGAATCGCTGTCCAGAGAGGTCCTGAGGAGGGGGCGGCGGAGTCCATTAGAAGGAAGGCATGGGAGAATCAAGGAGAAGCGGAGTATCAGAGAGGGGAACGACGCAGGCGTCGTAGGTAGAGAGGTCACCGGTCCTGTCCTGAACCTGGAGGAGGTCTTCCTCTTCATCCTTCCTAGGTCCCATCTTTTCCAACTCCTTGGCCAAGGGGTTTGGTTCTCGCACTTTAGGTAAATATATGCAACCTTTAGTTGCGCTGCTGTCTCTATCTTCTCCTTTTCTGATGGACCGTCATTAATCGATAATTGATTTCTTGTGTTTCATCCTTGATATGCGATTAAGTATCATGCAGCTCTGTATTTTACTCTGCTAAATCTTTAGATAAACATTTTAAAACTTCCTGACTCAGTGATTATTTCAGGATTTATGAACCGTAATGAATGTCACTAATTTTAAACTTCCTAATTAACAGAGGATCCATTGGTAAGTCATTACTCTTCAATCAGAAGGTAATTGGTAGCAGGGATTTTGATAAAGAGTAACAACTGACACCACCAGCGTGAAACACTAGCGTAGTATGAATGTATGGGCCCAAGTGAGTATCTGTTGTACGAATGCTCGTTGCTAGTATCGCGCTGGATCAGTTTTCTGGCTAGCAGAGGATGGTTAGGATTCTACTTTGTTAATCGGGTGATGAGAATTGCATTTTTATGAATTAACACCTGTTATTGTTTAAAAGTTTTGTTTTATGTTGTCCAGAATTCCCCGGGGAGGAAAATTGAATAGCGGGTGGTAAGTGGAAGCCATACTGCAGTGAGGTTATCTGTCAGGCAGAAATAGTACTGAAAAGTTAGGTAGGGCTATCAGTACTTGTTAGGGACTCTATGCGTGTGAGTAATAGCAAAAGGAATATGCTGGTGAAAATTTGATGTTATATCACCTAGAAAGGGTAACATTGAAGAAGTAACAGGTATTTTTGATGCTCAAGTGAAGAGTAAATGGAAGGGTTTTACTCGTAGTGTATGTTTAGTAAACGGAAAGGGTTTACTAGTGTGGGCGAAAAACTATCTTTTCAATTTAGAGAAACTGGCACGATAGCGAATGTTTTATGTTGTTACTGAATTTTAATTAAAGTCATAAAGAAAAATAAAGTTTTGCGTACGATTTTGTAAAGGGAGGGTCAGCTGCCGGAGAGGGAGCTAATGTCACAAAGCGCCGCGCTGGGATTGGTCGAAACAGCGAGGTACAGAAAAGCGCAGATTGTAAAGGAGGGGTTGACAGACTAACGTCACAGAAAGGCCGCGCTAGGATTGGTTCAGAGACAAAAGTAAACTGGAAATTGGGTGGTTGTTATTATAGAAGCAGAAATCCTACTGGATAAGGGAGATTGTATGTTAAAACGCGATCCAACTTTAATAAGAACTCGTCCGGATAGGAGATTCCTAGGTTTTGCAGAATATAACTTTATACACCGAAGATTAGATAAAATGTACGGAGTGAAGAGGAAAATGACATTCCTACAAAAGATTAAGAATTATTTTAAAAAGGACAAACCAATCAAAACTAGAGAAGGAATTATCATTCCACCAGCTAAAACGCCCGCTTCATTCATGATGATGGAAAGAGGTTATCATACTTGCGTATGGTTAGAGAATTGGATAAAATATACCAAAAATGATGGAATATTAAAATTTCCAGAGAATGGTACCTTTAATGGAAGGATTCTTCAAAATCTGAGATTGAGGATGAATGATTTAGAACCCAGACCTAGATTAACTCAATACGAAGCCTTAGAGGAATGGGAAACCGAGGCATTTGAGCGTGATCGATCCAGGAGTAATAGGGGTTACCGAGGATTTTTCCCTAGGTACCAAAATGAGTCAAGGGACAGTCAGATGAAACAGTGGAGAAGAGCGATGCTTACAGAGGGACTGTATCCAATATTGACAGAAGAAGAACTGTTAGGGAGCAAATGCACAGAAAAGACAAAACACTTAAATAGGTGTGGCGATTCTGAAGATGAATTTATGGAAGAGTTATTAAAGAACCCACCACCATATCAGGAAGGGACAAAGGGATGTACCCCAAGTGCACCACCGTTAAAAACCCCCTTGGTACCGCAGGTATTGCATGATTTCACACCTAGTAGGGTACTTCACGATAAAGAAAAAGAAGCCCTAGAGAAGACCAGAGCAGAATTAATACAGAAAATAACACAGATAAAAGTACATCCTGACTCTTTGACCATACCTGTAACAATTGGTCCAGTAGTCCCAATATATAGTGACAAAGGAAACTATCCTCCACCGTTAGTTACGGCTACTCCTGTGAATGTTCCTAAACCTGAATCAGTAGTAATGGTTGAGGATCATTTTAGTGATTGTGAATCTGTGATTTCATTAATGGACTTGCCCATTCGAGATTCTGTAAATAGTACTCCCAGAAGGGCTACACCTGGTTGTTCGAAAGATATAAACCTAATAACTTCATCGGGAGCAAAAAGTGTCACTGTAGTAACACCCGAAGACTTAGAAAGGTGGGCACAAGGATCAGATCAACAGTGTACACCTCCAAAATTTTTGGATATTTATAAATTAAAAGTTGAATTAGAAGAAATAATAGCAGGAAATGTGGGGTTAGATCGCCTAAATGCTTACGATGAAGAAGAATTATTGTTCGTATGCAGAAGTATCACCAGAAATGTAAAATTATTCCATGAGAAATTATCAGATTTAGCTTTGCAAATGGGAATTGAAATAGGGAGATCAAAAGTGTTGCAGAAACCCTATAGAGCAGATTTTTCAGACAAAGATTTAGAAAACATGAATGCCTCTGGAAGAAAATTACAAGTAAAGGAATTAATGACAGTCTTGCAAAAATGGGGAGACCTAGATAAATGGAGAGTTAGATGGGCCAAGAAGAAGGAAGAGGCACGATCAAGTAGGACAGCCTCTGAATATTTAATGAAGGAAACAGGGAAGACAGATCAAATGTATCCGATGCGAGAAGTTCCAGGTGGAGGATATGTACATGTCCCATGGAGCAGACAGGATATTTTATCATTTACGAATGATTTCCCAAAGTTAAGAGAGAAACCAATTGAATGGTACAAGCAGGTTGAAAGGTTTGTGAAGGTGTCAAAGGTATTGTTGAAGGACTTGGATGGTCTGTTTGACATAGTGGTACCTGCCGATTTATGGACAGATTGTAAAATTACAGTTGATTGGCCAAGTGAAGAGTATCCCAGAGATCCAAAGACAGGTGCCCCGTCAAGTGATGTGATGAAAAAGTATCAGCAGGTAATAACTTACCTGAAAGGGAAAATACCACCAAAAGAAACAGATTGGGTGAAAATAGACAGAACTACCCAAGAAGCCAGTGAATCGGTACACGCGTACTATGAACGTTTATTGCAGGTATTCAAACAGTATAGTGGATTTGAGGATATTGGAGATAAGAACATGAGTCAGTTTGTTTACCGATTTGTTTATGGCCTGAAACCAGAGATTTGTCAGATGATTAAGCAGCACATGTTGTGTTGGCAGGGGAAACCGATCGACGAGATTTTGAAATATGCGAAATATTGTGGAGTTGACATTCAGGATAGGCACAAGAAACTGCAAGAGAAAGTGATGTGGGCTCAGGTAAAAATGGCCGAGAAACAGGGAATTAATTTGGATAATCCAATCGAAAATCAGGGAAAAGATTATGGATCAAATGTTGATGCTGGGAATGGTGGAAAAGTGAGAGGACGAATGAGCAGAGAAGAAGCTAAAAAGAAATTTCCTTGTCATGGATGCGGAAAGTTGGGGCATTGGAAGGATGAATGCAAAAAGATACGGAATAATAATGGCCCAAATCAAAATTTAAATCCACAGATGCAGAATGACTCACAGCAGGGTGTAAATCCTCAGAGTCAGTTGCCACCTGCACCTGTACAGGGTAATGTAAGCAGAGCAAAGCACGGTACAGACATCGGATATCAAGGAGGAAGTGGTAAGAAGGATTATGTAACCTCACAGTTTCTTTTACAGGATGATTTCTGTCAGTACAGTTCATGACGGTGCCTAGGAGAGGGGAAGAAGGAGTGCGTACTTGGCGCATCCTTACCGGTAGATCAGTCAGGTCCATATGTTGAAGGGAATGTGAAGGGTAATGATATTACTTTTCTTTTGGACACTGGTGCTACCCGGTCTACTGTGAGAACAGCAGACATTCCAGACCTTCCTCTCTCTGGAGAAGCTATCCAAGTAGTGGGAGTAGCTAATCGAAAGATTAGAACACCTCTTACCGAACCAATGGAAGTTAAAATTGGAAATTTTAGAGAAATGCATCAATTTGTAGTGTGTGATTCTAGTCCAGTAAATTTATTGGGCAGAGATTTGTTGTGTAAAATGAACTGCACAATATTCTGCACACCGGATGGTGTGGCAATTCAGACCCCTGATGAAGATCATGTATATAAATTCATGATTGCGAAACAAGGTACAGAGGTAGATGAGATGTTCTCTTTGATCACAAAAGACGAGTTGCCAGAAGAATTAAAAACTACAGTGAATCCCATAGTGTGGGATTTTACGGGAAAAGAAGTAGGACTTATGGCCAATATAGACCCAGTTAAAATTACTGTGAAAGAAGGTGCAATTTTCCCGAATACTAGGCAGTACAAAATGAGTGCAGAAGTAAAAGCAGGAGTTATGGAAGAAATCGACCGAATGGTAAAACAAAACATACTAAAAGAAGTAATGAGTAGCCCATGTAATTCACCGATAATGGGTTTAAAGAAGCCTAGTGGGAAATATAGGATTGTCCAAGACCTGAGAAAAATAAATAAGATTGTGGAACCTTGTTGTCCTATAGTGCTAAATCCTGCAGTAATTCTATACCAGATCCCTTGGAGTGCATGATGGTTCACTGTGATTGATTTGTGCCAGGCGTTCTTTTCAATACCATTGCACCCAGATAGCCAGTATCTTTTCTCATTTAAATTCGAGAATAAGGTCTATGTATGGAATCGTGTTCCTCAGGGGTACACGGAAAGTCCTTCCATTTTCAATCAGATATTGAAAAAGTGCTTAGAAAAACTAGTAATGCCAGGAAGTTCAGTTTTAGTTCAGTATATAGATGACTTATTGGTGGCATCTAACACCAGAGAAGACTGTGTTGTGGACTCTATTGCATTATTGAATCACTTAGCTGAAGAAGGGTGTTAGACCTGGCACCATTGGCGTGGGTCTCCCTTCCATTTTTCGCTGTTGTCTCCTCTGTTTTACTGGTGTTAGATGCTCTGGTCGCTGTGCCACTGCCATTCAGTGTCACAGCGCGAATGCTCCCTGTGTAAATATGTCTATGTGAATTGGTATACCCCTGATTGGCTTATTTGGTTTACCTGTTAGTCCCTAGTAGTGTGGCCTATGTGTGCCCAGGGCTGGTAAACCAAATGCTGCTGGTGGGCCTGCAGCACTGATGTGTGCCACCCACAGAAGCAGCTTGTAAAGTGTGTCTCAGACCTGCCACTGCAGTGTCTGTGTGCAGTCCAGAACTGCCATCTTGGCTGTGAAGTGCACTCACTTCCCAGCCCCTGAACCTTCCCTTGGCATCCTGTAAGTCACCCCTATGGTAGGGTGCCTTGTATGTGTAAGGCAGGACATGCCTTGGTGTGTGTAGCATGTCCTGGTAGTGAATTATGCCCCATTTCGTTTTTCACTACTGTAAGGCTACCTGTTCCTCATAGGCTAGAATGGGCAGTTTGACTATTACATTCTATAGTCCTAACTGACCCCAGGAACATGGTAGAAAAACGAATTTAGTATGCCTGAGCTCAGAATATTAAAATACATCTTTTAGTGAAGTTTATTTTTATATTCTGTGTTTGAAAATACCACTTTTAGAAAGTAGGTATTTTCTTGCCTAAGCCTTCCAGTGTGCTCTGCCGTTATGTGTATTGGCTGTCTGGGTTTAGAGGGACAGGACAGGCTGAGTCAGACCTGGGTTGAATAGAGAGATCTGCATTTAGAGTGTGGGGAGGGGTGGCTCCTTGACCTGAATAGGGCTGTGCCTGGCAAGGTGAATGCTGGCTCCACCTCCCACTGTGTGTCTGCTAGCAGACCCCCTCTTTCTGAAAGGAAGGATGCAGCCTGGTAAACAAAGTGCTCCAGGCCTGAGCAGAACTGGTTCTGGCTAGGTTCAGTGACTGGTAGCTTCAAGGATCAAAGGCTTTTGGGGTATAAATATCTGTGCTCAAGCCCCTACATTTTGTATTGCTTTTGGATCTGGAGAGGAAACTCTGTCCGTGCCACTGGAGGAATCTGCAGGAAGTGACTGTCCCTGTGCTGTGTGTTGTTTCTTGCACTGGCCTGCAGCAGTGACCACTGGACCTTGAAGAAGAGGAAAAGGAACTCTTGAGAGAACTTTTATTTTTGTACAGCAATCACCCAAGGGCTAGGAAAAGAGCTAGCCTCCTGCTGGAGTCTCAGGCACATCAGACTCCACCACCAACCTCCTGCTTCCTCCCTGCGAGGACTGCTATCTGCTGAGGAGGCTCCTGTGAGTTCCAGGGCCTCTAGTCTGCATCAGAGAAAAGAGGGTAAGAAATCGACGCTAACGCATCTTTGCGGGCCGCTGCAGTCGAGAGCGCTGGGAAAATCATCGCGCTACTGCC
Source organism: Calotriton arnoldi (assembly GCA_963921515.1). Classification (NCBI taxonomy): domain Eukaryota; kingdom Metazoa; phylum Chordata; class Amphibia; order Caudata; family Salamandridae; genus Calotriton; species Calotriton arnoldi. The sequence continues at coordinate 535,835 of CAWUFW010002134.1, read as the reverse complement.
GCCGAGGGCCCGCAACCCGAAACCATCGCTGACGCCCCTTTGCGAGCCGCTGCAGCCGAGACGCGCTGGAAAGATCATCGCGCTGCTGTCGCCGCGCACTCGCAACCCTGAAAGAAATCATCGCTTCGAGACATCGCAGTGCGGACGCCGTGCGTTCGCCACTTTGATCGCATCGCACCGAATTTCGTCGCTCCCTCGCGGAGCGTCTTGTCTTACGCATCGCAACACGATCGCACAGCGCAACAGGATCACCGCATCGACTTCTCCCACGCGGCAAGAAAGTCATCGCATCGGCGGTCCAGCGTGCAGAAGTTTGTCGCATCGTCTCCGCACGCATCCCGCAGATCGGCGCATCATCCTCCCTTGCGGCAAGGATTTCAACGCATCGCCGGCCTCGCGTGCCGAGAATCATCGCTACAGCTTATTTGCGACACTTTGTTGGTTTTGCTACTAAACCCAGGTACTTTGTGAAAGAAAGGGTCGCAGAGACCACTGCTTTGAACTTGAACCTTATTTTTGCAACCTTTGAACTATTTTTGACAGCCCTTCAACAGCTATCCTATTTTTGACAGTATTGTGGCTTTTACAGTTATTGGTCTTGTGATAAATCTGCCTTTATATAAAGATACTTATTTTTTATAATAACTACTTGTGTGGTGTCCCTTTGTAGTGTTCCTCACTGTGTTACTGTGTATGATCATAAATGCTTCACACCCTGCCTCTGAGATAAGCCTACCTGCTCGTGCTACGTTACCACAGGGTTGAGCAGGGGTATTAAAGAGGGTAGCCCTCTCACTCTGACTTAGGAAGAAGGGTCCCTACTTGGACAGTGGCCAGCCATTGCCAACTAGAGACCCCCATTTCTAACATTGGTGGTCAGCGGTGAGGATCTGGACTTGCATTTATGATCGCATACAGTAATTATAGTGTACACTACTAGTGAGTGCAGACCATAACGTACCGCATACATTTTTTTGAGAATTTTTTGCTCCTATATTGTGATTGATATTGCCGGTGATTTTTCACCCGCGCACATTTTCTGAGAGTTTTTGGGATCCTATATTGTGATTGATATTGCCGGTGATTTTTCACCCGCGCCCATTTATTGAAAGTTTTTGATCCCCTATTGTGATTGATATTGCTGGTGATTTTTCACCCACGCACATTTCTGAGAGATTTTGGGATCCTATATTGTGATTGATATTGCCGGTGATTTTTCACCCGCGCCCATTTATTGAAAGTTTTTTGATCCCCTATTGTGATTGATATTGCTGGTGATTTTTCACCCACGCACATTTCTGAGAGTTTTTAGGATCCTATATTGTGATTGATATTGCCGGTGATTTTTCACCCGCTTACATTTTTTGAGAAGTTTTCTTCTGTCCTTTATTGATATTGCCAGTTATTTCTACAATGGGCAAGCCCAGATCCAATGCCTCAGAAGATCTCTCCTGGGAAGAAGAGAAAATAGAAACCTACAATGCCAAGCAGCTCAAATATTTTTGCAAGCAATTCACAGTCCCTATCACAGGTCTCACTAGAAGGGAGGAGTATTACAAGGCGCTGAAGGCCTGGCTAGAAGCCAGGGATGCCCCTAAGGATCTAGGAGAGCTTGTGGAGGGAGGGAGAGCAGCAGGGCGATGTAGTAGACTTAGTAGGAGATCCAGCCCTTTCCAACCCGGGCTCTAGTGTGTCCGCTAAGGGTCTGTCCCCAGAAGAGCTGGAGGACAGGGAGAGAGATAGGCGGCATAATATGGAGATGGCTAAGCTTAAAATGGATGGTCACCGGGACCTAGAGAACAAGAAGTTAGAAATTGAGATTATGAGGATGAAGCTTGAGCATGAGAGAGTATTGAGGGAGTTGGAGATTAAAGCTAAGAGCATGGAAATCTCCCCCTCTGGTGGCAGCGTACCTGTAGTGCACCCTGAGAGTAGGGTGTATATACCCAAGGAGGTTATTAAAGATTTCCACAAAAGTGAAGATATTGGGCAATGGTTTGCCGCTTATGAATTAGCCATGGTGTCCCACCGGGTCCCTGAGAAGGATTGGGGAGCGGGGTTGTGGGGACGCTTTGTGAGTGAGGGGAGGGATACCTTGTTGGACCTGCCCCCAGAAAGTAGGATGGTTTATGCCCACATGAAGGAAGCGTTGATGACCCGCTATGGTTTGACCCCTGAGATGTATAGACAGAGGTTTAGGGTCTGTAAGAAGCTAGAGGGTACCACGTGGGTTGAATATGTGTCCTTTTTTTGCAGAGCCATGGAACGCTGGGTAAAAGGTAGCAAAGTAGAAACTTTTGCACAGTTTTATGATTTGATTGCATGGGAGCATTTATCTAGTAATTGTTTTCCTGAGCTACGCCAGCACCTAATTGATTGCAAGCTGACTAACCCTAGAAAGCTTGCTGAGGAGGCGGACCGCTGGGTGAGCACCCGGGTCCGCAAGGGTCCAGTGGGAGACGTCGCCAAAGGTGGGCAGGGTCCCCAGCAGAGGAGTGGGGGGGACAAGGGTCAACAGAGGGAGTTCCACCGAGGGCCCCAAAGTAATCCCCCAGGGAACCAAGCAGTGGTGTCCCAGCCCCCCCAAGAAAGGAGGACCGGGCCCCCAACAGGTAGGCCTGTTCCCAGGGGGCCCCCACGTGTTACAACTGTGGTCAAGTGGGCCACAGATATTTTGATCCCCAGTGCCCCCAAAGGGGAGCCAGTGCACCCCCGTGCACCACCCCGCCAGATTGCTAGTGTAGCCCTGGGAGAGGAGGAGATGGGTGCCCAAGAGGGGTGGGATCCCGTAGAATTGACCCTTGTCTCATTAGGGGACTTTGAGATGGTCCCCAAGCCTGCACTGCCTGCTAACACTAAAAAATACAGGCAGTGGGTGACCATCAATGGCCATAGGGTGGAGGCTCTAAGAGACACAGGGGCCAGTGTAACTGCTGTCAGCTCCCGGTTGGTGTCCAAAGAGCAGGTTGTCCCCCATGCATTCTACCCAGTAGTGTCCGCAGACAACTCAGAGAGCCAATGTGAGGTGGCTCAGGTTCCCTTTGAGTGGGGGGGGGTCTCAGGAACTCTTCAGGTAGCTGTGAGGCCCGCCATGCCTGTAGACTGTCTGCTGGGCAATGATTTAGAGGACTCCCCGTGGGCTACGGTGGAGAGGAAGGCTCACTTAGAGATGTTGGGTCTGCCTGAGTGGGCGTGTGCTACCACTCGGTCCATGGCAGCCAAGGAGGGTGTTGAAAAGGATCTGGAGCCTGAGAGTAGGGCCCAGATCCCTGCCTTAGAGAGAAGGGGCAGGGGCGCGGGAAGCCGGCCCCCTTGGTTCCCACGGCCCAGGAAGGAGCAGACCCTGAGGGGGATGCCCTGGAGCCTACCGGGGAGCAGATCACCGAACTGGGGGACCTGCCTGAGCTGACCCATTGGCAGCAGGAAGGGGGACCCACCAGGGAGGAATTTTGTGAGCAGCAGAGAGTTTGCCCCTCTCTTGAGGGTATGCGGCGACAGGCTGCAGCCCAGGCAGAAGGTGACATGTCTGGTTCACATCTGATTTATTGGGAGAACAGTCTCCTGTATAGTGAGCCTAAGGTTGCTGAGCTAGGGTCAGCCCGGTTGCTGGTGGTACCCGAGTGCTTCAGAACCTTCCTACTGGGGTTGGCTCATGACATTCCATTGGCAGGACATCTGGGGCAGACCAAGACCTTTGAGAGGCTGGCCGCCCACTTTTATTGGCCCCAGATGCACAAGAGTTCAGACTCTCATTGCAGGACCTGTGAGACTTGCCAGGCAAGTGGGAAGAGTGGGGGAAGATCAAGGCCCCACTCCAGCCCTTCCCAGTTGTGAGTACCCCATTCGAGCGAGTGGGCATTGACATTGTGGGGCCTCTGGACCCCAAGACAGCCATGGGCAACAGGTTCATCCTGGTCTTGGTGGACCATGCCACCCGGTACCCTGAAGCCATCCCGCTCAGGACAGTGACGGCCCCCGTGGTGGGACGTGCACTGATGGGGATTTTCTCCCGTGTGGGATTCCCCAGAGAGGTGGTGTCTGACAGGGGGACCAACTTCATCTCCCAGTACATGAAGTCTCTGTGGAAGGAGTGTGGGGTAACGTATAAGTTCACCACTCCTTACCACCCCCAAGGTAATGGTCTGGTTGAAAGGTTCAACCGGACCTTGAAGGGCATGATCATGGGCCTAGAAGAGCCCCTGAGGCGTAAGTGGGACGTCCTCTTGCCATGCCTGTTGTTTGCCTACCGTGAGGTGCCACAGAAGTCCTTAGGGTTCAGTCCCTTTGAACTCCTCTATGGCCACCCGGTTAGAGGACCTCTGAGTCTGGTCAAGGAAGGCTGGGAGCAATCTCCCAGGAAACCTCCCCAAGATGTATTTAGCTACATGTTGGCCTTCAGGAACCAGACTCGGCGTTTCAGAAAAATTGCTGAGGCAAATCTGGAAGCCAGCCAAGAAGAAATGAAACGTTGGCACGACCAGAATGCCACTCTGGTCGAATTTCAACCTGGTCAGAAGGTTTGGGTACTGGCCCCAGTGGAGCCTTGTGCGCTCCAAGATAAGTGGACCGGTCCCTTTGAGGTGGTGGAGCGCAAAAGTCCAGTTACCTACTTGGTGGACTTTCAGTCTCCCAGGAACCCCTTGCGGGTCCTGCATGTGAACCGCCTAAAGCCCCACTTTGAGAGGTCTGAAGTGGGCATGCTTCTTGCCACAGATGATGGGGTTGAGGAGGAGAGTGAGCCTCTCCCTGACCTCCTGTGTGCAGAAGAGAAGGATGGGTCAGTGGAGGGTGTGATCCTCTCCACCACACTGACCCCTGAGCAGCAGAGAGATTGTCACCACCTGTTGGGGCAATTTTCTGATTTGTTCTCCCTGGTACCTGGTGTCACTGATTGGTGCGTCCATGAGGTGGATACCGGGGACAGTTCTCCTGTCAAGCACAAGGCTTACAGGGTAACTGACAGGGTCAGGGCTTGCATTAAGGAGGAGGTCTCCAAAATGTTCGCCCTAGGGGTGGTTGAGTCCTCTAGCAGCCCCATGTCCAGCCCCGTGGTCTTGGTACCAAAAGCTGTGACGCCTGGTGCCACTCCTGAACTTAGGTTCTGTGTGGACTACCGAGGTCTCAATTCGGTCACCAAGACCGACGCGCACCCCATCCCCAGAGCTGATGAGCTCATAGACCGGTTAGGGGCTGCCCGGTACCTCAGCACGTTTGATCTGACGTCTGGGTACTGGCAGATCGCCTTAACTGATGGGGCAAAGGAGAGGTCAGCATTCTCCACACCAGATGGGCACTACCAGTTCCGTGTGATGCCCTTTGGGATGAAGAATGCCCCTGCCACCTTCCAGAGATTGGTCAACCAGGTGTTGGTTGGGCTGGAGGCTTTCAGTGCCGCCTACCTGGATGACATTGCAGTGTTTAGTTCCTCCTGGGAGGACCACTTGCGCCACCTCTGGGAAGTGTTGATGGCGCTGCGCAGAGCAGGCCTCACAATCAAGGCCAGTAAGTGCCAGATTGGGCAGGGTTCTGTGGTGTACTTGGGACACCAGGTGGGGAGCGGCCAGGTGGCGCCCCTGCAGCCCAAGATTGAAACCATCCTGGCTTGGGAGCCCCCAAGGACCCAGACCCAGGTGAGGGCCTTCTTAGGACTCACGGGTTATTACAGGAGGTTTGTCAAGGGGTATGGCAACATTGTTGCACCCTTGACTGAGCTGACTTCCAAGAAGCGGCCAAAGATTGTGAACTGGACTGACACCTGTCAGAAAGCCTTTGATGCCCTCAAAACTGCTATGTGTACAGCACCCGTACTCCAGGCGCCCAATTTTGCTAAGGAATTTGTTGTCCAGACAGACGCTTCAGAGCATGGGGTGGGGGCCGTTCTGTCACAGATAAATGAGGAGGGACTAGACCAACCTGTAGCCTTCATCAGTAGGAGGTTACTTCCACGGGAACAGAGGTGGAGTGCAATTGAGCGTGAGGCATTTGCTGTGGTCTGGGCACTGAAGAAGCTGAGACCATACCTGTTTTTTCGACTCACTTCCGGGTTCAGACAGACCACAGGCCCCTCAGATGGCTGATGCAGATGAGGGGTGAGAATCCCAAGTTGTTGAGGTGGTCCATTTCCCTACAGGGTATGGACTTCACGGTGGAACACCGCCCTGGTACAGAACACGCCAATGCTGATGGTCTGTCCAGATTTTTCCGCCTTAGCGATGAGAACTTCCAAGGGGATGGGTAGTTCTCCCCACATTTCAGCTGGAGGGGACGTGTGTTAGACCTGGCACCATTGGCGTGGGTCTCCCTTCCATTTTTCGCTGTTGTCTCCTCTGTTTTACTGGTGTTAGATGCTCTGGGCGCTGTGCCACTGCCATTCAGTGTCACAGCGCGAATGCTCCCTGTGTAAATATGTCTATGTGAATTGGTATACCCCTGATTGGCTTATTTGGTTTACCTGTTAGTCCCTAGTAGTGTGGCCTATGTGTGCCCAGGGCTGGTAAACCAAATGCTGCTGGTGGGCCTGCAGCACTGATGTGTGCCACCCACAGAAGCAGCTTGTAAAGTGTGTCTCAGACCTGCCACTGCAGTGTCTGTGTGCAGTCCAGAACTGCCATCTTGGCTGTGAAGTGCACTCACTTCCCAGCCCCTGAACCTTCCCTTGGCATCCTGTAAGTCACCCCTATGGTATGGTGCCTTGTATGTGTAAGGCAGGACATGCCTTGGTGTGTGTAGCATGTCCTGGTAGTGAATGATGCCCCATTTCGTTTTTCACTACTGTAAGGCTACCTGTTCCTCATAGGCTAGAATGGGCAGTTTGACTATTACATTCTATAGTCCTAACTGACCCCAGGAACATGGTAGAAAAACGAATTTAGTATGCCTGAGCTCAGAATATTTAAATACATCTTTTAGTGAAGTTTATTTTTATATTCTGTGTTTGAAAATACCACTTTTTAGAAAGTAGGTATTTTCTTGCCTAAGCCTTCCAGTGTGCTCTGCCGTTATGTGTATTGGCTGTCTGGGTTTAGAGGGACAGGACAGGCTGAGTCAGACCTGGGTTGAATAGAGAGATCTGCATTTAGAGTGTGGGGAGGGGTGGGGAAACAACCTTTAGAACGCATGCCTTACTTCGCATGCCATTAGATTGCGGTTTTTACAACGAAAGTCGTTACAACGACTTGCATTGGAGGGCGCTATAGGACAAGGAGTAGTTTAAATTACTATCCAACACCTTCCCTACTGTACGTAGGCTGGAGTTGGAATAGTAAATTAAACTACTCCTAAGTCCAGCGCCCTCCAACGCAAGTCGTTGTAACGACTTGCGTTGTTAAAACCGCGATCTAATGGCATGCGATGTAATGCATGCGTGGTATCGTCATACATCCGGAGGGGTGGCTCCTTGACCTGAATAGGGCTGTGCCTGGCAAGGTGAATGCTGGCTCCACCTCCCACTGTGTGTCTGCTAGCAGACCCCCTCTTTCTGAAAGGAAGGATGCAGCCTGGTAAACAAAGTGCTCCAGGCCTGAGCAGAACTGGTTCTGGCTAGGTTCAGTGACTGGTAGCTTCAAGGATCAAAGGCTTTTGGGGTATAAATATCTGTGCTCAAGCCCCTACATTTTGTATTGCTTTTGGATCTGGAGAGGAAACTCTGTCCGTGCCACTGGAGGAATCTGCAGGAAGTGTCTGTCCCTGTGCTGTGTGTTGTTTCTTGCACTGGCCTGCAGCAGTGACCACTGGACCTTGAAGAAGAGGAAAAGGAACTCTTGAGATAACTTTTATTTTTGTACAGCAATCACCCAAGGGCTAGGAAAAGAGCTAGCCTCCTGCTGGAGTCTCAGGCACATCAGACTCCACCACCAACCTCCTGCTTCCTCCCTGCGAGGACTGCTATCTGCTGAGGAGGCTCCTGTGAGTTCCAGGGCCTCTAGTCTGCATCAGAGAAAAGAGGGTAAGAAATCGACGCTAACGCATCTTTGCGGGCTGCTGCAGTCGAGAGCGCTGGGAAAATCTTCGCGCTACTGCCGCCGAGGGCCCGCAACCCGAAACCATCGCTGACGCCCCTTTGCGAGCCGCTGCAGCCGAGACGCGCTGGAAAGATCATCGCGCTGCTGTCGCCGCGCACTCGCAACCCTGAAAGAAATCATCGCTTCGAGACATCGCAGTGCGGACGCCGTGCGTTCGCCACTTTGATCGCATCGCACCGAATTTCGTCGCTCCCTCGCGGAGCGTCTTGTCTACGCATCGCAACACGATCGCACAGCACAACAGGATCACCGCATCGACTTCTCCCACGCGGCAAGAAAGTCATCGCATCGGCGGTCCAGCGTGCAGAAGTTTGTCGCATCGTCTCCGCACGCATCCCGCAGATCGGCGCATCATCCTCCTTTGCGGCAAGGATTTCAACGCATCGCCGGCCTCGCGTGCCGAGAATCATCGCTACAGCTTATTTGCGACACTTTGTTGGTTTTGCTACTAAACCCAGGTACTTTGTGAAAGAAAGGGTCGCAGAGACCACTGCTTTGAACTTGAACCTTATTTTTGCAACCTTTGAACTATTTTTGACAGCCCTTCAACAGCTATCCTATTTTTGACAGTATTGTGGCTTTTACAGTTATTGGTCTTGTGATAAATCTGCCTTTATATAAAGATACTTATTTTTTATAATAACTACTTGTGTGGTGTCCCTTTGTAGTGTTCCTCACTGTGTTACTGTGTATGATCATAAATGCTTCACACCCTGCCTCTGAGATAAGCCTACCTGCTCGTGCTACGTTACCACAGGGTTGAGCAGGGGTATTAAAGAGGGTAGCCCTCTCACTCTGACTTAGGAAGAAGGGTCCCTACTTGGACAGTGGCCAGCCATTGCCAACTAGAGACCCCCATTTCTAACAAAGGGCATAAAGTCTCACCTGAAAAACTGCAGTTTTGCACAACAACAGTTAAGTATCTAGGACATCAAATTGAGAGGGGAAAAAGAAGAATAACCTCTGAAAGAGTAAAATTGATTAAGAAAATGCAAATGCCTAACACCCAACGGGAAGTGAGAATGTTTCATGGGGTAGTGGGTTATTGTCGACAATGGATACTAGGATTTTCCCTGTTAGCAAAGCCCTTAATTCAAATGACAAAAAAGAAGGCAAAGGACCCAGTTGAATGGGATGACGAAAGTGTAGGAGCTTTTGTAAAATTGAGAAATGCTTTGTGTGCAGTGCCTGCCTTAGGCATGCCCGATTATAAGAAACAACTTGCACTATTCTGTCATGAGAGAGAAAATTGTGCACTATCAGTCCTAACTCAGAGACATGGTCTGGATAGACGTCCAATAGCATATTTTTCTGCTACACTGGACCCAGTGGCGGCCGCTTTACCAGGCTGCTTAAAAGCAATAGCGGCTACCTGTTTGAGCATTGAACAAAGTGAGTCAATTGTAATGGGACACCCAGTAAAGGTGTTTGTTCCACATGCAGTTGTGATTCTATTGACAAGAACCCGAACTCAGCATCTTACTCCTAGTCGGATGACTAGGTATGAGAGAATAATTTTGGGTGCTGAAAACGTGATCATGGTAAGGTGCACGATAGTGAATCCTGCTACCTTACTACCAGATCCATACCATGAAGAAGTTAAAGATGACGAAGAAGAACATGATTGTTTACAAGTCACAGAGTTATGCACAAAACCACGTCCTGACATTCAGGAATTGCCCCTAAGAAAGCCAGACAGGGAGCTGTTTGTTGATGGTTCATGTCAGAGGCATGAAGATGGTAAACTGACTGCAGCATATGCAGTATGTGAATTAACTGGAATAGTCGAAGCATCCTATTTACCAGGAGTAAAATCTGCACAAGTAGCTGAATTGATTGCTTTGATAAAAGCTTGCAAAATTGGGAGGAATCAAAAAGTAACTATATTTACAGATAGCCAATATGGTTACGGGGTTGTGCATGATTTTGGCCAACTATGGATGCAGAGGGATTTCATGACTTCTTCAGGATCCCCCATTAAAAATGGACAGTTAGTAAGGGAATTGCTGGAAGCAATACAATCACCAAAAGAATTGGCTGTGGTGAAATGTGCCGCACACCAGTCAGGAGATGACTGGGTGGTAGTCGGCAACCGATATGCAGACCTTGTGACTCAACATTGTGCCAAAAACAGAATGGCGGTGAATAAAAGGGTGGAAAGAATGGGAATCAGCTGCCAACTTTTGCTGTGTGCACCTCCTGAAACATGGAATGATGTAAAAAGATTGCAAGATGATGCTGATGAGAGTGAAAAGAATATATGGATTAAAGTGGGATGTTCTCAAAGACAGGATGACGAGGTGTGGATTTGTGCTGATGGCAGACCAGTCATGCCCGACTGTCTGCTCTCACAAATGGCCAGGATGTATCATGGAGACACACACATAGGGAGAGATGCAATGATTAGGCTCTTCAGACACAATTGGTACAATCCCAAATTCAGGGCTGTAGCAGAGAGTCTTTGCCAGAGATGTTTAACCTGCCAAATGTATGATCCAGGGAGGAAGACAATAATCGGGTTTGGAAAGATTGGAAAGGCAGAGGGTCCATTTATAAGACTCCAATTTGATTTTATTCAGTTACCACCATGTAGAGGGCTAAAATATGTACTTGTCATAGTGTGTCTGTTTTCAAAGTGGGTGGAGGCTTACCCTACCAGGAGAAATGACAGTATTACAGTCACAAAGTTGTTGCTACGAGAACTCATTCCTAGATTTGGTTTTCCAGTAACTTTGGAGTCGGATAGAGGGAAGCACTTTAACAGTGAAGTAATTAAGATAATCTGTGAAGCATTCCAAATTGAACAAAAATTGCACTGTGCATATCGTCCAGAGGCTTCTGGAGTGGTTGAACAATTGAATGGCACAATAAAATCCAGACTGGGAAAAATGCGTGCATCAACATCATTAAGTTGGCCGGATGCATTGCCACTTGTCTTAATGGGACTCAGAAGCATTCCTGATAGAAATACCGGATTGAGTCCCCACGAGATAATGATGGGAAGAGCAATGAGACAAGCACATGTTCCCATAAACAAACTGCTGAATATATCTGATGATATGGTTCTGGATTATTGCAAAGGATTGGCTGACCTAGTGCGTTCTGTCTCTCACCAGGTTGGAGAAGACGCAGTTTCCAGGCAGCCTGAACAAGAACATGATCTGAATCCTGGTGACTGGGTGGTAGTGAAGAATCACACCAGAGAAACGTGTCTATCACCCAGGTGGAGCGAACCTTGTCAGATCATATTGGTTACAAACACCGCTGTGAAGTGTGCAGGATTTCCTAATTGGATTCATGTAAGCCACACTAAAAGAGTACCAGACCCTGAAGAAGAAAATCCTCAGACAGTAACGATCACTGAGGAAGCTGAAGGTTGCCCAGCTGAAGAATCACAGGAGCAAGATTCGAGGGAAGCTGATGAAGAACAACCGAGCACAAGCCAGGACTGGATACCAGTGGTGGAAATTCCTGAAGTTTACTACAGAACAAGAAGTCAAGCAAATCTAAAAGAAGTTACAGAAGATCAGATAGGTGAAGAAGAAGCAGCTCAGGAAAGAGAAGAAGAAGAAACAATAAGAGAACCTGAGCAGGACCAGATAGGGAAAGAAAACTGGGCTCAAAATAGTGAAGAACGAAGAAATTTTGAGCAGGGACAGACAGGTTTAGAAGAATGCGGTCAGGCTGCAGAAGTACAAAGCGCAATAAGCCCTGATCAGGACCAGTTAGATCAAGGAAAACCCATTCAATCAGAAGATCTCGAAATTCTTGAACCTGAAGACGAAAATCCTGAATAAAGTCAGCTATCAGAAACTGACAGTGGAGCTGCTGAAAATAAACCGATCAGACCTGAAAAAGAACAGATAAAAGAAACTGTAATTGTCGAAAACAAGACTGTGACACAACCTGAAAATAAACGAACTAACGAAGAAGAAGAAAGTAAAAGGGCAGTGCAAACACAGAAAACAAGAAAAGGTGATCATTGGCCTAGTGTCATTAAAAGAGTGAAATACCACGTAAGAACGAGAAGTGAAAATCCTGAACAAGTAAACGAAGTGACGAGCCAAACAGGACAAGAAAGCAAAACTGAGAATCGGAGAAGTAAAAGACTGAAACTTATTAACAACAAGTTTAAAGGTCCTGATTGGACTTACATAATTCTTGAAGACTACGAGAGCTCAGAATCAAGTGAAAGTGGTGACGAAGGAACTAGTGCAGAACTGGTCTATGAAACAGAAACAAGACCACCTTGATAACGTGAAAAAGCTGCGCAAAGAAAATTGAAGAAAAATAGATAAGAAGAGCAATCTTCTTTGTCAAAATGTCCGATGATAGAGTTACTGGTAGATCAAGACAGAAATGTTGTAAAAGATGCTGTGCAGTATGCATATGTAGTCTAGTAATGGTGCTTATAGTATGGTTAGTCCTGATTGTAGCAGTTCCTTACCTTATGATAATGGATAAAAAGATTAATAACGAAACTAAGGAAAGGACAGCAAACTTGAAGGGTAATAGAGTAGAACTAATGGCAGAAAATGAACCAGAATTTCATCATGAGATAACTGATAACGACACTAATTTAAATGTTTTCACAAAGCTATTGTTTCAATATGTAGATACCATGGAAGTTAGTAATTGTTATGTCTGTATCTAGTTACCCGAATCAGTAGCAGAAGGGTTAACGTATCATCACTTGCCATTAACCTATGGCATCTCATGTAGTGTATTGGCTAGTTTATTTTATAGAACAGGGAGACTTCAGTATTATTATTCAAACATAAATGTGATATGTTCTGAGGTTCCGATTCGCAAGAGTATGAACCCAGTGCTTAGTAGTCAAGATGCACAGTTTATGGGAGAGTTTTTCTTAACAATGAAATCAATAGACATAACACATGCACATAGAAACAATCTAACATGTTCTTTACACGAAGAAGAAAAGATATTTTTGAATTTAGTAGAAGATAGAAGACAAGATTTTCAAAAGAAAGCTTCTGAGCATAAGGCTCATTTGCCACCTTGGGTTGAGAAAGAAGGTAGTTACACACCTGGCAAGGCTCAAGCTGCTATGGCTCTGGATTTTGTAAAAACAGGGAAAATTTGTCTACATAGGTTAAGGACTGACTATAACAATGTTTTCATCGGTACCAGTGAATGTGAACACAATTTCTTAATTCTTGGAGGTTGGGGACTCAAAGGAGGAACAGATTCAGTTTTTCCTGGAATCTATTATGTGTGTGGGAATAAGGCTTACTTTAGGCTTCCTGCACGGTGGTATGGAAGTTGTTACTTTGGAATAGTATTTCCAAAAATATACCACATAAAAAGAAACACTGGGAGCAATGAAATAATGGCGAATTAACACGTAGTAAAAGAGCTAGTTTTTCTGAAATAGTAGGTGATATATTTGGTGCATTGATACCTTCGGTGGGAATAATTCTGAACTCAAGGAAAATATGTAAATTGTCTACAGTGGTTGATCGTTTATCAACGGATACTGCTGGAGGATTTCTAATGATTAATGCGGAGATGGTTGCGATTAGGTCTATGGTTATGCAAAATCGACTTGCTCTTGACATTATTTTGGCAAAAGAGGGCGGAGTCTGTAAATTATTGAAGACGAAACATTGTTGCACTTACATACCTGATAAAAGTGCAGAAATTGGAACATATATACAGAATATTACAAAACTTGAGGAGGAACTGAAACCACTGGAAGTTGATAGTGTATGGGAAAGATTGACAAATAGTATAGCGTCAATTGGTTCCTGGTTTTCTAATATAGGGAAAGGACTTATAGGTAAAGTACTAGTACCCTTAGCGGGAATAGCAATAATAGCATTGACAATAATAATATGGTGTAAATGTTGTAGAAAAGATGATTCGTATAATGTGACGGGAAAGGGAAAGAAAAGAAAATTCGATGAAATTGAACTTGAAGATTTGAGAAGTGAATTATACAAAAAGCTGAAAGGAGATGTGAAAAATAGAAAAAGTAAAAATGAAAATGAAATTATAGTATGTTAAAAGTTGGCATCTGGTTGTGGGTAGTATTTGATGGCTCAGAAACGCCATCAGAGAGGGGATTGATGGAGCAAGGACTCATAAATGAGACTTGCTCGGAGGCAATCTCCTCACAGTATTAATATATTAAACTTTGTATTGTTATACTAACTTTTACATACACGACATAAATAGTTATGAAGCTTGCCTATGTGTTCTAACTAACAAATAACGCTTGTTTGTTCTAAAATGGCCGCTAAAACGCGGGAAACTCTTCTGCGCATGTCTCAACCATATCACATGGTGTGACGTCTTACTTTGCTTGGTGGGAAAATTCTGCTTCTGCGCAGTGTGTTCTAAAATGGCTGCTTAATGTTTTCACATGCTACAGCTTGCTCTCATGTTATAATTAAATTGTCGTTTCCTTAACGCTACTAATGCGGGATAGAATTTATAAATAAATGGGAATAGAATAGAGAGAGTGGGTATACAGTGAAACATTTTATTTGTGATTTTAATATTTTCTTCTTGTACTTTTATTAGTTCGTAAACTTGGGCCTGGGGTTGATGAACTGAAACTCGAGAGACAATGATTCTGCGCATGCGTCTTGCATGTCTGCCAAGAAAGAAGGATGAAGTCAACCTGGACGACGTCCAAGGCCATGACCTGATGGCCGAAATTGCTGTACCCATGTCTTTTCTGTTGAAAAATTTGAAACATTGTACATGGAGAATGTATAATTTTGTCGTGAGACGGGTGGGAAATAAAGCCAATGTATTAAATTTGAAGGGCGGTATTTTAAAAACAATGGTCTTCAGAAATCAAACTAAATTCAAATGGTGTGAGGATCAACCCCCTGTCCCTGTCCAATCAGAAGTAGTGGTCCCATATTTTTGCAACATTAATGGGAGGTACATGGGCGTAGAAGGGTATAATAGATATAGAATTAGCTAATTAATTATGACTAGACGCTGACAAGAAGGAGATGCTGCAACAGAACAGGCGTCCACAGAACAGACAGAAGAGCTCCAGACTGCCAAGCTGATTGATTGCAGACTGAATCGCTGTCCAGAGAGGTCCTGAGGAGGGGGCGGCGGAGTCCATTAGAAGGAAGGCATGGGAGAATCAAGGAGAAGCGGAGTATCAGAGAGGGGAACGACGCTGGCGTCCTAGGTAGAGAGGTCACCGGTCCTGTCCTGAACCTGGAGGAGGTCTTGCTCTTCATCCTTCCTGGGTCCCATCTTTTCCAACTCCTTGGCCAAGGGGTTTGGTTCTCGCACTTTAGGTAAATATATGCAACCTTTAGTTGCGCTGCTGTCTCTATCTTCTCCTTTTCTGAGGGACCGTCATTAATCGATAATTGATTTCTTGTGTTTCATCCTTGATATGCGATTAAGTATCATGCAGCTCTGTATTTTACTCTGCTAAATCTTTAGATAAACATTTTAAAACTTCCTGACTCAGTGATTATTTCAGGATTTATGAACTGTAATGAATGTCACTCATTTTAAACTTCCTAATTAACAGAGGATCCATTGGTAAGTCATTACACTTCAATCAGAAGGTAATTGGTAGCAGGGATTTTGATAAAGAGTAACAACTGACACCACCAGCGTGAAACACTAGCGTAGTATGAATGTATGGGCCCAAGTGAGTATCTGTTGTACGAATGCTCGTTGCTAGTATCGCGCTGGATCAGTGGGGGCACTCCTAGTGTGCATGTCATATTGGCTGGCCCTCTCAGGCCGTCCAAAATAGTCATGTGCACTTGCCATGTTCTCCATCCAGGCTGCATTACAGCCTGGGTGGAGAACATGCCCCAGGCTCCCAAGCTTGGTCTGAGCGCGCCAAATTACGGCGCTCAGAGCAATCACAACGCTGCATCGTTGTGATGGGTCAGGGGAGCTTGGGAGCCCGTGTGCTTACTGCTGCTGGCCTCCAGGCAGGAAGAAGACAAGAAGATGCAGAGGATCGGAGGATCGGAGGAGAGTTCGCAGCAACATGGCAGTATTCAGGTCAGTGGTTTTTAATTTTTTTTTATCCTTTTCATTTCCCTGACCTAATCCGCCTATTCCCCCCCCCCACACTCGATGGTGTAGAGTACGAGATGACCCCTGCCTCACCAGGTTGTTGGGTGCTTCCTCAGTTTGTTGGTTGGGGTGCTGGCAAACAAACTCAGACAAGCCTGGTAGCTGTGCAAACAATGACCATGTGCCAGGCTGATATATGTGTTGGGACCGCACTTATTTATCCCCTGTGATGATGCACCCAGGGCAAGACCACGGCAAAGTAGTGTGCATGGGTCACCTTTCTGTGTATCAGCAGACAGGCCAAACCATGTAAAGAACAGAGGTGGAACTAAATCCCACTCTATGTATATTGTGAGCAATAGGTGTGTCTGACAGCTGCTCCTAGGGCTGCCACCTTTCCAAAAGAAAGATAACAGCCATTTGTTCATGTTTTACGAGTCTGCAAAGTAGAACTTTATATAAAGTCAACTGTGTTAATTTGGAACATGATCTTTCTGTTGTAGTTTACTTCACTTATCAGTCTGGTACCATTAATGCAGGTCTAGAGCTCATTTCATTTGATGTATGTACTGATAAGGGGAATAAATACAGGCTTCCCGTGACTTTCCTAATTTTTGTACCGGCCGCAACATTAAAATACAGGTCATGCCAGTTGCAACCCGGCCAGGTGGGCAAAAAGAACTAGTTGCCCTGTCTAAACTGAGACCTAAAATGTAGTTCCCTTAATGTACGAACATTCATCCAATCAAAAGGATGACGAAAAAGCTATAGGCAGGGCTGGCTTTTGGCATGGGCGAGCTGGGCCTAGGCCCAGGGTGCCAATCTTGAGAGGGAGTGAGCTGTCTGCACTAAGGTCATGTTGACAACAGAGTCCATGTCACCTGGCTCCACCAGGTTTTAACACCCTAACATGAAAATTTAAGACATCTAAGCGGTTAGGGTAAAGCACCTTAGGCGCACTAGTTGATTATACTAATGTGTGGAGAAATTATGATAATGAACACTGGAGCTCACTCTGTGTGGTCCACCGCTTCAGTACCACAAATAACTAAGACAATAAATACAAATCAGAGGAGCGCCAAACAATATCAAAAAAGTTTATCATCAATAATTTTTGAGAGTTTTCCAATGATGAGTTCTTAGGCAGTATGTTGAATTCAAGAAGATTCTTTATTTTTTATTTTTTATTTTTATTTCCAATGATCACAGTTCAAAATCCATTATAACTATATTTCTTCCCTTGCCGACAAGGGAGGAAATATAGTTATAATGCGCTAGAATACAGTCAAATTTCTATAAGATCCTTTGAAGGCAGATACATAAACAACAGTTCAATATACAAGCCCTGATGATGTCCTTTTAGGACGAAACGCGTTGGCTGATGTATGGTTTGGAATTTGCTTGGAATACGAATTATAACAATAGAGAAGAAGATTGTGACTGCTTTTGTTATATGGATTTTGAACTGTGATCATTGGAAAGAAAAATAAAAAAGAAAAAAGAAAGAGTCTTCTTGAATTTAACACCCTAACAACCTGCTTTCCTCCCTCCCTCACACCCCCTCCTGCCACACACTATTAACTCTCGGCTCCTCCACCCCCAACAAACAACTTGGCACCAGCGTGAGCAGTTAATTCATGAATGATTCATGTGAGTTGTTGGAGGTGCAGAGATATATGTGTTTAGAGGCCAGTCACAACTCTGATGTTATCAGCAAGGGACTGATCTGAACACAAAAGGGGCTCCCTGGTGCCTCATTTTATTCACCAGCAGCAGCGAGGCCGCCAAATTTCTTTCCACCCATGGCGCTCGCTATCCTGGCAAAGGCCGACTCTGGCTATAGGTGAAGGACAAATACAAGAAATGGAAGGAAAGTTATTGACTAACTAGCAAGCAAATGAAAGTAACAAGAATCATACTTCCCAACATTTGTAAACACGAAAAAGACGGAGGTTTTGAAAAATAAAGGAGGGTAATTTATTTTCCCTATTCGCTTGTATTGACGGGGTGGCAACTTTCGGTGGGAGAAAGCTAAAATATAACCACATTTGGCTTTAAAATTCGCGAGTCTCTCGCCTGAATAAGGTCTGTTGGTAAGTATCATAAAGCCAACCAAAGGGAAGCAATGGACTGACCCGAAGGCCATTGAGGTATTGACAGTGTTCACAGTAGGTCTGTTGATTTAACGCATATTTAAATCTGTGTCTAGGCTAGTTCAAAAAAGAGAACTCCTTGATAGAACTTTTGGTCTACCCAAGTCATTCCTTTCTAATTACTTGTCTTTCCTTTTGTTTCTATGGCCTCCGTTTAGTTTCTCTTTTCCTTTTGACAGCTCCCTGAAAGCGAGGCTTGTAACGCTTGTTCCGACAGAGACTTTGAAACGGCCTCAATTGTAAGGTTGTGATTGGTTGGTCTGATGTGAATGGGCGTTTCCCGGGCTGAATCCGGTTCCTGGTTGTGCTACTGTCTGAGGGAGACGTGGAATATTTGCTGCAGTCAGGAGGGCTGCCATGGCGGACCGGAGAGCAGGCGTCAGTGGCGGCACTAATTTGCTCTTCAGCTCTGGGCCCCCAGACCTCAGCTTCAGCGTGCCTTTCATCCCCGTGAGTCGTGCGGGTCTCGTCTCAGGTGAGCCCTGAAAGGCATTGTTAGAAAGGGAGACGGAAGGGGGAAGAGATTAGTGGGGGGCAACACATTCATTCAGACCTTAATGGGTGTCAGTGACGTCCTCGGTGGCTTACCACTGCTGATTTTGTGTCGCACGATTAATGGTGTTATGGTTAGGCGAGGGGGTGCACCTTTCAGGCTTACTAACATCAAGCTCATTCCGTTGGAGTGAGAGTTTATACTATTCATGAACTTTCTATCGACGTAGGGAAAGAAGTCTGGAGCACACTATAGCCGATGGGGTGGACCTAGGAAAACCTAGGGTACTGTGGGACTTGGTGAAGAAAAGTGACGCATTTTGAGAGATTAAGAGGTATGTGCATAACCACTGGTAGTCTAGGGATGTCTATGGGGCGTCAGTGGGTTATGAGGAGGTTGTTGTCATTGCAGTGGAGGGACTTGGTGAGATCAGGGGCATACATACCAGTGAGTTTTTTTGGGGCGCTAGTAGCACGCCCAGTATCTTCAAAACTTTGAAGGAGCTATTGGTACCGGGACCTGACGTTTTGTAGCTTGTATGCTTCACGTGCAAAATTCAAGAGAGAGCAACTGAATGCTATTGAACTCGCAACAGATTGAGATGGTGGCAGTGGGAGGAAAAGAAGATCTCGGGCCCTCAGCAATTGCCCAGTTCCATAGGTGATAAACCTAGGGTTCAAGTTTGACTCTGCCTTATCTATGGGCCTTGAAGCCAAAGCTGTGTTTTGAAAAAATGCTCACGTGACAGGAATGTATTTCACCAGAGTTCAGTTGCTATCCCGAATTGATTACGGTCAGTCCTTTGTCCGGGCCTACAATCTAAATTTAAAAAAAATCTTTAGTTTAGGTTAATTCAGAAGGTGTCAACACAAGTGATTGTAGATGGACATAAATAAGATTTTAGTTTCTATCTTCTACATGCTCTTCACTAGTTACAAGTAATTCAGAAACATTTTTATGATTTGTGCCCGATTGCTAAAAAATATTGCACATTTACGTCCATGTGTTTAACATTATGTTTAGAGTGGATTTCTGGTTTTGTGGAACTCATAGAATATTCCAAGAATAGTCATGGGAAGCTCTGACAGGGTAAGCTTCCCCGGAGTTCAGAAGTTCTTTCCAGTGACAGCATTATTGCAGGTGTAAATCCGAATCCACCGGATATTGCGCTTTTTTACGATGTTACGTTTTTTGTTGCATTTTATTGTATTGACCGTCATTACATAGTCTTGTTTTATGCACCGTTCTACTTTGTGAGTTACCTTTAGTAGCAGTAAAGAAGTTAATAAATGTTCCCACTCTTCATTTCTGGGCCATTCTACATGGAGGAGGGCTAATGAGCTCCGCTCCGATGAGCAGGTTTGTTTACTAACGTCATAGTTGAAAGACATAACTCATGTTACTTAGAAATGCGACACAGTTGCAATATTGAAGGCGAGGAGCATAATGCTCTGAAATCCAGCAACCTTGCTGTGAATATTCAAACATTTTTCTAAAGGAATAATTGCACATGCGAATAAGGATCAGCTTGGAAAATGCTATACATCGTTCAAGACCCTTTTTTCGAATCGGCCTGGGGAACGCAAAGACGTCTCTAGGCATAATTAGTCATGCATATTTATGAGATTACCAGGTGACCCCCCTCCCCACCCCAGGTCATCAAGTACACCATTTTCCAGTTATGACCTTTCATTTTAAATTCCTAATGCAAACTGAGAGTTGTAGACTCTGTTCTGTGGCTGCTTAGGTCATGTCTAGTTAGTATGTAGGTTTAATCCATATAACCTGTCGGCTCCTAAATTATATTGAAAAACGAGCTTTGGCAAAGCCAATATGACTCACCTTTTGGACCTACTGGCTTTGCCAATAGTATTTAGGGATATCACACAACATCCCCAATGCTGTGCAGCACGGCTGAAGAAAAATATTTAAAAAAGTCTGTGACATGGCTCCACGTCATTTTGTGCGTTTACAAAATGACACCGCCGTTTTATTTTATTTTAATTTACTAATCCGAGTTGGGTTGATAAAGAAATAAAGAAAAAAAAAGCGCAAAGGCATTTTTTATTTGAAAATCAGAGGCAGAAGCAACGTGAGCCAGCTGCGAGCCCATTTATTAGGTCGAGCATTAAAGACCTCTTGTATATACTTTAGTATATACTTACATGTGTATGTACTTTGTGGGCTCTGGAGATCAGCCCTCTGACTTGTCTGCTTCCGCGAAGGGACTTTTTTTTCTGTTCAGTTGCCTCTATTTACCTGTCTTGATAGAAAACGACCAGTAGAGGTCAGTAAAATACCAGAATTGCTTTCTGCTGAGGGACTTTATTTTTTTACAGGCACATGCATCAACGGTTTTTGCGAGCGCAAACGGTGTGATTCGCAAAAATCGGCCGTTTGCGCCCGCAAAAAGGCCTTTTGCGATGCTTCAAAGTGAAAGGCACTCGTAATTTAAGAAATCGCAATTTATTGCGATTTCTTAAATTGTGATTGCATTTAAGGAATCGCAATTTGCGATTCCTTAAATGCAATGCATGTACCCCTTAGAAATAGCGAATTCGCTATTTAGGGCCACAAAATACAGAGAAATTACTCTGGTCTGTACTTTGCAAAAACGTTGAAAAATGCACTAAAGTGCATTTTTCAAGGTTTCAGGTTACACACACACTTGTGTGTGCGCAACATGGGTGCACATCACAATTTCAGGGGTGCAACAGGGTGTCATTTTGATACTTTTGCACCTTGAAATTGCATGCACAATTGCGAGTACCTATTGGTACTCGCAAATTGCGATGCTATTCTCATTCATTCCTATGGGCCTGTAGGCCCATAGGAATGAATGGGAAGCCATTCCTTAATTGCGACTCGCAATTTGCGAGTCGCAATTAAGGAATGTTTAGAAATCGCTATTTTAATAGCGATTTCTAGATGCATAGGCTTTTGAGAGTCCCTAATTGCGATTCCTTATTAATCGCAATTAAGGACTCGCAAAAGCATTTCTTGATGCATGTGCCCCTTAATTTTTCTGGCAACTGCCTCTATTTAACTTTCTTGATAGAAAATGACCAGCAGAGGT
The DNA here is from genome assembly GCA_963921515.1 of Calotriton arnoldi. Taxonomy (NCBI): domain Eukaryota; kingdom Metazoa; phylum Chordata; class Amphibia; order Caudata; family Salamandridae; genus Calotriton; species Calotriton arnoldi. The sequence goes on along the minus strand of CAWUFW010002134.1, from coordinate 514,058 downwards.
CAGTAAAATACCAGATTCACTTTAGCATTCTCTAGATTCCAGTCCATAGAAATTGTCTTCCACGAGCACCGGTAGACAATAATATTTTTCTCATATCTTGTATTTTCAGTCATATGACCACCGAAGGCCCTGATTTTATATTAAAAACAGAGCTTTGGACTATACCATTTCCCGCTGAAAGGCAATATTTCTCTCCATGTGTTCCCATACCTGGCGTGTCACGCAGTTTGGTACTTACTTTCCCTCCATGTTAAAGAACAGTAGATGTTTCAGCACCCAGGCTAATGTACTGCATAGCTAAATAAATATATAAGGTCGCAAAGGCGAGACCAATTGCATTGCAAATGCTTGTGTTCTTGGTAAGCACACAGTATTTCTCTTGCAATCATACAGCTGCACTGTCTGGTAGGTTCGACCTAAGAACATTATGCTTCAGAATCTAAAACAAACAAAAAAAATAGCGTCAAGTGTAAAATTTTGAATGAATAAATGGAGTAAAAATTCACATTTTGTCACTATCAACATGAATTTTGTCGTAAAAGAAGCCGCATGGGTATCTGTGTCCAACTATGGTTTTCAAATTACTTTGTGAACTAGGCCATTTGTACGTACATGTTTTACAGTGCTGGACTAGCGTTAATTAAAACAAGATTCTAAGGTATTAGACAAAAAGGAGTCAGTGTCAGCCCATACAAAGAGACTGAACATCAGTAATTATAGCTGTCTGTGGACTTCAATGAACTTGTTTCACTCTTGCCCTTACACAACTGAGCAATCTTTTATGGAATATTGTTGCTGCAAAGAAAATGTCTTGGTATTACAGAAACAGCACTCTACTTACATCTTGAAATAGTGCTTTGTGTGGCAATCTGTCGACTGCCATGTACTGCATGTCACGAATGATCTGAAGGTATGAGCACTTCCATAAAAGACATAGACTTGTATCCTTTGGGAACATGCTTTTGAGGGTGTGGGTTCGGCCACTGAACACTATTCGTGTTTGGAGGCATTAGAGACAACCCATTAAGGTAATTAGATGGGTCAAGATCACCATTAAAGGTGAGCAGGAGCACATGAGTAGGCCTCTTTGGAGGTGGCTATATTATGTTTTGGAGATATTTGGTGGAGCACATACATTTGCCTACAGAGGATGTGGTGACGTCATGGGGGTATATGAAAATCTGACTAGAATGAAATGTCAAACAAGTGTTAGTAGGGTTTATACCCTGTCTCTCGATGAAGGTCCCACATCTCCTCAGACTCCACAGTTAAGGACACATAGCGGGATCCTCTTGTGATTGGGTACCACTCTTGTATGGCTGGGCAGCGTGGTTTCACGCAGAACACAAACACGATCAGCCATGACTCTATGCAGTCACTAGAAATATTAGGCTTTTGGAGATTTCCAATTGGTAGGCATGTAGATTACATAGTTGTGGTCACAACTCCAGTATGTGCAAATATAATTTGCTTTCAAGACCATCAGTTTTGTAGATGCTGAAGCTCTCTCCTGATCTAATTATTTAGCAGCCTAGTATTTAGAAAGCAAGCAAGAAATAACTATCAATAGCTCTGTTGGATAATTATATCTTCACAGTGCTTTTACCCTGGCTTCACTCCCTATATATAGGAATGAGCTTTGCACTCCAAATTACCAAAAAGCGGATTCATTTCTCAAGTGCCCACCTTTCTGCCTGACTTTTTACCTCACTTGTTTCTTAAATAAGATGCAGACTAAAGGTAACTTTTGCACCCATATATCTTGTGTTCCCTATGCTCTTTTTGAAATAAATACACAAATGCCTAAAGCCAAGTGATCAATACATGTGTTTTGATTTTTCCTTGAAGGGATGACTCGTTGGTATGATCTGAGTAGAAATGGAATTGGGTTTAGCAGTGCATAGTTTAAACGTTGCCATTTCTGTTTTTGTGTAGCTTGAGTCTGGACTTTCAAAAAGCATCATGGTTCTTCTTGGTCTATCGTACTGAGATGGAGGCCTAAAAAATACCGTGTTGGTGTAGAAAAATGTCTGCATTGCTTCTGTAAAGTAGCAAAAAACTGAAAATCTAAGTCAAACTGCCCAAAAATCATATTCCATAATGTGTTTGGGAATGTTAAAGAATTCCTTTCTAACCATCCTAGTGGAAAGTGTAACATATTTGCTGCATTATGCACAAAATCTTGTCTTATTTGTTCTAGATGCCCATCCTAGATAAGCAGTCAGCGCATGTCTTGCCTAATTCCATGTTCATCAATCTCCCTCTGCAAATTCATGTGGACTCCCTCAGCAAGGTCAGTAGCTGGAAGCAGGACTGGAGCACCCATCTCCAACTGTTCTGGCTTCCATTTAACGTCTGGGCCATCTTCAAAGCTTTACACAGCCTTATAGTCCACTGTGCTTTGTCATTAAGTGACACCAATTCAGCTGAAGCTTACAGCACCCCTGAACTTGCTACAGCTTGAAAGTAGGGGAATACTACACAGTCCAAGGACCGTTTGCTATAAAATGTTCTCTGTGTAACAATCTCCAGAACAACTTACCAACTCTCTTTCAGAAAGAAGTTCAAAGCACAGCTTTGCAGGACGTACCTTGCGGCCACTTCCTTGATGAAAATCAACAAGTCGAATCGAATACAGTTTTTACATGGCCTGCGTTCATTTATTGCCTAGGGTGTTCATCAAGGCTTTGGCACATAGACAATGGCACACCAGACAGTGACTTAACATTACTTGTTAAAGTAGATAAGCTCCCATTTGACACACTTCTTTTTCCACCTAATGTCTCCACTGCACTGTAGATTGGTTCTTCCTGAACCCCCTTGTCTATTATACTGATTGCACCAGCTAGTGCCCATCTAACTCTCCTTTGTCACTTCAACAAACTTCCACTGTACAGTTCCTCTATCTTAACTTAATGCCCCAAAGATTCTTGCATTCTGCAACCAGTTTAGTTAAACCTAATAATTTTCACTTGATATCTTGACTGTTTGTTATATCTGCATTAATACATCTTTCACCACTGACAATTTCGACCTCACCCTGTGCAGTCAATCATGGCTCTTTTCTACTGAATTCCTCAACACCTTCATGCTGGGTGATTGGTGTCTTTGAGATTCTGACCAAGTGTTGGCTCGACTGACTTAGATCGACAACTTTCTGGTCTGACGCTTTATCCTGCTTGCACGTCTTGTTGACAATACCTTCAACCGAATAAATCCCGTGTTATCTTGGTGCACACCACCTCCTGTCTTGACCTGCGGATTCGAAGTTTGGATTCTTTATCCTCCACCAAGCTTAATCTCTACTTCCACAGCACCCTTTGCTACCCATTAGTCAGCCTGACTTGGCCTCCTTCCACTCGAGACTTCTCTTTTGGGGATTTTCTATTTTTAGGAGGATTGCATTCTTGTCCACTTTGTACGCGAAGAATTCTGTGAAGGGTCAAATGAAAATAAATGGCACATCCAGTAGGTACAGTTTAGCTATTGTGTTAATTCAAAATGGATAGTATTCTGGTTTGAGTTCAGTAACTTTTAAACTCTCAGAAGGTATTTTTTAAATAGCTTTTTACTAACGTTTTTGTGATGTTATAGGTACAAGTAAGATTATGCTCACTAAGGGGCCGATCACGAGTCTGGCAGTCCATGGACTGTGGGGGTCGCAGCAGTCTCCTGACCGCCCTATTACGATTAGGGTGGTCAAACCGCCATTGCCCTGCGCAGGAGGCCGCAATAGGCTTGGCAGGACCGCCGCGGTCCCGCCAAGCATATTACGAGTTTCCTCTCTGCCGGCAGTGTCATGGGGGTTCCTACTCCATGAACACCGTGGTGGAGAGGAAACAAAGGGGGCCCTGTATGGCCCCCTGTGCCTCCTCCGCATGGGGATGCATGCAGGGGCCACCCCTGTGTGCATGCACCCCAGTTCTTGCACGGCATGGACATTCCTATTGCGGTGCCCATTTTCCGAGGCACCGCCGTGGGAACGCCAAAAACCAGCCCGCCCGACAAGAGGAAACGCCTAATCTGGTGGGAGGTCTGACCACGGTTATGGCAGGGCGGACCCAGCGCTGCACCGCCAAAGTCGTAATCAGGCCCTTATTGTAATGGAAATGAACACACACTATATAGTCATGCTTGAACGCACACAGGGTTGTGTAATGTGGGGTAATTGTTTCACCACAGCTTGCTGCTCTGAAGACGAATGGTGACTTTATATTTTAACAGTGCTTTGGCAGAGTGTTACTGGGTAGTTTCAAGGGTTGGTATGTTCTACATGCCGGCAACTGGGCTGCAGTTGTCATTTTTTCTTTGGTTCAATTAGTTCAAAAGTTGTGATCTATCTGAGCTTACATCAACACTATTGTAAATTAGAAGCACTTTTTTTATGGCTGCTGAGGTGTATGTAAGTTATGGTATTAAGGCACATCTATTTTGAAATGAGATTCAGGTGTCTGGTCAGATGGATGAGACTACTCCCGGCTCTGTTTTGTTACTGCATACTGTTGCACCTAAGCTGGTTTTCTGTGTTCTCAATTTATGACTGTTAGACTCCAAACCACTGAATTCAGGTTTATGCATTCAGCTAAGTAGGATGCATTGTTGTTTCTGATAACATGAAGGAGCAACTTCCAGAACTCTGTCTAAGCAGTGGGTTGAAACACCACTTCATCAGCCTTTTTTAGAGATTGGCTGTTCTTGGCTTCCATCAATAGGTTCACAACCTGGACAAGAGGCTGCACAAAATGCTTTTTTAATGAACTAATAAAATATGATCTACAGAGTCTGAAATGGAGGGATGACCCAACCAATTGCTGCACACCTTTGTAAAGTAAGGACTTAAGGCTAGAAATGTACAAATCGGCCAGGTACTTGCTGCTATAACAGGTCTCATGAGGAAATTTACTTACTTCTGATAGTTACTTGTAAGTGTTATCTATTGATATTCCAAATTAACGAAAGTACAGGAATGAGTATTAGGAAAAGCCTTTTCGATAGATTAACCATGTTAAATACCTTAATTTGCTCTTATATGTTTTGTTTCAGATGATGTTACAGAAGTCGGAGAGGAGGACAGCTTCTTGGGTCAGACCTCTATTGCCAGTACCCATGCACCACCAACTTTTAGCTACTTCTCCCAGGCACCTGGCAACAATGACCCTTTTGCAAGTATTGGTCAGCCACCTTTGGTGACAGCAGGCCCATCTGTAACAAACACACCGTTCTCTAAAGCACCCACATCTATGGCTGCTGCATCATTCAATGGACAGAGTATGCCTGCATCACAAGTTCCCAGCATGCCACCTACATTGGGTGGGCCTTCAGTTCCTCAGCTAGGGACTGGCACTTATTCAACTGTATCCCAGAGCTTCCCCCAAAATGTACCTCCCTCCTCTGCCATGACCTCTACAGGAACAACCCAGCATGGGTATAATCCATATCGCCACACGAACCTGAGCAGCCGGACCAACCCTTATATAACGCCTCCACAGCTCCAACATGGACAGGTGCCTGGCCAGGTGCCCGGCCAGGTGCCCAGCCATCCCTCACAACCGCCAACCTTTTCAGCACCCAGCCAAATGTACCACAGCGCTCCTGCTTCAATGCCACAGGTAATAAAACTTTTTATGGCAGACCCGCAGCTTCATAGCCATTGTTTTACTATATTTGCAGTGCACCTCTCTTGAGAAAACTTTGTTACCTTACAAAAAGAAGGGATATTATTCCAGTAGAAAACGTTGAGTATGTTGGTTATTATGTCAAAAGATCGCAGGTAAAAAGAGGTCATATATTGTATGTTCAGCAGCTAGTCGCAGGTATGGACTATTACCACTTATGCCAGAACGAATACTGTAGATGAGACACAGTCTCAGCCATTAGGAATTAACAGTTTTTCAGATTGTGCCCGAAGTCAAGATGGTTTGTGATCTTCATAGATGTAAAGGGAGCTTAGTTCCTTGGTTTAATATGACCTAAACTTAAAAAGCTAAAATTCCTGTCTTAAAATCTAAATCTGTTTCATTTTTCATGCGATTCAGAGTAGCTGTGTGGTAGGTGACCTAGTTAGAAACATTTGTGGGGCCTCACACACAGATTACGATGCCAAAAGTTTACATTCAGTGTCCGTATTGATGGTTCAGTGGAGAAAGCTCTTTTGATTGAACTGGTTTTATTTGAAATTTTATACAGCAGATGTTGGATTATGTGGCAAGTGTAGAAAATAAGACAATGGAAAATACAGCAAACGCTGTATCTTATAATTCTAGTTGCTGGTGCTTACTGTCCATTGAATCAAGGCACGTTTAAAATATGATGCACAACTCACTAAACCTGGAAATACTACTAAACGAAAATATGGAAAAATGGGTCACAAATTCATTAGAAGGAGTGTAAAAATTAGGTTGTGTTGAGTAGCTCTACCAGTTAAGATTGTGTTTCTTATCAAAATGAGACTGAGCATGGGTTTGGTAGTGTTATATTATTATAAGTTGGTTGTATCTTTGTTGAATGAATACATAGGCATCCGCTAAAGTTGAAAGATAGTATTTCATCAAGTTTAATACATTGTGTTTCATCTTTCATAGTATCAGCAATAAGTGGAATGTCTAACACCAGCTATTTTATTACAGTCAATATTTTTAAATCTTCTTTGGAAGAATTATTCTATATTCTCAACATTGACGTTTAGGTACCTTTTATGACCTAAAACTTTTCATTTTTTGTTGTTTTTGTGTCACAGTTTTGTTTAACGTGAAACAAGTTTGTTAATGCCTTGCAGCACTTGATAGTTAAACTAATGGCAGACGATGGACTAGGGAATTAATGGGGGAATATTTCTGTGCTGTATTAGAACATTTTTGATACAGTTCAGGATAGTTTGTTAAATGTAGTCTAAATATGTAGTATTTTAGTTTCCTATTCCATTGTAAAACTAGACACTAGACTGAGGGCCGCAGGCTGACTTTCTAGAATTTTGTGCATGTCCATACATTGGCCTTGTGAGGGACTTTTGGGATTTCCAGCCCCAGGATCCTCTTACTGCAGGACATTCCTGCATCTTCATATGTGCGAGAAAGCATATTCAGGGATTCATATGATGTTTTATGTTGGCAAGTTAGGATTATTTTTTTCTTTCATTTGATGGTATGAACGCATTCCACAAGTTCAGACAGTTAAATTTGACAGATCACTCCTCCTTTTTTCACTATACCATATTTCTGTAATATGTAAGTGTCCCACAAATCTCTTGTAGCTTTTGTCACAGTTCCAAAGACTTATCTACTATTGATATGTAAGCCCGCTACAAATAAATAAGCTGTTTTACTGGTTAAAAACAGATAGAAGTTCATTAAAGCGGCTTCAGTTGCTTTGATTCCTATACAAATCCTCAGTGATAAAGACTGACCAGACCTGCCACTGATCTGGAATCCATAGCCCAGCCAGGGTAAAGTAATCCTTGGCTTGTGGTCCTTTAAGGCTCTGTTCACTGTGTGGAATGTTGAAGCTTGTGTCAGTTGGTCTGAGGAGAGGATGCATCATGGAGCCTGAGGGAAAGGTGGTGAGAGCATGTGAGCTGTCCACACACCCCTTCCCCATGGACATGTACCCTGGAGGGAAATGGTCAAGGGTGACATGGGGGCAAGGTGCTGTCAATAGCTGCCCCTGCTCCATGTCCTTGATACCTTGTGAGAGATGGGACGGGGCTTTCCCATTAGTTCAACTTCAGACATGGTATGGGGGAAAGAATGGGATGGGCTCCTTTACCATCTCTTCTGCAACAATTATAGTATACAAATATCCAAAGAGAAATAGGGGTCACACTGTGGGCTTACAATGATTATATGTTAGAGATGTGCCATTTGCTGTCTATTTGAGGCACAGAAGAGAGTCCTATTGGGAGAAGCTGATCTGTGGCTATATAGAAGGCTTTATGGGAAAAATTGCTTCATAAGAAATTGTCAGCCATGGTAGATAGATGGGCAAAACACTCTCTTTTAAACTATAGCACTCCAAAAATAGTACCATTTGCACTTGAAAGGAAGTTCTCCCATAATAATAGTCTTCATAGAACAGTGAATCTAAAAGGAACAAGAAAACATAGTTTGATGATAGGTGCTTTGCTGCTGTGTGGAGAGATGGGTATGTTTTTGCTGATGTAAAAATGTAAATATGCAGTCTGTGGAATGGGCATTATTGCACAAGGTCTTAGCATTAAGAAGTGGTACCACTGTGGTAACTTATGCTCATGAATCCGATTGGTGAGGCATTCCATTGTGATGTTGAGCGTTTAGTTTTGATAAAGTGCCTTCGAGAAATGGTTGGAAATATTTCCATGAGGAATGCAAGCCAGTAATTATTGCATATACTCTGCTCACTCTTGTGCTTACAGCACATATCTCTCCACCAGGCTTCAGTGCGTTTGTGTAAGCTGTGCACCTTTCAGTTGAAACATGTAAAAAAAAAAATCTATGCACGCCCACCAATGCTTACAGGAACGTGTACTCACACAAGTTGCATAGCAATTTTGAGGACAAAACTGATGCCAGAAAATCTGAACTTTTATATCATTCTCATATTCTTGTTTAAAAGTGAGTGTCACCTATTTTTATTTGGTTTTAAGTACTACTAGTTAGTCTTGGAGGCCGCTAGGGTGATCGGAGCAGTTGTTTTAAGTCTCAAATGAAACCACTGGGTTAGACTTAAAGTGTAAGTTCTGTTTTACTAGGAAGGCTGGGTGTGAGTACCCAGGCTTTACTTGGGCTTCCAAAACAGGATCATGTTCTGAACAGTATAGTCACATTGATTTTCAAAGTTTTGTTTATCTTTTAAAGGCAAATGTGTGTTATGCATTTATCTTTTTAATTAGAACACCGATCAGCACGCACAGTAGCCTAGTTTTTTGAGATTGGAAATCTAAAGTGATTTTACTTAATAGAGACAAGTATTGATAGTATTGAGATTAGCAGTGCAATTCAAGGGGGCCAGGTGTTTGTGTGACTATACTTACGGTGGTTCTGACCATTGCGTTGCTGTGGTGTGCTGCTTTTTATAGTCCTTCTTTATTGAAGGTTTTTCATGTGTTACAAGGAAAATGTACATGTTCCAGGGTAACTTGTAAAATATCACATTAGTACACAGAACGGGAAGATACGCAATTGCGGAAAACAGAATGGTCTGCAAATAACTACATATTAACTACCCAAGTGTTCCGAGGGTGGTTTCTCCCTGATAAAGTAAGATAAAGAGAGAAGAATAAGGGTAAGAACCCCGTCAGTGCAATCGAGCCAAAGTCCCAGTGCACCTAAAAGTAAGAAAAACAATATAGAGGCCTTCCAACGACTGCTCCTTGAACTGCCGACAATGATTTGCCAAATAACGGTACAAGAGTGAAACAACAATCGCTGAGAGCGAGGCAATTGAACATAAACTATGCATGCTGGTAGGGAAAGTGAACAATAAGATTATAATAACCCGAGGTGAACTGCGTATAGTACTGCCCTAATATGCTAATAGATCAAAACAGAGTAGTTTACAGAAGAAAAGTAGTAAAGTGAAGGTGAGAAGCAGGTGTGAGGTGAAGATGGAGGAGATGACTGATATGGGGGATTGTAGGAAAGTGGCTCTATATATACTGCACCAAAGTAAGGTACAGTGTGTATAGGGCCCACAGTTCCCCAATGGTAAGGCAGAGGCTAAAGTTAGATATATAACCTTACTCTCTAAAGTGGTAGCTTGGTCGAGCAGTAAGGCAGTATCAGAGGACAGTGTAAAGCATTTGTTGTACACACTCAGTCAGCAAATGAAGCCACACTCTCAAGAACTGAACTCTAGGCCAATGGTTGGTATATAAAAATATATGCTTGTTTTATTTTAGAACCAACAATAGGAATCAAAATATACTTTCTCAGAATGAAATGCTTTGTTTAAATACTTTTCAAGTAGGAAATAGACTTTTGGATGACAGTAGTCCCAGTTGTTGCAAGAGGTAACACAATTTCAAACACAATGCAACATTGAGCTCAATGGAAAATTTTAGTTAAATGCAATTAATTACTTTGTGGATTACTTTTCTAACCACAGGACTGGATCTTGGATTCAGTCCCGGGACACTTCCTGTAAACAGTTAAGCAAAAGTGTTTTGGTTATAGTAGTGATTTTTGAGGAATATTATTGTATTTCAAAAGTTGACACTTAGAAACTTTTCTGGGTAAAATTACCAATGTTATCCTATAAAATTACCAATGTTATCCTATGGAAGGAAATGCAGTTTGCAAGCAAAGTAGGTTTACGTTACTTTTGTAATCTAGTGCTGGGTTCTCAGGTTCAGCACTGGGATATCTATCTAAAACGGGCAAGCAATTACGTTTGTATCGTTGGCACAATTTTTAACGAATATTTGTAAGATTCAGAAATCGACACTTAGAAACTTTTTCAACAAAAAGCAGGCAATGATATCCTATGGAAGGAATTTCAAATTACGGGTAAGTACGGTTAAAATTACTTTTCAGGGTCAGTACTGGTCTAAAAGATGCAGTGCTGAGGTCTCTCCTGAAAGCAGGTGAGTAAATCGGAATTCGTTACTGTTGTGTTTTTTAAGCAATATTTTGGTATTTCAAAAGTGGGCACTTAGAAGAAATTTCACAGAAAACCAGTCAATGGATCCCTATGGAAGAAAATTGAGTTAGCGGTAAGTAACGCTGTGATTACTTTTCAGGGTCAGTGCTGGGCACCAAGATCCAGTACTGGGATCTCTCCTAATAGCAGGTGAGTATTTCCGTTACTCAGTTGATTTTAGGTGAATATTTTAAAGTTGGGAAACTCCACACTTAGAAGAATTTCCGAGTGAAACCAGTCAATGTTACCCTATGGAAGAAAAGTGAGTTATCGGCTTTTGGGTAAGTACTCGACTGGCAGAGTTAAGGTTCTGGGCATAGACTCGGGGGTCCTCCAGGGTCAGGTAAGTACAGTTGTTACACCCTCAGCGGCACAGGGGCGGCTGGGTGCAGAGTGAGTAGGCCCAATGTTATCCTATGGACGGCAGGGGGCCTTTGGTTGGTGGCTGCTGGCTAGCAGGCCACTTGGCTGTGGGAGCAAAGCTCCTGGTCACTTGCTCAGGGCAAGTGGGGAAGTCGAACAGGGTAGTTGGTGCACCCTCAGCGGCACTGGGGCGGCCGGGTGCAGTGGGCTTTTGGGCCGTCGGGCGCCCAATGGTTTTCAATGGTAAAGCTGCATGACGACCAAAGACTGCAAGCTTGGGGACGGTGATTCTTCAGGTGCGACCACCACTTCGAGAGGTAAGTTGGGAAGCTGTGGGAAGGGTAGGCACCCCGGAGTTGGGCACAGGAGGCCGTGGGGCGTCGGGTGCAGTGGTGTCTTTAGGCGTCGGAAATCTTACCCTCGGCTGGTCGCGGTTGGAGGGGTCCCTGGTTCTGAGGCTGCAGGCGTCTTCAGGAGCGTCGAGGAGGGCCCTTGGGTGCTGGATTCTGGGTCACAGTCGCCGGGGGACGTCCTCTTGGTATTTGCCCACTCAGGCACAGGCACAGGCCGGGCTCGGTGGGTGCAGAGGGTGCAGGATTCGCGGTTCCCGGTTGGCACCAGGGGTTGGTTGCTTGCTTTGAGCAGTACCACTGCTCTTGGGAGTCCCAGGGGGTTGGAGTCACTAGGCAGTCAGGTCCTCCGGGGTTTGTGAGGGTGCTGACCACTGGAGACGCCGGGGTTTAGCAGGAGCAGGTTCTAGGGTCGACAGGCCGGTAGGGCTGGGGCCAAATCAGTTGGTGTCTTCCTCTTGTGAGCAGCTGCATGGCAGGTGGTCTTGTTTCTTGTTCTTCTTTCTTGTTTTTGGAATCTGGAACTAAGGAAGGAAGGGTTCAGGGAGCCCCAAAATACTGAATTTAGGGTGGTTACAGGTAGGTAAGGGCAGGGACCAATGGGTCCCTTCCCTGGGGTCGGTACACCCCCTATTCTGCCACTCTCCAGTGGGAGGGGGGCAGGAGCCTGTCCCTGGTTGGCTGGGTCCCCCCATCCTCAAGATGGCGGGGACTCGAGTTTGTGCTTCACCTCGCCTCCCCCACCTTAGGGGTGGAGTTGGCAGAGGTGGGCACAACCCATTTCCTGCCTCTGGTTTTCCCGCCGGTTCTCCCGCCAGAAGTGGGGGTGGAACCAGTGGGGACCAGTTTGCTGGGAGCAGCAAATGGTCTGGGGAAGCTCAAAAGGCGGCAGGCCTTTGAAGCTTCCCCTGCCCATCCTGGGGAGGAGGCTTTGGCACCTCGCCCCAGGATGCGCATTGTTTCAGGCCCCTGAGAGCAGAGGCTCTCGGCCCAGGGGTCCAGAAACATGTCTGGTGGTGGCAGCCTGGGCAGCCACTCAGTCCGGACACTGGAGGTTGGGTTGGTTTCAGGGGGCATCACTAAGATGCCTTCTGGGGTGCGTTTTACATTAAATCCCACACTGGCATCAGTGTGGGTTTAATGTGCTGAGAAGTTTGATACCAAACTTCTCAGTTTTCAGTGGGGCCATTATGGTGCTGTGGAGTTCGTAATGACAGACTCCCAGCACCATATACTCTTAATGGCAGCACTGCACTTACAATGCCCAAGAATGGACTTGAGCACTGTAGGGGCACAGGGCTCCTGCCTCTGTGCCCTCACCACTGGCATAGTGCACCCAGCTGGAGGGGTGGCTGACCTAGGCCAGGGCAGTGGCTTGTAGGCATGGCACACAGGGAAGTGTGCCATGTCGACTCTTCACTTTTGTTCTGCACCAAGACACGCAGCCTGCAAAGGCAGTGTGTGTGTGTAAAGGTACAGGGTCACTAAGGGTGGCACAACAAGTGCTGCAGCCCTTAGGGGCCTTCCCTGGTCACAGTGCCCTGGGTACCCATGGTACCATTTACCAGGGGCTGACCTGTGGCCAGGGATGCCAATTGGGTGTAGGCATCAATGCAGTTTTAGGGAAGGAACACAGGCCCTGGGTACCTGGTTGGCAGGAACCCAGGGCCCACTCATTCAAAGCACATCAGCAATTCAGCAAAAAGTGGGGGCATACCATGCAAGAAAGATGGCACTTTCTCACAGGGACGTAGTCATGAATTGGGTCTGTTTTATTGGAGAGTATAGAAGGTTATGTACTGTTTAAAATGATTGTGATAACAATGGTTGTGGGAGTGGTTAAATGCTTTCTTAGAAAAACCAGTAGGGGCAACTGAGACATATGATTATTGGTTAGATGATCTGCTTAATTGGAAGGGTAACAGCGACTGTTATGTTAAATATACTTTTCGGACTAGATTGAACCCGAACCACACCTGCATTGCAAATGGTAACATCAGATGGCTGATGATTTGTTTTAGTTTTCCATGACGCATGAAGTGGTTGTGGCTTCAGCAGTTACCTGAATCACATGGACACTTCTCCCAAGAGGTTGGTCATTGTTTGAGGAACCATTCTTCAGGAGTTTGTCTGAAAACGTAAACTGCAGTTGCAGCTATGTTTATCCAGTACATACTTGTTTAGGTGAACATGAAACCTTTATTACTTTGCATTTTTCAAGAGATGGATGCAAGTAGAAACTAAAATTACCCTGCCAGCTTTGCAGTTTCTTTTGAGCTGGGGCAAAACAACCCCTTTCTGCTAACACATCCATTGGCTGTGCTGCCCCGGCTCTCGCTGTTTATTTACTTGACTGTGCTTGCATGAAACATTCAGCGGGATAGATGTTGTCTTCACTTAACTTATGTACTACTTTTTGGTGTTTGTGTTGGAGATGTCTAAATTGGCAGGCATCCTTTAACACCACTGTGGGGCAGTGTAGATTTGGCATTATGAGGGCAATTACTTTTATGTTTTGTTCGACAACAGAACACCTGAACATAGTTTTATTAGAAGTTTAATGTTGGAGAATGACCTGCTTGCTAAACTGAATGTCTCTTTTCAGCCTTCTCACACACCTCCGTTGATGCCACCTCCTCCACCAATGCAGGCCCAGCAGCTTCCAAGACAAGCAGGACCTTTGGTGCAGCCACCACCACCACCACCTCTTTTTCTGCAGAACCAGTACGAGCCTGTCCAGCCCCACTGGTTTTACTGCAAGCAAGTGGAGAATAAGCAAGTCTGGATGCCCTTCAGTGTGCTGGACTCTGTCAGCCTGGAGGAAGTATACAACTCTGGTAAGCACTAGAAAGAACTTCTGCTTCCCTTGACATTCTTAAATGACTTTCCCTTTATTTTATGATTTTCGTTATCTTATTTCATTTTTGCATTCTTTTATGGTATTTTACCGAAATAATGAGTTTTGAATTGAAGCATTGTTTTTGGCAAAGCATTTAACATAACACCTATGAATGATACAAACATTACAATAAAAACACAAGTTTACATATGCCTGTCAGCAGAAAGCCTGAAACTGTAAAATCAGGCTAATAATTAATCGCTAGGCTTATAAAGCACATTACAAATACTGTGTAGAAATTAATAATGTAGTGTCAGTAAAACTGTGCATTTAATTGTGGATTCCTGATGATTAAATGCACGATCTCTTGGATTTATAGGACTTCATCACAGTTATTTTAGCTGAATGAATTCCACCGAAATGTATTCACTGCAAAAATGTATTTACTAAGCTATCATTTTATTTTTCGATCTGTTGTTTTTCATTGAGCCCGGGGAAGCCCAGCACCCCCCTGCACTACCTTATCATTCACCCTTCTTCCCACTGCCACACTTACACGCAAATACCAATGTTTTTCTTGGTTACCATTTAATGCCTGTGTATAAATGTGTTCTTGGCTCTTACGCTGAGAGTGGCTGTGGCCCAGACCTACATCATAGTTTCTTTTGAGCTAGAGTGGAAAAGCCACTTAGCTGCGCTGCCCCGGTCAAATCTTTTTTTTAACCATCTTAATCCATTCTTCTAAAAACATACTGTTAAGTTGTAATGAAATAGCCCCATACCGCTTCAGGTAACGAAGGCACATTTCTTTTATTGAGTACTGTGGAACAGAGACCCCATCCACAACAGGGAGTGCTACAGCTAATATCCAGTCTTTTCTAACTGACTCCTTCACAATTCCACCACCTATATTCCAGTGATGATGTGCTGGTCACAGAATAGCACATCATCGCATGGTTACAGAACACTCGGGTCATAGCAGATTCTGTAACCTACGATACCACACATACGTCATATGTAATGTATTGGTATTTGCAAATCACTTTCTTTTCCCTTGGATAGTCCAACTCCCATTCTGGGTGTCCTGATTGTATTATTTTTAAAGCACTTTACTCTCATTGGTAGATCATAAAGCTCTTCGATTTGCATTGGCGTCACAGTTGCCCTGCTCAGTGCATGGCTAAACGGCTATTGTTTGTAGCCTGGCCTGATTGGGACACGCTCAGTGAGGCGTGCCAAGGTATGATGATGTGGTGTAAGCTTGGTCTGTCAAATTTCGTTGCGCATAAGCATGGGGTTTTTCAGAGAGTGCAAGAATGGTCGCGGTCGTGCATGTAGATTTTTTACCGTCTTTTGTATGAATAGTATTGTAAGTGAAAAACCATCTTTTAAGTGCATCATTGGGGTGTTTTAGGGTGTATGGAGTACGCAAAGTGCACAAGAACTTACCCTAAAGTAGACACGGTTTGTGCAGTCGTATTGGGACAGTTAGCCCAGTGCCTCTCCAGTTTTAAGCAACATGTAAAACGTTTTCTTTACACTCTAGATGAGCTTTTTTAATCAGAAAAAGCCGACATGGCGTGCTGTTTTTGTGTGGCGCACTTTTGAATCAGTCAGTGGGAAGAGAGGGCATGCTGTTTACTTTTGTTTTTTTTTTAAAAAAAGGAATTGAAACGTGCACCTTTATTTAACCCTGCCACAATTATCTCTCTTTTCAGTGCACTTATTGCCTGAGGATTTAGAAAAGCAGAGTTTGCTGTTTGAGGTCTTATGTTTTGGCTTTTTTCTCTACACCTCTTCTTCCCTGGCATTACATTAGAGAATAAGTCAAGGAACTTGAACCCATGTGCACCACCTAGGAATTAATTGTAGATGGCAGCCCCAGCTGATCCTTCAAATGTTATTTTCTGTCACTGTGACAAAGGCCGTAACCCAATGGAAATGAATTATCAGCTGTGCCACCAGTAGTACATCTTTTGTCCTTTAAAAAAAAACAACAAAGAGAAACGTTGGCTTGTTTAGATACTTATTTTATCCAGAGGTGGCTGGTAATTCGAGTAGGGGGACGGGTGGGCCACACACATACATACTTGTCCATTTACATGCACACTCACTCATACCCCTCCATTGACAAGCGCGCTCACATACACACACCCGTTCACTGCATGCAACACAAATACATGCAGTCCTACATATAAACACACACTCGCGCACCAAACATTAAAGAAAAGTACCAGGCTGCAGCGGTGATGTCGGGCGGCGAGAGCGAAACCTCAGTGGTTTCTGAAGGATTAGGGATGCTGCCTTCCCTCATTTGCTGACCTTGTTATGGGGCAGCCAATTAGAGGAGGCAGCAGTCCCTTACTCGTCACAGAGTGGGATGGGGTCAGTTAGACTGCTGACCCCATCCCACTCTGTGACGAGGCGTCACTGATGGACAGTTTGCCCTGGGCACTGTAGGGCTTAAAAGTTAAGAAACCCAGTTCTGAGTTGATCTATGACACGCCCCCGTGTGATGAGAGGGAGGGCCTCCAAGCTCTTTGCCAGGCTGAGGAGGTCACTCCGACATGGGTGTGAAAACTTCAGCCCAGCAAAGGTCCGCTCAGGCAATCGGGTGACTGCACATTTAGCGCATGTACAGTGCCTAGCGGTCTGACCTGAACATGAAGATTGTCTATCAGGCTGACATTTGCTCAGCATGACAGACACTCTTTATGTTTGCAAAAAGGTGGGGTGCCCTCTGCCTTTAAGGACGGGCCGCTACTGTTATCATCATAGTTGGATCCTATGTTATGGTGTTGTTTATTAGTAGTATTTGTTTTGAGCATAATATTGTTTTAATTTTTGCATTTGTTATTGTTCTTGAATGGCCATGGTGAGGAAGGTGTTGGCTTTGTGGGGATGTGGGTACATGGCGTTTACCTCATTTTAGCACAGAGAGAACTTTGGTCGTTGATGGCTATATGGATGCATTTTTTAATTTAATAAAGCGTCTTCTTATCTAGCAAATGTATGTTTTTGATGCAAACATTACAACTGCTTTTTATGGTTTGGTTTGACAGACAGTGCAGCTGTTGCCAAACAATTACGTAAGGATCACCATAAGAGGAGGTTTGGCTGATCCCACATGGTGGCAGTCAGGAGTACATGCTTTGATTAGGCAGAAGTAGTGCGCTTCCTCAAAAAAGTGCTTTCCCGCTACACAGCTGTGATCATTTTGTTTACTTATCCAGCTGCCTGAGGTTGAACTTTCAGGGGCACGCACATACATGACACTGTAATGCTCTTAAATGTCTTTGATAACTAGATAATTTATAGTCTTTTTCTCTGGCAGCAGCACAGATGGAAGAAGAGCAGTCAGTTACCTAAATTGATTTTTAGGTCTGGCGTGACAATGCAACTTTTTCCTGACCTTTTAACCTACAACAATATTATTCTACCGTTCTTTGCTTTCACACAAATACATATCCATCCCCATCCTATCTGCTTGTAATGCTTCACATTACCATACAACATTATTTTAAGACCAGACCTATAGGCATTGCCAGTGCTTGTTTAACATTTCATTTTAGATTGTATGCTACCTTTCTTTTGAGTGTAGAGGATTAAAATAAATGTCAGACAAATGAAAGTAGAACAAAATGAGATATGAAAGTGTGTTTGGGAACAGCTTTAAACAGTTTACAGCAGTGTGGCTAGTAGACCTTTAGTTGCTGTTCAATTTCGTTGCATTGTAACAGCAAAGAGAATTTGTCGTGTATACCTTTTGTAGGTGCTATAGTAGTTTCAGTGTAGCTCAGAATATTTACATGGTGCTTTCCTGCTCACTAGTCTGCTTCCCATAACCCCCCTTCTTAGGTGTCCTGGGATTATGATCTGTTAGGACATTCATTGTAGGTATTAGTGATCATTGCCGATACTTGGAAATTGCCCTCGTAGAATTGTTAATAAACATGTCTTTCAGGGTGTGGTTATATTTTAGAAGTTTAACGTGAGAGAGAAGAGAGAAAGAGAGAGAGCGATATGATCACCTAAGACTTCAGCTCTGCTCGTTAGCATTCAAGCTATCTTTCTTTGTCTTCATCCAAAGTGATTGTATCAGTTTAGTTTCCTTAGTTCTAGCTATAATCAGAATTTTGGGCAGATCCTTTGTGGCAGGACTTGAAGGCACGTAGGTTGGTCCTCTGGCAGGTTTGAGGCAGATAGGTTGGGCATGACAGTTTGTAAGCTGGGTTGGCCCCTGAGAGCTTTGTGTCTGAATTTTGTGGAAGTCCTGCCAGGCGATGGAGCAGCATGTGGATGATAACAGTTCTCTGGGCACCAGATGGGTGTGTTTTGGGAGTGGGGTGGTATTTATCTGAGCTCCACACGAGCAAACATTTTAGTGGTGCTTTTAGCGTGCTGACAGTCCTCTTCTCTGTGTGAGAGGGATTTATAAGACCCGCATGGGTTAAGCCTATCATTAGGTGTCCATATAACAGGACATAAGAAGTGTTTGTTTTGGGGTGATTACTATGGACCACTTGTTTTTCTATTTGTTGTGTAAGGTTTGTGGGAAAAATGTGACAGAACTTCGGAGGCGCCGTTTGACAGTGTGAATGGACATTCAGTGGTTTATTGGACCATTTGGCTGTCTCGTGAGTTCTGTGATACATTGAGAAATGTCCATAACTATGGAAAGCTTTACATCCATTTTACTTTGTTACTTTATTTGAGGAGTGCTGTAAAACATTAAAACCACTACAATGAGAAGTCAGTGCTAACATACATACTAAACCCAATTTTGAGACAACATGTAATAATATGTGTTTTTGTTTCCAGTCCAGCCTGACCCTGAGAGTGTGGTGCTGAGCACCGATGGTGGTCGTTATGACATCTATCTGTATGACAGGACGAGAAAGGCTGTTTACTGGAATGAGGAAGAGTCTGAAGTGCGGCGCTGCACCTGGTTTTACAAGGGAGACACAGATAGCCGGTTTGTTCCTTACACCGAGGAATTTAGCGAGAAACTGGAGGTATGTACTGGCTCTGTAACAGATTGGTTCTTTTAGGGTGCAGGGAAAAGAGTTGTGTTCCTTACATATGATTAGATTTCCAATGTAGGCTTACATTTCATACCTTTTTGAAGCTATAAACACAAGTTTCCATACTATATCGGAAGGTGTAACTTTGCTTATTCCCATGCAACGCTACACTAGCTTTCTTGCTTATCAGGGTCTGCTTCAGAGCTCTGTTGACAACTTAAGAATATGTGCTCCTATAGGGCTCCTCCTATGCTTGTAGTAAATTCTGACTTTTTAGGGATTTGAAAAGAATCTCAGGAGAACACCTGTCTGCCAAAGACGGTTGCATAGCTCCAAGGATACTCATATTTCTAAAATATACAGATTTGTAAGCAAGTGGAAAATTTGCATCAGTAAGTGATGCTGAACTTTGCATTTACACATTTAACTTTTTTCCTCCACAGCATTATTATTTTTTTTTTTTAAACGAGCAGAGGGAACCCTCTGTTCCTCCATGCAATATGGGGATGAGGGGAAGGAGTGCTGGGGGGTTTCACACTCAAACAAGCACTTACTACTTTATTTAACAGTAGTAGTTCTACTTACATACTCTGTATGGGAAACTTTATCCAAAATGTTTAACAATACCTGAAGAACAGTGCGTTTGTCGGCGCAAACTCAATTTTGCATGGTCAGTCTCTATGCAGTGCCTAGTTTCCAACACCCACCTTAAACATACAACAGTTGAAATTCCACCACATTGGTGGGTTTTCCACCTTAATAAGGTGTACTTTGCCCATTAAAAAAATCTTTTATGCCTGTTTCAATGAATGGGGATGTGGGATTTCAAACAGTTAATGTCTTTTCTTTGACCACCTGAAGGTTTTTCTGCAAACCTTATTTATAAGTTTAATATATGCCAAAGAAAATGGATAACAGATGTAGCATATTTTTGCATTTATCATCACAAGAAATGGTTGTACAATAAAACAGAAATAAAAATATACAGGAGAAAATGCTCTGTCACTATCGGCTTCATTACTTTGTTGTCCCCCAGTAACCTCTCCACTAATCAGTACATGGGTGATCTCAGACCAATCATTCAAGTCTTCAGCAAGTTTGTCTTCCGTTCTTGCCATTTTAATCTCTTACGCAATAGCCTATTCTAGAACATCTTTCTCCCAGGTACTTATTGTAGGGCCTTTAGGGCTGTAGCCAGTGAGTAGTAATCCAACTTTTAGCTAGTACTAGCCATCGCCCCTAGTGAGGCAAATTTGTATCGGAGTTTAGATTTTTTGTTTTACTTGGTTATAATATTGAGAAGGCAATACCAAACCGACTATTCAGTTGGACAAATCCCAGTTCCGGTTATTTTGTCCACCACCATTTTCCAGTAAGTCTGTAATTGATTGCTGCACCTGTGTCATATGGCAAAAGTCAGCCTCTCCCTCTGCACATCATGGACAACCTGATAACCTAGTTGGATAAATTCTGTGTAATTTTAGTGGAGTCAGGTAAAAACACTGTATAAAGTTAAAATGTGTCAATTATAACTTGGCATTATTAGAGATTGTTTGAACCATAGCACATACCAGTTCCCACTCCTTTTCAGCTAGAGGTGTCCCCAGGTCTGTAGCCCATCTCTGTTGGGCTATTATGGGGTGTTTCAGTCTATCCTTTTTTTAATGTGCCATATAATTGCAACACACTGTGGGCAGTGGAATGTGTCTGGGTGTGCAGCAGGCTATCCCAACCAGATCTTTCTTACAGTTTGTGCCAATTTCGCATATTGAAGGAACTCTCCAGCTCCATAATGAATTTGCACCTCTTCAAATATTAGAAAATAATCTCCTGGATGTAAATCACCCAATTCATTACACCCCCTTCTTTCCAATTTACCACAGACCTATATTTACTCATTTTAGGAATCTGGCAGCCTCCCCTAAGTTCTTGCCTCCTCAAACACTTCCAACAAATTATCTGGAAGCAAGTGTGCATATGTTAGGTAACCACCAGATCCCTTAAGACCTGGAAAAAGGGGAATGCTGTAAATCTTCCTAGGCAACCACGACCCACACAGTAATCGTGTGTTTGACAACAAAGGGTCAGTGCGCAGGAACACCCCTGCCCTTCATTAACCAGACTGGCAGTGATTCCTCTCTCTCGCAGCCCATACGCAACCTTTTTTCCACAATTAACCTCAGTATTGCACCACAGCGCAACATGCTGCAGCTATGCTGCCATGTAGTAATGCTCCAAATCTGAGAGTCCAATGCCTCCTTCTGTAGCATCGAGCTGAGGACATCTAATTTCACCCTAGATAGTTTTCCTGCCCACACCAGAGAAGACAGTTGAGTCTCGTATTTCTTTAAATATGTGTACATAATGTATTCTGTAAGTGATATAGGCAACTGGACAGAAGCATAATTTTTGCTAGCGCATTTCGTGCTATATGAGTCGGGAGAAGAGTGTTCTAAAAAACAATTGATTTCTGAAGTTCTTGTAACACCTGCTTATATTATATTCACGTTGTTTTTTTGGCGTGTGCCCAACCTGAAGCTGGAATGTGCCCTCTAAGGAAACCACCAAGAAGAAAAATCCACAAGGCAAAAAAAATCCGAAATTCACAGTGCAACAACATCAGGTGGAACGAAGAATGGAAAACAAACCGGAAACCAGGAATCTGGGAGAGTTTCGACGCACCGGACAATCCTCCTGTAGGAAGTTGGCACTGTATATGGTATACCACTAGGTGGCTCTATCGTGCACAGAGTCCAGAGATTCCCCCAGAAGTGTACAGGGCTCATTGTAAACCCAAATTGCTCTATTTGTGATAGTGTGAGCGGAGTGAGCAGCCTTAGGTTTAACACAGAGGCATTTATTGCACACACATTGACCAATAAATGACACACAACTCAAAAAGGAGATCCACACCAATTTTAGAAAAATAAGCTTTGTTTGAGATTTAGTACAGGAAGTGAGAGCAGGTATTATGGGGTTGTCTAAAAACAAGGCCCCTGGCCCTGATGGGATTCCCCCAGATCTCTATATTTCGAACCTGGATATCTGGGCGCCTGTACTTACTTCAATTATTAATGCCTCAGTAAAGTTCGGATGCCCGGCTACTTGGGCTTTAACCACCATTGTCCCTGTCTTCAAAAAGGGAGACCGGGATAGCATTCACTGCTATAGGCCCATCTCCCTTTTGGATTCTGTCGTAAAGGTGGTGAGTCGTATGGTATTAGATAGGCTAGCGAATTGGACAGATGATAACATCCCGGCTTTCGTCCTGGATGCTCAACGGTGGACCAGTGTTTGAATTTATATATGGTTTTGAAGAAGTACACCGTTGCCCGCACCGGTTCCATCTACCTAGCTTTTGTGGATCTGTCCTCCGTGTTTGATCGCCTCAACAGATCTAAGCTCTGGCAGATGATGCTTTCGATTGGCATTGACAAAGACATTGTCTTGGTTTTAAGAACTCTCCATAGTGATACTAAAGCCGTAGCCCGTTACTCCTTAACGTGACCCGCGAATTCCCCATCCAGAGGAGGGTGCGTCAAGGGTATATTTTGGCCACTTTTCTTTTTAATTTGTATATTAATAATTTGGAACGGGTCCTCCTAAACTTAAAAACTGATTGTCCTCAGGTGGGCAAGCGCAGTTTGCCGGTCCTCTTGTATGCTGATGACGCTGTCCTCCTGGCGAGGGGCTTACAACTTCTGTTGAACTCCTTTGTACACTTCATTGAGGACCTGGATTTGTTGGTTACTCACAGCAAATTATTTGTAATGCAGGTGTCCTAAACCAGCCAAGTCTTATACCTTCATGATGGGGGCCATGCCGAACCCCAAGACTGACACTTTTTCCTATCTGGGGGTAGTGTTTGATGTGGCTCTGAATTGGCGCCCTTTGATAAGTCGAAAGAAAGGGGATTTGGCCAGGGCGACCACTGCTGTTTTTAACCTGTTTTTAACTTTGCTACTAGATTAGAAAGCTGACCGATTGGGGCACTCCTGCAGATCTACAAAGCTAAATGCATCTTGAAGGTTACCAGTGGGAGTAAGATCTGGGGCTATACCGAGCAGGGTGCATTACAACTTGTCAAAAATACTTTCCTGAGACGGATACTCTGCCTACCGCAGAGCATCAATCAATCAATCAATCAATCACAGAATTTGTAGAGCGCACTACTTACCCGCGAGGGTCTCAAGGCGCTGGGGAGAAGGGAAGGGGGGGGGGATGCTGCTACTGGTCGAACAGCCAGGTCTTGAGTAGCCTCCTGAAAGTCAGCAGGTCTTGGGTCTGTCGTAGGCTTAGTGGAAGGGTGTTCCAGGTCTTGGCGGCGAGGTGTGAGAAGGATCTGCCGCCGGTGGTTGTTCTTCGAATGCGAGGGACGGTGGCGAGGGAGAGGTCGGCGGAGCGGAGCTGGCGGTTGGGGACGTAGAAGAAGAGTCGTCTGTTGAGGTAGGCTGGGCCAGTTTTGTGGAGTGCCTTGTGTGCGTGGATGAGGAGTTTGAAGGTGATCCTCCTGTCGACGGGGAGCCAGTGCAGGTTCCTCAAGTGGGGGGTGATGTGGCTGTGGCGTGGTACGTCGAGGATCAGGCGTGCGGAGGCGTTTTGTATGCGTTGCAGTCGCTTGATGAGCTTGGCCGGGGCTCCCGCGTAGAGGGCGTTCCCATAGTCCAGTCTGCTACTGACGAGGGCCTGGGTGACTGTTCTTCTTGTGTCTGTCGGGATCCACCTGTAGATCTTGCGAAGCATGCGGAGGGTGTTGAAGCAGGAGGAGGAGACTGCGTTGACTTGCTTGGCCACGGAGAGCGTTGAGTCGAGGATGACTCCCAGGTTGCGTGCGTGGTCGGTGGGTGTCGGGGCTGCTCCCAGCGTCGTTGGCCACCAGGAGTCGTCCCAGGCTGAGGGGTTGGAGCCGAGGATGAGGACCTCCGTTTTGTCCGTGTTCAGCTTTAGTCGGCTGATCTTCATCCAATCGGCGACGGCCTTCATTCCTTCATGGAGATTGGCTTTGGCGGCGAGGGGGTCCTTGGTGAGGGAGAGGATCAGTTGAGTGTCGTCGGCGTAGGAAATAATGTTGAGGTCGTGTTGTCTGGCGATGCGTGCGAGCGGGGCCATGTAGATGTTGAACAGTGTTGGGCTGAGGGACGATCCCTGGGATACGCCGCAGATGATCTCGGAGGCTTCGGATCGGAAAGGTGGGAGGCGGACTCTCTGGGTTCTGCCGTCGAGGAAGGAGGTGGTCCATTCCAGGGCCTTGTCTCGGATCCCTGCGTCGTGGAGGCGTGCGCGTAGAGTGCGGTGGCAGACAGTGTCGAAGGCGGCGGAGAGGTCCAGCAGGATGAGGGCTGCGGTCTCACCATTGTCCAGCAGGATCCTGATGTCGTCGGTGGCGGCGATGAGGGCAGTCTCAGTGCTGTGGTTGCTGCGGAACCCTGATTGGGATGGGTCCAGGATGCTGTTTTCTTCGAGGTATCGGGTTAGCTGTTTGTTGACGATCTTCTCGATGACCTTGGCTGGGAACGGAAGCAGAGAGATGGGCCGGAAGTTCTTGAGGTCTCTCGGGTCCGCCTTGGGTTTTTGAGTAGGGCGTTGATCTCTGCGTGTTTCCAGCTCTCTGGGAAGGTCGCGGTCTCGAAGGAGAGATTGATGATGTTGCACAGGTGGGGTGCGATGGAGCTGCTGGCTTTGTTGAAGATGTGGTGCGGGAAAGGGTCTGACGGGGAGCCGGAGTGTATTGTGCTCATGGTCTTGATGGTGTCCTCGATGTTCACGCTGGCCCAGGCTGGCAGGGGGTCGTGGTCGATGGTGTGTGGCGGGTCTGGTGCATCGATCTTAGTTGGGGCTGTCTGGGTGTTGAAGCTGTCGTGGATGTTGGCGATCTTGCGGTGAAAGAAGGTGGCGAGGGAATCGCACAGGGGTTGCGACGGCGGGATGTCGTTGGTGTTGGAGCTGGGATTGGAGAGTTCCTTCACGATGTTGAAAAGCTCCTTGCTGTTGTGTGCGTTGTTGTCGAGGCGGTCTTTGAAGGAGCATCCCATCCTTTGTAGTGCATGAAGAACTAGGATTGGCCTTTCTCTGTGATGTGTTGGCTTTTCGTCTCATATCAATGTGGATGAAAATTTGGATCAAGAAGGAAAACGCCCTTAGTAAGGAAATTTTAAGAGGCTGTCTTTCCCTTGATCATACTAACCACATCTGTTGGCTCAAGTATGTCAGAGAATGTTTTATCAGTCTGGGTAGGGCAGACCTATTTGAGCGCCGAGAGGAAATTTGCTATAGGGATTTAATCTGGGTGAAGGAATTTTTTTTTCAAAACCGTACATGGGCCAGAGAAGAAGTGGAGTTGAGGAAGTGTAGTGTGCGCAGGTACCTTTTATTGAAAACTGTGTCATCAACAGAACCTTATCTCGTTTGGTTTAAAAGTATTCATGACCGTTTTGTATTGACAAGATTTCGATTGGACCTCTTTCACTATCTTTTGGCCCAACCTCATGGTGCACATAGAGGGCAGTGCCTCCCACCTTGTGGTTGGGATGGAAAATCTCCACAGGACATGATGCACTTTTTAATGTTTTGTAGCTTTTACGAGGCACCTAGAAAGTCTTTTATTATTCCTATTCTTAAACAAGCATTGGCATAGCCAATAGGTCTCGCCTTTAGGACCTTATAAGTGTTTAGTTATGCAGCACAATATCCTTGGTGCAACAACATCAACTGTTGCATGGCTAAACACTTATAAGGTCCCAAAGGCGAGACCTATTGTCTATGCCAATGATGGTTTATTCTTGGACCTAATGTTTTTTGCCACGCAAGTAATTTTCCTAAGTTGTACAACTCTAAGGTAGGTTTCTACATGAGCTATAAAGGGGTTCCCTGAATATGCCATTATTAAATATTGTTTAGTGCTCCCACACATGGGGAAAGCCCTTGTAAGCCAGACGACAAGTGTGCATCAGCACTCTGCATTCAAGCCGTTAGCAGCACTGAAGCACACAGCATGCATTTCTCACATGATGCTTAAACCCAGTCGAGATGGCCAACACAACACAAATTACTTTAGGGAGTAACTGTCCCCTTCAAAAACTCCAGTCGCCCAAAATGGTGGATTCCAAACAGGGCTGAAGGCCGAATGCCTGGCGCGTTATTAAATACAAATGTCATCGCAGAGAAAGCATATTTTATCCTCTTCTTCTGGCCCACCATAGGCTATATGACGATAATTGAAGGTGACTCTATTGCAGCATAAATATAAAGAGAGCTCTCTCACAATGGGCCCGTGCTGCTCGAGAATGTAACCTCCATCCCTTCTCCCTAATTCAGCAGAATGGTGTTTTGCAATACCCTACTAGCGAGACCTAAAAATCGGGCGCATGCAGAAAAAAAATGCATTTTAAAAAAGCGCAGAACGCGCTAAGCCACGAAAAATGTAGTGTGGAACCCGGCAGAAAAAAAAATAGCATTGGCCGCGCGGCCGTGAAAGTAATATCGCGCGGGAGGGGGAGAAGGAGAAGGGAGGGGGAGAAGGAGAAGGGAGGGGGTAGGGTGCCTGCGAGTGGTGCACGCGGCATAGGAAAGACAGATGGCTGAAGCTGACGAAGAGGGAGGGGGAGAAGGGAGGGGGTAGTGAGAGCAGAGAGACAGAGGGGGGGGAGGAGCATTGTAAGGCTTAATGAGCCATTACAAAAGCCAGATGGCCTGTGCACGTTCACGTGATCGTGAACGCAAGCTGGAGGCCAGCAAAAGCCTGTGGGTACCACTTTGAAAACCCACATACTAAATTTCTCGCAGAGCAGCGCATGCGCTGGCTCAGGCGAGACCTAAATAGCAGGTTGTAGGCCGGTTACACCTGCTTTTATCTTTTTACAACAGCTTTCAAGCGATTCAGCATTGCATGTTCTTAGCTTTTAAAGGGTTGCCATAGGCTCAAGTCTAGCTTTGATTAGCCTTTATGGATAATTACTTGTTGATGTGATAACATGAATTTCGTTTTAACATGATCCGTGTTTATAATCTTGTATTTCAGGGGGCTGTGATGGATGTTGTCATTGCACTTGAAATAATATTTACCACCAATATTGTATTTTAATGGTGTCCGTCGATGTCCACACACATTTTGGACTCCTCAACTTCTGACATAGTGCTCAATTACCATTTTCTGCACATACGGGCCAATGACGGTCATATTGCACTGTTGTTTTATTCATCAGGTGGAGATTCTTTTAACTGTGTTCGTTTGACTTTTATGGTTTTCTTCGTAAAAACCGAATAAAGTATTGATTGATTGATTGAGTTTTATTTTAAGACCAAGATCTTCGGAAAAAGGTAAGTACATTTTTCAGGAAAAATACTTTTAAAAGTCGACAGTGCAATTTTCAAACAGTTCAATGTTAATCTATGGAGGAAAAAAATATGCGGTTACACGGTTGAGTACCCAACTTGCAGTTCCAGTCTTCGAGGTTTAGGGTCAGCAGAGGGCAAGGTTCAGGCAAGCACAAAGTCTGTACGACCAGCGGCACAGGGGCGTCGGGTTGCAGAGGTCAAATTCGGAGATAGGCCCAATACATTTCAACAGAGACTGGGGGCGCTTGGAGCCATGCTGCTTGCAGGTAGGTAAATCGGTTGCAGGAGCCAAGCTTTGGGGGTTAGAGTAAGCACAGGGGGGTGGCCACAAGGCAGCACCAAACATACACCACCAGCGGCACTTGGGCGGTCTGGTGCAGGTTTCAAATACAGCGTTGGGAGCCCAATGCTTTTCAGTGGAGAAACTCTGTTGGATAAACAGGCTGCAGGCATCGTACTGGAGCCTGCACGAAGGTCAACTGCGACAGCATAGGTAAGTTGAGCTGTTGAGGGTCATAGGGACACAGTCTGTTCAGCTTATCAAGGCCCAGGGGCTTCATGTGCAGGGGTTTCCTTTGACATCAGATTCTTCTTACCTGAGCCAGTCGGGGGGAGCCTCTGGATTCAGTCTGCAGGCGTCGTCGTGGAGTCCAGGAAGGGACAGTCAACTCTGGACTTGAGGTCAGGATCGCTAGGGAACCTGTTCTGGATCAGTAGGCCACCTGGATACAGGCCGAAGGCGTCCGGTGCAGTGTGGTCAGGACTTGTGGTTTTGGAGGCCACCAGAGTCCTTTGTGTAGATTTCTTGGGGACAGATCCGCTTTCCCCAGGAGTTCTGGTCTTTATCAAATGCAGTCTTCCTCGGATTCTGGAAGTCGCTGGCTGCAGGACAGGCGTCGTCTTCTTTTGCAGGGTCTTTGAAGCTTGAGACAGGCCGGTAGGGCTGGGGCCAAGTCAGTAGGCGTCTTTAGGCTTCGCTGCACGGCGTCTTCTTTGTCCTTCTTAGGTCGTCAGGAACTATGTTTCAGGGTTTGGGAAGCCCCCTAAATACAACATTTAGGGGCTTTTTAAAGGAATGTCAGGTAGGGCCAATGGGCACCTTACCTGCGGTGACTACACCCTCAATTATGCCACCCTCCTGTGGGAGGGGCATAGTCCTAGCTCTGATTGGCGGGTCTCCTCATCTTCAAGATGACAGGGACTGAAAGATGTGCTTCACCTCGCCTCACCCACTTTAGGGGTGGAGTTGGCAGTGGTGATTACACCTCCTATTCTTCCTAGGTTTTCCCACCCAAAGTGGGGGTGTAAACCGGGGGCTGCCACCTGCTGCTAGCAACCGAGGCTGGGGGGGTCACATTACAAAGGCGGGAGGCCTTTGAAGCTTCCCTCTCGAGCACTGTGCCCATCCTGGTGGGAGGAGGTGTGACGCCTCTGCCCAGGATATGCTTTGTCTCTGGTCACAGAGAGCAGAGGCTCTCGACCTAGGGGTCCAGAAACATGTCTGGTGGTGGCAGGCTGCCTAAAGCCAGTCTGTGACCACACCAGGGTTGGTAGGTTTTCAGGGGGCACCTCTGAGGTGCCCTCTGAGTACATGTTGCAATAAATCCCACACTGGCATCAGTGTGGGTTTATTGAGAGGAGTAGTTTGGTACCGAACCCTCCTGGTTCAGAAAAGCAATCATGGTGCTGGGGAACTCGAGTTGTTGAGTTTACAGCCCATGTACTCTCCATGGCTTCCCTGGCACCTACAATATTTAAGAATGGCCTTAAATATTGTAGGGGTATATCTGCTCATGCATATATGCCCACACCTGTGGTATAGTGCACTCTGTCTTAGGGCTGGAAGGCTGCTAGAGGGGTGACTTACCTATACCTTAGGAAGTGCTAGTTGGCATGACACACGGGCAGTGTGCCATGTCGACTTTTTGGTTTTGTCTGCACCAGGTCATGCATGCTGCAGTGGCAGTCTGTATGGCCTAGGTGAGGGGTCCCTAGGGTACCCGCTTCAGTCCCAATGCCCTAGATACCCAGGTACCATTTACTAGGGACTTACAGGGGCCTGAAGGGCCAATCGTGGACATTTTTTAGGGAAGAAGCACTGGCACAGGGGACCTGGTTGGCAGGCACCCTGTGCACTACAAACGAAACCACATCAAATAATGAGCGAATCTCTGAATATTCAGCATTGTACACTTTCCTGGATTGAAATCACATTGGTCTTCATTAACCAGGTTACCAATAATCGGAAGAAGTCTGTTAGCAAGAACCTTGGCCAGTAACTTAACATCCTTGTTGATCATGGAGAGAGGCCTTTATGAGCCCAGATGAATGGGGTCCCTACATGTCTTGAGCAACATCTCTATAACCGCTTCCGTCATCGAATCTGGCAGCCTCCCTTAAGTTCTTGCTTCCTCAAACACCCCCAACAGCTTGTCTGGAAGTAAGTGTGCATATGTTTGGTAAAACTCTGGGAGGAAAGTCCTTCAACCCAGGTGCCTTATTGAGTGGCACTTCTTTCAGTGCCTTTATAGGTTCCTCCCGACTTTCCAATTGCTCCTCTGTATATTGTGGGAGATTGAGAGTAGTCAGGATCTCACCTTTGGGGGCATTATATGATCCCTGTGGACAGTAATATACTTGTTCTAAATTTTGGTGTAGTGTGGATGTGACATTTTTCGAATCCAACACTGTTGTTCCATCTGGCCGAAGAAAGGTCAAGATATGAGTATGTGGGTCTGCTCTTTTTAATAACCATGCAAGTAATATACCTGACATGCCCCCCTCTGTATAGAGCTTCTGCCTAAATTATTTACTTGTAAAGGCATGCAATGCATCCCACTTTTCTTACAGTATTTTCGTGGTCTGTGTAAGATCCAGTTTAACAGTATCATCAGTGAGTTCACTCCTCTGCAAATGGAATGGCCTTTCCTGTTGAGATGGTACTTCTGATTGGAGTAGATGTATGCATACTTTCTTTTACTAACACATCCCCCCTGAAGAACCTCTTGAATGCCTCCCACTCAGTAGTCCTCGTAAACAAAATACCGGTCTATCGCCTCCAAGAGCTCTGTGTGAAAAATACTATTCTATTAAGTTTCCGGACTAAGTCTCCATAAAGGGACCATAGGTGTGTTTGGGGTTAGGTTAAAATCGGTGAATAGAAGCGTATGATCAGAGAGTAATTAATACTGATAGTGTGCTGTGTTGTCTTTAGCAGCCATGTCCCTTGTCACTAGTATGCAGTCTAACTGTAAGTAACATGAGTCAAAGAGAGATAAGAGTATTAATGATCAGTCAGATGAAGTTCTCGCCAAATGTCCACACAGCCCACTCTCCCCATCACCTCTGGTAATCCTTGTTTCGTTGCAGGTTTTGTGTGCAATCTGAGTGGATGCCTATCCAGAACTTCATCTAAAATACAAATAAAGTTAACTGCCCACACAATTGACATGAGTGTAGGGCATCAGTAGATCAATATTAGTAAAAAAAAAGTCGCTATCATCTATATTGGGTGCACATACTATTTATAAAGCAAATCTCTGAGCCATCAAGGAGACCATAAAGCAGTATGTATCTGCCTTCGATATCCCTCTTGGTGTAACAATGTTAGAAAGGTCATACATATAGACACCCCCCTGACCATAGAATGAAAATGTAGATGAGTACGTTTGTCCTCTCCATTTTTTACGTACCTTATCTACCTCCTTTTCATTTAAATGGGTTTCCTTAGAAACACTAGCCTAGTAGCTTGTCTCGTAAGCTAGAGTACTCTGTATCTCTTAATATGGTTATTTAAACTTCTTACATTCTAGGTGGCAATTTTGAGGGCCCTGCTGTGTCGAACAATTAAGTGTGTTGAAAATCAAAGAGAGTATACAGGTATAATGGACAGTAATTAATTCATATAGCGAATTGGATGTATAATACAGTATGCACTGTTTCAGATCACATCTGTTAGCCAAAAATATTTGCTGTTTCAGAAAACTAGCAACTAATAACTCCAAACCCTTCCCAAACCCCCGCTCCTCTGGGCAAGCACTAAACAAACCGCTTTGGTGTTTTCCAATTTCATTCAACCCTGAACCGTTTTCTATATAAACTAACCCTTCCCTAGCAAGCCTTACCAACAACGGTAAAAATGGCAACAGGGAACTTTAAAATGTACTATCACACATTTTGATCTTCTAATACCAATACCCGCAGAGGATCGTAGCGTTCCAGTTCCGCCCACCCAGCAAAAACCAGACAACAATACCTGAATGGAAGGTGCAACCCTCGACAGCCCCTACCTGTACAAATGAAAGATAGAAACCTCCCCTTCCACTACTCCATCGGAGGCACGGCAGCCATCACTACAGCGTATTGTTGCAGAGTCCTCAACCTTCATGTGACGGTCACTATTATAGAAACAGTATGTGTAAATCCTAACTGACAGAGGTAACTCACAACTTGTATCATGCCTTGCAGAACTGCCAGTTGTGAGTTTATATGTTACATCCCATATGTGAAGCGTTACATTTGGGTTATTTATTGTTCATCGTCAGTTCCTTGTTTGGCTACCTAAGTTACACTTAGTTAGTGCTGAAAGATAAGGCTAATCAAGGCAAATGAAAGCAGGCAGTCTATAAGTCTTTGTTATTAAAAATTATAATGCGCGCGAATCTCCCAGGGAGGGGTATCTCGGTGCAACGCAGCTTATAGGCAGTTTCTGCTGCAGATTGTTGAACATCTGGCTGTGGAAGTTGTTTTACTGCTCACCATGCCTATGTTTGGCGACATTTAGAATGTTGTGTTTGGTGCTTAATTTTGTTGAGGAATATGCTAATTTGACAATTTTAAAACACAAGGCCACCAATTAATTAAATAACTTGACAGGGAGTTAGATGTTGGGATGTGTTGGGAAATAATTTTATATAATGGTTAATTGAAAATACATATTTCCATAAGAGTGATGCAAATGTTTGACCTGAAATACTTACTATGCACATTAAAATACACTAATTAAGCCAGAAAATATGTACAAATTATGAGAACCTGCATAGTAAATTTGGAGGTCATTGAAAAGTAGGAAGTAAACGTCACACAAAACTGTATACAGCACACACCAGTCCTCGATCCGATTTTCAAAATTCTCACCGATTGTCACTCCAGTTAAGTAATTCCTGAAGGTATTGGTGAAAATTACAATTGGGCATGTGCCCATTTGGCCATTATGTCATCTCCCTTTTAATGGGTACATATGTGACAATAGACAACTGTCCTGATAGACAACCTTACCCCAGTAAGACAAGTAAGTGAAAGTCAAGCCTTCTGCTTTGTAGAGTCTGTCAGAAGGTTCATCGGAGAATACAATAAAACGTCTTCCTAGCTTCTCCTTAGACTTTCACATTTATCCATTTGAAGTCTCTTCCTCTGTTTTCTCAGAATCATTTTACACCAGCAGATGACATTTAGTAAATGCTGGATGCGTAGATGACCTTTAGTTATTACATAGCTAGAACCAGGATCTTCACCCTCAGTTATGCAGTTAATATGGTTCTTCAGTTAAGGACCAACTCTTGTCCGTGGAACAAATTGCCTAATGCATAGTTTTATGCTCTAAATTGTTTCATCGGAAGGCTAACGGACGTCTACCTGGCACTCTGCTAGAACAATGGCATTGACCATTGTGCTGCTTGCCAATTCATAAGATCTGATGCAGTGTGAGGAACACAGTACATTTTTTCTGAGGCCCTTAGCTCGAGAGGAAAATAAATACCCAGTAACTGTACATCAGTGTTGGTGTCATCGATACCCTTCTTCCATGCCTATTTGGTTCCGCGTCTCCCGGCTTGACCCTGATGAAAGCTCCGGACCTATTTGGGCCATAGAGTAGGGCTGAAACATGTCGGTATAGGGTCATAGGACCATTATATCCTAATACCATACATATATACTTTTAGTTTTAACATCCCCGACTACGCCACTAATAAAGGGATATCTTGGAGTAAGCCGTAGGATTTTTAATCTTTATGCCCCCTGGTCTTTTCTTTTAAGTGCTCCCTGGAAGATGGTCGAGCCCACCCTGACCTTTAGGAGTCGGGGTGAACCCGATGATGAAGCATGGCACTACTAGAGTGTGTGAGGGTTATGTAAAGAAAAGGAATCCTTTCCTTCCACGCTTCTATTAGGGGGGTGCCCCACTACAGACTATCATTGCCCAGCACTCAGTATAGAATATCTTAGGTGGGATACTCTTTGTGTGTTTGAATTAATTAGGGAGGATGTATCCCTCCTGTTTTTCCTTCCATAAGGTGGAAGGGCCTCTCTACCCTCGAGGCCTTAGAGAAGGATTACTTCTCCCTCTCTCAGATCCTAATATGTCATTCACGTTTTCACATATCTTACCTTCTTCCCCTTTGAGGCTGTTGGATAGCGTTGTTTGTACTCTAAGGTGAATGGATTGCCAAAGTGTACCTTTTCTAAACCATCGATATACCAAGAATTCTAAGTCTGATGATGGGGAATATTCTCAAAGCATATGAATCTGCGAGTGACATCTATGTGCGATTTATTTTCATAATAGTAGCTTTGTCCTTGTATATAAGGACCTCATAGTTGTCTTCTACATGGTCTGTATACGCAAGTGTTTTAGGCTGCTTTAAGGCTTCATTTAAATGTTTCTCCTAATGCACAACCTTAATCCGAAAGAAGCTTCTGTACAATTCATCTTGATAGTTGGTTTGTAATTCAATTTCATGCTGACCTTTTTGGCAGTCATGTTGTTGGTACCTAAAACACATTCACCCATGCAATTTACTTCAATATCCGTTAGTTTTTTAACTCAAGGCTGCCTGGTTTAATGCCAGTTTGAAGAATTTAAACCCTGGTTTAGTCTAGCTACGTTCACTGGAGAGCTTAGGCAAATGGGGTATGAGACTTTACAAGTCGCCAAAGAGCAATTTGTGCTTCCTATTCTCCTCACAAATAAAGTGGTGAACCAAGAAAGAGCAAGAGGTAGAGCAAGAGCAATGCTGAACTATGTAACATGACATTTGATCAGCAATCAAAATTATGTACCACTGCACTCACTAACAGTAAGTGCTCTGACGAAGTATTGTACCAGTTTCTGAAGGCTACATCTCCATAGGATGAGGACTTGTGGGAGACGAGCAATTACTTCTAGGCAAATGAAATCCTGTAAATTGGATTGACATTTAAAAAATGTTCATCACAGTAAGGGTACTTTATGTGTGGACTATTGTTTTAAAAAATGATAGTTGTAGTTGGATTGACAATGTTCGTGGCTAGAAACAGGGCAGCAGCACTACTGTTTATTGCTGTATGCCATATAGAATCTGATAATCTTGGAGATAGAGTGATGGGAATTCTCTTTTTTTTTTTTTATAATTTTTTATTGGTAATCAAAAACAATTGGTTTCACAAAGCATACTAATATCACACAATGAAGTTATTACACAGAAACAATGATATAGTCACCCTCTCCTACCCCTCCTCATCGGAGAGGGTATGATCACAGGCCTGATTCTCGAGCAGCCTATCAAGTTCTATCATTCGGTTCGGAGTTTGCTCTTTCTCTCCTGACCATGTTGGCCCTGCAACACTAGTCCCCGGCCCTCTAGCCTCTGTAGGCTTTCCAGTCCCCCCACACCTTTTCCCATTTCCCAATGCTACCCCTAGCTGCACAGACCACTTGTTCTGCTCTCTGACACCAGTCAAGGTCCCTTCCCCAGTCATCGGGCGTAGATACAGATGAAGCCCCCCAGGCTCTCGCTATATTTCTTTTTGCCACCCCTGCAGCCAGACCCAGCCAAATTTCTTTGTACCTTGGCCAGTCGTGTTCCCCTTTTATAACCAAGAGTAGCCATTTGGGCTCCTCCTGGACTACCAGGTTTGTCACTGTTGCCATCACTGTTGTAACTTGTGTCCAGTAGGATTGAATCACTCGACACTCCCATAGGTTGTGAAAGAAAGACCCCTCGTTTCCACATCCCCTTCTGCACAATGGGGAATCCACTTTACCTATTTTGTGGAGAAGGACCTGCACGTAGTATACTCTATAAAATATCTTAAGCTACACCAGTCTAAATCACATTCGTATAGACAGTTCTCGGGGGGCCTGTAAGGCCTCCGCCCAGTCATCATCATCTAACTGTTCGCCCAGGTCATCCTCCCATGCCCTCTTCAGGGGTCTAGTAAGTCTGGGGAATTATTTATTGATTTCTTTTAAATCAGTGATATTCCATTTTTTTTCTCCAATGGCTCTGTTAATAGTCTGTCCTCTAGCGGTGACGTGTCGGGCACCTCCTCCCCAGTGCGCAGGTGGCAATGCAACGCGTGACCCCGCTGGACATGTTGGAAGCGCTCATTCTCCAGCAGGCTAAATTCGGATTGCAGATCCGCAAATGGAATATATGCTTGGTTCCTCCAGACATCCCCCAAGTGCTCTATTCCCAGGAGTCCCCATCCCTGGAAACCACGTAGCCCCCCACTTCTGTCAATAACGCACTACACCACAAAGGTGTCTGAGCCGTTAATCTCCCTTTCCAACCAAGAGACCAGATAGCTGCATGCCATACATCTATGGTCACCTGCGTGTGTTGTGGTCGGGTACCTCCACTTCGTCTAGCATATAGCATACATTCATATCCTCCCGGGCCCGCATCCATTCTGTCCACTCTATACGCTGGGTCCTGCTGGTCAGCAAAGACCCACTTATTGATGACTAATAGCTGTGAGACCCACTAATACTTTTGAACATCCGGAACTGCCAGCCCTCCCTCGTACACCCCCTTCTGTAATTTAGCTAGGGCAATCCTTGGAGCCCCGCCCTTCCAGAGTAATCTGCGGACTGTCTGGTCAATTTGCCTAAACGTTTCCTGTGGGATCTTACAGGGTGTATTTTGTGTCACATAGAGCAATCGCGGAAGGGCCATCATTTTGTAGAGAGCTGCTCTACCCATTATTGTTAGCGTGAGCGACTCCCAGTGTGACACATCTGCTCGCAATCGTTTAAGCTGTGGGTTCAAATTGTGCCGAAGGAAATCTCGCGGGTCTCGTGTAATATAGATTCCTAAATATCTAAATTCTCCCGGATCAGTGGAGCTAGGCAATTACGAGGCAGGTACGGGGCCTCTCCCGACAGGGAGTATATCCCCACCTCGTCCAGTTAATGGTATAACCCGAGTGTTCCCCAAACACCCGAAATATGTGCATCACACGATGTATAGAGGGTAAAGGTCTATCCAAGAACAGCAGGATATCGTCTGCATATAGGGAGATTCTTTCCTCCCATCCTCCCTGGGAGGGTATTCCCCATATCAAGGGGTCTCGGCGAATCCATACTGCTAATGCTTCAAGGGCAAGGGCAAATATCATAGGAGATAGTGGACACCCCTGTCGTGTACCTCTCCTAAGCTGGAAGCTACGGGAGATGGTACCGTTCACCCTCACCCTTGCCATAGGGGCCTGATAGAGTAATCTGACCCACACTCTGAACTTGGGGCCGAAGCCTAACTTCTCCAGGACTGCAAAGACGTAGTTCCACTCCACCGAGTCGCACCCCATTTTGGCTTCCAAGGCCATTGCAATCATTTGTAAATTTCCGCAAGATTTAGTTAGTTGAAGGAGTGATGGGAATTATCAACCTAGTGTTCTTTATGTGTTGCACAATTCTCTCCATGTATGATAATTTATCAGTATTTATTGCCTGGATTTCAGTTTCCTGTCTCTGGCCCTACTATTGTAACCATTGCAATGACCAGCCCTTGATTTGTTTAATAAGGTGGTGTGAGTGTTCTTATGTGTTTTGTGTTTTCATTCTAGATTGAGTACAAAAAAGCTGTGACGGGTAACCAGTGGCATAAACGCCTGGAGTTTGCTAGCGGAGAAACCATTGTCATGCACAATCCCAAGGTAACTTTGCTGTATGTGTGCTTGTCCCCCCCTCTAATAGAACTAATTTAGTCAATTGAGAAGCAAGTAACCAGATATTGGCATGTGGACGTGTATACGTTCCATGTGGTAGAAAGATTAGCTTTTCAAAATACACCACTTCTCATGCGTAGTAATAGCGTCTTTCTGATGTTTACTTAAAACACTTCATATTTGTTGAAAGGCACCAAAATGCTTCCTGTCTTTGGCAGGTTATTGTTCAGTTCCAGCCATCCTCAGTTCCTGATGAATGGGGCACCACTCAAGACGGGCAGACAAGGCCACGAGTCGTAAAACGTGGAATCGATGATGATCATGATGAAATACCTGATGGTGCGTTAAGCAGGGTTTAGACTGTTTTCTTCTGTAGCAGTAGCAATGGAGAAGATGATAGTTAGAAGTAGCCCAATCTACCGGCTAGTAGATGGCTGTGGATAACTACATACTCTGTTGTTATTCTTCTGCCTCACACTGCTTTGTTATGGTCCTGTAAAACAATATGGCTCAGACAATTGCTACAATGGTGTTTGGTGCTA
The DNA here is from genome assembly GCA_963921515.1 of Calotriton arnoldi. NCBI lineage: Eukaryota > Metazoa > Chordata > Amphibia > Caudata > Salamandridae > Calotriton > Calotriton arnoldi. The sequence goes on along the minus strand of CAWUFW010002134.1, from coordinate 476,068 downwards.
CTGGCTGACTAGTGGATGGTCCTGAAGGTAAAAATGTATTGTTTTGTCTGTGTAACCTTTTGGCTGGAACAAATTGCATGCATTACACCATCTGTAGGTGTTTTTCGAAAATTCTGACATATTTTCTCCTATATATTTGCATTTCCCTCCCCATGTTTTAAAAATAAGGAGTCGGACTCGCATATTAAAGTTTAAAGGAGCCTTTGTGATAAATGAATGTAGAGACAGCTGTCAGCCAGGCTTTCCAGGAGAGCACTTCCTTATGGTAGAGTCCACTGAATGTTTCACACAAGTCTGTTCAATTGGCCTGTACCAGAAGGGATCATTTGTTGACTGCTGCAGAGGCCAAACAGGCCTGTGGCCCAGCAGAAGAATTCATCTGCCTGTTTAATTGTTGTACACGAGTGATCCCTTCCTCCCTGGTTATAAATCCTGTAGTCCCTTTCCCAGGATATTGTTCCTATGGCTATCTCCTTGATATATACAGAACTCTTATTCGCTTTCTAGCCTCGCTTTGATGGTCGTACTTTGATAGCAGGAAAATGTTTAATGGTTAGAAGATGAGTCTTTCCTCTTTAGCTTCCAGATAACGCATACCTTCTACCTTCTGCAGGTGAGGTCCCTGCGGTCGACCACTTGGTTTTTATGGTTCATGGAATTGGCCCGGTTTGTGACCTACGATTCCGGAGCATCGTGGAATGCGGTAAGTCGAGTGCCCCCTCCTGTGGAATCTTATAGGGAATAGTCATTCAGACTCCCCATGTTACTCATGATCTGGTGCATAGATGTTTTGCTGCATGATTCTCATTGATCATGTCATCTTGCTGTGCTGCAACCTGAACAAAAGGGCTTATACTCTACTCTACTTTGCTTTAAACTGAAATGCTGTTTCCTCAAAATATAATCCACACAAACTGCTAACCCTTACGCCCCTTTCTATTTGTCAATCTAAATCTGCCTGCTTGAAATGCTTCTCAATGGTAGTTGATGCTGGTGGAGACATCCATGGGTAGCCACAGGATGGACATCCCACCACGATGGTTTCATAGACTTCTTACTAATGAGAAAAGTAAATTCTGTGAACATTAAGCTGTTTTTTTTTTTTTACGTTCCCCCTTCTCCATGTGGATTATTTAGCAACCATTCATCTGTTGCTGATTTAGTGAGATTCATTTTTAGGTCGAGCCTCGAGTAGCGCGCAAGCGCTGCTAGAGGCGAAGACTTTTAGTAAGTGAGTTTCAAAAGCAGTCCAAACGTTCGTGCGTCGTGGCTGGCCTTTTTGGGATGGGTACGCGCGGCAAACATGTGTTTCCAATTATCGTGCCCAGACGCGGGCGCGATAATTGTAAACACATGCCGGCAAAAGGCCATGACGCACGAGCGTCTGGTCAGCTGAGCAGGCTGCCGCGCTCGCTCGCCTCCGCTCTTGTTTACCAGCGCCCCTGGAAGCAGAAAAGAAACAGGTCCTTTCACTGATAGTTTACATGCGACCCTACATCAACCTTTCTCACGTATTAATAACTCGCTTAGTTTAATACACAACTCAGGTTTCTGCTCCAGAGCCCATCGATATCTTTAAGATACTGAAAACAAAGCTGTCACCTTCTAGATGCAAAATGGTTTCCAATTCAGAATGTTTAATTGTGGTAATATTAACACATGAACTTATATTGTGCTTGCAATTACAGTGTACCCATTTTGCAGAACCTTAAATTGGAAGTGTTACCACGACCCAAAACAATGGTGCTCATTTTATCGACCTCTGAAAGATGAACTGTTTGTTCAGTCATGCAGTAATCTGCAGGCTTTGAACAGATTTCAGCAGCATTTAACTCACTGAGCAATCTTACCAGCTATCGTTTATTCACAGATCTCCCTACTCCTTAAAACTGTCACTGATTTCCAAGGAGCACCCCTAGCAGACTAGTTTAACATCCGTCACTGTAATAAAATGTAGGTCACTGGTAAAACAGTAAAGCAAAGTGAGGCATTCTGGGACTGGCCGGCTTCGTTTGTGGGGCATCTGGTAACTCGATCAGAGCGCACTCGAGAACGCCCATGTTTGAAATAGATCAGGAAAGTTAGACATCTGACCTAGTGCTGGAGGGGAAACTGCATCAAGACTACAGCGATAGCACAAACCGATTAAATACAGGATTTAAAGAGTAACAAATACACCGATCGTACAGCCGAGGAGAACATATGCTGATCTGAAAGCAGTTTACGCAAATAAAATCGGTTTGCGTCATTTGAGGGTGCAGAATGTAGGCACGCCTCCAGAGCAGTGACAGAAACCACACTAAGAGCACCAGACAGAGACCGCGGATAGCATTTTACATATGCAAAGCAGAACACCACTGCTGGGGTGTGTAATAGGGCCCAGCATACAACTGAAACCAGCATCAACTGAAGTGAAAAGTCAAAATACTCTTTGCACCCGAAGGAATCGACCAATGAGACAGTCTGCTTCTTTTCGAATGAAAAGTAAAAAAGTGACAACTGGTTGTGAATATTTGTGGAAGAAAAAGTCTGCCCACATTTTTACTGCTGTGGGTGAAAAGAGGAGAATTATAAAAGCGAACTGTAAAAACTAGACAGCACCAATGTAAAAAAAAAAAAAAAAAGCATTGGCATAGCCAATAGGTCTCGCCTTTGGGACCTTATAAGTATTTTTTCACTTGATTGGGGTTGGGGAGAGCGGGAAAATGCAGAGAATGTGGGGTGTTGCATTTAACACATTTTCAGTCACAAAATGAAGCCTTTGTGTGCACTTAAGGGCAGCATATAGTTTATTCACAGCAGTTCCCTGTAATATTACTGGAAAACTATTGTTTTAAGTATTTTAATGGTACCTCAGCCTTTTAAAAACACGCACTCACACAGGCACTCAGGCACAGACACGCGCACAGACACGCGCACAGACACGCGCACAGACACGCGCACAGACACGCGCACAGACACGCGCACAGACACGCGCACAGACACGCGCACAGACACGCGCACAGACACGCGCACAGACACGCGCACAGACACGCGCACAGACACGCGCACAGACACGCGCACAGACACGCGCACAGACACGCGCACAGACACGCGCACAGACACGCGCACAGACACGCGCACAGACACGCGCACAGACACGCGCACAGACACGCGCACAGACGCGCACAGACACGCGCACAGACACGCGCACAGACACGCGCACAGACACGCGCACAGACACGCGGACACTCACACGGACACTCACACGGACACTCACACGGACACTCACACGGACACTCACACGGACACTCACACGGACACTCACACGGACACTCACACGGACACTCACACGGACACTCACACGGACACTCACACAGACACTCACACAGACACTCACACAGACACTCACACAGACACTCACACGGACACTCACACGGACACTCACACAGACACTCACACAGACACTCACACAGACACTCACACAGACACTCACACAGACACTCACACAGACACTCAGACAGACACTCAGACAGACACTCAGACAGACACTCAGACAGACACTCAGACAGACACTCAGACAAGACACTCAGACAAGACACTCAGACAGACACTCAGACAAGACACTCAGACAAGACACTCAGACAGACACTCAGACAGACACTCAGACAGACACTCAGACAGACACTCAGACAGACACACAGACACTCACAGACACAGACACTCACAGACTCTCACTCTCACACTGACTCTCACACTGACTCTCACTCTCACACTGACTCTCACACTGACTCTCACTCTCACACTGACTCTCACTCTCACACTGACTCTCACACTGACACTGACTCTCACACTGACACTGACTCTCACACACACACTGACTCTCACACACACACTGACTCTCACACACACACTGACTCTCACACACACACTGACTCTCACACACACACTGACTCTCACACACACACTGACTCTCACACACACACTGACTCACACACACACTGACTCACACACACACTGACTCACACACACACTGACTCTCACACACACTGACTCTCACTCACATTGACTCTCACTCACATTGACTCTCACTCACATTGACTCTCACTCACACTGACTCTCACTCACACTGACTCTCACTCACACTGACTCTCACTCACACTGACTCTCACTCACACTGACTCTCACTCACACTGACTCTCACTCACACTGACTCTCACTCACACTGACTCTCACTCACACTGACTCTCACTCACACTGACTCTCACTCACACTGACTCTCACTCACACTGACTCTCACTCACACTGACTCACTCACACTGACTCTCACTCACACTGACTCACTCACACTGACTCTCACTCACACTGACTCACTCACACTGACTCTCACTCACACTGACTCTCACTCACACTGACTCTCACTCACACTGACTCTCACTCTCACTGACTCTCTCACTGACTCTCTCACTGACTCTCTCGCTCTCACTGACTGACTGACTCTCACTGACTGACTGACTCACTCTCACTGACTGACTGACTCACTCTCACTGACTGACTCACTCTCACTGACTGACTCACTCTCACTGACTGACTCACTCTCACTGACTGACTGACTCACTCTCACTGACTGACTGACTCACTCTCACTGACTGACTGACTCACTCTCACTGACTGACTCACTCTCACTGACTGACTCACTCTCACTGACTGACTCACTCTCACTGACAGACTCACTGACTCACTATCACTGACAGACTATCACTGACTCACTATCACTGACTCACTATCACTGACTCACTATCACTGACTCACTATCACTGACTCACTCTCACTGACAGACTCACTGACTCACTCTCACTGACTGACTGACTCACTCTCACTGACTGACTCACTCTCACTGACAGACTCACTGACTCACTATCACTGACAGACTATCACTGACTCACTATCACTGACTCACTATCACTGACTCACTATCACTGACTCACTATCACTGACTCACTATCACTGACTCACTATCACTGACTCACTATCACTGACTCACTATCACTGACAGACTATCACTGACAGACTATCACTGACTCACTATCACTGACTCACTATCACTGACTCACTCTCACTGACTGACTCACTCTCACTGACTGACTGACTCACTCTCACTGACTGACTGACTCACTCTCACTGACTGACTGACTCACTCTCACTGACTGACTGACTCACTCTCACTGACTGACTGACTCACTCTCACTGACTGACTGACTCACTCTCACTGACTGACTGACTCACTCTCACTGACTGACTGACTCACTCTCACTGACTGACTGACTCACTCTCACTGACTGACTGACTCACTCTCACTGACTGACTCACTCTCACTGACTGACTCACTCTCACTGACAGACTCACTCTCACTGACAGACTCACAGACTCACTCTCACTGACAGACTCACTCTCACTGACAGACTCACTGACTCACTCTCACTGACAGACTCACTCTCACTGACAGACTCACTGACTCACTCTCACTGACAGACTCACTGACTCACTCTCACTGACTGACTGACTCACTCTCACTGACTGACTCACTCTCACTGACAGACTCACTCTCACTGACAGACTCACTCTCACTGACAGACTATCACTGACTCACTATCACTGACAGACTATCACTGACTCACTATCACTGACTCACTATCACTGACTCACTATCACTGACTCACTATCACTGACTCACTATCACTGACTCACTATCACTGACTCACTATCACTGACTCACTATCACTGACTCACTATCACTGACTCACTATCACTGACTCACTATCACTGACTCACTATCACTGACTCACTATCACTGACTCACTATCACTGACAGACTATCACTGACAGACTATCACTGACAGACTATCACTGACTCACTATCACTGACAGACTATCACTGACAGACTATCACTGACTCACTATCACTGACTCACTATCACTGACTCACTATCACTGACTCACTATCACTGACTCACTATCACTGACAGACTATCACTGACTCACTATCACTGACAGACTCTCTCTCACTGGCTGACTCACTCTCTCACTCACTGACTCACTCTCTCACTCACTGACTCACTCTCTCACTCACTGACTCACTCTCTCACTCACTGACTCACTCTCTCACTCACTGACTCACTCTCTCACTCACTGACTCACTCTCTCACTCACTGACTCACTCTCTCACTCACTGTCACCCACTGACTCTCACTGTCTGACTCTCTCACTCTCACTGTCTGACTCTCTCACTCTCACTGTCTGACTCTCTCACTCTCACTGTCTGACTCTCTCACTCTCACTGACTGACTCTCTCACTCTCACTGACTGACTCTCTCACTGACTGACTCTCTCACTGACTGACTCTCTCTCTCACTGACTGACTCTCTCTCTCACTGACTGACTCTCTCTCTCACTGACTGACTCTCTCTCTCACTGACTGACTCTCTCACTCTCACTTACTGAATCTCTCACTCTCACTGACTGAATCTCTCACTGACTGGCTGACTCTCACTCTCTCACTGACTGGCTGACTCTCACTCTCTCACTGACTGGCTGACTCTCACTCTCTCACTGACTGGCTGACTCTCACTCTCTCACTGACTGGCTGACTCTCACTCTCTCACTGACTGGCTGACTCTCACTCTCTCACTGACTGGCTGACTCTCACTCTCTCACTGACTGACTCTCTCACTCTCTCACTGACTGACTGACTGACTGACTCACTCACTCTCACTGACTGACTGACTGACTGACTGACTGACTGACTGACCTTCACCCTCCTGTTATTTATGCCCCCCCATAACAAAAAAAACAACAAGCAACCAACCATTGGGACAGGCAGATACAAGTTGCCAGCATTGAAAGGACAAAAAAAAACTCAAGACATTATTTTTAATACTTTTTTAATATGGTCGTTCAGTTGTACATAATGCTTTTTTGTCATATCTAAGGTAACAAAAATGCTTCTGACACTTCTTTATTATAACTTTTCAGCATGCTGCAGACTTCTGTGCAGCACAGCTTAAAGACATAGGTAAAGTCAATATCTCTGGCTAAACACTTATTTTAAAAGTCGCTGCTTGTTTAGTTTACTTTTGGCCAGTCACTCTCCAACAGAGCATTTTGGCACTCCGACACCAACTGCTCCCTCCATCGTCCCTTAGTAGGTAACAGACATTGCCATTTACAATGCCAATAGCTCTAACTTAAAAAAATGCGAGACCTATTGCATTTCCAATGCTTGTTTTAATTTGAAGTTGATCGCTGCTGATCGTTCTTGCTAGTGTTAGTCACTGGCCTATTTCTCGTTTATTTCCACACAGTTTCAATGCGTGGAAAACAAACTGATAAACAGCAACATTACTTTAAAAAAAACAACTAGCATGTCACAAGTAGTCATCCTCGCGCCCGAATACTCCCCCACCCTCCCCACCCACCACCCACAATATCACTTCCATGCCATGCACACAAACGAAGTCCGGCTCTGTCGTAGGTGACACTTTTGGTAATCCTCCCCCCACCCCACTGAAACTCCCCCAGGGTCTGAGGCACATGTCGACCCACACGCCATCCCGGCGCGCATCAAAATTCAAAAGGATCCATATTATGTTAATCAGCTTCCAGACCATCCAGACCATGATACCTTCTCCATTTCCCCCATATTCTACGGAACTTCCGGGGACATCCTCTCGCTTTATATGTGACCCTTTCTGCCGGCATATACATGTCCATTCCTCTCCTCCATTCTCCTAATTGAGGGGGAATTGGCGCCCCCCATGCACGTGCCACGTCTCTCTTCGCCACCACTAAGGCCAATAGTGCGAAAATCAGTTGTGGGCGGCTCAAGTCAATATCGTTAGATATCCCCAGTAGTACGAATTTAGGGTCCAGAGGAAGTGTGGCCTCTAGCACCTTACTCATCTCTCCCAATACTTGTGTCCAATATGCATGGATGGCGGGGCAGTCCCAGATAATATGGTAGAAGTCCCCCTTCGGTTGTCTACAGCGCAAACAATTTTGATCACTGGCCCGGCCCATGCGGTGGAGTCGAACCCTGTCGAAATATACCCTGTGTAGTATCTTGTATTGGATGAGTCGGAGGCGGGATTTAATCGCCACTTCCCTATGGTGCATCAGGGCAGCCTCTCAATCTACTGTGTCCATCGTACCCAGGTTCTGCTCCCATGTTTCTCTCAGTTTCCCTAGTCTATCTGGCATGTTATTGTTCAAGGTCCTATACGTTAGAGAGACCGTCTTGTTGGATATCTGCTCTTGCAATAGGCGACCCTCCAGCGGGGCATATTCTGGCAGGGGAGAGGAGAGCAAGCTCTCGGCTCTCCATGCGTGACGCAGTTGCGCATATTTAAAAATTTGGGTGGGGTGCAACCCAAACTCCGTTGCCAGAGTCCTAAAGGATTTAAGGTCCCCTTTCGCCACCACATCCCCCAACGTAGAAATTCCGATGTCATCCCAACCTCCAAAGCCCTTAAGTTTGCGAAGTTCCCTCAACCAGGTACAGCTCCAAATCTGTGTCTGCTTTGTCGGTTTACGTGTCCATCCCAGTGTCTTAGACGCCCTATCCCATACCTCTATGGTTATTTGCGTGGCCGGAAGTAGGCGTCTCCTACCTGGACCTCCATATAAGTAGAATAGGCCATTGTATCCCGTTCCAATCTGTAGGTGGGGTGATCAGCCGGGGCATGGAGCCATTCATTTACCGGCGCCAAATGCTCCGCCCAATAGTATGCCTCGATGTCTGGCAGCGATATCCCTCCATTATACTGGTTTCGCTGCAACGTACTCGGGGCTATCCTTGGTTGCTTCCCCAACCACAACAGGGAGCGCATGTCTGCGTCTATTACCCTAAACCTCTGTCTGGGAAGAGGGAAATATTCATTTTGGAGGGCATACAAGAAGCGGGGCAATGTGATCATTTTAAATATTGCGGCCCGGCCAAGTATCGTGAGGGGGAGGGCATTCCATCGTAGGGCATCTGCTGCAAAGTTCGTGATGACTCGCTGAATGTTTTTTTTGGTAGGAGAGATTTCTATCTGTGGTTAGGTAGATCCCCAAATACGTGAATCCCGTCTGCGTCACCTGGAGAGCCCCAGGGAGAGGAGGCCTCGTCTCCTCAGGTCGTGGGCTATACAGGACCGATTTATGCCAGTTTATCGCATAGCCTGAGAAGGAGCCATACCTGCCCAGGAGCCTGAGCAGTGCGGGGACCGTAGCAGCCGGTTGGGTAACATATAACAGGATATCGTCCGCATAAAGCGAAATCTTTTCTTCCTCTAAATCATTTTGTGTAATTTGGAACCCCCGTATCTCTTTTGTCTGTCTGACCTCACATGCCACTATTTCAATGGTGAGGGCGAATAGTAGGGGGGACAGAGGACACCCCTGTCGGGTTCCCCTTCGAATGGGGAAGTCCTCAGACAGTAGCCCATTTACTTTAACCCGGGCTCTGGGGTCCGCATATAGGAGTCCCACCCATTGTCTGAATTTGGGGCCGATACCGAACTTAACCAAAGCCGCCTCTAAGAAGGGCCAGTGGACAGCGTCGAACGCTTTTTCGGCGTCTAAGGAAAGTAACATATGTGGGTCCTCCCTTTCCCTGTACCTCCATAAGCCAATTGTGGGTCCGCCGTAGGTTGTCTGGTCGCCCGGTCTGGTAGGAAGCCCGTCTGATCTCGATGCACCAGGCCTGAGATTACCTGGCGCAAACGGAGGGCCAGTATCGTCGCCAGTAGTTTAACCTCTATATTGAGGAGGGAGATTGGGCGATAGGACGCACAGTCCTCGGGAGGCTTTCCCGGTTTATGGATAGGGATGATCGTGGCCAACCTAAGATCTAACGGAAGAGTACCCTCTTGAGCCGCGTCCTTAAATAGTGCTAACAAGTGCACCGCCAGGAGGTCTGCCCCTTTTTTATAAAATTCCGCTGGGAGTCCATTCGGGCCTGGGGACTTTCCAGGGCGTAGTTTAGTTATTGCCTCTTTAATTTCGGTCACCGATATGTCTGCTTCGAGTTCCTCCCTATCCTCATCCGCTAAGCTTGGGGTTTGAATGGTGGCCAAATATGCTAGGATCTCCTCCGAGCCACCCAGGTCCCTGGCCTCATAGAAATCCTTAAAATAGGAGGCAAATGTCTGTACTATTTGTGCGTCCCCCTTTTGCGTCTGCCCCTGTTGGTCCACTATGGTTTCTATCCATCTGGCGTCCATTTCCTTACGACTGAGCCAGGCTAGGAGCTTACCAGATTTATCCCCAACATCATACAACCTATGGAGGGTCGCCTGCGTTTTAGCCTCTTCCGTTACTAGGGCTTTATACCGCTGTTGTGCGTCCGCCAGGCACCGGAGGACCTGTGCGTCACGTCCCACCAGATAACGTTGTTCTAGCTCCAAAATTTGGGTTTCCAAACCAGTGAGCTCCTCTTGTGCTTTCCGCCTCTCCCAAGTTATTCGATTTTGGGCCCTATCACGGAGCACTGTCTTGTAGGCTTCCCACACTATAACGCCCGACTGCACCGAGCCTGCATTTTCGGCAAAATACACTGTCGTGTCAGCCCGGAGACCCCGCAATATCTCAGTGTTCTGCAGGTCCCAAGCCGTCAACCTCCAGTTTCCACTTTGCGCCCTGGGCCTCCCTCCTGTCCTAACCAAAAGTGGGGAGTGGTCAGAGATCCCCCTCGCCAGGTATTCCGCCTCAGACAGTCCCCGCGGCCCGCCGCGGGAGAAAGACATAGTCCAGTCGAGAGTGCACCTTATGTGCGCCAGAATAGTATGAATAACTTCTGGCGTCTGGGTGGAGGTGCCGCCACGCGTCCATCAAACCCAATGTGTCCATTACCCTGGCCAGCGGCGTGGTCGGGGAGTGGTCGATACGGTTCCCTGAGCGGTCCATAGGGATGGACATGACGTTGTTAAAGTCACCCCCTATAATGTGCAGTGTGTCTGGTGTATCCAACAGGATATCAGTCAGTCCATGCAGAGTCCTGGCTTGTAACTTCAGAGGGGCATAGACCGAAACTATTGTGACCCTCCGTCTACCCCACGTCCCCGTCACTCCCACGTACGTACCTTGGGGGTCTGTCCATGTCCGAGTCATCTTGAAAGGGGGGATTTTTTAAGTAGGATAGCCACCCCCCGGGAGCCTGCTGTGTACCCCGCATGTGCTAATACTGTGTATGCTCCCCTGCCAGAAACCCACATTTTGTCCCCTTGAGGTGTGTCTCCTGCAATAGGATTACATCTGGATGTACTCGTTTTATGTATGCGGACACCAGCCCTCTCTTAATTTTATCCCCTAGGCCATTCACATTCCATGTGAGTATCTTATAGGGGACCGTCTCCATCCCGTCTGCGGGGAATCTACGTTCACTCAATGGGGCCATAGACTTGCGTGGTCATAGTATATCCCGTGTGGGGGGCAACAGGTGAGCGTGCGCCACTGAGTGACCATGTGACTGCTATTCCAAACAAACTTTAAAAAACCCAACCATAGAACTATTGCAGCCCCCCCCCGCCTCCCCCCTTCCCATGTCTCATCCCCCGCCTGTCGCTGGGGAGTGAACCCTAGGGTGGTGGTCTATCGCCCTCCCCGTCCCAACTCACGCCACAAGGTCCAACTCTCGCAGCAGTCCCAAAATCCTTTAGAAGGAACCAACAGGGGAAAAAGAAGCAGAGGGAAAGACAAAACCAAAAAGGAGCTCAACTGCCAAAGCGGTAGATCTGCCGAGAGTCCAAGTCTGTAGGCACTTCAGGGCTATCGCCTACAGCTCCGCGGGTGTCCTAGTTCTCCGTAGGTTTCGGCAGATGGAACAAAGAAAAGAAATAAGTAGAATGAAGAGAAAGAAAAGGGGGTGTGTATCCAACTTGCATGCTCCGAAATGTCAATCCAGTCCATGGCCAACCTCGCAGGCCCCTGTTCACGAGTGGGGATCCGGCGGTTCTCCTTGGGTGGCTGCAGCATCCACTGGTGCGTCCTGTTCCATCGCCAGTATTTCAGCTGCCAAGGGGTGCATAGAGGGGCCCTCGGCCCCCTCTTCTCCGGAGGAAGAGTCTCTGGTTTCATTCTCCGTGTCTGGCTGAGGATGACCATGTAGGCGGAGTGTGCGTGAGCCCGTCGAGAGTCGAGAATCCAGGGAACATCCACTGCGCCTTCTGAATCTGCCAGAGTCTTTTGGGGCATATGAAGTTGTCTCCAGAGGGCGACCCCTGCGGGCCTGTCGGGGCCTCAGTGATCTTTGTGGGCCTGGGGACCGTCTGACGTCCCCCCCGGAGGACACATCGCTGCGTGACGGCGCCTCTGGTCTTCTCAGCGTGGGTCGTTCCTCCAACCAGTGCCAGGCCTCCTCCGGCGTCTGGAAGAAGTGGGATTTGCCCATGAATAGCACTTTCAGTTTTGCGGGAAAGAGCAACATATATTGAATTTTATGTTCTCGGAATTTGGCTTTCACGGAGTCGAATGTACGTCTCTGCTTCTGCACCTCCCTACTGTAGTCCGGGAAAATCATTATGCGTGTGTTCTCATGCCGGATCTCCCCAAGCTTTCTGGCTTCCCTAAGGATCGTATCTCTGTCTAAAAAGTTCAGAAAACGTGCTATTACGGGTCGTGGCTGCGCTCCTGCAGGAGGTCGGGCCATCAACGCCCTGTGGGCCCTCTCTATGACAAAACAGGTAGAGAATTTGTCTTTCGGGAAGGTGCGTAGGAGCCATGAATGCCGGAACTCAGGCATATTCGTCCCCCCAATTCCCTCTCTAAAGCCCACAAAGCGGAGGTTATTGCTGCGTGCTCTATTTTCTGCATCATCCACCCGCCATAGTAGGTCCTTGTGGGAGGATTGTAGTTCCGTCATTCCTGTACGCAGGCCTTGTAGTGAATCTTCTGCTTCACCCAGCCGAGTCTCGGTGACCCTATCCGCCAAATTCCTAAGGTCCTGCCGTAAGAGCGACACCTCTGTGCCCACTGCCCCGATCTTCCCCTCCAGCGCCGTCCTGGATGCGTGAATCGCCTGGAGAGGAGGGTGTCCGTGTCCGAGCGGGGGTCGAACGTTCCTCAGGAGGGGGGGGTGACGAACCTCGTGTACTGGTCCATCTTGCCCTGCCGCGGCGGCTTCGGTACTCCGTCTCTGCCCATACTGGTCGATGCTGAGCCTGGGTAGGCAGGGGGTTTCTCGCACTAAATTGCAGTGTCCCAGAAAAGTGCGCAGTTTTATCCAGTGGTCCCACCTTGTGGCAATTATCCCGCTCCTATCTCGGAGCCCCCCTCGCTCCGTGTGCAGCACCCCCAGAGGTGTCCCTCAGTGTAGGCCTATGTGCATTTAGTCAGGCAGCGCCCCCAAAACATTGTGTGACAAGCAATGTCCTGTGTGGGCCTCCCAAGGCCCATCTCCATGTGGGGGCTTCCTCCAGCCCTGTTCCCCTCCGCGATGGCTCATACACTGCCTGCAGGGAAATTGCGTCTCCTCCCTCCCCCCTCCCCCCCCCGTCTCTCCACATAAGCAGGAACTGTTTGCTCCTCTGGGGGCACTCACCGCCAGGCCGCCCGATGATTCAGGCCGGGGGCCGCTGGTCTTCCCCGGCTGGTACGTCTCACTGCTGCTGCGGGGGTGGAAGAGAGCAGGCGGGGGGGCAAGACCCGCCACTGCGGTGTACCTCCGGGCCTCGCCACACCGCCCCGGTCACCCGCCCACCGGCCGCCGCTCCTCACTGGTATGTGCTGCTTGACGGACCTCGAGGCTCAGCGCTCCCTCGGAGATGGCTACCCCATCTGGCCCCGCACTTCCGGGCTCCACACCTCGACCGTCCGGTGCGGCCGCGTCAGTCCGCCAAGTCGGGCGCCTCTGTCTTCAGGCAGTCCCCTCCGGAGCCACACCGGACGCCTGCCCAACAGGATTCTGGCTGTCCCCACCTTCTGTCCCTCTCCCCGGCCTCAGCCACGGGGCGTCGGATCCCGGCTGCGCTCCGACACACTCCCGGAGGCCCAGGTCAAACAGGATTACTTTAGAAGCAATCCCAGAGTCATTGGATGATCATCCAACTATTGTAGAAGTCATTTTCCCATCATCAGACATCATCAAGCTCCTTAAGTCATCAGCAGAGTATAGAAGCCTGTACCTGGTGATTTGAGGATGACACGAAAATGAGCATTTGATGACTTCTCAGGACCTGATTGTTCCTGATGATTTGAGGATGACTTGAAAATGAGCATCTGATTACTTTACAATAAGATTAATACAGATGACTTGAGGATTATGTAAAAATGAGTTTCTGATTACTTCAAACATAAAAAAAAAGATGAAAGCATTCCTGAGGATTAGGTAGCAACCCATTAGCAATATGCGACCGTTGGTCCCAGAGAAAAACAATTAAAAAATAAAAAGTAAACCTTTATTGAGAGAGCAGAAGAGGGGTGGGCATAATTTGTGTAATTTGCTACAGCATAATTATGCGAAATGACAGCAAAATTATGGGAGATTACGCATCATTTTGAAGGCATGGTATGTATATAGGTGTCTAGAAATTTAAGCGGTCATTGGTGGCCATATCATCAGACCTTTTTTTTTCATGAGTAAAAAATGCTTATTTGCAATGCTGTACAGCATCACCAAAAGGTACTGGCAAAGCCAGTGATCGCAAAAGTGAGACATACAGGCTTTACCAATGGTTGTTATGTTAAGGACTGTGTTGCAATGTTTGGAAGGCTACATTTTATTTATGTAAAGTGAAGCTGTCTGTGGCTGCTTCTTCCTCTAAATGGAGGATGAACGTCTGAAGGATGCAGCTTCATAGCTGTCTATCCCTTGACTCAAAAATGCTAGTGAATTCAGGGGTTTGAGGGAGTGCTCTCATGTTGGTGAATATTAAGTGAAAAGAGGGCGACGCCTGCCAAATGCGGGTGAAAAATGGGTGCTGTCCATATGCTACCAGAGTCTGTAGTCAGGAATGTGTCCTTGTGTAACATAACTGGTACTCATGTAAATCGCTCCAATACCTTCGGGTCGAGTTCGCGCTATATAAATCTGCAAAAAAGAAAAAAGTCTGGAGGTTGAAGTGCTCACACCCGGTACCAACCCCGCCCAGACCCTCACTCACTGTTTTCCCAAGGCTGACAGTGCCACGGTCGCAGCAGCGCTTTCACCCAATGCTGACTCCCTGGCCTGCTAATGCAGGCTTCTGTGATGTCCTGACAATCACTTATTCCTACATATCCAAATACCGAATGGCTGCTGGTTCCTGGGCCACAACAGTGTACTGTCCCAGGAGAGATGCCCTGGGCTCAGTGACCAGACCGCTGAATCATCCAGCAGAATATTGTGACTGTCACTTTTGTGACTAATCACTATTTTTTGTTCCGCCCCCTCTCCGATCGCCGACATTCACTTTTTTCAACATTTCTCGCATTTGTGATCAACCCACCATGCTATCCATGTGAACACTTGGGAACAACAGATAGACTTGGAGAAACACTCTGGAGAAGTTAATTGCTGCACCCGATTGTCCTTGCTTGTGTGCACTCATTTGCATATGAATACCTCAAAGAACACCGGTATTTTCTGCAAATGAATGCCTTCTAACACTCTTGCAAAGTTCCTACGTTTGTGTGATTTCCTCGAGGAAGCAGACGGGCCACGTCGGTATTTCGTTTATTAAAGGATCTTTACATTTTCGGAGTGCTTGGAGATCGGTACCTGTTGTCCAAGAGCTGCTGCAGGGAAAGGCATTGCGAGCAAGCAAGTCGGACCGGATTGTGGGGCAATGTTGGTTTTCCTGTTTCTATGGCTGTATTTGCGAAGAAATTAATCTGTAGTTTACCCTTTCTTGTTTCTTGTTGGCTATAGGCAAAAGGCCCGACTTGAGGGAACATGCTCTTGTAAATTGGGAGAGGAGTTGGCCTAACGGCTAGGGCGTCCGACCTCGAATCTGGGGAACCGGGTTCGAGTCTCGGCAATGACGCTGAACATCCTGTGATTCTGGGCAAATCACTTAATCTCCCCATGCCTAACAAAAATGAATGTGTCCTCGTAACGCAACTGGTGCTATGTAAAGCGCTCTGATACCTTCGGGTCAAGTTCGCGCTATATAAAACTCCGTAAAAAAAAATAATACAACTTTGAAAGCGATTAAAACAGAATAAACTTACCTAAGAAACCTTCCCGGCTGAATTGAATATTTGTTTAAAATATACGCTCTCCTTTTCTAAATTTTTTTTATTCACCTTAATTACTGACCTTGTACGCGATATGAGGCTGAAGTTAGCTTCTTATTCGGCCAGCTTCTTATTCGCAGGCTGAAGTTAGCTTCTTATTCGGCCAGCATCTTATTCGCTGGTTGAAGTTAGCATCTTATTCAGCCAGCATCTTATTCAGCCAGCATTTTATTTGCAGGAAACATTTTATATAAAATGCAATCATAAATAATTCAATTAACTCCATTTTATGGGACTCTGCATTGCCATACAGTGAATATGTTGTTTTTGAAATACAACACATACCACTATTAGGTCTATTAGGATTTAGTCTGACACTAGCAACCTTTCCACCAAAATATGGGACAACTTTGCCACCATCACTATTTAAGCAATGGAGTACCTGTTTGTAAGTTGTCTGAGCTGATCATAATTTGTGGCACCATATGGGTTCCCTTGACTTCAAAGCATCCCCGGGCAGTTATATTCTAATAAGTAATCATACTTTCCCTATAAGAAATTCACATTGGATCACAATCATTTAAAAAAAAATCCATCCTCCTACAAGATCCATAAGGACTTACAGTGAGCCAAGCAATGTTACCACCTGTGCCCACTGTGCCACCCTCAAGCCAATGTATTCATATGGAGTTATTGATGAATAATTAACATACATTTCTCCCATCAAGATCAACTTGGCTCATCAATTTTCATATTGATCCTAATAAAGGAAGTTCCCCTCAACACTTCTGATATGTAAACTGCCTGAGCCGAGCAAAATTTGTCACAACAGGGGGCAGCAAACTGGTTGCCCTTACCGCAATGCATTCCTATATAGTTACATGCAAATAAGTAATTGTCATTCTCTTATAGGAAAAACACATTGGCTCACAAACATGTATTTTGTTTTTCACCCATACCACATCCCCCTACAAGCTCCATAAGGATTTAGCCTGAGCCAAGCAACGGTTCCACTTATGCCTACTGTGCCACTTTCAAGCCAATGCGTTCCTATGGAGTTATAAACGAATAAGTAACCATCCTTTCTCCCATGAAGATCAACTTGGCTCACCCATTTTCATACTGATCCTAATAAAGGAAGTTCCCCTCTACACTTCTGATATGTAAACTGCCTGAGCCGAGCAAAATTTGTCACAACAGGTGGCACCAAACTGGTTGCCCTCACCTCAATGCATTCCTATATAGTTACATGCAAATAAGTAATTGTGGTTCTCTTATAGGAAAACACATTGGATCACAAACATGTATTTTGTTTTTCAACCATACTACATCCCCCTACAAGCTCCATAAGGATTTAGCCTGACCCAAGCAACGGTTCAACTTGTGCCCAATGTGCCACTTTCAAGCCAATGCGTTCCTATGGAGTTATAAACGAATAAGTAACCATCCTTTCTCCCATGAAGATCAACTTGGCTCACCCATTTTCATACTGATCGTAATAAAGGTAGTTCCCCTCTACACTTCTGATATGTAAACTGCCCGAGCGGAGCAAAATTTGCCACAACAGGTGGCACCAAACTGGTTGCCCACACCTCAATGCATTCCTTACATGCAAAAGAGGTATTGTGGTTCTCTTATAGGAAAAACACATTGTCTTACAGACATGTATTTTGTTTTTCAACCATACCACATCCCCCTACAAGCTCCATAAGGATTTAGCCTGAGCGAAGCAACGGTTCCACTTGTGCCCACTGTGCCACTTTCAAGCCAATGCGTTCCTATGGAGTTATAATCGAATAAGTAACGATCCTTTCTCCCATGAAGATCAACTTGGCTCACCCATTTTCATACTGATCCTAATAAAGGAAGTTCACCTCTACACTTCTGATATGTAAACTGCCTGAGCCGAGTAAAATTTGCCACAACAGGTGGCACCAAACTGTTGGCCCTCACCTCAATGCATTCCTATATAGTTACACGCAAATAAGTAATAGTGGTTCTCTTATTGGAAAAACACATTGGCTCACAAACATGTATTTTGTTTTTCACCCATACCACATCCCCCTACAAGCTCCATAAGGATTTAGCCTGAGCCAAGCAACGGTTCCACTTGTGCCCACTGTGCCACTTTCAAGCCAATGCGTTCCTATGGAGTTATAAACTAATAAGTAACCATCCTTTCTCCCATGATGATCAACTTGGCTCACCCATTTTCATACTGATCCTAATAAAGAGAGCACCCCTGTACACTACCTATATGTCAATTCCTTGAGCCGAGCAAAATTTGTCACAACAGGTGGCATCAAACGGGGTCCCCTCACCTCAATGCATTATGTCTGAATAGATAATTGCATTTCCCTTATAGGAAAAGGACATTGCTTACAAATACATATTGTTTTTCAAGCACACCACACCCCCTATACGATCCATAAGGATTAAGCCTGAGCCAAGCAACCTTTTCACCTCTACCTACTGTGCTACCCTCAAGCCAAAGCGTTCCTATGGAGTTATAGACTAATATGTAACTATCCTTTCTTCCATGAAGATGAACTTCACTTACAAATATTTTTATTGATCATAATAAATGGAGCATTGCACATGATTCATGCACACTTTAACGCAGATATGTTAAAAATACTAAGGATGAATTGCGCTGTGGCATTTAAGATGTCCTGTCGTCTGTCAATAATGTACCTGCAAGCCTGAAATAATGGGAAGCCTTTATCCAGAAGTAGCAGGAATTAGGCTCAAAACAAAAAAAATGTTGAAAGATAGCTTGTGTGTTTGAAACCTGAAAAGAAACTTGACAGTCAGTGCTAATGCTCAAGCTCCATGCTGAAGATGTTTGTATACCGGGAGGCTCAAGTTCTTATCATAAAGCCTTGGATTCGTACAAGGCAATAACATGTTGATTGGAAAATGTTTCTCTCTGGTTTGCTATATCCATGAAATGAATAGCTTCCATCAGAGGTAGTCTAGAGTACATATGCAAAGTATACTTCTGCTGCAGACTATAACGCAATTAAGATGCAGCAACTGCTTCTGGACTAACACCTTCACTGTCCTAGAGACAAACAACCAACAAAATACAGTCCAATATGTATTCAGACAGATACTGCCTGGTATTTGTACACAAATAATCTAAGCCCTTCTATCACACTCACCATCTACATCGCATCAAAGTAAAAGATGGACCACAGCAACTTCATTAAAATGTATTTCAGAACCAAGGATTCACTTTCCCAGGTTGTATAGATATTGATTATGAGTATGTTCTTATTGATGTTAGTTATGCTTATTGATGCTGCATTCGTAGGAATTTCGAGAAATTTGTAGATGCTGTCCAAATGTCCATTTGAGGAAACAATACTTGTAATTTGCCATTTGATGTGTCTGCTGTCTGTTGAACTGATATGGCTAGTTAATATACATGTAAACCGAATAATTTTACAATTTACAAACATAAATGCCATTAAACAAATCACTTTTGTATTCAAGTGCTTTATGTGGGGTTTTAGGGTGCCGAATGAAGATATGAAAAATAGGTACTTTACAATCAGTTTGCTACTCCAGAAGTGTTGTTTCTATATACAAACGTGATGATATTTTAAACATTTTTCTCATACGTTGCATGTACACGCAGTTGCTGTTTGT
The DNA here is from genome assembly GCA_963921515.1 of Calotriton arnoldi. NCBI lineage: Eukaryota > Metazoa > Chordata > Amphibia > Caudata > Salamandridae > Calotriton > Calotriton arnoldi. Next base: position 456,244 of record CAWUFW010002134.1, on the reverse strand, counting down.
CTCGTCTATGAATGAATTCTATGAATGTTTATTTATTGCACAGTTACTTAAAACCATTTGCAATGTGACAACATGATTTAAAAAGAGAAAAAGTGGTATAAAACAGAACATTAAAAGGATTTCATTTACAGTTATAACCAATTTCATTGCTTTAAAAGTACACTTAAAATATAAAAGCAAAAAAAAAAATTATATATAAAACATTGTGCCCTGAGGTGTACTTTCATCTACCCACAATAAGTCTATTTTCTTGAGGTGGGAGGGGTTTTATTCTTTTACAAGTCTGGAACGCACTTCCTCCATATATCTTCCAAGTCTGGCCAAGTCAGTCGGTAGGGTGCAAGCAAATAGAGCCACGACAGCTTCTTTTACTGTCCGAACCCCTTTGCTTAGCCATATTGGCTTTAGTAGTTTCCGGCGAGATTGTAGCAGGCCCGGACAGCAACACATCAGGTGTATTAATGATTCTGTTTTGTATTGACAGATTCTGCAGCAGATTTTATGTTCAAGAGCTTTCCACCCCAGATTCAATTCTTTTGTTGGGAGTGGGACTAGTCTGGCCCACTGAATGTTTTTTAGGGCCTTTCTCCCCAGTGCTTGGTGTAAGTCAGGCTGGGATTTGTGCTCCATGTATGTAGCAATCATCCCAGATGGACCTCTACCACTCTCGAAGTGATCTAGGTCCGTTTTTCTTGATGGTAGGTAGCATTGTTTGTTGATTACCTTTCTGATCACCGGGTAATTTATGTCCTCTTGACCCCAGTTCTGTGTTGCCAGACCTAGGATTTCTACTGCCTCCTGCATGTAGACCTGCCATGGGTTCGCAGGTCCTCCTTAGATGGGTTTTAACATGCTTTTCAGGCTCCCTTCCGGGGCTTTGAGTACCTGATAATAATATTTTGCGTGCACTCCAAAGCATTCTTTACTCTGTTGTACCAGGCCAAACTCCAGGCGAATCCAGCTGTTGCGAGTGTAGTTAGGTAGTTTAAATATGCGTTTGTACGCCCGGCATTGCACTTTTTCCATCATTGTGTTCATTTTGCCTGGGAATGCCTGCTGTGCGTAACCTGCGATTGCCCTTATTTTAGATTGTAACATCTTTCTAATTGGGATGGTCGTTGGGCCTTGCATTTTCTCGTGTAGCTTACACAAAGCGTAGATTGTGGACTCTGCTTTCGATTTCATTTTGCGTAAGTGCAATGTTGCTTTGCCCGTGTCACACAGCCAGCACCCAAGATAATTGTACGACTTTGAAACAGTAATTGTCTCTTTGCCCACGTGCCATTTGAGCAGTGTTTTTTTTATACAGCTCCCGAAAATCAGTACTTTGGTCTTTTCTGAGTTTATTATTAACTCGTTAATCTGATTGTAGGCGTTTAAGGCGTCTAGACCCCTTTGTAAACCAGTTTTTGTGTGGTCCATCACCACTAGGTCGTCCGCATATTGTAAGATTTGGATTCTATTGACTCCAATTTTTGGGACTGCAAGATTGGCGTTACGGAGCGTCTTCCCCAAGTCTGCTGTATATAAATTGAAAAGGGTTGGGGCAAGTACGCATCCCTGTTTTAAGCCTCGATTTGTAAGACACTTTTTCGTGACGGTGTTATTTGCTAATTTGACTTTAATCCAAGTGTTGCTGTATAGGGAGATGATGGCATTGAGGAGGCCTGATGGAATTTGCCAATCGCGCAATTTGGACCAGAGCTTGCCTCGTGGGACCCCGTCGAAGGCTGCAGAGTAGTCTATAAAGCAGGCAAAGACTGTTTTTTTATTATTGACATTGGCTTGCTGGCTTAGATATGATATGGCCATGATATTATAGATTGTCGAGCAGCCTTTGCGGTACCCTGTTTGATAGGGAGGAAGGATATCATGTTCTTCAACCCATCTGTTTAGGTCTGTCAGCAGGGTGTTTGCGTAGACTTTCCCTTCGATGTCCAGAAGGGCGATTAGTCTATAGTTTTTGGCTCTGTGTTATCGCCCTTTTTATAGATAGGTTGTAAAATCGACCCGCGCCACGAGTCTGGCACCATTACTGTAGACGGCATTCAGTGAATAAATTGGATAGTATTCTCCCACAGTATGTTGGATCTTCCCTAAACATTGCACCCGGGAGGCCATTAGGTCCTGGTGCCCCGTCTTTCCTAATCTTTTTGACTACTTTTTCCACAGCTGCTACGTCTTTGTCGTTACTCACGACTCCAGAAGTAGATACCACTCCGTTGTTTACGCTCTCTGCTTGGGCGTCCATGGTCCAGCCTAATTCTGTGCCAACTTCCTTTTCTACATAAATTGCTGAAACATGTCTCAACCATGCGTCGGCATGTACTGAATTACGCCGATCTATTTTGTCGTTATCCAACTGGGCTATATATTGCTAGAGTTGTCGATGTTTATAAGGTTTTGTCAACTCATGGATCTTGATCCATTCCTCATCCAGTTTGTTTTGCTTCAGCGTCCATAGCAGTTGTTTCCGCTCTTTGTGCAGTTTGTTACACTTGACCAGTGTTTTTTTCGAGGCTGCAATCTTATGTGTTCTTTTTGCCTTGTTAAGGTTGCGAGTGATATCTCTAAGTTTTGGGTTATTATACACTGTTTGTATATTAGTTTTCCCTTTTGGTTTGGGCTCTGTTTCTTTGCTTGTGTTCAAATTTTCCAAGTTAGGCTCAACACCTGAGTTGTTGCCTATGCGTTCTTGTTTTTCTTTCCAGGCCTTAAATGCCGTCGCCTGGTGCTTGTTCCATTTTATTCTTCTCACCAGGGCATGTTCCTCGATGCCTGTCGATTGTGCTATCATAGTGATACTTCCCCGTTGCTTGATAGCAATGTTCAGTACAACCTGGAGGATTGCATGGTCGCTTGTGTCATCTGCTTTAATTTCAAAGTTTTCAAATTTGCGAGCTAAATGGTTACACAGAAAAATATAATCGATTGTAGAGCAATTTTTAAATATGGTTGACCCTTGGTTCTTTGGGTCTAAACCCTGTTGTAACTTTTCGACTGAGTGTAGGTCGTAATTTTGTAGGAAATTGTTAAACATTCTTTTGGCCCTAGTTAAGTGCCTCTTTTCACTCAGATTTGTTCCTAGATGGTGCAGATTAAAATCCCCCACAAGCATTTTTGCCGGTGGTAAGTGCATACATAGAATTTCCTGTATTGTTGTGACCATGGATTCTGTGGCCTCTAGTTTCGATTGACCTGTTGCGTTTAAGTATACATTTATTAAAAGCAACAAGACATTTTCTTCTCTATGCCTTTTTCCCTCGACTAAAAATGCCTGCAGCATATTTGAGTCTGTGTTAACGATCCTTACAGTTAGCTGTTTCGCATGTTTGACGTAAGTTGAGATCCCGCCTGACGGTCTTCCGTAGTGGTTGTATTTAGTGGCTAGTTTGTGAAAGCCAGCATATCCTACCAGATGAACCGGCTCTGTAGCCCAGGTTTCTTGTAGGCATATAATATCGTTCTCTAGCAGTTTGTTTATGACTGTGGCTTGTTTGAGCGCTTTTTGTAGACCTGCCACGTTCCAGGAGACAAGTTTAAACCTATGTAGAGTCATTTGTAGTGAGTCTGGTGAGCCTGTATGTCCCCCTGTGGTCAATGTTGTGTCATACGGCACTCGGAGGGCCCTCAAGGGATTAGCAATATGCTCTTTTGCGTCAGGTTTGGCGAGTGCGACCCTGTGTGTCATTATTAGTCGCATTATATTGCTCCCTCCAACGGATTTCCTGAGGTTCCTCTACTTTTATTGTTCTGTTTGTGGTCGTTCCCTCCTGTGTCCTTACTGATATGCTTAGGTTTTTGTAGTTCTGGTCTGGTTGTGTCTTCGGGGTTCCTCTCAGTATGCTGTGGCTGAGTTCCTTGTCTTTTTTTGTGCCATTGTCGGTGTTTAACGGTTCAAATAGAACTAGCGGATATTTCTCTTGTTCAGGTGTCGAGACTGCTATTCCCCAATTTTTAAAGGTTTCTTTTTCCCGGAGGACTGCTTCTGGAATGTGATGATTTGTCCAGATCACTACCGTGTTTTCCTGGGTGGGATCTTCTTCCATCAGTTCAAAATGAACACTCTCCATTTCTGCACTTGTTATGTTGGACAGTGATGGTATATGTTGAAGGAGCCTTAGTAGGTTGCCCCTATTTAAGATGTCATGTCTGCCCTTTGATTTATAAGACGGTTGGAAGATGCTTAGGTTTGCCACTCCTGTGTCGGCAGGATGGAATTTAGTCCCAGTCGCGTTATACCGGTTTTTGATTGCTTGGCCCAATCTCTCCTCTAAAAAGTTGGGTGTGCCAGACTGAGAATGCTGAGAATGCTTCTTTCCTTCCCCCGTATTATCTTTGGAGTGCTCGTTTCTGGTTTTATCCAAGCAGAATGCTATTGTATCCGATGTGTCCCTTATTGCTGCCTCCACTTGTTCAGGTTTCTCCTGTGTTTTTGGGTAGCTAGTTTGATTGTGATATTCGCCGTGGCAGGGCCATCTCTTGGTTGGTTGTTAGTTTTTGGCGGTTTGGTAAAAATCGGATATGGTTTTTTATTCGTTTGCAAGTCCAATTTTTGGTCCGGTGTTGTCGCTGGTTCGTTTGAGGCATATGTTGGTTGACCCCAACTTCTTCTGATTTGTGAGATCTTTTCGCACTTCTTTTGTTTTCTTAGTTTTTTCTTCATGCGCCTTGTCAGGTTCGCCTGTGTAGGTTGAATTGAGTTTTCCTGCTTGTCTTCATTATTTGATTTCTCTGTGGTGACTGTCAGGTCCATCTGTGTAGGTTGGGTTGAATTTTCCTGCTTATCCTTAATGTTTGATTTTTCTGTGGTGACTGTCCATTATTTATCATGCGCTGAGTCTAAATTTGCGCTGACCTTATTTAGTTCTTTGTTCATGGCATTGTGCTGGGGCCTTACAAGTGTTTTAATGTGTTTAACGTCGGTTACTCTGAGCTTCAGGTCCTCGATGAGAGTGGTCAGGACTTCCGGGAGTGTTACTAATTTATCGATTGTTGGGCAACAGGCACATTCAGTGTTTAGTGTGGATGCGTAATCCTGTGCTCGCATAATTAGAGAGTTCAGGTTGGCCAGTTTTTGGTCAATCCCGGTAATTGCGTTTGCTACGATGTTAAGCAGATCTACTTGTACGTCCATTTTGTTTGATTGGTACTTCAATGCCTCCAAGGTGAGTTGTGATGTTTTGAAAAAGATGTCCCATATGGTTCCTGAGTCAATTGCTGACACTGTGTTGGTTTTTGATGCTAAATCGTTAATGCTGTTTGTGTCTGGGGTTTGACACAGATTAATCCCTTTGGGCAATTGATTTTGCAATGGTGGAGTTAATATTTGTGAGCTTTTGTCTTGAGCCTGGATGTCATGGGCGGCTTCCACTTGATGTGCTTGCTTGGGTGTTTGATTATTGATTTTTACTTGAACCTCAATTGGTTGTTGAGCCTTTACGCTTGTAAATTGATCTTGCATTGTTTGCAACGATAAGCAGTCGGACTCTTGTTGTAGGTGTTGTAGGTGTTGTAGGTGTTGTGGAGATTGCGGGGATTTTACTCTAGATGTAATAACTTCCAAATCTGTTATGGACCCCCATAAGTTGTCTTTTTGTGATGTTGATTCTTGTTTTGACAGAACCTCGATTGAACCTGTTGGTGTTAGTGTTTTTTGATCATTTGACTCTTGCGTGACTCGTATGCCCCCTGTTGTTCTTTTCTTTATTGATGAAATTGGTGTGAGTGGTGCTGGCAGCTGATTTTCTTTTTCTTGATTAGTGAGCAATGTTCCTGCAGGGTCTTTTAGATAATCAGTCTTACTAGGTGCGTTGTTTGCCCTCGCGAAAAACTGGCGAAAAACTGGCGAGATTGATGTTTGCGCTTCTCCTTCGACTTTTGCTTTGTTGTTATTAGCCGTCGTGCCTTGTGTTTTTCTTTTCCTTTTTAGTGGAGGGAAGGGCGCTCTAACTCTTCCCGATCTCATGATTCGCCCTTTTCGCCCTTTTTTCGCCCCTTTTTTTTTGCTCCTGTTTTTTACCGCCTTTTTTCTGTGTTCCGTTGTAATCTTCTTTCCTTTTTGTTGTCTTAGGTGGCACCCTGTCCCGGTGCGCCAGTCAACCAGCAGTGAAATTTGCAGTGAAATTTGCAAGGCCCCCAACTGGCAACCAGATAGCAAACTAATAGCAGGCAGATGACAGCCACAGGTCAGCCACAAGGCCACAAGGCCACCACAAATCCCCTGGCTCCCCCCTTAGTGCCTGCGTGCCTTTGTCGAGGGAGCATGAACTGCAATGAGAAGATCTTTGTGGTGCCCTGAGGTGCTCCTGGCTCCTGCCGCGCACCAACAGGAAAGGCAATAAAACAGGCTCAGGTGCTGCAGGCTATCGTGTTTTGAAATGGTGCCCGCGGGATCTACCATGCACTGCCAACAGGTAAATACCCCCCCCCCCCCAAAAAAAAGACACTTCTACAATGTTTGCGGTGCTCGCGGCTCCAGCCACTGCGTCGTTAATTTTTTCAGGGCTAATGCGGTACTCGCGGCTCCTGCCGCACCTCAGGAGGTATGAGTCAGCACTAAATCGGGAGCCCGCTCCCCGCAGGCGTGGTGGTGCTCGCGGCTCCCGCCGTGCACCGAAGAGGAGAGAAATGCTCACTCGGGGCTCCAGTTCCGCCGCCGCGCACTGAAGGGGAGAGAAATGCTCACAAGGCCTGGCTTCACACTGCGGCTCCCCCAGCTGTTCACCTCCGCTCACGACTCCCGCAGCTGCTCTCCTCCGGCCGCGGCACTCCTCCGCTCGCGGCTCCCGCAACTACCTTCCACCGCTCTGTTACTGCTAATGCCCGTCACTTCTGCCTGAGTCCTGGTTCCACAATGTTGTTCTTATTGATGTTAGTTATGCTTATTGATGCTGCATTCGTAGGAATTTCGAGAAATTTGTAGATACTGTCCAAATGTCCATTTGAGGAAACAATACTTGTAATTTGCCATTTGATGTGTCTGCTGTCTGTTGAACTGATATGGCTAGTTAATATACATGTAAACCGAATAATTTTACAATTTACAAACAGAAATGCCATTAAACAAATCACTTTTGTATTCAAGTGCTTTATGTGGGGTTTTAGGGTGCCGAATGAAGATATGAAAAATAGGTACTTTACAATCAGTTTGCTACTCCAGAAGTGTTGTTTCTATATACAAACGTGATGATATTTTAAACATTTTTCTCATACGTTGCATGTACACGCAGTTGCTGTTTGTCTCTTGTCTCTGATAAAAATAAATCCATATCCGAAATATTATAAAAAGTAAAAACAAATAGCTCTAAATGATTGCTGCTACCAACATAAATGTCATCAGAGTTTATATTGTCTTCATACTTTGCAAGTGTTTTCTCCACTTCTATTTTTTCCATGCAGAGTATCTTTGGTGTACATATACCTCCATTCATTTTGTGCATGTTCACTTCAAGCCACTCGTTTGCCACCTTAGTATCATGAAACATTCTCATCCCCTGTAAAATGAAGAATTATATGTAAAAGTTTAAATATCAAGTGACCACATTTAATGTTTTACTTCAGTGTCTTTTCATTGCGGATGCCTTTTTAGTAACTATTTAATGCCAGTCTCCGCATAGTAAATTTAATCAGCAAATTTAAGACCAAATGTGAACAGACCTTATCTCCACTATTAATGAGGGAAATCACAAGATTTGTTGGATGAATTCCGATATTTGGGACCTCTACTATGGAAAAATAGTTTTGTCATTTTTTTAAATTGAGTTTGCTAACAGCTTCAGAACCTGTCTGAACTCCCCCTGTCAAACTTATTTACAGATATTTGCAGTCATAGAGACAACCTTACAATTTCAAATTTGACATTGCTGGTGATCCGCACTAACTATGATACAGGGTACTTGGTTTGTGATGTAAGGTCGAGACTGCCAGGCACCCTTGACTCTCCAGATAGCTTGGTTGAGCAGTCAATGCATAGCTTAAAGGAGGTGGTATGAAGGTTGACATGAGGTAGAGGACAACACAGTGATTGTATCTGCAATAATGACGGAATATCAAGACAAAGGGGTCTATTAGGATAGCGGGCGGAGGCACCACCGCGGTGCTGGCGGTGCGGAAAAATGCAGTTTTCCGCCCGTGAGCAGCGGACCTCATGCCCGCCATATTAGAATGGCCAAAGATAGCCAATGGAGACACACCGCCATGCGGAATGACGTCTGCTCCGGTCCACAAATTAGGATGCTCCAAACAACCAGTCGCACCGCAGCGGAAGCTTGACAGCGGAGCGCGAAACCAGAGTCCCGGTCCACACCGCCCGGTCACGACCGCTATGGACCCAGCCCTACACGTTTTCCGGGTGCTGTACCTGATACATCACCAGCAAATCATGGACCGCCGCGGATGCCGCCGCAGGTACACAATAACTCAACCCCACACACAACCACACAACACAACCCATGGACTGGCACAGGGTCCCTAACCACATCAGATACCCTGGTGGGGACAGGAACACATCCCCAAGTGCACACACACATGACCCACCTGCCACCAATACACCCCTCCGCATCCAGGTCACACATTGACCGCGATTGTGCAGCAATGTCACGGCCACGTCACCGCAACAGTGAAGACAAGGGAATACATGCGCACAATGCAGAAGGCTGGGCCAGCGCCAGGCATGGGCAGGGCACAAAGACCACAGGGCCACAACTCCACCCTCCACACACTAGCCCCTCACTGAAGGGACATGCCATGTGCCCCCCTGTGCACCCCCCTGTACAACAACAAGCCAGGTGACACCACACACAAAACAAATAGAGACACAGCCACAGCAGGAGTGGCTGCACAGGAACACACAGCACAGAAGCACAGGGCCAGGGCTACACACACATACCACAACAACACCACACCCATGGCAAGTAAACTCAGTACAAGCTCCAAATGAACACACACACATACAAGGAACAAACATCTCACTGGATACACTTCCTGCCAAGTCATACACACATACCCCACACTGACACACAGACACAAACACAGACCACATGCCACAGGCAATGGAGCACACAAAACAGGAAAGCCAAAGTGAGGTGCACACAAATGGAAGGCCAAGGAGACAACCACCAAGCATGTGTACAGCACATGCAAGACAAGGAATATAGAACAACACCCTCAGCCCATCAAATCACACATGGCTGGCATAGTTATTGAAGTCAAACCACAGACAGCACAGTGCAACAACCCCGGGAGACAGCAATGCAACACATGTATAGGCACAAGGATGAAAGGAAGGCCCTGAAGTCAAACTGTGAACAGCCACACATATGTATACAAATACTTCACAGGAGTACTCCAGCAGCACAACACACAGGGCCCATTGACACACTCCATGACTGTCAAACACTAGTAGGAATCCACACACATACCCCCCTCACATCTGCAGCACACAACACCAGTGTCAAACAAACAGAAGGGTGGCAATAATGTCCAGGCAATACACAGACAAACAATCACACTCCCTGGGGGTAGCCACAAACATCACATACACACAGGGATGCCAGAACCAATGTCTGCACAAAAACAACAGACAAACACATAACCCAACAGAACCACACACAGAACCACAACAAGAACAGACATGCCCTGTGCAGCAAAAATGTGGAAAGGCAATGGGGGCACAGACACAACAGGAGTGCACAACCCCATCAGTCAGGAACAATGCACAGACAACATACCACAACACAGACAAGAAGTGTACCATCACAGATAAACACAGACACAGCAAACAAACAACAGATGCACAGCCCAAAAAAACACATACCAAACACAGCAGGACATCAGTGGATGCACACCAGCCAATGACAAGGCAACATACCCCCACAGCACTGCATGCACAACAAGCAGTGTCTGCACAACAAGCATACCAGCCCCACACAGAAATGAGTGACACAACATAAACCCACACAACACCAATCAGCACAGCACAAAGACAACATCACACACAGGAAGTGAAGCAGTACCACAGCAAACACACATACATGCAACACAACACCAACAGATGCACAAGTCTGGCACAGAAAGGTGGAAACAACTTGACCAGGGGACTGGGCAGCACACACAGTTGAAGTGCATATGAGCAAACATGACTGACAAACAGCCCAAGAACATCACACAGAACCTATTGGGGAAATGTCCTGAGTGGCACATTGCCACTGTCCAAAGAACTGCACCACAAAGCACAGTGTCACATATCAAGTGATGGGGAGGCACACACACATGTAAAACAAGGGGACAGCTGACATCCAAGTGAAGTGCCATGCACGTCAGTAGTGAACATGGCAGAAGTGTACCATACACAAATAGAGGGAGTGCAGACTCACAATGGGTAGGCATCCCAACCACAGATAGGGGATGGCAAGACACCACACACAACATCATACTGGAGGCAAACAGGCACCATGTGACAGCAATGCATGAGAAAACACAACCACAATGGCAGTGTGGATCAGCAGGTCTGCAGTGTCTCCACAAACAGTAACAAGACAGATGGATGATCAACAAAACACAACACTGACTTGACAGACACACACACTGCATACTCACAAGTGACAGAAATAACAAGTAGGAGTCAGCCACAACTGCATGGACACACCAACACACTGCACACTGCACAACATACAACTCACACATGTGCATACAACCACATCCACAGGGATAAACAATCCAAACAACAAGCACACACATCCTGGGCGAAACGTGTGTAGTTGACAATGCAGGGGCACACACACATCAACACTCCAGACAAAGTCAAGACCTTCACACTGCACACTTCTTGACCACCCAAGAGCACACATTGAAAGAAACCCATGGGACTAGGATGACTGCCCATCACAAGATGACTACACACATACACTACTGGGCACACATAAAATAAGAACACACATACATGATGAGCCTGGCCAGCATGCCTGCAATCCTCCGGACAGAATCACATTCTGAGCTGGCAGTGCACCACAACTTGACATGTGTACAACACAGCCAACATGAACAAACAATGACAATGACAACTGCATTACACCTTAAATCTACAACATTGCCCACACAAGTATCAGGGTCAGGAAGAACTGAAGTCCGTCACCCCTGCAAAAAATAGAGTAATCTGAAAGAGACACGTTAGTGACAGATTCCTTACCTTAGAATATCCCCAGGCGTCAGGCTGGATCCGGAAAGTTTTTGCGTAGCAGTACCCTTGCGCGTCGGTAGGCGGCGTCGTGCGGCTCCGCGTCCGTCGTCGGCGTCGTGATCGCCGGGATGACGTCGCGGGCAGTCCTTAGACGCCGCCCCTGCGCGCTGACGTCAGTTCTTCTTTTTCCGCGCCAGTAAGCGCAGATCCGGGAAGAGCAGTGCCCTAGTCAATTTTTGACTAAATTTTTGGTGATTTTTTCACTGTTTCTTTTCGAGTCTTCTCGACTCCTAGGTGTCGGTAGGGATGCCCGGCTTCAAGCCATGCGACGTCTGTGGTCGAATGATGTCGATCACAGACCCGCACTTAGAGTGTCTCTACTGTCTCGGCCGAGACCACGACACGAAGTCGTGCCCTGACTGCCGGAAATTACACCCGAAGGCTTTGCGAGAGCGGTCTCGAAAGCTCCTCGAGGTCCGGCAGTCGGCTCCGCGCCGCACCAAGTCCCGGTCCCGTGAGAGGTCGAGGGGCCGGTCGTGGAGCCCCCGCCGGTCGTCGGAGTTCAAGTTTTCGCACTCCTCGGGTAAGTCGAAGCACAAAAAGTCTAAGAAGCATCATCGCTCTAAGACTTCGCCTCGCCGGTCTCGCGACTCGGCTGAGGCCCCTGTCGGCACCGTCCCCGCGGCCCCGGACTTGCCTGTGGAGCCGCCCCCGCATTACCCGTCCTTTCCGGGTTCGGGGGCGACTCCGGGACAAATACAGGAATTCCTGTCGGCCATGGCCCGCCTCTTCGGGCCTCAAGGTTCCTCCGGTGCGCCTTCGGGCCCCGCGGTCCCTGATGGGGTTGCTCCGGCGTCGCCGACGACTCCGGTCCCGGCGTCGCCTGTCCCGCCAGCCTTGATCCCGGCCTCGGCCCCGATCCCGGCTCCGGTGGTACCGCAACCCTGATCGACGCCGGTTGACCTAACCACGCCTCCGCCGGCGCCGATGTCCCCGGTGCCGTTCCTGACGCCGCCCGGGGCTCCGGGCGGCGTCGTTCCCCGGTTCTCTCCGGTTCCGGACTTTGAGCCGGACCGACGTCGCTCGACGCCGGCTCCGGCGCCGATGAGACCTTGGGTCCCAGATGTCCCTCCTCCTCCATATTTTGAACCAGAGGAGGACCAGGAGAGCTGGGAGGGGTCGGAAGACCCTCTCACACAGCAGTGTGAGTATGATCAAGACTGGGCAGAGGAACTTGGGGATGCCAGTGGTCTAGACACTTCCCCTGACACTGGCATGCTGTCTCCTCCCGTGGCTATGGAGGAGGGAGCAAATTTCGCAACGGTGTTGCGTAGAGCAGCTGGAGCCTTGCACCTCCAATTGCCTACTGTGGCTGTCAGGACTAATCTCCTGACGGAAGTGCTTCAGCCAGCAGCTTCCTCCTCGGAGACTGTGCTGCCGTTTAATGATGCACTATCTGACGTTCTTTTGGGCACCTGGTCCAAGCCCACCACAGGGGCTCCTGTGGATAGGAACGTGGCCCGACGCCATCGCCCTGCTCCGGGCGACCCCTTGTTTCTCTCTCAACATCCCACCCCCGAGAGCTTGGTTGTCCAAGCCTCTGCCTCCCAAACCGCCTTCCCTACCGCCCCTCCGGATAGGGAATCCAAACGCCTGGACCAGTTTGGGAAGAAGGCTTTTTCTTCCTCCAGTGCTGGCTTGCGGTCCGTCAACACCGCTTGCCTTTTGGGCCGATATACCCACTCCCTGTGGGATTCGGTGGCGGCTGTTTTCCCCAGTGTTCTGAGGAGGTCCAGACACTGCTTACCCGCACCAATGCGGAAGGTAGGGATGCGGCAAAGTTCACCATACGTTGTGGCCTTGATACCGCCGACTCGATGGGCAGATCGCTTGCAATGACGGTGGCGCTGCGTCGCCACGCCTGGCTGAGAACAACTGGTTTCTCGGGTGATGTCCAGAATACACTCATGGACATGCCCTTTGATGGAGTCGGTCTTTTTGGTTCCAAAGCAGACCATGCGCTGGAGCGTTTTAAGGACTCACGGGCTACTGCCAAGTCCCTGGGCCTTTCTGTTGTGCGCCCTCCGCTAACCTCTGCTTTTCGCCCCTTTCGTGGCCACGGAAGGGGCGCCCAGTCACGTCCGCTGCCCAGCCACCGTCCCGCGCAGCAAGCGTCTTCGCGTGGCCGAGGACGTGGCTACCGCTGTGGCGGTTCGGGCAACCAGCGTGCGGGTCAGGCCACCAACTCCGCCCCGTCCGCGGCCTCCAAGCCCTCCTAGTCCTTCCTTTCAGGTGCACAGCACGCCAGTAGGGGGCAGGGTCCGCCATCACCTTCACCACTTGCGTGCCATCACCTCGGACAGGTGGGTCTTGGACATTGTCCGAAGGGGCTACTCCCTCCCCTTCGAGACCACCCCCCCAGCCATGCCACCTCAATTCCACCGCATGTCAGGGGATCACTTGGTGCTTCTGCAGAAGGAAGTCACGGCCCTCTTGGCCAAGAGGGACATCGAGCATGTTCCGACCCCAGAAGTAGGACGTGGTTGCTACTCCCACTACTTTCTGGTGCCCAAAAAGGACAAGGAGGACATGCGTCCTATCTTGGACCTCCGGAACGTCAATTGCTTCCTCCGGAAGGAGAAGTTCAAGATGCTCACCCTAGCTCAGGTCTTGACTGCCCTCGACCCTGGAGACTGGTTGGTAGCGTTGGACTTGCAGGACGCTTATTTTCACATCCCCGTCCTGCTGGCCCACCGGCGTTACCTGCGGTTCACGGTAGGCCTCGAGCATTTTCAGTTCACCGTGCTCCCCTTTGGCCTTACAAGTGCCCCTCGGGTGTTCACGAAAGTGATGGCGGTGGTCGCAGCTCAACTGCGCCGGGCAGGGGTTCCAGTCTTCCCCTACCTCGACGACTGGCTGCTGAAGGCGGGCTCGTCCCAGGCAGTCGTCTCCCACCTCCAGACTACGGCCGAACTCCTGCACTCGCTGGGGTTCTCCATCAATGTGCCGAAGTCGCATCTGATTCCTTCTCCACAGCTCCTTTTCATCGGAGCAGTTCTGGACACGACGCAGTTTCGGGCCTATCCTCCCGAACGGCGAGTCCGGGATATTCAGGCTATGATTCCGATCTTTCAGCCTTTATCCTGGGTTTCGGTACGGATGACCCTGAGGCTGCTGGGCCTCATGGCCTCCTGCATCCTGCTGGTCGATCATGCCAGATGGCATATGCGGGCTCTGCAGTGGGACCTGAAGTTCCAGTGGGCGCAGCACCAGGGCAACCTGTCCGATCACGTCCAGATCTCGGAGGGGGCTGCAAAACAGTTGCAGTGGTGGCTCTCGAACCAGCAATGGGTCATGGGCAGATCCTCTCCCTTCCCCAGCCAGAGCACACAGTTGTGACGGACGCGTCCCTTCTGGGATGGGGCGGTCACATGGGAGAGGCGGAGATCAGAGGCCTCTGGTCTCCGGCGGAGTCCCGGCTCCATATCGACCTTCTGGAGCTCCGGGCGATCCGACTTGCACTCAAGGCATTCCTTCCCTCTGTCAAAGGGACGGTAGTGCAGGTGTTCACAGACAACACCACCGCCATGTGGTATTGCAACAAACAGGGCGGGGTGGGGTCGTGGACCCTATGTCAGGAGGCTCTGCGCCTTTGGACATGGCTGGAACATCAGGGCATATTCCTCATGGTTCAACACCTGGCAGGTTCCCTGAACGCCAGGGCGGACGAACTCAGCCGCAGGTGCATGATGGATCACGAATGGCGTCTTCACTCGGAGGTGGCGCAAGGTCTCTTTCAGCAGTGGGGAGAGCCTTGGTTAGATCTGTTCGCCACCGAAGAGAACGCGCAATGTCAGCAGTTCTGCGTGTTGGAATTTCCAAGGCGGCACTCGCTCGGAGACGCTTTTCGTCGCGAGTGGAGTTGCGGTCTGTTGTACGCCTTTCCGCCTATACCACTTCTACCCAGAGTGTTGAAGAAGATTCGGCGCGACCGGGCCCAAGTCATCCTTGTGGCTCCGGACTGGGCTCGAAGAGTTTGGTATCCCGAGCTACTCAGTATGAGCGTCGATCCCCGATCCGTCTGCCTCTTCGGGAGGATCTTCTGTCGCAGCAGCAGGGGACGGTCCTCCACCCGAACCTGTCCAGCCTCCACCTGCTTGCGTGGAGATTGAGCAGCGGCAGTTGATTCCTTTCGACTTGCCTCCCGAAGTTTGTGATGTGATTCTGGCAGCCAGGCGTCCCTCCACTAAGGTGGTATACACCTGCAGGTGGAACAAGTTTGTGGCATGGTGCACAGCAAAGGCTGTGAATCCCCTCTCTGCCCCTCTTTCTGAGGTTCTTCTGTTCCTTCTTTCTCTGGCCCAACAGGGTTCTGCCCTGGGTAACATCAAGGGCTATCTTTGTGCCATTTCGGCCTCCCTCAGGCTTCCTGATCAGCCCTCCCTTTTCAAGTCCCCTGTTGTTAACAGGTTCCTAAAAGGCATTACACACCTCTTCCCTCCTGTTCCGTTTGTAATGCCTCAGTGGGACTTGAACTTGGTTCTTACTTTTCTCATGTGCGCTCCCTTTGAGCCTCTACATAACTGTCCTCTTCGTCTTCTGACTCTGAAGACAGCCTTTCTGGTCGCCATCACCTCCGCTCGGCGGGTGAGTGAGCTCCAGGCTCTATCATGCAAACCTCCCTTTCTGTCTGTCCATCCAGACAAGGTTGTTCTTCGGACGCGTCCGTCCTTCTTGCCAAAGGTGGTTACTGCCTTCCACATTGGGCAGACCATCACTTTGCCCACCTTCTTTCCGCCTCCGCATCCTTCCAGAGAGGAAGAGAGGCTCCACCGTCTGGACCCAAAACGTGCGCTTTCCTTCTACACAACACTTCCGGGTGGATGACCAGCTCTTTGTTGGCTACGTGTGCGCCAAAAAAGGTCGGGCGGTGCACAAGAGAACCATTTCCCGCTGGGTAACCTTGTGTATCAAAGCCTGCTATTCTTTGGCTAAGAAGGAGCCTCCTGTTGGGCTGCGTGCCCATTACACCAGGGCAACGGCTGCTACCACGGCCTTAGGCCGCGGTGTTCCGCTGCAGGATATCTGTCAGGCAGCTACGTGGGCCTCGCTGCACACGTTTACCAAGCATTACTGCCTTGACAGTCCGGTCCGGAGGGACGGCTTCTTTGGCCGTTCTGTCCTCCGGGACTTCCTTGTCTGATCTTTGTTCGCAGACCCACCACCGGGGTTGGTATTGCTGGGGTATCTATTCTAAGGTAAGGAATCTGTCACTAACGTGTCTCTTTCAGATGCACAAGTTACTAACTTGTGTAACGATATATCTGTAAGAGACAGTAGTTAGTGACAGATTCCCTACCGCCCGCCCATCCTCCCCGTTCTGCGAACTGATTTCTAGGGTTAAGGACATCCCTTTCAGGGCCCTAGTATTTTTCAGACACCTATGTCAGCTTCTTGCATGGCTCTGCGTTCCTGGCGCGGAAAGTCGTGTACAGAACTGACGTCAGCCCGCAGGGGCGGCGTCTAAGTACTGCCCGCGACGTCATCCCGGCGATCACGACGCCGACGACGGACGCGGAGCCGCACGACGCCGCCTACCGACGCGCAAGGGTACTGCTACGCAAAACCTTTCCGGATCCAGCCTGACGCCTGGGGATATTATAAGGTAAGGAATCTGTCACTAACTACTGTCTCTTACAGATATATCGTTACACAAGTTAGTAACTTGTGCATTGAGTTAAGACATTGGCAAGGTTGAAGTGGCACACACAGCATTGGGCACAGTAAACCATATACACACAGCAAAAGAACTTTATTCAGTAAGGACACTGACAAAACAGACAACAGGAGCAACTGTCTTTATTCACAAATTGCACAGATAGGCAACAAGATTAGATGATAGCAAGGCACAAAATGCAGGGCATGTCCATGAGAAGCTGCACAGGCAGGGGCAAAACAGCAAGGCCAGTGGCCAGTCCAAGGTGCAGAGCATGTCCATGAGAAGCTGCACAGGCAGGGGCAAAACAGCAAGGCCAGTGGCCAGTCCAAGGTGCAGAGCATGTCCATGAGAAGCTGCACAGGCAGGGGGCACACAGCAGTGAACGACCAGGCCAGTGGGCAGGACAAAGTGCAGAGTGAGTCCATGAGAAGATGCACAGGCAGGGGGCACACAGCAGTGAACGACCAGGCCAGTGGGCAGGACAAAGTGCAGAGTGAGTCCATGAGAAGATGCACAGGCAGGGGGCACACAGCAGTGAACGACAAGGCCAGTGGGCAGGACAAAGTGCAGAGTGAGTCCATGAGAAGATGCACAGGGAATGTGTGCAACTGTACCATAACCATGGTCAGCAACACAGTCTGGGGTGTCACAATGTGCAGCACAGGCCATGCTGTGTGAGAGACAGGCGAGTGAGGTCGACCAACACTCAGACTTGGCTGTCAGTCGTACTGGGAGCTGGCTGTGTGTCGGGCACAGTTGGAGCACTTGACTGGGGAGAGGGAGTCACAGCTGAGGTATACCCATCAGTGTCTTGGCAAAACGGAGGGCTACTTGGACCAGGTGGTGTAGTGGCACGTGGAGGTGGAGTCATGCAGATGTGAGACACAGTGTGGATGGGAGATTGTGGAGGGGTGCCTTTCCACTTCTTGGGGAGTCGCAATGGCTTCCCTGTCTTGGGTACAATGGGAAGTGGCGTGGACACATCAGGCTCACTCAACACCAAGTCTGCAGCAGGTGCAGACGCTGGCCCTCCCTCTGGTGACGTGCTTGAACCTGCGCAATGCTTTGCATGGCCCTGGCTTTGCCCCTCCATCCCCTGCCTACCAGGTGGTCCCCCCACAGTGCCCTCCATTCCCTGCTTCACTGGGCTTGCAATGGGAGTCGAGGTAGTGGGTGAATCGGACTTGCAGCCCTTCTTATGCCTACCCTTGGCACTCACCACCTTCTCAGTGGGCATGGAAATTGTATGTTTCGTTTTGGGAGACGCTTTCGGGACAGGAGAGTCCTTGGCTGGGGATGGCCCTGAGGCACGTGACCCTGACGCCTGCTTCTTGGCTCTTTGTCCCCTGGTGTTGCCTGACGGGCTCTTGTCTGTGTGCACTGGGGTGGCTTTGGTCATCTGTGGGGATGGTGTCTGCGGCCTGGACCGCTTGGGCTTCTGTTGCTGCTGTGTGCTACGTGTGCTGTATCGTAACTTCGAGGTCTGTGGAGCGTGGTCACTGTCGTCCGACGTGGCCACTGGCATGTGTGTGGACAAAGGGACTTTCGCTGGACTCCCAGATTGTGCCAGTTGAAGGGCTGATGTCACTGCAGTGGACAATGACTGGACAATCCGGTGCAGCCCACCCACGTCTGAATGTATGCCCTCAATGAATGCAACCACCTGAGCCAATTTATTGTCGTGGTCCATGAATGCATAGAGGAGAGCTGTCTGGCCTACACACATCTGGCGCAAAAGGTCCACAGACTCAGCACTGATGGCAGCAGTGGGGACCGGGGCAGGGGCTGCGGTGCCGGGGGTGAAGGACACCCTTCCCCTCTTAGCGGTGCGAACACGGGCAGCACCAGAGGAAGTGGCTGGGAGGGTGGGCACTGTATGCTGTGTGGTGGAAGATGATGCAGAGTCCCCGTTCCCTGTGCCCGCCAACATGTCTGCATCACCGCTGGCATCAGATGACGTAGTACTTTGCGTCTCGGGCTGTGATTCCTCCAGCAGACTCCTGTCCCCCTCCGAGGCGCTGGTCACATCTGTCTCACAGGGCTCCTCTGTAGCTGTTGTGCTAGTTTCCCCACCACTGGTGTCTGTCCCCTGTCCCTCCGTGACCACGGGAGATGCTGCATGAGAGAGAGAGATGTAGGGTCAGTGCAGTGGCAGCAACAGAACAAACATATGCAATACAAACAACCATTAAGATGTCTAGATCTACATGTTGCACGCCACCCTGTGCAATTACATCGTTCAAACCCACCTCTGTCATCACAACAGTGCGTGTGCACTATCAAACCAGGACAAAGTGAGCAATGTGATGACCACACAGCACAACATCCTGCATGTGGCTCCGTTACAACAGCAACACAGATAGCTCATACCTGTCTCACACCACCCACAATGCCATTGAAATGCCCCATACCCGTTTCCGATTAAGTACAGGTAGGGCACATGCATGACCGCTGCACCCAGCACACGTACAAGCTTACACTCACAGGCCACTGCAACACACTACCAACACCACATCGCCCAGCGCTGGCACATGCTGTGCACACATGCAGCCACACACAGTCATAGTCACCCTTCCCAGTACACTCACCCCTAATTTCCTGCTGATGCTCCTTCAATCGTGCATCCAGCTCAGGGTGAGTCACGGCCAAGATGCGGCACATTAGTGGTGTCCTGCTGCGCCGTGCCATCCGGCCAGTGCGAGGGATCAGCCCCAGTGTTATCTCCGCAACGTTCTTTGCCAGCCGTGAGATGTCGTCCCACCTCTTGTGGCAGTGGGTGCGCCGTCGGTTTGATACTCCCAGAGCACGCACCTTGTTCGCAATGGCCCTCCACACGGCCTTACGCTGGTGTACCTTGAGCTGCAGGCATGGGAGACAAGAGGGGGCAAATATCAGTGACAGTGTCATGTGATAAAATCACTCAGGACAGTAGCATGATACAGATTCATCACAAATTCACATATCTCACATGCAGAGACAGGAATGCTTTTCACATGGTACATCTGCATGTGACAATCACACGTAAATGCATGCATGCATGTGTGAGGGGGGACACAATACCTGCACATCTCATGTACAAGCAGGATGCCAGCACAGAAGACCATGTGTACTCTGCCCACATCTACTATCCATTTTTAGGTAGAGCAAGACATACGTCACAAAACAACATGTGTATGTGGCGAGACCCACTGTGTCCGACAATGCGCAGGCATCAACGAACATGCACTGTGAGTAGCCCACTGTGTCATGTATGTCACATTGAGGGACATGATCTCACAAACCCACGCCCTTCTCACAGTGCCAGTCGTGTGCAATCTACAGGGTTGACATGGCACATTGATGGGGAGTCAAATTTGAAAATGAACATGTTACACTCTGTACAGTCAGTGATGTGTTCTTGTTGGATTGGGCGGTGACTGTGCAGGCCAGGTGGGCTCACACTGAGATGGACACCAGGGAACCGCAAAGACATGCACACTAGCAATCACTGTCCTGAATCCTCCATTACCAACTTGCTGCTTCACTGTATGGCTGACAAGACATGTCCCTCCAATCTTGATGTGCAGGCAGGGAGACTTGTGGAGTATGGTACACACCCCTTCACCCAATGGAATGCAAGTTAGGCAATGCATGACACAAACCCAAACCCACACTCACATGCACATACTGCATCAGACTGACTACATGTGTGCCCCCCTGCACTCTCACACCCACTGTGGAAGACTTACCACGACATTTGGGGCACCATATAGCCTTGGGTACTGTGTGAGCACCTCGTCCACCAGGACCTCAAGCTCCTCGCCTGTGAAGGGACTGGCACGGATCTTCTCTGTCCTTGACATCACTGTTGGTTAGAGACCGCAGCGGCAGCAGCAGGTGAGGGTCTCAGGCAGCAGTCCCTGGAGGCAGCAGCAGGTGAGGGTCTGAGGCAGCAGTCCCTGGAGACAGCAGCAGGTGAGGGTCTCAGGCAGCAGTCCCTGGAGGCAGCAGCAGGTGAGGGTCTCAGGCAGCAGGCTCTGTGAACAGTGGAAATGTGGGGCACTCTCCCACACATATATAGCCCCCTGGTGTTGTTCCAGTATTCCTGGGCTGCTGCAATTGGTGTACCAGGTTAGCTTTTTACAAATGCATCCAATGACTGGCACCGCGGTGGTGTAGCATGCCTACCGCTATTTTCAAAATTGCATCGAGCTTCCGCGATCGCGGAGCCCATTGGCTGTAATGGCATGGACGATGGCGGTGACACACCGCAGGGGCAACGCGGGCGCTACCGCGGTGGTGCATCTTTTGATTGCATCCAATGACCGGCACCACGGTGGTGTAGCACGCCTACCGCTATTTTCAAAATTGCATCAAGCTTCCGCGATCGCGGAGCCCATTGGCTGTAATGGCATGGACCATGGCGGTGACACACCGCAGGGTCAAGGCGGGCGCTACCGCGGTGGTGCATCTTTTGATTGCATCCAATGACCGGCACCGCGGTGGTGTAGCACGCCTACCGCTATTTTCAAAATTGCATCAAGCTTCCGCGATCGCGGAGCCCATTGGCTGTAATGGCATGGACCATGGCGTTGACACACCGCTGGGGCCAGGCGGTAGTTTCCGCGATTTGGGTGCCATTGACACACATGAGGCACCGCGATTTGCGTGGCGGAGCATGCCAACCGCCATTTGGGCATGTCTCTGGGGCTATCAGTACCACACCTGTGCATTGGGGAGTGTTGCACACACACCGCTGGGGCCAGGCGGTAGCTTCCGCGATTTGGGTACCATAGACACACATGAGGCACCGCGATTTGGGTGGCGGAGCATGCCAACCGCCATTTGGGCACGTCTCTGGGGCTATCAGTACCGCACCTGTGCATTGGGGAGTGTTGCACACCCACCGCTGGGGCCAGGCGGTAGCTTCCGCGATTTGGGTACCATAGACACACATGAGGCACCGCGATTTGGGTGGCGGAGCATGCCAACCGCCATTTGGGCATGTCTCTGGGGCTATCAGTACCGCACCTGTGCATTGGGGAGTGTTGCACACACACCGCTGGGGCCAGGCGGTAGTTTCCGCGATTTGGGCGCCATAGACACACATGAGGCACCGCGATTTGGGTGGCGGAGCATGCCAACCGCCATTTGGGCATCACTTGTCTCTCACTACCGCACCTACAGTACACTACACTACACTACAGGACAGTGTTGGTATGGACAATACAATGTGTACACATGTCAATGTGTTGATGTGCATTGTCAATCACAGCAATGTTTGTCTCAATTGATGTTTGTTTTAGCATGTCCTCTCATGTTAGATCATGCACACACTCGTCATTGATGCTCAGACTGTGGTCATTGTGTTGTTGAGGTGTGCCAGGTTCAATTGACGCCTGAATGTGTGTCATGTACAGCAGCTAGGTAGGATACCGTGGGGTTGCCTTGTCACACATGTGCAGGATGACAGACTCCCAGGCGTGCCCATGGGGAATGAGGCCATAGCCCAATGTCCATTCACTTTGACCGAGGTGTTGTTTGGGGTTCTTGCTGTGTGTAATTAGACAAAAGTGTTTGATTTGTGTAGTTGAAGGGGTCCCTACAGGACAGCTGGTCTGTGACTCAATTCATATGACATTCTTTGTTGGCGTTGTCAGCCATGATGTGAGATGCTGTGCACATCCCATGATGTATTGCATTACAATGTGTCCACTCTCATCTCAACTAGGAGGAGACCAAATCTGCATCGTCACTTGACAATGCTGGCAGACATGGAGGATGAGGCGATCATCCGGAAATGCCGTCTGGATAGAGCCACCCTAAAGACCCTTTGTGATTTGTTGGCGCCCCACCTGCAGCCTCGCAGAACATATCCAACAGCTTTCACCCCAACGTATAAGGTGATGGCGGCACTGCATTTTTTTGCCACTGGATCATTCCAGAACACGGTGGCCGACGCAGGTGGGATGTCACAACCTATGTTCAGCATGGTGCTGCGTGATGTTCTGTCCGCCATGATGATCTACAAGGACAGATATATCCATTTCCCCAGGGGGACAGAATTGGCAGCTGTAAAGGGAGATTTCTATCCCCTCGGACACATCCCCCATGTTGTTGGTGCCATTGATTGCACCCATGTTGGACTAGTGCCACCACAGGCACGTGAGCACATCTACAGGAATCGTAAACATTACCACTCCATAAATGTGCAAGTGGGGTATGCCTGGCAGATATGATCATCTCACACGTGTGTGCAAAATTTCCAGGCTCGGCCCATGACTCATACATCCTGCGTAGCAGCATTGTACCCCAGCTGATGGCCAATCTGCTTCCTGAGCGTGCATGGATTGTGGGGGAGTATGCCTAGTCATTTGGCGTGCTGTGTGTGTGTGACCTGCTGTCCTCTGCATCAGCGACATTGCAATGGCCACCAAGATCATCTGCGGCGTACCCCAAGGCTCCTCCCTCAGCCCAACGCTGTTCAACATCTACATGGCACCCCTCGCCCACGTCGCCCGACAGCACAACCTCAACATCATCTCCTACGCCGACGACACCCAGCTGATCCTCTCCCTCACCAAAGACCCTCACACCGCCAAAGCCCACCTCCACGAAGGAATGAAGGCCGTCGCCGAATGGATGAGGACCAGCCGCCTGAAGCTGAACTCGGACAAGACGGAGGTCCTCATCCTTGGTTCCAACCCTTCAGCCTGGGACGACTCCTGGTGGCCAACATCACTGGGAACAGCCCCGCCACCCACCGACCACGTACGCAACCTAGGGGTCATCCTCGACCCCACCCTCTCCATGACTAAGCAGGTCAACGCCGTTTCCTCATCCTGCTTCAACATCCTCCGAATGCTCCGCAGGATCTTCAAGTGGATCCCCACCGAAACAAGAAAAACAGTCACCCAGGCCCTCGTCACCAGCAGGCTGGACTACGGAAACGCCCTCTACGCAGGAACGACGGCTAAGCTCCTGAGACGGCTGCAACGCATCCAGAACGCCTCTGCACGTCTTATCCTCGACATCCCCCGACGCAGCCACATCACACCCCACCTGAGAGACCTGCACTGGCTCCCTGTCAACAAGAGGATAACCTTCAAGCTCCTCACCCACGCACACAAAGCACTCCACAACTCCGGACCAGCCTACCTCAACAGACGACTCGGCTTCTACACCCCCACCCGCCAGCTCCGCTCGACCAGCCTCGCCCTCGCCACAGTCCCCCGCATCCGGAAAACGACCGCCGGCGGCAGATCCTTCTCCCACCTCGCCGCCAAGACCTGGAACACCCTCCCCACCAACCTCCGACAGACCCAAGACCTACTGGCCTTCAGAAGACTCCTCAAGACCTGGCTCTTCGATCAGTAGCAGCACCACCCCCCTCTTCCCCCAGCGCCTTGAGACCCTCGCGGGTATGTAGTGCGCTTTATAAGTGACATGATTGATTGATTGATTGATTGATTGAATGTTTATTTGTGTTTGTGTCACATAGGTGACTCTGCATATCCCAACCGTCCTTGGTTGCTGAGCCCACTGCGGAATCCCAGGACACCAGCTGATGTCCGCTATAATGATGCCCATGGGAGGCCACGTCGTGTGGTGGAGCGTACTTTTGGACTGCTGAAGTCACGTTTCCGCTGCCTGGACAAGACCGGAGGGGCACTGATGTACTCGCCCAGGAAGGTGTGTCAGATTGTAGTGGCATGCTGCATGCTCCACAACCTAGCCATTCGCAAGGAGATTCCCCTGCTCCTGGATGATGATGAGCAGCCAAGGCCCCCGCCTGCAAACCACCCCGTGTCCAGTGATGAGGACAGTGGAGAGGAGGAAGGTGTTGACCTGCGTCAACAGCTCATCACCCGCTACTTCACTTGAAGGTGGGTGACAATGTACAACGTACCCATTGTCTGATGATGTTGCTGTTGTTGTGAAGGTGTAAGTGAGATTTGTGACAGCAGCCAGTTGTAGACTCAGTGTTTGCTGTCAATGTTCATGGGACAGTTCATTTATGAACATCTACAGGATGTGTATGTTGGCACTTGTTGCCCATTGTTATGTGTGCATGTGGGTTGTTCTTGTTGTGAAGTGTTGTGTGATGTCTGTGATGCCACACCCAGACTAGTGAATGTTGTTCTGTTGTGTTTTCCTAGGTGCCTTCGACCTCTCCTTGCCTACATACACTCCGTCCCCTGGTACATTGTATTCATGGTGAAAATTGTACATCCTGGAATAAAGACGGAGCAGGTACAACAACATGTGTGTAAGGATTTGTTTATTTACAAAGGTGACATGTGAGGGGGATACATTTACAGTGAGGTGATTAGTGGAGCAGTGAGTTGACAGTTATGGTAAATGAGATAATCGAGTGGTCACCACATAGGTGTGGTGACCCAGTCCAACAGACAGATGCCATTCACAAGGCAGTGTGGGGAAGGACAGTCCAAAAGTCAATGCAGTGGTGAAGAGGGTTGCCATCATGGCTGGCTGCGTGACTGGCGTTTGGCAGGTGCTTTGCCAACAGATACTCCCAGGGTTTTCTTCGGACGGCCCCTTCCCGCTTCGCAGGGGGGGCCTCTGCTGTAGGGCTAGTGGGGTCTGAGGACTCACCCCTCTCTGTGGCCGCAGGGGAGGATGGTGAACTGTCATCCTGCGGACCACCAGTGGGAGGGGGAGGTGTTGTTTGTGGCGCAGGCCTGTCCCTCAGTACCGCCACTAGCTGGCCCAAGAGGTCCACAATTTGTCCCATGCGGGTGTCCATGGACCTCATCAGCAGGAGGAGCTCACGTGAATCTTGTTCGGACCGGGCCGTTTGTCCCTGGGCCCGTTCATATGCCCCAAGGACTCTGTGGATGTGGTCCAGGGATTCGGTCCCAGGCTGTGATCGTGTGTGGGTGACCCTGCCCCTCCCACCTGCACTGCTGCTACGGACCTGTTGCCTCTCCACTGTCTGACCACACATCCTCTCCCTGCCCTCCTCAGTTGGTGGGGTGGGGTGGGGTGGTCATCCTGTGGGACAGGGAGGGTGTTGCAGGCACCACTGGTGGTTGTGGTGGAGGACGCAGGGGCCTGCAGATTGGTTGTTGTAGCTGCAGGTGTGGTGGGGGGGACGATGGGGTCCTGGGACCTGTTGCGCCCTGGAACACCAGATGGGCCGGCCTCGGTCTCCTCGTACCACATACCATGCTTTCTTACTTTTCATATGTTCCTTGTTACTCTGGCCCCATGGCACTGAACCTGTCATTCATTGCTCTGCATGATTGTTCCCAGTCTTTCCTCTACATGTGCATTGGTGTGTCACACTTTGGTTGCTGTGACAGTTTCCTTTGCTTAGTTGTGTGCACACTGTGCGTGGCAATATGATCGGTGTGCATATTTGTGCATTGAGAGGACTGGTGTTGTCATATGGCACCATTCTTTTTGTGTCGAATGGCTAGGTGCATGTACTGCCTACTTACCTGTTGTGTGTTAGCATTTGTCTTTGTTTTGTGACACATCTGTGTGTGCGTGGTGGAGGCTTGCATCCTGCTCAGTGGTGGCACAAGACAGAATAATATGTCTAGCTAGCTGTTAGTTTATTTTAAGTGATCCATTATATGCCACATGCATCTGGGTGGTATGGGGTGATCCATCTTGTTGGACTGGGGGACAGGGGTGCATGGTGGGAGTAGTAGTACAGGCCTCCCTCCCCCACACAGCCCTCCATGGGCAAGATGGCTACCGACCTGTTACTTTGATGGTGGTGATGTAATGGCTGACACATGCTTCTGGGTGGGGTGGGGGAGTGCTCCATCCTGCTGATGTGGGGGACAGGGGCATGGTGGGAGTAGTAGTAAAGGCCTCCCTCCCCCAAACAGCCCTCCATGGCAAGATGGCTACCTACCTGTTACTTTGATGGTGGTGATGTAATGGCTGACACATGCTTCTGGGTGGGGTGGGGGAGTGCTCCATCCTGCTGAGGTGTAGGACAGGGGGCGTGGTGGGAGTAGTGGTACAGGCCTCCCTCCCCCACACAGCCCTCCATGGCAAGATGGCTACCTACCTGTTACTTTGATGGTGGTGATGTAATGGCTGACACATCCTTCTGGGTGGGGTGGGGGAGTGCTCCATCTTGCTGATGTGTGGGACAGGGGGCATGGTGGGAGTAGTAGTACAGGCCTCCCTCCCCCAAACAGCCCTCCATGGCAAGATGGCTACCTACCTATAAGTTTGTTTGTTGGGGATGTAATGGCTGACACATGCTTCTGGGTGGGGTGGGGGAGTGCTCCATCCTGCTGAGGTGTGGGACAAGGGGGCATGGTGGGAGTTGCAGTGCTGGCTGCCTGTGCACATGCACCCATGGTGATGTTGCTAGCTACATTGGTGGTGATTGGGAGGGGGTGGATGTTGGATCTGTGAGACATGTTTTTGTGAGTGTGTGGTGCAAATGAATGGAATTGGTCCTAGGAGGTGTAGCTTTGTAGTTGTGCAAGGCAGTACATAGCAGTGTGGTGGTAGTCATTTGTTTGTACTTACCAGCCTCCACTACCCCGGGTACTCCTGTGAGACTCTCTGGATGCAGTATGGCAAGCACCTTCTCATCCCATGGGGTGAATGGTTTTGGTGGTATGGGAGTGCCACCGCCAGTCCTGGCAGCCAGCTCACGGTTCTTGGTCCTCCTCTCTTTGACAACCCTCTTCAAGTCATGCCACCGCTTCATGATTTCCTTTCTGGATCTTGGGATGGTCCCTACTGCATTGACCTTCTGGACTATCCTTGCCCACATTTGATTCCTTGTGGCTAATGGTGTCTGTTGGGCCAGGCTACCAAACAGTTGTGGTTCCACTCTGACTATCTCATCTACCATAACCTTCAACTCACTCTCTGTGAATTTGGGCATTTTATGTGTTGGCATGGTGTGTGATGTGCAAAGGGGTTATAGGTGCAGGGGTGTAAGTGGTGGTGGTGGTGGTGGTGGTGGTGGTGGTGGTGATGTGTATGGTGTGTGATGTGCAAAGGGGTTAGGGGTGCAGGTGTAGAAGTGGTGGTGGTGCCTGGTGTGGTGTGAGTGGTGATGGTGTGTAGCTTTGCCTATCCTTTGTTCTCAGGGGTTGGGCCCTTCAGTTGTGGGGTAGTGCGGAGGATTGTGGTCAAGGAAGGGGCTGGTTTTATGCTCTGCTATGTGCGTGTGTCCACATGTGGGAGTGCTCTCAGGTGTGTTGTGTGGGTTGTCCTTGTATTTTTTATTTTTTTTGCAATGCTGTGTCATTGGGGTGTGTTTTCTGTTTTTGGGTGGCATGGCTACTTTGGTGTGGGCACTTTGTGGCCTTATTGTGGGTTTTTTAATTCGTCCGCCAAATTTGTCACGGAGCGTCCGCGGCGGTGGCTTTGCTGCAGCTCTTCCGCATGCTCTCCCATTCATCACTGTTAGCGACCGCGGCGGTCGGAAACAGCGGAACGTGCCGCGGGACCATCGGGGATATCCTAATTTCCCGTGCCGTGTCTCCGCTATCCTTGCGGCGGGTTGGTGTTTTTCCGCCGCGGATCCATCCGCCGCAGACGTGTTTTGGCCATCTCCGCCCGCTACGGGCGGTTTTTCTTTCCCCCGTTCCGCCGCGGTCGGTGTTTTTTGGCGGTTGATCCTAATTTGGCCGCCGGTTTCTCCCCGGTGCCGGCGGGCGGTTGTTTTCCGCTTCCATGGCGGTCGGGGTGATTTTCCGACCGCCATCCTAATGGGCCCCAAAGTGAGGTAAAATGGTGTTTGCTGGATGAAAAGGATCTAAATATAATTAAACAACATAACACAATAAAATTCAGTTGCAACACTGTACAACTAACTTACACACCGAGGGCCTGATTCATAAAGGTAAACTTACATGCTGGTGTAAGTTAACTCTTTGTTGGTATTCACAAGCAAGAAGTTAATAGGAACTTTACGACTGCGGACGCTCCACAATCTGGTCAGAGAACTCCGCACATAAAAAGATAGGACTGTCCTATCTTTTTAGGTGCCAAGTTCTCTGTCCAGATTGCTGAGTCTATTAAATTACAATTTTGTTAATATCAAGGAAGAGTAAATTTACACAAAGGTGTAAGTTTACCTTTATGAATCTGGCGCACTGTGATCTGTTTACAATTTATGAATCTGGATACTGCCTTGTTCATAGAACAAAGATAGCACACAAGATTTGATCTCCCTCCCCAATCATGCCAAGTTTCCAAACATTGTTTGTGGTTGCAATTGCAAATACGAGAAAAAATACAAATGCACAAGTTACTAACTTGTGTAACGATATATCTGTAAGAGACAGTAGTTAGTGACCGATTCCTTACCTTAGAATATCCCCAGGCGTCAGGCTGGATCCGGAAAGTTTTTGCGTAGCAGTACCCTTGCGCGTCGGTAGGCGGCGTCGTGCGGCTCCGCGTCCGTCGTCGGCGTCGCCGGGATGACGTCGCGGGCAATACTTAGATGCCGCCCATGCGCGCTGGCGTCAGTTCTGTACACGACTTTCCGCGCCAGAAACGCAGAGCCATGCAAGAAACTGACACTGGTGTCTGAAAACTAGGGCCCTGAAAGGGATGTCCTTAACCCTAGAAATCAGTTCGCAGAACGGGGAGGATGGGTGGGGCGGTAAGGAATCTGTCACTAACTACTGTCTCTTACAGATATATCGTTACACAAGTTAGTAACTTGTGCATCTGAAAGAGACACGTTAGTGACAGATTCCTTACCTTAGAATAGATACCCCAGCAATACCAAGCCTGGTGGTGGGTCTGCGAACAAAGATCAGACAAGGAAGTCTCGGAGAACAGAACGGCCAAAGAAGCCGTCTCTCCGGACTTGGCTGTCAAGGCAGTAATGCTTGGTAAACGTGTGCAGCGAGACCCACGTAGCTGCCTGACAAATGTCCTGCAATGGGACACCACGTCCTAAAGCCGTGGTGGCGGCTGTCGCCCTGGTGGAATGGGCACGCAGCCCAACAGAGGGCTCCTTCTTAGCCAAAGAATAGCAGGCCTTGATACACAAGACGACCCAGCGGGAGATGGTCCGCTTGTGTACCGCCCGACCTTTCTTGGCGCCCACGTAGCCAACAAAGAGCTGGTCGTCCACCCGGAACTGTTGTGTGCGGTTTAGATAAAAAGAAATCGCACGTTTTGGGTCCAGACGGTGGAGCCTCTCTTCCTCTCTAGAAGGATGCGGAGGCGGAAAGAAGGTGGGCAAAGTGATGGTCTGCCCAATGTGAAAAGCAGTAACCACCTTTGGCAAGAAGGACGGACGCGTCCTAAGAACAACCTTGTCTGAATGAACAGACAGAAAGGGGGGCTTGTAAGAAAGAGCCTGGAGCTCACTCACCCGCCGAGCGGAGGTGATAGCCACCAGAAAGGCTGTCTTCAGAGTGAGAAGACGAAGAGGACAGTTATGTAGAGGCTCAAAGGGAGCGCACATTAAAAAGGTAAGAACCAAGTTCAAGTCCCACTGAGGCATCACAAACTGAACAGGAGGGAAGAGGTGTGTAATGCCTTTAAGAAACCTGTTAACAACAGGGGACTTGAAAAGGGAGGGCTGATCAGGAAGCCTGAGGAAGGCCGAAATGGCACAAAGATAGCCCTTGATGGTACCCAGGGCAGAACCCTGTTGGGCCAGAGAGAGAAGGAACAGAAGAACCTCAGAAAGAGGGGCAGAAAAGGGATCCACAGCCTTTTCTGTGCACCATGCCACAAACTTGTTCCACCGGCAGGCGTATACCACCTTAGTGGAGGGACGCCTGGCTGCCAGAATCACATCAAAAACTTCGGGAGGCAAGTCGAAAGGAATCAACTGCCGCTGCTCAATCTCCACGCAAGGAAGTGGAGACTGGACAGGTTCGGGTGGAGGACCGTCCCCTGCTGCTGCGACAGAAGATCCTCCCGAAGAGGCAGACGGATCGGGGGATCGACGCTCATACTGAGTAGCTCGGGATACCAAACTCTTCGAGCCCAGTCCGGAGCCACAAGGATGACTTGGGCCCGGTTGCGCCGAATCTTCTTCAACACTCTGGGTAGAAGTGGTATAGGCGGAAAGGCGTACAACAGACCGCAACTCCACTCGCGTCGAAAAGCGTCGCCGAGCGAGTGCCGCCTTGGAAATTCCAACGCGCAGAACTGATGACATTGCGCGTTCTCTTCGGTGGCGAATAGATCTAACCAAGGCTCTCCCCACTGTAGAAAGAGTCCTTGCGCCACCTCCGAGTGAAGACGCCATTCGTGATCCATCATGCACCTGCGGCAGAGTTCGTCCGCCCTGGCGTTCAGAGAACCTGCCAGGTGTTGAACCACCAGGGACATGCCCTGATGTTCCAGCCATGTCCAGAGACACAGAGCCTCCTGACATAGGGTCCACGACCCCACCCCGCCCTGTTTGTTGCAGTACCACATGGCGGTGGTGTTGTCGGTGAACACCTGCACCACCTTCCCCTTGACAGAGGGAAGGAATGCCTTCAGTGCAAGTCGGATCGCCCGGAGCTCCAGAAGGTTGATATGGAGCCGGGACTCCGCCGGAGACCAGAGGCCTCTGATCTCCGCCTCTCCCATGTGACCGCCCCATCCCAGAAGGGACGTGTCCGTCACAACTGTGTGCTCTGGCTGGGGAAGGGAGAGGGATCTGCCCGTGACCCATTGCCGGTTCGAGAGCCACCACTGCAACTGCCGTGCAGTCCCCTCTGAGTTCTGAACGTAATCGGACAGGTTCCCCTGATGCTGCGCCCACTGGAACTTCAGGTCCCACTGCAGAGCCCGCATATGCCATCAGGCATGATCGACCAGCAGGATGCAGGAGGCCATGAGGCCCAGCAGCCTCAGGGTCATCCGTACCGAAACCCAGGATAGAGGCTGAAAGATCGGAATCATAGCCTGAATATCCTGGACTCGCCGTTTGGGAGGATAGGCCCGAAACTGCGTTGTGTCCAGAACTGCTCCGATGAAAAGGAGCTGTGGAGAAGGAATCAGGTGCGACTTTGGCACGTTGATGGAGAACCCCAGCGAGTGCAGGAGTCCGGCCGTAGTCTGGAGGTGGGAGATGACTGCCTGGGACGAGCCCGCCTTCAGCAACCAGTCGTCGAGGTAGGGGAAGACTGGAACCCCTGCCCGGCGCAGATGAGCTGCGACCACTGCCATCACTTTCGTGAACACCCGAGGGGCGCTGGTAAGGCCAAAGGGGAGCATGATGAACTGAAAATGCTCGTGGCCTACCGTGAACCGCAGGTAACGCCGGTGGGCCGGCAGGACGGGGAGTGTGAAAATATGCGTCCTGCAAGTCCAACGCTACCATCCAGTCTCCAGGGTCGAGGGTAGTCAAGACCTGAGCTAGTGTGAGCATCTTGAACTTCTCCTTCCGGAGGAAGCGATTGTCGTTCCGGAGGTCCAAGGTAGGACGCATGTCCTCCTTGTCCTTTTTGGGCACCAGAAAGTAGTGGGAGTAACAACCACGCCCTACTTCTGGAGTCGGAACGCGCTCGATGGCCCCCTTGGCCAAGAGGGCCGCAACTTCCTGCTGAAGAAGCACCAAGTGATCCCCCGACATGCGGTGGTATTGAGGTGGCATGGCTGGGGGGGAAGTCTCGAAGGGGAGGGAGTAGCCCCTTCGGACAATGTCCAAGACCCACCTGTCCGATGTGATGGTACGCCAGTGGGGAAGGTGATGGCGGACCCTGCCCCCCACTGGCGTGCTGTGGACCTAAAAGGATGGACTAGGAGGGCTTGGAGGCCGCGGACGGGGCGGGGGTGGTGGCCTGACCCGCACGCTGGTTACCCGACCCGCCTCGGCGGAAGCCACGTCCTCGGCCACGCGAAGGCGCTTGCTGCGCGGGCTGGTGGCTGGGCAATGGACGTGACTGGGCGCCCCCTCCGTTGCCACGAAAGGAGCGAAAAGCAGACTGCTGCAGAGGGCGCGAGGCGGAAAGGCCCAAGGACTTGGCCGTAGCCCGCGAGTCCTTAAAGCGCTCCAGCGCGCTGTCTGCCTTATTGCCAAAAAGGTGGATACCATCAAAGGGCATGTCCATAAGGGTGTTTTGGACATCGCTCGAGAAACCAGTGATTACTCAGCCAGGCATGACGACGCAGCGCCACTGTCGTCGCAAGCGATCTGCCCAGCGAGTCCGCGGTGTCAAGGCCACATCTGATTGTGAACTTAGCCGCGTCTCTCCCGTCTGCAATAACACGGGTGAGTAGTGTCTGGACCTCCTCAGGACACTTAGGCAGCACTTGCGCCACCGAATCCCACAGAGAGTGGGAATAATGGCTCAAAAGGCAAGCGGTGTTCACGGACCGCAAACCAGCACTGGAGGAAGAAAACATCTTCTTCCCAAATTGCTCCAGTTTTTTGGATTCCCTGTCCGGCGGAGCCGTAGGGAAGGCGCTCTGGGAGGTAGAGGCTTGGACAACCAAGCTCTCGGGGGTGGGGTGTTGGGAGAGGAACAAGGGGTCGCCCGGGGCCGGGCGATGGCGTCGGGCTACGTTCCTGTCCACAGGAGCCCCTGTGGTGGGCCTGGACCAGGTGCCCAAAAGAACGTCAGAAAGTGCGTCATTGAACGGCAGCAGTGGCTCCGAAGAGGTAGCCGCCGGCTGAAGCACTTCCGTCAGGAGGTTAGTCCTGACAGCCACTGTAGGGAGCTCGAGGCGCAAGGCCGCGGCCGCCCTACGCAACACCGTTGCATAGCTTGCTCCCTCCTCCGTAGCCACGGAAGGAGGAGACAGCATGCCAAGGTCTGGAGAGGTGTCCAGGCCACTGGCATCACCCAGTTCCTCTGCCCAGTCCTGATAAGGCTCACACTGAGCTGTGAGAGGGTCCTCCGACCCCTCCCAGTCCTCCTCGTCCTCCAAAACAGGTGAAAAGTATGGAGGGTGGACATGAGGGAAGAAAGGTCCCATCTGCGCCGGAATCGGCGTCGGCCGACGCCAATCCGGCGCCGTGTCCGGTTCCGGGGAGAACTGGGGTACGGCGTCGTCCGGGACGTCGGACGGCGCCGCAAATGGTACCGGAGTGGTCGGCGCCGGTGGAGGTGTGGTTAGGTCAACCGGCGTCGACCGGGATCCAGGCCTGGATCCGAGGGGGTCCTGCGGCGCCGGGGCTGGAGCCGCCGGAGATACCGGGGCCGGAGCAGCCGGTGGTGCCGAGGGAGGATCCCCACTGGGGCCCGCGGGCACGAAGGTGCACCGGGGTAACCCTTAGGCCCGAAGATGCGAGCCATGGCCGACAAGAAATTTTGGATGTCGGCTGGAGTCGACGTCGGACCCGTAACAGGCGGGTAGGCCGGCGTCGGCTGCTTGGGTACCCCCGGAGCCGCGGGGGCGGTACCAACAGGACCCTCTGCCAAGTCGTGAGACCGGCGAGGGGAGGTCATGGAGCGACGCTTCTTCGACCTCTTGTGCTTCGCCTTACCTGAGGACGAAGACTTTGACCCCGACGAATGACGACGGCCCCGCGACCGGCCCCTCGACCTCTCCCGGGACCTCGAGCGGCGCGGAGCCGAGTGCCGGGCCTCAAGAAGCTTTCGAGACCGCTCTCGCAGAGCCTTCGGGGCGAGGGACCGACACTCGGGGCCCGACGTGGGGTCGTGGCCGCGCCCCAGGCAGAAGAGACACTCTCGGTGCGGATCCATAATCGACATCATGCGATTACAGACCTCGCATGGCTTGAAGCCGGGCATCCCTACTGACACGGTTGGAGTCGAAACGACTCGAAAACTGGGACAAAAAGTCTCAAAAAAGATTCAGTCAAAAAATGACTGGGGCACTGCTCAATCCGGATCTGCGCTTACTGGCGTGGAAAAAGAAAGAACTGACGCCAGCGCGCATGGGCGGCGTCTAAGTATTGCCCGCGACGTCATCCCGGCGACCACGACGCCGATGATGGACGCGGAACCGCACGACGCCGCCTACCGACGTGCAGGGGTACTGCTACGCAAAAACTTTCCGGATCCAGCCTGACGCCTGGGGATATTCTAAGGTAAGGAATCTGTCACTAACGTGTCTCTTTCAGATATGCACAATACAATTAGGGAAACCTGTAAAGGAACGAAACACATCCCACAGCATCAAAATCACATGTTTCTGCTTCTTTGTTCATAGTTATGGAATCGCTAAGATATACTTATCTCCTACTTATGGGTTATTATTTCCAGTTGTTAGAAAAATCTCGCTCTCTAGACCTGAGGTCCGTTTGACTCCAGATCAACATAGGCACAGTATCAAGGGTACAAGATGGTTGTTTGACCCACAAGAGTAGTCGGTGTGTAAGTTGAAAGGCACGAGTGCCCATGCTGGAACCATGTAGCTACTTTGTTGCACTTTGAATTCAGCTAGTACACAATCCAGCAATTCGCTAGAGCTCTACAATGCAAGGCAGGGGACAACAAAGTGTGTCTTGGGTACAGTTTTTCCAACACCGAAACCCTTTTAGACAGGTTATGAAATCAAGCTCATTACTGCAGTGTGAAGTCATTTGAAAACAATGATAGGAACATTTGGCCCCTCAATTTAGAGATGCACATTGGATTCCAAATTGCAAGCACATATAGATTGCTTCCAACACCTTAGAGTAAGCTAAACAAAACAAGGAGTTTAGACAAAATATCGGAAACAAAACTATTGTGGGACAAAATACTGTGTCAAAATATAGAGGACAAAAATAATGTGAAGGTAAGTTTATATAGGCAAGCAAAGTTTTACTATGTATAACTCCACATATATGTACCTCACCAATATATATATATATATATATATATATATATATATATTTTCACGGTACATAGATGTGTAGTTAATTATAGAATATTTATACTTACCTATTTGCACTTACCTTCTCGATATTTTGGCCCTTGATATTTTTAAGTTTAAATCTTTTTATTGAGTATATCAAACCAAGCATTTGTTAATAAGGCGTGTAAATAGGTGCATTTTGAAAAACAATAAAACCCTGATCCCCAACTCCAGACCCAGCCCTCCCTCCCCTCTCCCCTAATCAACCCTCCCTGTACCCTTCCCTGGTAAACCTTTGTTAACGAAGGAGGGGAAGCCTGGGCCCTCTCTTCAGCTCTGATTCGGGCTCATCGATGCAGTTCTATGCTGTATTAGGGAGGGGGTCTGTGAGCAGTAAAAGGCGTAGGAATCTCGGACATGTGAGCTCCCGCAGCTCCGTGCTCAGTAAGGAAAGGAATGGGCGCCATAGGTCTCCAAAAGTGGATCCATTACCCTGTAGAAGGATATGCATTACATCCCCAACACGTGCCACAATTTATATAGCTACCCCTGATATGTAGGGATCCGGTCTCTGTCCCAGTGGGCTAGTATGTTTTTCAAGGCTGCGCCTCAGGCTAAGCTTATTTGTCTAACCCTGTGTGATTTAATTGGGAACGTAAGTGCATTGGGAAGGCCCAGGATGACATATGCTGGAAAGCGAGGTAATTGCGTGTTGAAGTGTGTATCTGTCATCGAGGACTTGTGTTTAGTAAGGTGCGATGGTGGGGCAGTCCCACAATATGTGTGTTAATGTTCCTAGGGACCAGCATTTCCGCCAACAGTCAGGGCTGGGGTTTGGATTGCTTTTGTGGAATCTGGGAGGTGTGAGGTATCAATAAATTGCGATCTTGGTCATTGTTGGAAATGTTACAGGCTGTGTGCCACGCACGGTGAAATATATCACCCCACTCCCTACGAGTAAGTGTGCGCCCTAGTTCGGTCTCCCAGCGCCTTTGTCCTGGGTATTTAGTCATCGATTCCGATGGGCGAATGAGGTTGTGTAGCTCGGTAATGAGGAGTGTGTTACAGGTTTTGGTGAGCAAGCATTTCTCATAGGGGGTAAAGGGTCTTTGAACTTTAGGTCATATTGTAGGATGCATGACCCAGTGTCGCACCTGTTGATAATGATAGCATTCAGATTCAGGCATAGCCATGTCAGTGCAGAAGCTCTCAAAAGACATATGGCCATCCTCATCAAAGAAGTGGCCAATTGATCTACAACCCTCTCGGTCCCAATGGTGGAAGGTTAATGTGTCGAGACCTGGAGTGAAATCCGGGTTGTTGACAATCGGTGTCAGGGGCGATGGGAAAGAAGTAAGCCTTCAACTAATATCAGTCGAGTCCCAGGCCTTCAATGTAGCGCTTGTGACAGGGGAGCGGTATAGCCTTTTTGGTCGCTGGGTCTTGTGGAGGAAAGGAATCTTCCACAGTGACTGGCCAGCTATGGCTCTATCCATGAAAAGCCAGTGCTTTTTTATTGCTGGACCATTGGAGGAGTGCCCGAATTTGGGTAGCTTGATAGTAGCAGTGTATATTTGATATTCCCATGACCCCTTCCCTCAGGTGTCTATAAGTCAGTTCTCTGTGAATCCTCGGCCTCCAGCAGCGTAAGTCCTGTCAGGTTTGAAGGAGTATGCGTTTGTAATTGAGGGAGGCGGTGTCCTGGGTGGAAGTTGTCAGCTTGAGCCCTAAATAAGGAATTGAGTCTGCCGCTCACTGTATTGGGCATGACTGTTGCAGGGCCTCTACAGTAGAAGAGCGGAGGGAAACTCCAAGAGCTTGTGATTTTTGTATATTGACCTTAAAGCCCACTGCTTGGGAGAAGGCCTCAAGCTCTAGAAGAAATGCTGGTATTGAGACCTGGGGGTCTTCCAGAGTTGTGATGACATCATCTGCATATAAGCTAATTGTGTGCCTTTCTCCTCCAAACTACACCTTTCTAATCAGGGGATTCTCCCATACCCTTTGTGCCATGGGCTCCATGTAAAGAGCGAATAGGAGGGGGTGATAGTGGACACCTCTGCCTCATCCCTCTGGTGATCGGAAAGGGGCTGACGTGTGTCCATTTACCTGCACTACTGCTGATGGGCGGGTATAGCTGCTGAATATCCATTTTCTAAATCGGTCCCCCATTCCAAAGTGTTTGAGGGTGGCTTCTAATTATCGCCAGTGTACCCTTTCGAACGCCTTCACGGCATCGATGGATAGCAGTGTGCATTCCAAATCCTGATTTTGGGCCTTATCTATGAGATGAATCAGTCTTCGCATGTTATCGCTACTTTGTCGGGTTGCAACAAAGCCCGCCTGGTCTGGGTCCACCAGCGCCGGCAGCATCGGGTCTAAACTGGCCGCCAAGATCTTGGTGAAGAGCTTCAGATCCACGTTTAGGAGGGATATTGGTCGGTAGGAGGCACATTGCTTTCTATCCCTGCCAGGTTTTGGGATTACAACTATGGAAGCCAGGAGCATCATGGGTGGGACGTCAGCGGAGTTGCCAATTGCGTTATACAGTTTAGTTAATATTGGCGCTATGATATTACAAAAGGTTTTGTAAAATGTGGCGGAGAACTTGTCTGGGCCTGGAGCTTTAAGAGGTTTGAGACCGGCAATGGTAGAAATCACCTCATCTATACGGATCGGGCTGTCCAATCTGTGCGCCTAGTCTGAGGTCAATTTGGCTAGGGTCGCCACTTGGCGGTATGCCAATCATCCCTCCCCAGAAAGTTGTTGTGCTGTGTAGAGATCAGCATAGGAATCACGGAACGTCTGTGTTATATACAAGTCATCAATGTGTTCGGAGCCAGTCTCGTCCCCCACCGTTTGAACAGTGGCCTCCTGGCTTTGCGCCTGTAGTTTGTTAGCTAGAAGCAGTCCGCATCTGTTCCCCCCACGTAAAAGGAATGTCTCTGTGGCTAGGCAGCGTACTATGCTCTGTCCATGTCCAGGCCAGCTAGCTGTGATCGCACCGCTTCCAGCTGACGCCAGACCCGTGGAGCCCCCGTCCTCTTGTGAATGCAAACCAGCTTGCGCACTTGTTTAGTAAGATTGTCTCTTTTGTCCCTGCATATTTTGTTATCTGCAGAGGAAATTGCAATAATGGCCCCTCGTACCACTACCTTGAGTGTTTCCCACAGGGCGGTGAAGGACGTATTGGGGTGTAATTGAGGGTCAGGAACTCTTCTAGTGTTTTTGTGAGCTGCTGTACCACGGCGGGCAGTTGAAGTAATGTGTCGCATAGCCGCCATGAGTGTGAGGGTCTGCCCGCGAACGGGGTATCTAACGTAAGGGTCACTGCTGCATGGTTCGAGAGTGGGCGAGGTTCAATATCTGAGGATTGGACAAGGGGAAGCAATTCTCTGGATCCTATAAAATGATCAAGTCTAGAGTACGTCTTATGTTCATGTGAATAGAATGTATAAACTGAGTTATGAGGGTGTAGGGTCCGCCTGAAGTCCACCAGCCACATCTCTCGTAACCATCTTGACCCGTCTCTCGAGAGGGCCCCTGATTGTCCCTGCCGCTGGGCCGAGCGGTCCAAGTTGTTGTCAAAGAACATGTTAATGTCCCCACCCATCAGCACCTGCCTGTCTGGTGAGCTTGTCAATTCTGTCACCACCCGATCGAGGAAAGCCTCCTGTCCCTCATTTGGGGCATAGATTGAGCCTAGTGTGAGAGTTTGTGTATCTATGGTTATAGAGTGGTCTAAGAGTCTTCCTTTGATTTCAGTCTGTTTGGGACCCACCTTTCCTCTAAAGGAATGAGAGACAAGAATCGCCACCCCTGCTGGAGGAAAAATACTGAAATGGGAAGGCCTTTGATCGGAGCCTATTCACATCCAGAAGGTGGGTTTCCTGTAGAAGGCAAATGTGGGCACCCAAATTCTCTAAATAGGAAAAGATAGCCCTTTGTTTAATCTGGTTGTTCAGCCCTTTAACATTTAAAGTAAGGATTTTGATGTCCGCCACCATGTTGACCCAGTTGTGGTTGAGAAGCTAGGAGTAAGTTTGCTGTTGACCTGGGGGGCCCGGTGTCTGCGCATCCTCTTGCCACCTTATGTGTGGACTTAGGGAGGTTGGATGAGACATATAGGAAGGCGAGCATGTATAGTTCCGGGGGGGGTGAACAAAACTAAACAAACCCCAACTGTGGCAACTGCAAACAATCGAATAAGCATCTCACCAATAGTCAAAGTCCAGAGCGTCGTGCTCCAAGTAAAAATGGACAGAGGGTATCAATGGCCGTGTCTCCCTGCCCTCGCGCCCTCAGCAGTGAATGAGAGAAGAAGAGGCCAGTCATGTCTTTGATCTGTACCCCATCCGATTCATGGAGTCTGGGAGCCA
Source organism: Calotriton arnoldi (assembly GCA_963921515.1). Classification (NCBI taxonomy): domain Eukaryota; kingdom Metazoa; phylum Chordata; class Amphibia; order Caudata; family Salamandridae; genus Calotriton; species Calotriton arnoldi. Next base: position 416,268 of record CAWUFW010002134.1, on the reverse strand, counting down.
GGGAGGTCCTCCGCTATTGATGCTAGTACCGCTTGTCTTTCTTTAGCCATATTGTCGTGGTCAGGGAGATCGAGAGTCTGATTGTTGTCCAGCCGTGACCGCTTCAGCAGTTCCGATTTGGCTTGACTGGTTGTGCATCGTCAGTAGTGGTGGGGTCGACCACCAGCAATTTCCCTGCTTCGGTTACTGAGCGTATTTGTCGAAGCTCCCTTGGAACTGGAAAAACAATCTGATTGGGTGGCTCCAGGAGTAGGAGACCCCAGAGGCCCGCAAGTGAACAGCGATGGGCCAGAAAGCTTTGTGTTTCTGCAAATTAGACAGAGCCAAATCCTGTTAAAGTGTGGGTTTTTGGCCCTTGAACTGAAATGTGGGGTTTTGCCTAGCTTTGCAAAGAATGCGTTCCTTAAGGGGGAAGTCGTGAATGCACATCAAAATATCGGCGGGTGGGGCTGGGACTGCTCTTCTGGGTCCCACCCGGTGTGTGAGGTCCAATTTAATTTCAAAGTCTGGTGTCTCTCCCAGAATTGCACGAAAGAGATCAGAGACGAAGTCCTCTATGTTTGTGTCCTCCGCTCCGGTCACAATGCCCCTAATGCGGATGTTGTTGCGCCGGGAGCGGTTTTCTAAGTCTTCTGTGTGAGCTTGGAGATCCAGATTTTGCTCGCGTAGGCGTAGTACCTCTTGTTGAAGGCATTCGATTTCCTCATCTCTACTGGTCTCATGTTTTTCCAGGGTGTTGATCTAGTCACCCAGAGAATCTATATCCCGGCGGACCTCTCTCAATTCACTGGACAGCTCTTTCTTTATCGATTGCAGGTCTTCCCGTAGGGACGAGAATAATGACTCAATGAAGGTGCAGTTGATCGTGGCCTCTGGTCCGCTTGTTTCCCCGGGGTCATCCGCATTCCGTTGTTGGATGAGGCCCTTGGAGGAGGGGCTGGGAGTTTTGAGAAGCATGTCTTTCACTGACTTGTCTATTCTCCCTTTGCTGGTGGTCATCGTGTTCAGGCCTCCCTGAGGTGTCAGGGCCCCATTCCGAGGTTGATCAGCAGTTGTGGGCCCGTCAGGGGGTGGGGGCCACGATTCTAGGTGAGGCCGTGGCCCACAACTCCGAAGTGGTGCCTCCAGAACCTGGGGTCTCCAATGCCCTTAGTAGCGGCTCTGAGGCACTTTCCAAGAACAGAGGGGGAGGGTGGACCCTCATTTGTGAGTGGGGAAAGGCTCGCGAGGCACTGAAAAGAGGTTGGACTGCTCCATCCAGACACTGCTACCATGTAGGTAGATCCTTGAGAATGCATGGATCGTGGGGCAAACTCCAGTGCGATAGTTCAATGGGGACTCAGCCAGCCAATCTCCTTCCCTGGGCTCTATGCGGGGGAGGCGGGGGACAAAGCCTCGGTCCCGGGGAGGTCTGCTCTCACCGCCCAGTGTGATCTTAGGCCGCCCAGTTGTCTAGGCAGTATTCTAAAGTCTCAATATGGGCCTTTATTGATTTCGCCCAAGGCCTGCCAACTGGCACTCCGTGCCTCGCCTTGGGAGGGTTGTGAGCCCCCAAGCCTCCCCTTTTCCAGCAGTCACCACCTCGGGCACAGGCGTGCCACCCCCCCACCGCTTTCAGTGGTCTGAATGTTGGTCCAGGCTTGGTCAGGTTGAAGCAAGGCACCAATATGGCTGTCTGGTGTGGTGAATGGAGAAACGAGCTCCGCCTCTACTGAGGCCTGAGACCTCCGACCAGCCGGGCTTGGTGATTGTTCCTGTGGGGCTGCCAGAGTTGTCAAAGGCAAAGGGGGGTTGGAGTCCCAGCTACAGGCTTTTCCGGATTGCAAACACCAAGCATGTTCTTTGCCGGTCCGGGAGCCCCCTTCCCCTCCGGCCGCCGCTCTCCTCACCTCCATCTCACGTCGCGGTGATACCCCCCGGGCTGCTCTGCTCCGTCGTCTCATTTCATGGTGGCTCTCTCACAGGTTCATTCGCTGTCTGGAGTGCCCAGGGATGGTATCGATCTATCCTGCCAGACTTTCGCCTCCGAACCGCTAACTTTTCCTGCCTGCCCGCTTTTGGCATTCCTCTCTGCCTCGCCCCTGGTGGCCTCCCGACGAGTTGGACTTGACTCCTGGAGACTGAGGTCCGCTGCCTTCTGGGCCATCATTGTCGATCTGGGGTCTGGATGTCGGTCTGTTGCCTACCTTGCTTCTCTTCTAACCTAGACGGTCATCTGTGACCGCTCCCTTTGGGACCGTCCCAGCGCTACTGTGACCGTCCCGGTGCCTACTGCTTACTGGAATGTCCCGAGCTGACTGGGACAGGGCAGCCATAAATCCGGCACTGCCTGCCTGCGTCGACTACTCCGTGCTTAGCCTGCTGACGAGTGGAGATGAGCTAGCACCTACTGTCTCCCCCTCTAGTCTTCGCAGCCCCGGAGTCAGCTGCACCCGTCTTCTGCTTCGACCCCTGCCCGCTGTCCTGGGGCTGGTATGCTTCGGTTCTCCCGCCTGCCAGCTGACCCCCCTGCACACCACCTCGACTCTGCAGCTGACGATCTCCAGATGGCTAGGGATGACTGCCTCCGGCCCATCCTGCCTCACATCGGCTGCCACTTTTGATCTTTGCCGACGGTCTTGCTTTGACTTTGGCTCTTAGCCCCTGTCACTCCCACCACAAGCCGACTACTTTAAAGAACAGCTCCGTCATGAACAGGACTCTGACGTTCCCTATACCGAGGATGTAAATCGTCGCCCGGACCTTGCTTGCAGACCTCTGAGCCCCCCAACCTCCTTCTTTGCTTTGCTTGTTGTCCTCTGAGCCCCCCAACCTCCTACCGTGAACCGGCCACCACCACTGTGAGGGTCCTCGTAGCTCTCGGTCTCCGGCCCGGTAACTACTCTGCCCGCGGCTGCTCCCGCCTCAGACTGCTTAGGGAGCATATGAGAGTGCACACCTCCGACGCAACGAGCTGCCTGGTCTCGCTCTCAGGCGTGCTGATTTGAGGTTCACATATATCGCATTGCCACGCCACAAGGATGGGGTAAGTGCCAGCGCATTGCCTTCACAATAATATCTCAACCCTGATTTTCCTAAATGGCAGCCCCCTGCCCAGCATTGAAATAACCGGATTAACGGTGCATTCCCATTTCCTCACCGGTGACCTCCCTCCCCCTCAGAGCTCCTGCCGAGCTCCAACACTATTATATCATGATTGCGGGAACCCGCGTTATCTCATTTTCCTGCATGGTCTAAAAATGGCCGCTCCCTGTTCATCGATGCCTCAGCAGGCTGTACGACTACATGGAAGTCCTTCCTCTCCCGCTCCTCCGGAGCTCCAACATCACGTTAACATGTTTGTAGCATGACCCCTGTCATCGCTTATGCCTTATTCCTCCATAAGGGGCGATCCATGATTGTAGCATGACCCCTTTTACTGCTTAAACCTTATTCCTCCAAAAGGGCCGAACCCTGATCAAAGGTACTTCCGCATGCACATAGAGCCTCTTGGAAACTCCTCTTGGCTCCCCCAGGCATCCATGGTAATGGCATTACCCAAACCCTCTCTCCCTCACTCAAAGCAGTTTTATCTAGGCTCCCGCTAGCCATAAAGGTCAATAGCTCACCCCTACTCCCCCGGTTTGACCCGTTTGACCACAGATCTGTAGTTGAAGGTGTTGTGGAAGCTGATCATCATTGGCCCTCTTGGAATCCCACACCTCCTTTAACTATCTGCACCCTTCAGAGGCCCTATTACTGTTTTCACTGCTACCATTATCTTGAACGCTACGGCCCTCTTCTGATCCCGCCTTTCCTTACTTGACACACCATCGGTGAGGATTACTCATGAACCCTGTACACCATGACCTCTCATCTTAACCACATGACCTACTCTCTCTCTCCATTATGCCCTTCCTCGCTCAGTCCAGAATGGACCCCAGACTAGAGAAGTCAGGGACTAACAGCTACATAATTAAGTATCCGAATAACCTCTCCAAAAACGCGACTAAATCTTTGAAACATAGACTACTCAAAGCTAACCCAGAAACCCTTATCTCTGACCCTTATTTCTGCAAAAAAAAAGGTGCTATTACTAGCGACCTGATCTTCTATACTAAAGGAAGAGCTCAATTGAGATTGGCGCTTCATTCTTTACTCAGAATCGCCTCGACTAAGAAGTTTCCTCACGGTCTTAGACTCTCAGCCGTGGCGTCACCCACATTTAGAGCAAACGCTACCATATCCATCTATAACAATGGGACTATACTAGTTCAGGCCACAGATCACAACCTGGGCACCTTTGATGACAGATTCGCCTTCATTAAAAAATCGATGGTCCAAAATGACACCCCTAATCGCTATAGAAACGTCCTTCCCCTAACTCCGACTCAGGCCCACCTGATCCCCCCCTAGAGAATCACAACCACCCGATGATTGCCCCACCCACCTCGATCATCACTCACACGACCGCCTTGGCTCCGCCAAACCTAGTCGCCCCAGACTCACCCACCGTCCCCCGTCCTGACCGACCACTTGTCTGTTATGCCGGAGCTAACTCCGATCACCTCACTAACTCCTCCCCCACTCCCTCGCTCACTAGCTCTAGCCTACATAACTCCCTCTCCACACAACTGACTCGACCACGCTCCACCAGGAATTCAGTTCCCCCTAACGTCCCTCCCAGCGGCCACTCACCTTGCTCCCCCATACATCAGCGTTGGAGTTCTTCCTATTCCTCAGATGATGTCCCCTCTCCCCTCAGTCCACATGCCTCGCACTCGCCTACGCCCTCCCTAGGGAACAACCCTCCCCATCCCCTCCACAAGACCCATAACCCACATTCGGATCCCGCCTCTAAGCTCAAGGAAATAAATCAGGAACTTCTAAATCTCAAAACTATCATTCAAAATCTCATTAACTCCACTGAGGAGATGGCCCTTGATCTCTCTTCCAACAAGTCCTCGCAGGTGATCCACCATAGGATCCAACACCATCATAATCTTCCACCTCCCTCCAGTACGGTACTGAATGAACCCGGGCCAAAACCACCATCCCAGACTTGGATTACCACTCCCTACCCTAATGCCCCTTCTAGACCCACCAGAGCCAAAAATCAATTATCAGAACCAGATACTCTCTCCCTCCTCCAACCCTACAATGCCCCTCTTACGCCCATCCCAGTCCCTCCTAGAACGTCAGGACTAGGAGGGACTGGGATGGGCGTAACTTGGCATTTGCCCCTGACTTGGCATTTCCCGCGAATGGTAACTCGGAGGGTATCCAAAGCATCACATCCAACCCTCATAGAGCGACCAGACTCAACGCCAATGCCTTAAACATTAATAACCTCTTGCAGATTCCCACTACGCAACCCTAGATTGCTGACAACAAATCACACCTGAAATGCATGTTACTCACCTGTAGATCAGCGGTGAAACACGCCACGGACCTAGCTGATCTCATCCCTGCTCATGATCTTGATCTACTTATCCTCACCGAAAGTTGGCTCTCCGACTCCTCAGGCCCCATCCTTGACATTCTAGTCCCTCCCAGCCACAACATTATCAGACTCGATCGATCTTAGAAAACGGTTGGGGGCATTGCCTGTATCTACCACAATTCTCTCTCAGCAAAACAGTCCCCCTCAGCTAATCTCTTATCCTGTGAATATTTATCCATAGACATCACTATCACACACAGACCCCTATGCACCCTGCACATCTTTTATCATCCACCAGGAGACAACCTCCCTCTCATTGAACAAACTATGGAGACCATCTCCTCCAACCTTGGCCGACACTGCCACCAGATCTTCCTTGGTGACTTCAATCTCCATTGGAATGATCCACACGATCAGGCGGTTAACACTCTCAAAAACTTCCTAACTGACCTCTCCTTGACTCAATTCTGCGACAGCCCCATGCACAACTTAGGCTCGACCCTCAACCTAATCATCTCCAATCCCAACTCCATTCATCTCGAATCTATTCTCCCCTGTGACTGGTCGGACCATCACTTTATCAACTTCCGTATCCTTGAAAGCTGGAACTCCAAAAGATCACAACCACTAAAACAAAAACAGTGGAAAAGATTGCTCCATTATACTAACGTTAACAAGCTCATTTCTCGCAGCAATATCTCCCTACCGCCCCCCGCAAACATGGACGACGTCCACGACCTCACTGAGCATTACAATAACGCCATGTTGTCTGCCCTGAATGCAACTGCCCCCCTCCAACTAAAAAGAATACCCATCAAAGACTCCAAACCGTGATTCAATGACAAGCTAAATGCTGACAGACGCAGCTTGAGATTAGCAGAACGCGCCTGGAGATCCTCTCCATCCACTGCTCTTCTAAAATTGCTAAGACTAAAAAGAAGTAGATACAACAAACTCATCAGAACCGCAAAAGAAAACTTCTTCAAATCCCAACTGGACAAAGCCAAAAATCGCCCGAAACGGCTTTTTGAGCTAATTAAGCCACAATCCAATAACACCTCTATTCTATCTTCGCACATCGCCTGCCCTCAGCCAAACTGCGATACTGTTGCTGACTTCTTCCTAGGAAAGGCGAGCAAGATCGAATGTGATCTTAAGTCTGCTCTAATCGCACTCTCACCATCGCCTGACTCCTCCTTACCCACGGCCCCTTCCACACCGCCCTGTCTATCTCCCAAAAACAATGCCTCTTGGAGTCAATACACAACTCTCAATGACACTGCCATCCCCAACATACTCTCGACCCTGAAACCTTCTATTCACTTCAATGACCCCCTGCCCCCAAACTTCTTCAAAGAAATGAGAGGATCTCTAGTCCCGCTCTGGTCAAAGATCATCAGCGCCTCTCTTCTTCAATGTGAGATCCCTGACTGCCTGAAGGCTGGCCTTGTGCTCCCTATTCTCAAAAACCCACGGTGGACCCTGATGACCTGAACAACTACCGACCTATCACAAACATCCCTACCCTTGCAAAACTCCTGGAGAAATGTGTTCATGAACAACTGCGCGCAAACATTGAGCAATTCCAACTTCTCGACCAATTCCAATTGTGCTTCCGCACGGGCCACAGCACTGAAACGGTCATCACCCACATAGTGGACGATGCTCTCACGCTGCTTGACCAGAATGAAGCCTGCCTACTGATACTACTTGATCTCTCATCTGCATTTGACACTGTCAAATATGAACATCTACTTAACCTCTTGGAATGCAGGATGGGCCGCTCAGGCACAGTCCTTAAATGGTTTGCCTCTTTTCTCAACAACAGAACGCAAAGAGTCAAATCCAATCTAACTCTATCCAACTCCAGCCCCTGCACTCTGGGTGTCCCCCAAGGATCCTCACTCTCCCCCACTCTCTTTAACCTCTTCATTGAACCACTGACTGTAATCCTCAAAGCATCCAACATACAATATCACATGTATGCGGACGACACCCAACTTTACATGAAAATATCCTCCCCGAAGACATCAGTTCACTCAACGGAACCCTAATCAAAACCCTAAATTGGCTAACCACCAACCACCTCAAACTAAACGCCCTCAAAACGGAATTCCTCATCTCACCCAATAAGAAAACCCCCACTGTTGTGAAATACCTAAGTAAGCTCACCGCTCTCAACTGCACACCACACATCATTGACTCCACGAAATCACTGAGAATTGTGCTAGATAAGAACCTTAACATGCAAGATCAAATCAGAGCATCTACCAAAGGAGCAAACTTCCAACTGAGCATCCTATGAAAACTCAAACCCTACCTTCCCCATGATGACTTCAAATCGGCGGTGCAAGCACTAGTCATCTCTAGACTAGAATACGGTAGTGCTACCCTTTGCGGACTACCAAAACTCAGCTTAGCCCCCCCTCAGAGCTTCATTGAATGCTGCGACCAGACTCATCACGGTTTCCAAGAAAACCAACCACATCTCTCCAGACCTGAAATCGCTCAACTGGCTTCCTTTTGAGGCAAGGATCCACTTAAAAATTGCTTGTATGACCCATAGAGACCTACACTTCAATACCCCTCTCTACCTGAAAAATAAGCTCGAACTCTGCGGCGGCAACCGGTCCTCAAGGAGCACCAGCACACTGCTGCTTAAACCGAAGAAATTTAAAAAACGGAAAACCTACAATCGCACATTCTCTGTCATTGCCCCGAGAATCTGGAACTCCCTACCTGTGGAAAGTAGACTGATTCCCTCAACATTTGCCTTCAAAAGGGAAGTTAAGGCTCTACTAATGAACAATGGGCTGAACTAGCAGTTTTTCACCTCTTGCCTACGATCTTGCTTTGCTGTTTTTGCTACAACCTGACATTTGCTAAAGCCTGTGTCGCCCGCCATTATGTCTTTTTGTTTGTGTTGTATATTGCTTTGCTTTTATTTTACCCAACCGCTATCAACCTATGTATGCCACAACCCCTATGTAAAGCGCTCCGATACCCTCTTGGGTCATGTTCGCGCTATATAAAACTTTTAAAATAAATAAAATATACTACAACAACACCAATAAATTCATACCATGGGAGATTAATGGCAATTTTCAAACATTTTCATAAATGACTAAGTGAAACATTTTCAATAAAGCTAACAACTGGATCTAAACCTTAGTAAGACACTTAAAAGCATGGACCATGATGGCAATATGTTGGAAAAGTTCACACATTGTTTTTCAAAAGAGATTGCATTGAATAGTGAAACTTGCAAATCATTTTCATCTCTGTGGTTTGGGCAAGATCTTGTCCTAATACCACAAATGTACAAAAGAAGAGTGGCTAACAACTCTTTATTTAGTATTACAACCAAATTGACATAACCAGTAGACAACAAATCGGTCATTCTGGTCTATTGGAACACCTTGGTACCACAATGATTGACATCCCATTTCTCCATGTTTCAATTTCTAAGCTTCTTTCTTTAGAATCCAAACATGCCATCTGTCTCAGTTTTCACTGTGTACTGCCTTCCCAACAAAATTCATAATTAAGTCCATAATTGTGTGGCTCTCTCTCTGAACCACACTGTTCTGCCAAACCAAAGGACTTCTCAGCATTTACAATCAGCCAAAATCTTTAATCAACAATATAGTATGCCTCATGAGGCGTGGCCAACCGCCGAGCAAAATGGCCGCACCTTGAGGCGGCTCCGTACGAGCACACCCGTTCTTGCTGACATCCGTCTAATTATCCAAGAATGCTGCTCATCTGAATGCTAATTCATGCACCGGAACCCAGTGAGAACAATTTGAGCCGTGAACCAGGCGGATTAAAATGGAAACAGCTGAGATCACCAACGAGGCACGGCCGGCTCGGAGACGCAACTTCGACTGTGGGGGAGGGGCGCCCTGGCCTCGGCCCTCCTTGTATAGATCGGCATCCTGAATAGGCTGCATCCTACCCCCACACAAAGGGCTGCATACCACCCTGTGGTGAGTCTAGAGCCAGGGTATGAAGAAAAGATCTCGGTGCACTCCAAAGACCATTCTTTGAAGTCATCCCCCACTTCAAATGCACAAGTTGTTATAACTACTGGGTCCCTACCACTTGAGTACACATTCTGGACCAGTGAAGAACTCTGCCTGGGGGAAGGACTGCTGTGCTGCTACAAGGACGGCCACTCTGCTGGACTGCTGCTCTGGAAGAACTGCCTTTATGCTGTGCTGCCCTGCTGCCTACCACCCTCTGCCCTGCTGAGGAAGGACTGGGCCAATTTCACTTGAAGTGACTCAGAGGGCATGCTGGCTTGTACCCTGTTCTAAGTCTCAGGGACATCAAATACTTCTCACCTAACTGCAACAGCACCTGAACTTTGCTTGCTGCATGTCTTGACCTGCCAAGTGGTACCAATCCAGTCCTGGGCCCTTGGAAGTGCGTATAAAGTACTGCAACGGCTAGAATCCACACAACAATGCTGTTGCACCGATCTGAACCGGTGCATCTCACACCATGCCGATGCATCATTGCTGCCACCAGGAAAGAAGCCATCGCATTGCCGACTGTGCGGCGCATCGCCTCCAATTCCCAATGCATCGCCTACATCTACGGTTTGAGCACAGTGAATCATTGATTTGAACATCTCAACGACAATGTATTACCGACAATCCTGTGCTTTGGCGCAGAAGCATCGGCTGTTGCTTTCCACATCTCGTCTCTGTCGACAACACAACTAAGGTATTTTTCAGTGGGCCAAAGTTGGTCCTTGTATGCGACCCATGCTCCATAGCAGTGCTCTCTTTATTAGGCTCAGTATGAAAATGGGTGAGCCAAGTTGATTTTCATGGGCGAAAAGATGGTTACTTATTCGTTTATAACTCCAATGGAACGCATAGGCTTAAAGTGGCACAGTGGGCACAGCCATAAACGTTGCTTGGCACAGGCTGATTCCTTATGGAGCTTGTAGAGGGGTGTGGTGTATTTAAAGAACAAAACACATATTTATGAGATATGTGTTTTCCCTAAAAGAGAAACACAATGACTTATTGGCATCTAACTATATAGAAATGCATTGAGGTGAGGGTAATCTTTTTGGTGCCACCTGTTGTGACACATTTTGCTTGGCTCAGGCAACGTACATATCAGAAGTGAAGAGGGGTGCTTCCTTTATTAGGATCCATATGAAAATTGTTGAGTCAAGCTGATCTTCATAGGAGAAAGGATGGTTACTTATTCCTCTATAACTCCATAGGAACGCATTGGCTTGAAGTGGCACAGTGGGCACAAGTGGAACCGTTGCTTGGCTCAGGCTAAATACTTATGGAGCTTGTAGAGGGATGTGGTATGGGTGAAAAACAAAATGCATGTCTGTGAGCCAATGTGTTTTTCCTATAACAGAACCACAATTACTTATTTGCATGTAACTATATAGGAATGCATTGAGTTAAGGGCAACCAGTTTGGTGCCCCCTGTTGTGACAAATTTTGCTCGGCTCAGGCAGTTTACATATCAGAAGTGTAGATGTGAACTTCCTTTATTAGGATCAGTATGAAAATGGGTGAGCCAAGTTGATCTTCATGGGAGAAAGGATGGTTACTTATTCGTTTTTAACTCCATAGGAACACATTGGCTTGAAAGTGGCACAGTGGGCACAAGTGGAACCGTTGCTTGGCTCAGGCTAAATCCTTATGGAGCTTGTAGGGGGATGTGGTATGGTTGAAAAACAAAATACATGTTTGTGAGCCAAAGTATTTTTCCTATAAGAGAACAACAATTACTTATTTGCATGTAACTATACAGGAATGCATTGAGGTGAGGGCCAACAGTTTGGTGCCGCCTGCTGTGGCAAATTTTGCTCGGCTCAGGCAGTTTACATATCAGAAGTGTAGAGGGGAACTTCCTTTATTAGGATCAGTATGAAAATGGGTGAGCCAAGGTGATCTTCATGGGAGAAAGGATGGTTACTTATTCGTTTATAACTCCATAGGAACGCATTGGCTTGAAAGTGGCACATTGGGCACAAGTGGAACCGTTGCTTGGCTCAGGCTAAATCCCTATGGAGCTTGTAGGGGGATGTGGTATGGGTGAAAAACAAAATACATGTTTGTGAGCCAATGTGTTTTTCCTATAAGAGAACCACAATTACTTATTTGCATGTAACTATATAGGAATGTATTGAGGTGAGGGCCACCTGTTTGGTGCCACCTGTTGTGGCAAATTTTGCTCGGCTCAGGCAGTTTACATATCAGAAGTGTAGAGGTGAACTTCCTTTATTAGGATCGGTATGAAAATGGGTGAGCCAAGTTGATCTTCATGGGAGAAAGGATGGTTACTTATTCGTTTTTAACTCCATAGGAACGCATTGTCTTGAAAGTGGCACAGTGGGCACAAGTGGAACCGTTGCTTGGCTCAGGCTAAATCCTTATGGAGCTTGTAGGGGAATGTGGTATGGGTGAAAAACAAAATACATGTTTGTGAGACAATGTATTTTTCCTATAAGAGAACCACAATTACTTATTTGAATGTAACTATATAGGAATGCATTGCGGTAAGGGCAACCAGTTTGGTGCCCCCTGTTGTGACAAATTTTGCTCGGCTCAGGCAGTTTACATATCAGAAGTGTAGAAGTGAACTTCCTTTATTAGGATCAGTATGAAAATGGGTGAGCCAAGTTGATCTTCATGGGAGAAAGAATGGTTACTTATTCGATTATAACTCCATAGGAACGCATTGGCTGAAAGTGGCACAGTGGGCACAAGTGGAACCGTTGCTTGGCTCAGGCTAAATCCATATGGAGCTTGTAGGGGGATGTGGTATGGGTGAAAAACAAAAGACATGTTTGTGAGCCAATGTATTTTTCCTATAAGAGAACAACAATTACTTATTTGCATGTAACTATATAGGAATGCATTGAGGTGTGGGCAACCAGTTTGGTGCCACCTCTTGTGGCAAATTTTGCTCGGCTCAGGCAGTTTACATATCAGAAGTGTAGAGGTGAACTGCCTTTATTAGGATCCGTATGAAAATGGGTGAGCCAAGTTGATCTTCATGGGAGAAAGGATGGTTACTTATTCGTTTATAACTCCATAGGAACGCATTGGCTTGAAAGTGGCACATTGGGCACAAGTTGAACCGTTGCTTGGCTCAGGCTAAATCCTTATGAAGCTTGTAGGGGCATGTGGTAGGAGTGAAAAACAAAATACATGTTTGTGAGCCAATGTGCTTTTTCTATAAGAGAACCACAATTACTTATTTGCATGTAACTATATAGGAATGCATTGAGGTGAGGGCCACCTGTTTGGTGCCACCTGTTGTGGCAAATTTTGCTCGGCTCAGGCAGTTTACATATCAGAAGTGTAGAGGGGAACTTCCTTTATTAGGATCGGTATGAAAATGGGTGAGCCAAGTTGCTCTTCATGGGAGAAAGGATGGTTACTTATTCGTTTATAACTCCATAGGAACGCATTGGCTTGAAAGTGGCACATTGGGCACAAGTGGAACCGTTGCTTGGCTCAGGCTAAATCCCTATGGAGCTTGTAGGGGGATGTGGTATGGGTGAAAAACAAAATACATGTTTGTGAGCCAATGTGTTTTTCCTATAAGAGAACCACAATTACTTATTTGCATGTAACTATATAGGAATGTATTGAGGTGAGGGCCACCTGTTTGGTGCCACCTGTTGTGGCAAATTTTGCTCGGCTCAGGCAGTTTACATATCAGAAGTGTAGAGGTGAACTTCCTTTATTAGGATCAGTATGAAAATGGGTGAGCCAAGTTGATCTTCATGGGAGAAAGAATGGTTACTTATTCGATTATAACTCCATAGGAACGCATTGGCTGAAAGTGGCACAGTGGGCACAAGTGGAACCGTTGCTTGGCTCAGGCTAAATCCATATGGAGCTTGTAGGGGATGTGGTATGGGTGAAAAACAAAAGACATGTTTGTGAGCCAATGTATTTTTCCTATAAGAGAACAACAATTACTTATTTGCATGTAACTATATAGGAATGCATTGAGGTGTGGGCAACCAGTTTGGTGCCACCTCTTGTGGCAAATTTTGCTCGGCTCAGGCAGTTTACATATCATAAGTGTAGAGGTGAACTGCCTTTATTAGGATCCGTATGAAAATGGGTGAGCCAAGTTGATCTTCATGGGAGAAAGGATGGTTACTTATTCGTTTATAACTCCATAGGAACGCATTGGCTTGAAAGTGGCACATTGGGCACAAGTTGAACCGTTGCTTGGCTCAGGCTAAATCCTTATGAAGCTTGTAGGGGCATGTGGTAGGAGTGAAAAACAAAATACATGTTTGTGAGCCAATGTGCTTTTTCTATAAGAGAACCACAATTACTTATTTGCATGTAACTATATAGGAATGCATTGAGGTGAGGGCCACCTGTTTGGTGCCACCTGTTGTGGCAAATTTTGCTCGGCTCAGGCAGTTTACATATCAGAAGTGTAGAGGGGAACTTCCTTTATTAGGATCGGTATGAAAATGGGTGAGCCAAGTTGCTCTTCATGGGAGAAAGGATGGTTACTTATTCGTTTATAACTACATAGGAACGCATTGGCTTGAAAGTGGCACAGTGGGCACAAGTGGAACCGTTGCTTGGCTCAGGCTAAATCCTTCTGGAGCTTGTAGGGGGATGTGGTAGGAGTGAAAAACAAAATACAAGTTTGTGAGCCAATGTGCTTTTTCTATAAGAGAACCACAATTACTTATTTGCATGTAACTATATAGGAATGCATTGAGGTGAGGGCCACCTGTTTGGTGCCACCTGTTGTGGCAAATTTTGCTCGGCTCAGGCAGTTTACATATCAGAAGTGTAGAGGGGAACTTCCTTTATTAGGATCAGTATGAAAATGGGTGAGCCAAGTTGCTCTTCATGGGAGAAAGGATGGTTACTTATTCGTTTATAACCCCATAGGAACGCATTGGCTTGAAAGTGGCACAGTGGGCACAAGTGGAACCGTTGCTTGGCTCAGGCTAAATCCTTATGGAGCTTGTAGGGGGATGTGGTAGGAGTGAAAAACAAAATACAAGTTTGTGAGCCAATGTGTTTTTCCTATAACAGAACCACAATTACTTATTTGCATGTAACTATATAGGAATGCATTGAGGTGAGGGCAACTAGTTTGGTGCCACCTGTTGTGACAAATTTTGATCGGCTCAGGAAAATCACATACTGGTAGTGTAGACGGGCGCTCCCTTTGCTAGGATGAAGATGAAAATTGGTGATATAAGTTGATCTTCATGGGAGAAAGGATGGTTTCTTATTCACCTACAGCTCCATAGGAATGTTTTGGCTGGTAGGTGGCACAGTGGTCCCATGTTTTGTGGAAATGTTGCTTGGCTCAGGCTGAATCCTTATGGATCTTATATGGTGATGAGGTATGCTTAAAAAACAAAATACATATTTGTCAGCCAATGTGATTTTCCTATAAAGGAACTACAATGGCCTATTCAGACATAACTGGATAGGAATACAATGAGGTGAGGGCACCCCGTTTGGTGCCACCTGTGAGAAGTTTTGCTCGGCTCAGGAAATTGACATATAGGTAGTGTAAAGGGGTGTTCTTTTTTATTAGGATCAGTATGAAAATGGGTGAGCCAAGTTGATCTTCATGGGAGAAAGGATCGTTACTTATTCGTTTATAACTCCATAGGAACGCATTGGCTTGAAAGTGGCACAGTGGGCACAAGTTGAACAGTTGCTTGGCTCAGGCTAAATCCTTATGGAGCTTGTAGGGGGATGTGGTATGGTTGAAAAACAAAATACATGTCTGTAAGCCAATGTGTTTTTCCTATAAGAGAACCACAATTACTTATTAGCATGTAACTATATAGGAATGCATTGAAGTGAGGGCAACCAGTTTGGTGCCACCTGTTGTGGCAAGTTTTGCTCGGCTCAGGCAGTTTACATATCAGAAGTGTAGAGGGGAACTTCCTTTATTAGGATCAGTATGAAAATTGGTGAGCCAAGTTGATAATCATGGGAGAAAGGATGGTTACTTATTCGTTTATAACTCCATAGGAACGCATTGGCTTGAAGTGGCACAGTGGGCACAAGTTGAACCGTTGCTTGGCTCAGGCTAAATCCTTATGGAGCTTGTAGGGGGATGTGGTATGGTTGAAAAACAAAACACATATTTGTGAGCCAATGTGTTTTTCCTATAAGAGAACCACAATTACTTATTTGCATGTAACTATATAGGAATGCATTGAGGTGAGGGCAACCAGTTTGCTGCCACCTGTTGTGAGAAATTTTGCTCGGCTCAGGCAATTTACATATCAGAAGTGTAGAGGGGAACTTCCTTTACTAGGATCAATATGAAAATTGATGAGCCAAGTTGATCTTGATGGGAGAAATGTAGGTTAATTATTCATCAATAACTCCATATGAATACATTGGCTTGAGGGTGGCACAGTGGGCACAGGTGGTAACATTGCTTGGCTCAGTGTAAGTCCTTATGGATCTTGTAGGAGGATGGATTGTTTTTAAAATGATTGTGATCCAATGTGAATTTCTTATAGGGAAAGTATGATTTCTTATTAGAATATAACTGCCCGGGGATGCTTTGAGGTCAAGGCAACCCAAACAGGTACTCCATTGCTTAAATTGTGATGGTGGCAAAGTTGAACCATATTTTGGTGGAAAGGTTGCTAGTGTCAGACTAAATCCTAATAGACGTAATAGTGGTGTTGTATTTCAAAAGCAACATATTCACTGTATGGCAATGCAGAGTCCCATAAAATGGAGTTAATTGAATTATTTATGATTGCATTTTATATAGAATGTTTCCTGCAAATAAAATGCTGGCTGAATAAGATGCTGGCTGAATAAGATGCTAACTTCAACGAGCGAATAAGATGCTGGCCGAATAAGAAGCTAACTTCAGCCTGCGAATAAGAAGCTGGCCGAATAAGAAGCTAACTTCAGCCTCGTGTACGCGATTACATATCTAACCAAGGTTTTTCCTCAATGTTCATCCAGGTCCGAGGTCCGTGGCGCACGCAGCCAGAGTTAGGGAGAGCCATTGTGGACTTTGAAAGTGTGGGTATGGCGTTTCGCGCGCTTTTCATGATCTGCTAGGAGGCACAGTGCATGGCTGTGAAAATATTTCATAAACTAAGCACAGAAAGATCGTATTATCATTTTTGCCAGCAGGACAAGTCGGGTAATAATTGCTTTCGTTTTTGAGTGGAGATTTATTGGCTTCTGCTGTCCAATTCAATGAGACGTTTTTCAGTTGCTCACAGAACACAAACACAGTAGAAAATCAGAGGCGACGCTAGGCGCAAACTGTATTTCTGTAAAAATGTAAAATGGAGTTGTGTGTTACAGTTCTAATTTTTAAAGCCTCATGTGTACGTACGGATTTCTCTCACCATAAATGTAGTTTGCTTTAACAAGAGGCCTGGCGTTAAGATGACCAAAAGCTCCGATTTGCGTACCTTCCCAGTTTTTTTAACTTGTTTCCCCCAGTTGTACTATGGCCGAGAGAAAAGACTAACACGTTGCAGCACCGGAGCGTGTGCAGATGGATCAGGCTCAGAGGGAAAGAGAAACCATTGCTCCTTTTTGGTGGTATTTTTAGGTCTCGCCTACGCAGCGCGCATGCGCTGCATAGGTAAAAAGACCTTTTGTAATCGATTCGGCTTTTCAGCCAAAAACGTGCACGCGTTCCATTGCCTTCAATGGCAACGCGTGCACGTTTGGCGATTCACTTGCGGGAGCGAGCAGCTGGCGCCATATGGTAGCAATTATCGCTCCTGGCGCCGCTCGCTCCCGCAAGGGAATCGCGCAGGTCCCCTCCTCTTCCCCCCCCCTGCTGCAGTGCGAGGAACGCGCGCTTGTTTACATAGTGAGCCAACCCCTTCATGCCACACCCTGCGGAAACCTGGTTCCTCTATTCCTGGACACCTCGTTCATGCTCCTTCCCTGTATATCCTCCACCCCCAATGTTTCATCCACTCCCTGTGTCTCCAACTTCCCTCCACCATGAATGTCTTCACTGATAGCCTCTCTCCTTCCCCTTTCCCTATAGCCTGCTCAAACTCGACCACTCATCCTACTCAACCCCTATGAGCCCTAATTACCTCCTTCGCATAGCTGTCTCTCTGGCATTCGTAAGCCATGCTGCCGCTCCTTCACCTCCTGTTAAAGGCTTCGTCTTTAGTACATTTCGATTACTATTCAGCCGGCTTCGGTTTGCGTTCCAAGCCTCGTTATTGATTGCAAGACCGTTTTGGCACGGGGCTCTTCACAGATTAACTTGGGTGCTGCAAATAGCAAGTTAGTTGGCAGTCCACCTAACATAACGGGGTTAAATGCGCCAGTTTACACACATATTGTTTTTTAGTGTTGAAAAGCCGACTGCAAACTAAAACGAGGCTTGAAACGCTTGAGGGCAAGCTACCGATTAGGGCACCGGTTTCTTAGTTCACTGGTGCCTGCATAAGCAAGTACGCACTTATTCCTGGCAAAACAGGATCCAGGGTAGAATGACGACGTTGGGTTACACAAGCAATTACAGATTGGGGATTTCTTTCAGAATCACTGAATGTATTCAAGGCCAGAAATATATAGAACTCTCGGGTCTCTCTCATTGCGAGCAAGATGATTCCCACATTTATTTTTTCGTTTTATAATAGCGCAAACTCGACCTGAAGGCATTGGAGCGCTTTACATGAACACCAGCCACACATGCATGCCTATTCAGGCGGGAGATTCCCGATTTTTGTAACATGGCTTTATTTTGGCTGCTTCCAGCCTGACATTGCCCCTCCTTCAATAGAAGACAATGGGGGAAATACATTCTCCCGATTTTTTTTTTTTTTTTTAATCTCCCCTTTCCTATTCTGAAATGTTGGCATATATGCAGCCACATTACACATGGACACATTCATTTATACTTTTTGTGGGGACGAGGAGATTAAGTGATAGGCTCAGACTCACCAGAGGTTGATCTAACACCGACTCAAACCTGGTTCCGCAGTGCCCCAGTCAGAAGCTCTGGCCATTATGCCATATCTTCTCCAGTTTGAGTCCTCACTTCCACCAAGGTGAATGTCACCCCTCATAAGAAGTTTACAACCAAACATCGGACAAATGACATACTGTTGTGATAGCTGATTTCCTTTCACCTAAAACGCATTGCAGCTTGAGACTGACACTAACTAAAGGTGTGTTTACAATGGCCATCATCTTGTAATAACGTCAGTGCTTTAAATGGGCCGACACTTCTTTATTTTTTCCCTCTGAGTACCGGAACTTCTACGTGCCCAGGGAGAGTGCTGGTACTCACTGCAGCATGTTGGGATTTCCCAACGAAATGGTCATCATGTGAACATGCACAGCATTTCTACTCTGCAGTGCATGCTCACAATATTAGCATTTCACCATCATCTTGCATTTTTGCCATCAGCAAAATGTGTGGCGTCATCACCCTGTCGCTATATGGTGGAAAGGAATGGAAGTTCTTTAAAAATGAAGTTTGGAATGGCTTTACATTCCTTCTTTGCCAAACAGCAGTGAGGATCGTTGACAAGGAGTCCCCCAGGAGCAGCACTTGCGGAGCAGGTTTCCCTCCAGGGCCAGGCAGGGGCCCAGGATCAGATTCCTCATTCAGTGCCATCTTGGACCCAGGAAGCAAGGATCAGATTCCTGCAGTTGGGCCCCCATCCATACAGCGCCACTGAGGACTCAGGATATGATTCCTGCAGCTGCTGGACTCTACACCCATGCAGTGCCTGCTGCCTGGATCAGATTGGTAAGGCAGGCACACTGAAATGTGCAGATTGAATGAGTGGGAAGGGAGAGGGCCTGAGCATGAGTGGCCTGTCAGGAACCAAGGTAAAATGGGCCATTTTCTCCCCTTAGTTTCCCTGCCACTGGGCTCTGACAGTGTCTTTCACCGGACTCCTTTGCCTCCGCCCAGCTGGGACATTGACCCCATGATGGGCAGGGCGGAGGTTGGGGAGATGGCCTACGAGACCTCCCTGGAGCCCAGGTGAGATTGGAGGAGGCCTCTACGCAGGTGGACTCTCTGTATATGCTCGAGACCCTGAAGTGCTCACTTTCTCTGCTACTGCGAGCTCTCCGGCCATGGGGCCTTCTGATCCCAATCCGACTCTGCCTACTGCAAAAAATTTCAGGGGATAGAAAAAGGTAAGTTAGACTCACCTCTTTCAGCCAGACCAATGCTGGTGCTCAGTGAGCACAATCCGTAGTATTATTGTCGGGCTTACTTGTTTTTTTTTTTTGCCTTTGTTTCCAGCTATTAACCTTTCCCCAATAAGCTTCTTAGGCGCTGGAAGTACGGGCTGACATCCAAAGTAACCGCGCTGGAGTTAAGATGAAGTACGAATAGATTCCTTTAAATTTTGTTTTTTCTCTTGTCACAAAGGTTGAATGTCAGCCAATACCACCTGACAAATTGCTGCTTATTCTTTTAGCATGGAGATTGATGTTAACTTTTCCTTCCCTGACTGCAGAGTGAAATGATTTTTGAAAGTTTGCAAACATAAATTCCTTGTAAATGAACTGTACACATGTTTCAAAATTGGAAAAAAGAAAGGACAAATGAAGCAGTTCTTTTGTTATTCTTAAGTATCATGCAAGAATTTAAAAGGGTCAAAACAAAGTATGATGCTTTACTGGGTTATGTGCAAAAGATAAATATTCTCTAGAGCGAGGGACCATTAATGCAGCAGGTGCAGTGGCACAGAGGCCTGGGGGCCCACTGAAACCAGATTATTGCTATATTTCATGGATCAAACAGGGGTCAGTGGCCTTGCATTCATGCTGCGCCACTGGCTGGTACCCAATTCCATACATTATCCTTGGTGTGCTGCATAGTTTTAGTCAGTAAAATTACCTGCCTGTGCAAATTTAGTGGTCATGACAATGGAAAATGTCCTATCTCTGAATGACAGTGTACTACCACACCATGCACCACCAGTTAGATACTACACTGATTCCCAGTAAATGTTTGCCAGTAGCCCCGCCCCCTGGAACCACCCCTAAACCCACCTCTTTGCCCCGCCCCCTGGGTCATAGCTCAGTTAGTGAATACCTGCAATTTTATCCCCCCATTTAAAGCACTGTATAACGTCATTAAAATCATGTGGTAACTGTTGTTGTTCTTCATGTTCCAAATAATGAAAGGTAAAACCCACGCTAACATACTGAGAGATACTCCCTTTTTAGGTCTCGCCTACGCAGCGCGCATGCGCTGCGTAGGAGGGCCTTTAGCCGTCGCTCTTCACTTTTTCAAGCACTGCACTCGTGCTTGTCCTTGCGGGAGCGAGCAGCGGCGCGCCACAAGCACGAGTGCAGTGCTTGAAAAAGTGAAGACTGCTCTCCCAAGCGCGCGCGCGCACCACTCGCAGGTGCACCCCTCGGCCTCTCTCTCCCTCTCTGACGTCCCTACTGCTGCAGCCTGCACGCCTTTTTTTTACTTTCAGCGCGAGGCGCGCGCGCTTGTTTAAAGCGTCATAAAAGTTGTACTTTCAACACCTTTTTGCTTCGTGCTACTCTCAGTGCGTTTACAGTTTTATAGAGATTTGTCGTTCCACTTGCTCTCCTGTGCACTATTTAGTTGTAAAACTTTTCATGTGATGCACTTCATATACTTCTATGTGCAGGTTTCATTTCTAACCATTAACATCCTAACTGTAAAAAACTTAAACCACACTTTTCCTAAGCATTCCAAGAGAGCATATGTGTTGACCATTCAGCGTTTATCCCCTTCTCTCAGCACATTTCTTTTCATAACATAATTTTCCACAACGTTGTCCTTCAAGCCTCTCTTACGTATGCTATCACTTTTATACAGCTTCTCCATTTGAGCTGCCTTCCTGGTGCGCCTTTCACTCCGATTGTGCTCTCGTTCATTCTCTCTACCCCCCTCCATGTGGCTCTGTGTTGCCCCCCACCGCGCCCCCGTGTTGCTTCCTATCACGTACACCCCTATTGCTTCCAACTGCCCTTCTTGATGCTTCCCGTGCACTTCTGCTGTTTCCACACCCTCCTTGATTACGTCCTCTGTATTGCTTTTCCAACCATATTCGCCCCCTCATGGCGTTCTTTCCCCCATCCGCTCATGTTACTTACTTTTTTTTTTTTTAACTGCACCAACTAATCTGCAAACAAAAAGAAAAAAAAAGTTTGTGTCATTTTGTAGGCGCGTGTGTGCTCGGTGCGCACTACTACAAAATGACACAGCTGGCTGCATAGGCTTTTTTCCCTTCTCTTTATTTTCCATAGTGCACGGTATCTGAGAGTCTGAAAGCATTGGCAAAGCCAATAGGTCCCAAAAGCGAGACCTATTGGCTATGCCACTGTTTGGTGTTGACAGCCTGTACATATGTATCTGAAATCTGGCAACTTGATAAATGGTGGCATCCCTCTTAATTATGAGCTTGATGGCAGCGCCACTCAACAGGGTGTGGCCATGGACGATTACTTATAAAACGTCTGTCTTCTGTGATGGTAATTTAAGAACGACCTTGTCTTTTCTGTGTTTCTTCTTCCTGGATAGGGAGAAGAAATAATTACACAGAAAACAGACAAATTCCTTAGGATTGGTGATAAACTGGAACTAATATGCAAGAGTACGTTAGGGAAGTCATGTTGACAACATTTAGATGTCTGCTAGGCTTTTGTGATAAAACCATTACAAAGCATACATGCATAGTTAAATGTACATCCTTTATGGGCCTTGGGTGAACCTTCAACAACCATAGGTCTATTCCAGTGTCATTAACATTTGCTTCTGCCCTCCACTGCATCCAGCATGGAGCGCAAGGAAGCCCACTTAAGCCATGTGCTCTCTTGCTGAGTCAGTGTTTTGCCTAAACGGGGTTCCCTTCACTGCCAGGGCTGCTGGTTGAGTCCTTTTATTTTACATTTTCTTATAGGTTTCCTTTAATTTGCTTCTTTCTCTTTATATTTATTTATTTTTGCCTCATTCGTCAGCATCTACTGATGGGTGCACATCCCACCCCTTAAATGTCTTTATTAACATTTGGGTATAAACAAAGGTACAACAATATCCCCAGTGCTTGGGGTAGGGACAGCAGGGAGAGAGAGGGGGAGGGGTTGAAGAGAGAAGCGGGAGGAGCACGGCACAAAGCAGTAAAGTTCACAACAGTGGTGTGCCAGTTCTCGTCCACCCATGGCCTCAAGTATCACAACTGGGACAATGTTCTCCCCATGGTAAGAGCGCCCCTCTAGTCGGACCACTGATATCTGGGCGGGGAGTGCCATGATTCTAAATGGTTGCATCGTAGGTGCCAGGGCGCGGGGACTCCGGACTCACCAGAGCACATAGTACATTCGTACTACTGGGTGCACATTTACCAGCAGCCCTCTGTAATTTCAGCCAGCTGCTAGGCCGCTCATTTCACTTTCTGGGTGTCCAGCAGCTCCATCAAAATCCAGCAGCATTTTAGGCCTAGTGTCCTCCACTGCTACCTACATTGTGCGTGCAATACTATTGTGAACTGCCTCACTTTTCGAGTATACATTGCAACGTTAAACAAGCGCCGAGGCGGGGACATTCAAGGTTAGCTCCCGGTGCCTATAAGGCGGGGCGTCGGGGATCTGCTTTTTTCAATCATTGTAGAGACTCTGTTTCATAAATCATTGTTTATTGCTGACATATGAGGGAGCTTTCTCCTATAATTTTCACTGCGAGCCATCATAGAGGTAGAGAAGCACATTGTATACTCATGGCACTACATTGCAGTGCTTCTTGATCAACCCTGCAGCATGACACCCGTCTTCTCAGCTAGACTGCTAACCAGGGGGACATAATGGCAGTGAAGAGATCTGGTAGCCTGATGTGCCCCTGTATGCTGCACCACAATATTTCCCCTTTGGCTGCAGTAAGTGTTTATGATGATGGTGGTGTGTTTTTATAGTCCTGTTGGGGTAAATATGGTTGGGTACTTGTGTATTCAGTGCCCATTATACCATTGGATTATACCATTGGATTGGAGGCAACATTTGTATCTTCTACTAAACATTTTGGAATGAAAAAGTAATCTATAATCCACTGTTCATGATGGCTATATTTAATTATATTTGTGTGTAGTTGCCATGTCTTAAAGAACTTGTAAGCAGCTGAAAGGCAGAAGGTTGATTCTTCATTGGGAAAAAATAAAAGGCAAGAGCACTGGTAAAAGGTCTAATATTCGTGAGGCTGCTCTCAGAACTCAAGATCATGGCCAGACTCGAGAGTGGCAGCTTAGGAGTGACATAGGACGATATTTTCTATTTGAAGGCTAATTGATGCATTGGCTAAAGTTTGGTCTAAGCAGCCAGAAACAGTAAGTTAATTCTAACGTCCTCAAAATTCTCTTATGTGGTTAACCTAGTGCACTTTTGCATATACGTGGGTGGTAAAGGTGCATTTTGGGTTGGCTAGTAGTCGGGTTCAATGTTTTTTGGCCACTACCAGTGCATCTATTTCATCTGTGAATAAAAATAATCCAAGAGGCGAGAGAGAGGAAATCTATCATTTAGAGTACATTCTCAAAAAGAAGCCATGCTCTAGGAGAACGGTGGTGACATTATATATGATCAAAAAACTGTAAAGGATTCAGTTTTGTGTTGATATTGAGTGCTACTGTATCATTCAATAGGCAGACTCTACCTGCAAGGTCAAAATCCCTTCCTCTTACTGACCTTTATTGATCAAGGCCCTGAATAATGCCTTTTGACCCCCCTGAATGGACACACTCGGGTACCTCTCTACCTCTCTCTACCTCTCTCTACCTCTCTACCTCTCTCTCTCTCTCTCTCTCTCTCTCTCTCTACCTCTCTCTCTCTCTCTCTCTACCTCTCTCTCTCTCTACCTCTCTCTGTACCTCTCTCTCTACCTCTCTCTCTACCTCTCTCTCTCTACCTCTACCTCTCTACATCTCTCTCTACCTCTACCTCTCTACATCTCTCTCCCTCTCTCCCTCTCTACCTCTCTACCTCTCTCTCTACCTCTCTCTCTACCTCTCTCTCTCTACCTCTCTCTCTCTACCTCTCTCTCTCTCTCTCTACCTCTCTCTCTCTACCTCTCTCTCTCTACCTCTCTCTCTCTCTACCTCTCTCCCTCTACCTCTCTCTCTACCTCTCTACCTCTCTCTCTCTCTCTCTCTCTCTCTCTACCTCTCTCTCTCTACCTCTACCTCCTCTCTACCTCTCTCCCTCTACCTCTCTCTACCTCTCTCTCTACCTCTCTCTCTACCTCTCTACCTCTCGCTCTACCTCTCGCTCTACCTCTCGCTCTACCTCTCTCTCTCACCTCTCTCTCTACCTCTCTCTCTACCTCTCTCTCTACACCTCTCTCTCACACCTCTCTCTCTACCTCTCTCCCTCTACCTCTCTCTCTCCCTCTACCTCTCTCCCTCTACCTCTCTCTCTCTCTCTACCTCTCTCTACCCCTCTCTACCCCTCTCTACCCCTCTCTACCCCTCTCTACCCCTCTCTACCCCTCTCTACCCCTCTCTACCCCTCTCTACCCCTCTCTACCTCTCTCTACCTCTCTCTACCTCTACCTCTCTCTACCTCTACCTCTCTCTACCTCTACCTCTACCTCTACCTCTCTCTCTCACTCTCTCTCTCTACCTCTCTCTCTCTACCTCTCTCTCTACCTCTACTCTCTCCCTACCTCTCTCTCTCTCCTCTCTCTCTCTACCTCTACCTCTCTCTCTACCTCTCTCTCTCTACCTCTCTCTCTCTACCTCTACCTCTCTCTCTACCTCTCTCTCTCTCACCTCTACCTCTCTCTCTACCTCTCTCTACCTCTCTCTCTACCCTCTCTCTCTACCTCTCTCTCTACCTCTCTCTACCTCTCTCTCTACCTCTCTCTCTACCTCTCTCTCTACCTCTCTCTCTCTACCTCTCTCTCTACCTCTCTACACCTCTCTCTCTACCTCTCTACACCTCTCTCTCTACCTCTCTACACCTCTCTCTCTCTACCTCTCTCTCTCTACCTCTCTCTCTCTACACCTCTCTCTCTACCTCTCTCCCTCTACCTCTCTCTCTCTACCTCTCTCTCTCTACACCTCTCTCTCTACCTCTCTCCCTCTACCTCTCTCTACCTCTCTCTCTACCTCTACCTCTCTACACCCCTCTACCTCTCTACCTCTCTCTCTCTCTACCTCTCTCTACCTCCCTCTCTACCTCTCTCCCTCTACCTCTCTCTCTACCTCTCTCCCTCTCGCTCTACCTCTCTACCTCTCTCTCTACCTCTCTACCTCTCTCTCTCTCTACCTCTCCCTCTACCTCTCTACCTCTCTCTCTCTACCTCTACCTCTCTATCTCTCTCTACCTCTCTCTACCTCTCTACCTCTCTCTCTATACCTCTCTACCCCTCTCTCTACCTCTCTACCTCTCTCTCTACCTCTCTCTCTACCTCTCTCTCTACCTCTCTCTCTACCTCTCTCTCTCTCTCTCTCTACAACTCTCTCTACCTCTCTCTCTAACCCTCTCTCTACCCCTCTCTCTACCTCTCTCTCTACCCCTCTCTCTACCTCTCTCTCTACCTCTCTCTCTCTACACCTCTCTCTCTACCTCTCTCTCTCTACACCTCTCTCTCTACCTCTCCCTCTACACCTCTCCCTCTACACCTCTCCCTCTACCTCTCTCCCTCTACCTCTCTCTCTCTACCCCTCTCTACCCCTCTCTACCCCTCTCTACCCCTCTCTACCCCTCTCTACCCCTCTCTACCCCTCTCTACCCCTCTCTACCCCTCTCTACCCCTCTCTACCTCTCTACCTCTCTCTACCTCTCTACACCTCTCTACACCTCTCTCTCTACCTCTCTACCTCTCTCTACCTCTCTACACCTCTCTCTACCTCTCTCTACCTCTCTCTCTACCTCTACCTCTACCTCTCTCTACCTCTCTACCTCTCTCTCTCTACCTCTACCTCTCTACCTCTCTCTCTCTACCTCTCTCTCTCTACCGCTCTTTACTCCTCTCTACCTCTCTTTACACCTCTCTACCTCTCTACACCTCTCTACCAGTTGAATTCCGGGAAGCCCAAACCATCAGTATTTCAAATCTGCGCGTGAAACGTGGGTAGGATGAGCCGTGCAGCTCAGAAAGGGATGTTCTTTTTACATAATTTGTATTTAATAGAATTGGGAAGCAGGAGAACAGTCTCACAGTTGAGATAGGGATTCACATACACTGGCGACCGCTTTTGAATTGGCTTTAAAACCATTCAAAGATGGCTGCAGCGTCTACATGGGATGCGGTGGACTAAGTGGCAGCCGGAGCCTGATGGCACTGCTTGTCCTTTAAAAAAAAAACAAGCATTGGCATAGCCAATAGGTCTCGCCTTTGGGACCTTATAAGTGTTTAGTTATCCAGTACAATATCCTTGGTGCAACAACATCAAGTGTTGCATGGCTAAACACTTATAAGGTCCCAAAGGCGAGACCTATTGGCTATGCCAATGCTTGTTTTGGTGGGATTGGGGGTGCGAATGAGTCGTGGGAAGCAAGGGGGTGTGATATGCCACCTCTCCTCCACTTTAGAGTACTCTGCAGTGCTTTTGTTTGAAAGGCGGGAGCCCGCCTTTCTTTAACATGCGGCGCTATAATGTAGTGCTTTATGTGAGAGAGCTGGAGGTAGGATTCCGCTTCTCACTTACCTTTACCGAGTTTAGGGTCTTTTCGGAGAGGTGGGAATAGGATACCATCATTGGTGGACGTTTGGAACCTCAGGGCACGGAATGTGGCACTTTCAATTCGAGGCAGTGTGTCTGGGCTCACCTCGCAACATCGGTGCTTCAAGCTCGATAAATAACTGCTCTATTGATATAAGCATGGGTGGTAGAGATTGAAGGTGGGATTTTGTATTGCTGTACCAGATCATTGCCCCTCTTGCTGCCTGCCCAGTGCACGCAGTGGTCCCGAGTGGGTCACTGACAAAGTGCGCTTGGATTGCTAGCGAAGCAGAGGGCTTCAGAGGATTCTTTTCAATGGGGCTTTCCTGGCTTTTAGCAGACAATGGCTCCTCACATAAAACCCTTGCAAAGCATGTAAAGAACATTCATCCACCGTTAACCTCCCCATTCCACAGCCATTCTTCTGCCATTTGATGTATTTTACTTCATTAGTTAATTTGCTCAGGGAGTAAATACGAAAACGTCACCAGGAAAGGAAACCTAGGCAGACAGAATTATATTCTCTCTGCCTAGGTTTCCTTTCCTGGTGACATTTTCATATTTTATCTCTGCCTATTTTTCCTTTTCTGGTGACGTTTTCATATGTTTACCCTAAGCAAGTTAACTAATAATGTAAAACATATTATTCATGGCAGAAAACCCTGTCAAGGTGAATGAATCACTATTGTGTGTCTGGGCAGCAGAGCTATGAATTAAGTGAAGCCCCATCAATGATACAGGACTGTCCTCCCTGAACGTTATATATTTTATTTCTATACATATATATTAAAAGCAGAGGCATACACCCTTTCTCCATCTCCCACACTATTTTCTTCTCTTCCTTCCCATTTCACCATGCTCCTTCCCTATTATCCAGTCTTTCATGCTCTGCCGTATGCTATCAACCCCCCATCAGAAACTACTTTTCACCTTTTTATCTTTCTTGCTCACTTTCCTTTGTCTACTTTTTCGCGCTATCTTCTTAGGGTCTGCTTTTTCCCTTTCCACTTTTAATTCTCATCATCCTCCTTTCCCACACTCCAATTTCTGCTATTACCAATTCTCTTCACTCTTCTCGTTCCTTCTGTACCCTATCTGTCTTTAGCTACCTCTCTGATATCGCCTCCTTCCTACCTTTATATGTTTTTAGGTCTCGCCTAGGCAGCGCTTGCGCTGCCTCTGTGGCAGTATTCTGAATATGGGCTTTAAGCTCCGCCTATTCTTGTCCCATTTGCTGTGCATTCAAAGACCCTCTATGCCATTGGTGCTTCCCTGGTCCTCAGGTTAAACTGGATTAATAGGCATGTGAACCCTTGGTGCATGCTGTGGCCAATGTTTAAAATATATGGCTCTTTACTTGCTCTCTCCCCTGTAGCCTCTTTCCCTCTCCTTCCCACCCGCCCCATCCAGCCAAATGACCCTCACATCTCAAAGCTCCATTTCTGTAAGCAGGGAACCAATTACATTGCTTTATGTTACTGCTGATACTGTTTATGCACATTTTCACAGTTTTGGTATTCCTCCTTCTGCTGTTGAAGTACAATTCTTTAATGTAGTTCTGAATCCTATATTTCCTTACAAGCCAATTGTTTCACTAACGCTGCTCCACGCAACGCAAAATGACTCTACGCAGTTGTACTCCTACAACTGCACTTCACTCTACCCAACCCACTCGACTCTATGCAACGCCACTCTAAGCAGTGAGGCTCAAGGTAACGCCACTCTACGTAGCGCCACTCCGCTCCACGCTGCTGCACTCCACACAACTACATGCCACTCCACGCAACTGCACTCCACTCTATGCAATCCCTCTCCACTCTACACAACTGCACTCTACGCCACACCACTCTAATCTACATAATGTCACTCCATGCAACGCCACCCCGCTCTACGCAACACCACTCCATGCAACGCCACTCTGTTTTACTCCATGCAACGCCACATGGCTTTGCTCCACTCTGCTTTACTTCATTCCACCCTGCTTTACTCCACGCCGCTCTGCTTTACTCCGCTCTACTCCACTCAATGCCACTCTGCTTTACTCACAGCCAATCTGCTTTACTCCAGTCACTCTGCTTCAAGCCACTCTGACTTTACTCTACACAACGCCACTCTACACAATGCGGTCCCAATCTACACTACTCCACGCCACACTACTCCACGCAATGCCACTGCATGCAACCCCACTCCTCTCCACACAATGCCACTCTGCTCTATGCAACACCACTCCAAGCAACTGCACTCCACTAAACGCCACACCACTCTACTCAACACCACTCAATATGATGCCAATCCATACCATACAATATAATTACGATCCACATAATGCCACTCAACACTGCATAATTAAACTCCACCTAATTACACACTTCTCAATACCACATAAATACACACCACATAAATCCACTCTATACCACATAACAATCCACATAAAACACTCCACATCATGCCACATAATTCCACTCAACATAATTACTCTGTACCACACTTTTCCATTCCACAGTATTCAACTCCACGCAAATCCATTCCACACCACATAATTACAAAAAAACAAACATTATTCCACCACAACACAATTCCACTACGCACCACATATATCCAATTTACAACACCTAATTCAACATCATGCCTTAAAATTCAACAACACACCATGTCATTAAACTCCACTACTTAGCACTTCACAACACAAAATACCATTCACCATAATAACACTCCATTAATCGCAATCCCACTCCACATAATTCCAGTACACTCAAACACAAAATTACTATCCACATAATTCCACTACACAAATCCACTCTACACCACACAATTCCATGCCACAACTAACAAATCCAACCCACATAATTAGACTACACACCACATACATCCACTTCAATCCAGAACACACAGGTAAGAGACATTTACAACGCCAATAGCTCCAACTCTTTCTCTTTTTTTAACACACATCTGAAGCTTAGCTTCTACCTAGTTCCTCTTTTTCGTCACCAAACAGGTAAAGCTTTCCACACAGTTCCACACCACATAATTCAACTCCACACACTTGCAATTCACACCACATGATTTGACACTGAACCACATAATACAACTCAACACAATTACACAACACACCACATACATCTAATCAACACCACACAATTCCACATTGTGCCACAAAATTCAACAGCACACCATATATTTAAACTCCACTACATACCACTCCACAACACAAAATACCATTCCACATAAATAAACTCCATAACACAATGCCACTCTATATAATTCCAGTTAACTCAGTACCACATTTACTATCCATATAATTCCACAGCACACCATGCCACATAATTCCACTACACAAATCCAATCCATGCCACATCACACCATGTCACACAATTTCACAACTAACTAATCCAATCCAACACACATAATTACACTACACACCACATACATTCCATAACACATAGGTAAAAGATATTGCCATTTACAATGCCAATAGCTCTAACTCAAACAAATGTGAGACCAATTGCATTTTCAGTTCTTATTCAATCTTGCAACTACCTTTCATGGTTTCCACCTCGGTCTCAGCTGTTGTTCCCTACACCTTTATTTCAGAAAGTCTTTGCACATTGTAATCCAGGTCTGGTACATTAGTACAAAGATAGCTTATTCACTGTGGAGATGCCTTTTAAATTGTTGTGCAGTACTGGTATCACCCAGAACTGCTTGTTCAGTATTTATCTGTCCATCCCAGTTTTCACTCAGACTCCAGGCAAACCACAGCATGCAGTATTCTCCAGACAGTGAACAAAGCAATTGAAAACAATTTCAACTTGCCTCCCTCACCCAGCCAGCATAGACCACAAAACGTAGAATCACTCTTATGAAGACCCTACTGCTCAGCAATGGTCACAAAGTGACAGGCTAGGCAGAATCTCGTGTGGTCTTTCACTGGCGCCATTTCTTGAAATTTACACAAAAAATTGCTTGCCAGACCTGCCATCACTGCCCAACTCCCCCCTCAACTGTTTGACATGCTGATGATGTTTCCAGTTGTATACTGGCGTCACCCTCATTTTGATCTTTAAATATTGACATCTATTTAGCTGTTTGAGTATGTTTTGAGATCTTGACTGGGTGTGAATGTTTTAGAATATGATACAAACAATGGCAAAGCTAATATGCCTTTTGGCTTTGTTGTTTTTTCTCACGTTTTTTGCAAAATTTTATTTATGGGGAACCTGTTAGACACGCATCAATGTTAAAAATGTTTTTGTCTAAAAGCAGATATGTTTTTGATCTAAAAAGAACGCTCTGCCATAGTAGTTATCAACTCTTAAGGGCACTACTTTGTGTGGATTTACTTCTTGTGAAGGGGAAGAATGCCATCACTCGCAGTAAAGTTAGCTAATGTCTGTAGTGGGCTGGCCCACTGTCCTGCCCCAAGCTGTATGCTGCAGTGGATGGATGAAAAATGTGAATGACACAATAAGAGACCAATTGATGAAGAGGGTTGGCTGAAAGCCTCTGTAGATAAGTATGTGTGTGTGTGTGTGTGTGTGTGTGTGTGTGTGTGTGTGTGTGTGTGTGTGTGTGTGTGTGTATATATGTATATATATATATATATATATATATATATATATATATATATATATATATATATATATATATATATATATATATATATATATATATATATATATATAGATGTATGACGCTACATAGCGCACCATCCCAACGCGTGCTTTTACCACGCGTCTATTACATCGCACAGTCACCAGCCTCGCCAACTTTAACGTCGCATGGCGTCTCAACGCCAATGCATTTATTCCTATTGGAAAACCACGAAATCGCAGACTACAAAATCGCGCGCAAATACACCGCCTCTACCCCTTGTCCCCCACGCCCCCCCCCCGCCGTCCCCACGACGCTAATTCTTCCTTTTTTATTGCTCCTAATTGTAATTTTTTTTTAATGTAATTTGTGTTACTAAATAGTGCTAGTAACATTTGAAAAGAACGGGCGCGAGGGCACGCAGAGAACCGGATGTTGACCTGGCAGTGAGTAATGATGCCCTTCAAGGCTCTAAGTCATCCTGGGCTTCTCGGTATGCGAGTCTTGCTGTTCATTTAATATGTTTTTGGCTGCTATTCAGAGCACTGTTTGGTGCTCAACAGAACCTCGGCTTCACTAGTAGCGCACCAGGCTCTCAAGACTCTGGATCATAGAATAAGATAAAAAGAAAGGAACGTAATCTCGGCTGTCATTAGACATCACTTGGTCTGACGTCAGCTTCCTATTCCCTTGTCAATGAACCCACACACCGTGTTGAATCAGAAGACATGTCATTCAAAGCTTCCCAATACCTATAGAATGGGTTTGACCTCTTTTTATGTGCTTGAGCATGGCATAGATTGCTTTACTGTATACGTTTAAATTCAAAAGAGCATGCTGCATCGATATCACCTCAAGCATAGTTAATGTTTTTTCAATAATTTATTGCACATTCAGTTTCATGTCATGTCCTGTGACGGTGTTAAGCAAAACTTGCAGAGCTCTACAGTCATGTGTGCTCGCATTCTTGGGGATGAGGTCTATCACAGTCTTGCACGCAGCAAAGAAAACATGAACCGTACTCCCCTATGTGGAATGAGAAACCTCTTCCTCCGGGATGGGCTCAGGGGCGCCGAATTTATGAATGGAACAGTGTAGAAATCGCAGCTACAGCCTTAGTTTTTCGATTGGCACAACATGGAATATTTGATAGTGTGGCTGCCACACAGATTAAAGATTTCTCTTACATAACAGTACTTTGTTAACAAGGAGGTAACATGGCCGAGCGGGCTAAGGCGCTGGATTTAGGCTCCAGTTTCTCTGGAGGCATGGGTTCGGATCCCATCCCTGCCAAATATTTAAAAAATAGTTTAAGCATTATGCAAATTCTTTGCATATGTTTAGTTTGATAGTAAAATACATACCTCTTTGTGAAAAGGAGGCCGTTTCGTTTTCTCTTTAATTAATTTTACAGCTTAAATGAGCTATAGAAAACATGATCAAAGGATTTAGGGCCAAGTTCGCAACATCCCATGGTAAAATGGACATTTCAAATAATTCAAACATTGCACTTGCATTTCCTGGGAAGACGCACATGCAACAATTATTAATAAGTGTGTTTGTTAACCATCATGCATCCACCCACCCTTTCATCCATCCACCCACCATTCATCCATCATTTATCCACCCACGCTTTCATTCATCCATCCACCCCTCATCCATCATTCATCCATCCATCCACCCCTCATGCATCCATCCACCGTTTCATCCATCCAGCCATCATTCATCCACCCACGCTTTCATTCATCCATCCACCCATCATTCATCTATCATTCATCCACACACACTTCCACCCATCCATCCACCCCTCATGCATCCATCCACCGTTTCATCCATCCATCATTCATCCACCCACACTTTTATTCATCCATCCACCCCTCATGCATCCACCCATGCTTTCATTCAGCCATCCACCCCTCATGCATCCATCCACCGTTTCATCCATCTGTTTACCGAAGTGCCGTCACTTTTGTGTGCCCAACATCGCTAATTCACATCGCCATAACCTACCGCCCTTCCATCCATCCACCCATCATTCATCCACCCACGCTTTCATTCATCCACCCACGCTTTCATTCATCCATCCACCCATCATTCATTCATCCACACACCCTTCCACCCATCCATCCACCCCTCATGCATCCATCCACGCTTTCATTCATCCACCCACGCTTTCATTCATCCATCCATCCATCATTCATCCACCCACGCTTTCATTCATCCATCCACCCCTCATGCATCCACCCACGCTTTCATTCATCCATCCACCCCTCATGCATCCACCCACGCTTTCATAGCATTACATAGCCGTCACTTTTGTGTGAATTTCCGTTATGCCAAACATCGCTAATTCACATTACATGTCTGTTGCCGTCACTTTTGTGCGCCCATTGGTGACACAATCTGACACCGTCATTTATTTTATTTTTTGTTAGCTGTAAAGAGCGCTGCTAAATTATTTTGAAATGCAGAGTATACTTTCATATTTGGACTGTGGCTGCATTTTTAAAGATCATTTTTCACATTGCATGTATGTTTACCGAACATCGCAGAGCGCTGCTAACTTATTTAGAAATGCGGAGTATTTTCCGAACATCGCAGTAACGTTTACATCGTAAAGTTGCGTTTTGCTGGCTCAAGTTGTTATGCCTTACGATGTAAACGTTTAAGCGTTGCAGTGCTTTACGGTGTAAAAGTTAATGCGATGTTGTGTTTGCGTTGCAATATATATATATATATATATATATATATATATATATATATATATATATATATATATATATATATATATATATATATTAATACATTAATACATTCTAAAGGTCTTGGCCAGGGGTCTCCAAAGTCGGGCTGGATCAATGCCAGATTTTTAAGATCAGTACATATATCTAAATGGGGATATGCTAAAATAAAATATAGCATGGATCCAGCCTTCCAGGATCGACTTTGGAGAACTCTGGTCTTGGCTAATGCCAGACTTAAAATTGAGCTGAGTGTCAGGTAGGCTCCTTGCCTTGTATTGAAATCACATTTGGTGGCAGGGAGTCCTATTAGTGTCAAGGACGCCGTTCTCATTGCAAATGATGCTGCAGTAAAGTACGGTACCATATGGTGATTCCTTAAATTAAATCTTTGCTAGCACCCAAGTATAAATAATTTTTATACTATACTTCCTTCTTTTAAGCGCTATATCTTACAGATGTTAGTATTACACTCTTTCATCTTTCTCCATTTACCAATCTCAGAAGGATGGTAGACTGAGTTTGCTTTACAACTCTTTGCCACTCCGCGTCACTCTACTCTCTGACTGTCCACACTCTCCCCCTCCACAACACTCTACACTTCGCCACTCTGTTCGACAACACCACTCTGCGCCCCCACTCAACACCACCCTGCCCTTCTACTCTGACACCACCACTCTTCTACCACTGCTCTCAGTGCCCCTCTACTCACCACTTAAGGCCACTGCACTTCATGCCAATGTATTCTACGCCACTCTATTATATACCACTGCACTCTACGACAGTCTACTCTGCAACACTGCACTTTAAGCTGCATCACTCTATTCTGCACCACTATTCTACTCTGCGCTGCTGCACTCCACACCACTGCACTCTATGATGCTCTGCAACACTGCACTCTCCGCCACTGAACTCAATGCCACGCTACTCTGCACGACTGCACTCAGTCACTGCACGCTATGCCACTCTACACACCTGCTTTTTAGGCCACTGAAATTTGCACTTGTCACTGCACTCTACTCTGCACCACTCAACTGTACTGCACTCTGCACCACTGCACTCTGCATCCCTCCATGCCACTTTAATCTGTTCTGCACCACTGCACTCTACGCCACTGCACTTTATGCCACTCTGCTCTACATCGCTGCAATCTACCCAGCACCTCTCCACGCCACTCTGAAACAATCTACTTTACGCCACTACAATCTACTCTGCACTCTACATCTTTCTACTCTGCGTCAATGCACTCTACACTAGTTTACTCAAAACCAGTGCACTCCACGCCAATCTACTCTGCACCACTGAACTTTACACCACTTCACTCTAGGCTACTTCACTCTTTGATGATATACGCTATGATACTCCACTCTTTGATGCTCTACTCCATTAAACTCTATGCCACTCCACTCTACAACACTCTACTCCACGCTATGCCACCCTACACTACTCAACACTCTACATAACTCCTTCCATGCCACTTTACTCCGCTCTATTCTACGACACACTACTCCGCTCCTCTCTACCATTCCACTCTGACACTCGACTCTACAACACTGTACTCCACTCTGCCACTCCACCGTCCTACAATACGCAACTTTGTGCCACTCCACAGCAATCTACTCTGCTCTACACCACTCTACGCAACACTCCCAACACCACTCCATTCTACGCCACTCCATGGCACTCTGCAGCTATAATCTACACCACTTTATCACACTCCACTTTTCGACACACCACTCTCCTTTACCCCACTAACCTTTAGCCATGCTGAACAGCAGACACACTGGTGTACAATATGGCTTAAACATTGGCAAAGGCAATAGCTCTTGCAAAGACCAGACTTTTTTGGCTTTGCCAATGCTTGTTTATATTAACCAATACTGCAGAAGACATTGACAAGCCACTTGGTTAAAAAGGCAAGACCTATTGGCTCTGCCAATGCTTGTTTTTGTAGAAATAATTTGCTCTGCCAACGAACTAATAAAACGGTGTATTTTTTAACATCCAGTGTATGTCAAACAAGTATTACTACTCGAGGTCATTCTAGAGTAATAAATCTGCATATTGTAACCGCCATGCAGTAATACAGCCAGAACCCATCCTAGGGTAATGCATCCTCATCATGAACTTATCGACTAATACCGTCCCAGTCTCATTCTAAAGTTATCCTTGGATCATCCTTGAGTAATGCAGCCTCATTATGAAGTCATCACAAGATGATTCTGTAATAATACAGCCCCATCCTGAAATACTCATAGGAGCATCCTGGAGTAATCCAGCCTAATCCTGAAATCATCACGGGGCCATCCTGCAGTAGTCAATGATCATCACATGTTTTCCATTGAAGTAATCAGGAACCCATCCTGGAGTAATCCACCCTAATCCTGTAATCAGCATGGGATCATCCGGCAGCAGTACAAGCTCATCACATCTTTTCCACTGAAGTAATCGGGAACTAATCCTGGAGTAGTTTCTCTGATGACTCGAGGAGTCATCCCATTTAAATAATCTGCCCTATAGGCATACTTCAGGATGGCTTCGGATGACATCCCCAGTTAATTGCAGGAATAGCCTGGCTGAAGTCATCAGATGACTTCAGAATCACTCCAGGATGATCTTCCTTTAGACTTTGGGTGGGGGGGGGGGGAGTCCGCTCGTCCGCGGTACCTCACGGCTTCAGGGACAGCCCTCGGAGGCCCCACACCGCTCAGATAGACCCAGGTGGGGATGAGAAGGCATCTCACCTCGTCGGCTCCTGTCCCTTGTAGCCTCTACGCAGCGTTCCCAGTCTCTCGGGGCGGCTCTCTGCCTACTCAGGTTCTCCACGGCGCCATCTTGGGACCCGCTCCCGGCAGCGAGTCGGGCCGAAGTTTAGCCTGCGTAGCTCGCCCTGGGCATTCAGCTCCACAGCCACCAACTCCGGAGGTCGTCCAAGGCTTTACATGTGTGGTTTCAGTGGTCTCCGGGTCTGCAGGTTGCCGGAATCAATGACGGATCTGGCTTTCAGCCGGAGCTCGGCGAAAGCATGTCTTACTCGGCCATGCTGCTGGCCACGCCCCCAAACAGCAACATTACTGAACAATTAATAATCTTTTCCAATTGAAAATATTATATTCATTATTACATATTAGTGGCTAATTAATGGAAGCCCTTAAAACCAACGATAATCAAATAATTTGAAATAGTGGATTACATTGTGGTTTTATAAGGGAAATGAGTGCCGGTGAAATTGATTAAGACACAACCTTCTCTGCTGTTCCGCACAAGAGACTTGAAAACAGATTGAAGAGCCTTGATATTGGCACCAGATTGGTACACAACATTAGTAAAGCTGCGAAAGATAGTGCTGCTAAACAGAAATGTTGGAAAGCCCAGGGAACTTTAAATCATCAGGAAAGGACGGTTACTTTAACTGTACACATTAATGGCAGGCTCTTATCTGTAGTAACACAAACAGTTTTGGAGGCCTCGTCTCAGTATTATGATTCCCCTGGAGCACTGCAACCAGTTCTAGAAGCTTCCAGGGATATTGTAACTTGATTTGGTGACCTCATCTGGAGTTAAGTGCCCATATGTATTGGCGTCTTATCTAAAAGAATACAGAGACATACGAGAGTCTCAATAATGTGAACATAAATTCCCAGATGCAAGGTGGAATCTCATTAATTTTTGACTGCCCAGTGAAAACTCTCACAAGCCCTAAAACGATGACAGCAGGCAGATTTTAAACTAGAAGGCATGTCACCCGGTGGGAGAGCATTACTCAAACTACCGGTCATAATAAAGATTGAAACAGGGTGCTCAGACTTATTAGAAAGCCATTAAATACGGAAAACCTTGTTAATGCATGGGACAGCCCTAGCAAATTAGTGAAAAGCAAACTGTAAATGAATGAAAAATGCTTTAGTCAGACCCGCTGGGAAAGAATGTACTGAGTGAGCAAGGGTAAATTTAAAGACCAAAGTTAGTAGGGTCTGCGTGTCGAGAGTGGGCAGTGAAATGGTTGCGATGACTCAGGATTGCAATCCTTTATTTTCTTAACATTCCTTGTTTCTGTGTATGGGTAGAAAAAGTAAATACACTGTAACAGGTACCAGGCTTCACCATTAAGTGTTAGACATGCCAGCCAACCTGGTCCCTTTACCTCGCAACTGGTCATCTCATGGTTAGCCAGCCAATTTAGAGCCTAGGTTTCACTGCTCCTTGTGCCACTTTGTATCTTTCGCTTTCACCGTCATGATTCACTGAATGCTACTAATGCCTCTCTTGCAGTGGATGATTTCAGGATGGTATCTCTAAAGCTGCTCCAGACACACTATAAGAAGCCTCTGGAGGAGGGGAAGGTGAGCCGTGTGGAGTTCTTGCCTGTTCACTGGCACGACTCGCTCCATGGGGATGCCTCTGATGTGGACAGGTTAGTCTGATAAGGGGTTGTGCCCTTTTCTGCACGTGTATCTTACTTTATTTCTTAATTCTTGGTACAGTTTAAAAAATAAGCTACCGTAATGTCGAGGACCAGAATATCGAGATGGTAAGTGTATACAGGTTAGTGTAGATTTATTATTCCTAACTCGACATCTACATAACTTGAAGATGTATGTAGTGTTATGTTTACATATATGTGGAGTTAAGTAGAGTTAGCTTCCGCCTGTCTTCTTATCTTTTTCGATATTTTGGTCCTCTGTATTTTTCACTTCATATTATGGTAGCATGATATTTTTCAAAGAATAATTTGGTGGAATATCCTTGCGTCTCTACACCATTACTCTGACACAGTGGGGTTCACATTTTAATTTCTTACGCAGTTTGGGGGGATTTCCTTTTTCATGGTGAGTTTAAATGTGCTGTTTTCTGGGAGGTTGCACGTGTTTGTGGATGGCTAGTTGATTTTTTATGTCTGCTCTTTTGTGAGGTTCTCTGTGCTATTTTCCATCTGGAGATTTAGCCTACTCCTGTTTCGCTAATAGTTACACATGATATTTACTCACCAAGCCCACTGTGGTCCTGATAGTGGGAGGTTCAATCTCTATTGATTAACATGACTAAAACTAGTGCTTTGCTACCACTAAAACATGAGGGTTGGAGCTTATGCGCTGCACACTTGTGCCCATCTCTTCTCGGCCTCCTTTGCATCAATAGTAGGCATCCATTTTTCTATTTCTTTCATGTTTTTTTTGGTTTAGTAACAACACTAGTGTGGCTTTTGCAACTCTTCTGTCGCTCACAGATCTGGGTCATGGAAATAGTATTTCAACAACTGTGGGCCTATGTCTTCATAGTGATGGAGTCTTTGGGTACCCTAACACACATGCCACTATTTACTGTGCTGTGAAGTAATGTTCAAATTTGGACAAACCGTGATCACTGATCCTATTGTGGTGTCTGCTGGGGCTTTGTGTGTCACAATGAAATTGTATGTGAAGTGGTTGGAGGTTTTGTAGGGCAGAGACTGATACTGCGATCTCAGTAACACTGACGTTTAGAGGGGCTCGAGTATCCCAATGCGCAACAAACCTTGTGGCTCAAGTGTTTAACAGAGGCAACATTACAGCGGCGAGTTAGCCTACTCTAGCTTTTTCATTACATGGTCTGTTCTCTACAATCATGTGTAGAAGACCTAGTTTATCTATACTTTTCTGAGTTCTTCTCCATGATTAATCCAGATGGGTCCTCTACCATCTATGTTCCCTGGGTAACCGTGGAAGAAAGAAGATGAGTGTTACTCACCCATAATATTCTTGGTCCGATGTCCCCTAAGGTTTCTGCCCCCTAGTACTGCTAGGTGCAGAGAACCCCCCTTCTTATATTTCTAGATTGAGATGTTGAGTTCTAAATCCCTATTATTCAATCCCACCTTAGGGTGAGTCCGTTTGGAGGCAGTGGGCTCTGGTCATCTTAAAATATAAACCTTCTGCCTAACACTCCAAACCCAGAATTGAATGTGCTGCATGACCATTAAGGAGCCCCATGATAGATTGGAACTCTTTACCAAAGAAGGGGATGTGTCCCTTTTACCTTCAAAAGACCTACAGCTGAGAGTATCCACAAGAAGTCTGCCTGCGCCTCCCTAGCTCCTATGAGCAACCAGTACCAACTTGTGCTGCTCTATAAGACTGAAGTAAAATTAGCAAAGGACAACTGCTCTTTGAAAGCTGTGGTGGCAGTGGCCTACAAAAAGGGGAATTCTGAAGTTGTTTAGATCAGTACTACTTGCTAGAAGGGTAAAAATGGCCAGAGCCTCCTGATTTAACACCTTCCTTAAAAGGTGGTGGTACGAGAGTGTGAGCTCTCATCAACGGGCAGCTATGAAGTGGCCTGGGATCAGGCACAGTATGACTTGAAGGATATTTCCTTTGTGGCCATACACCAATCTGTTTAGTGTGGTAAAAGCCCTTTTTCTTTGTGCCAGACACTTAATGTATTAAAAGAATGCAAGAAGAGTGCAACAGCATGATGAATCTCTGTCCATCGTAAGAAGTTTGCCTCGTTTTGTACCTCTGGTAGTGTTTGCCATGACAGAAATCATCTGTCCACAGGTCTGTGAGTTTACCAAAAACATTGGTCAGACCTCT
The DNA here is from genome assembly GCA_963921515.1 of Calotriton arnoldi. Lineage (NCBI taxonomy): Eukaryota > Metazoa > Chordata > Amphibia > Caudata > Salamandridae > Calotriton > Calotriton arnoldi. The sequence goes on along the minus strand of CAWUFW010002134.1, from coordinate 375,273 downwards.
TTCAGGCATTAAGTAAAGACTTAAAGTATGAACAGAGCGACTTCTTTCCTCTTAGAGGGACTCTTAGGGACTCTGCAGCTCAAAATGCAAAACAGAATTGCTAGCTCAGAGAGCACTCCATGTGCTTATCAAGGAGCATGCATGACTTGTGGGTGCACGGAAAATGCTTGAAACGTTTCATTAGTGTCTGATGTAATAGACCACTGTTTTCTTTCAGTGGCTGTGCATCCTGTCTTACACCTGTGATTGTTTTTTTCTTTGTGGCTTAACTAGCACAGTTACCTCAGGATGACCAATACCCAGTCTCTCTAATGGGTCCTAAAGAAAGATTCAGAAAATCTGACAGTCCATCACATCTAGACTTCACCAAAACCTTAATTGAATGGCACCTTATTCTTGCATACCTTTAGGGTGCACTTTTAGTCTATAAATACAGAAATCCTAGCATTTCCCTCAAAGTATTGCTATGGAATTACATTCTTGAGGCATTCCATTTCCTTGCCTGTGGAAAAAAAGATAAATTCCTCTGAATATCTTGGTGCACAGTATGATTATTCTAGTTCAGGGCGCTTTCCTGTCATGTTATGAGCCGGCATGATGACAATATTATACATGAACAAGCTGGGAAACCCACTTTCATTTGTGTGCATATAAGCATAGATATGTTACACTATACCCTGGAGAGAGATGTATTACTCAATGATACCCACCAAGGCAGGTAACAAAATGTACAATTGGACAAATTGACTTCACTGCACCATGCAGATCTCAAGTGATCTCTACACTTGTATCACTGCCTTGTTCCCATGAATAGACTTGAATATCACAGGCAACCTCTGCAAGTATGTCTGCTGAACTGGTGTTTCAATGGAAGGGACAACTTTCTGATATGAATTGGAGCACACACAAACGCACACTTTCACTCCTGTACATCTCAAACGTTTAAGTGAACTATGTGTTCACTAAAAGTTGTCTTTGCAGCATGCTTCTTGTAGCATAGTTGTTGGCCAACTGAACATGGTACCTGTGCCTGCTGTCTCTTGTGTATGGTTCTCATTACCTTTCTTGCCAGGGCATTTTTGCTGTGGCAGCTCACTGGTCCAATTCTCCTTTCCTACAGTCACTGAACTTGATAGTCTCTTTTATGATGATTTAGTAATCATTTGTGTTCTGTGAGGAGAATTGGTTGTTCATTTCAGACCACAAGAAATGACGCCAGAAGAAAAGAGCAGATTAATGTAGTGTTCCTGTTTTGCCATTGGGCATTAGGGACGGCAATTAACTCTGTATTTTGTCCCAGTGCCAATATAATTTTGCTGGTCTCTGTCATGGTTCTTTTGTACTGTATTGTTTATTGTATTGTTTATGAGGGCATATAGAAAAAGCACAAGCAGTCTCTGTCCTAAAAAAAAAAAAAAAAAAAAAGTTATGTTGCATTTGGAAGGTTCATTAAATACATCCTAATTAGGAGATCTCACCAGTCTTAGGGCCTGATTTAGAAGTCGGTGAAGAGAATACTCTGTCACAAACGTGACGGAGATGGATATCCCATCCGCATTATTACGATCCCCATAGGATAGAATATGATTGTAATACGGCGGACAGGATATCCGTCATGTTTGTGACGGAGGGTTCCCCTCCACTGACTTTTAAATCCGGCCCTTAATTTGGTCCTCAATGCCTTATCCCATTAGGCCTTTGCACCCGTGGCCTCTGCCTGCCTCGTGTGTTTGGTTACATTGAAGGTTACCTTCTCGATAATGGTCAAATTTGTTCTACATGTTAATGAATTGCTGGTTTGTTTAGCCAAGCGGCTACTTTCCACAAGGGCTAGGAAGTACTAAAGGCACAAACCACTTTCCTACCCTAAGGTTTTGTCAGGTCGCCACCATATTCTTGGAATATGCCTTCTGATCTTGTTCTGTAAACTCCACCCTTTTAAGAAGTGGAAAGAACCCTTCACTCTTCGGATGGTGAGAGAGAAAACCTGGTTCTCACTACACTGAACTTCTGTTCCTCTACTAAGTTGTTTGTTACGTTTGATTGCCACCCGTCCCAAGCCTTGCCTTTTCAGTAAGTATTACACAGTGGATGTTGGTTCCAGAACTGAAGTCCAGATTGTAGACCTCCTAAAACTGTGCTCAGTAGGCGTTCTGTACATTTCACTTGCCTCTCTTTAGGTTATTGTGTGGCAATCTATGTGTATGAGTCAAGGGTAAGAACTCATTTGATTACAATGGTTGTCCTTCAACGAGATTATATCACTAAACCCACCCTGTCTTCTGCATATTTTCATACATATCTTACTTACCAGGCTTTTGGAAGACTGATGCCAATGAGATAACAGTTGGAGGCAGGAACATTCTATCTGCACCCATCTCAGTAAAACCTGTTTAGTCTATTATAGCCGGGGTACTACCTCTTAGAACCAAGGGTCCATAATAAATTCAAGTACACAAAGTTAGTCTTTCTTACCCAGTTGCAAACAACAAAACCCTACGCTTTGCCATGTTTGACAGAAACAACAGTACCAATCAACAATACTGCTCAGGACCATAAAAAAGGCCAGACCATCCTTTCTTAGATGAATTAGAATTAATTGTATGGCTCTTCAGGTGAGCTAAGTTGGTGTAAGTATAGTTTTCGGACAGGAGCATTTGAAAGGCATTTGTATAATGGCTACGTGGGCTACTCTATCATATTCTACATGCATTGCATTATTACTTAGATCTGCCTTGCAGAAGAAGTTTGACATTTGGCCAGGGTTCCATGCTTGTCTGAAGCCTGGTTGTTCACTGCTCTTATCTTTTTTGTCTTTCTAGGAAATCTGTTTGTTACTTGAGATTTCAGAAACGTGTGTGTTTGTAAGATAAATATACCATTATGATGATTTATGCTTTCTCTGTCCTCCTTTTGACTGGTTCTTGAAGTGAAAAAAAAAGTTGGGGTACACAGCCTGTTTGGACTTGAAGTGCCCCACTGGAAGTAATTGAGTGCTGCTCCAGTGTTTCAGATTAATTCTGTCTTGTTCTGCATCACCAGGAGTATAAAGAAAATCTCCCTGCCAAGCATTGGTCGTCTTCGGCACTTCACCAATGAAACACTGCTGGACATCCTGTTCTACAATAGCCCTACCTACTGTCAAACAATTGTGGATAGAGTGGGATTGGAGATGAACCGGCTGTATGACCTCTTCATGAGCCGCAACCCAGACTTCAAAGGATCAGCCTCGGTTGCCGGCCACAGTCTTGGTGGGTAACTTCATGGTTAAGTAGGATCACTTCACCAGTGAGGTTTGGTAGGAGCACACTTTCAAGAGCCAAGTATGCACTATGGTGACACTATAATATGGGTTTGTGTGAAGATGCGTTTACCTTGACTCACCCCGTTCATTTTCAAAATTCTCACTATGGTGGCCTTTTTATTCTTATCTCTGTGAAATATTACTGTGCTGCTGGCAACTGAAAGTAGATATTTCAGGCCTCGAAAAATCAACTGCCCCACTCGCTATGGCAAGACGCATTTTATCAGGGCGAGCTATTTTTTCGGCTTACCGACCCATTGTGGCAGGGGTTCGAGCTGGCAAAGAACAGGTGTTGTGTTCATTCAGAAAGTGAACGAACAGTAGAGATTACTTTAAATATTGTTTTTATCTTCTCACATTTGCTGTGCATTCAAAGACAGTGGTCAAATATCAACTAATGTTTTCTTACACATTGCTGCTTATTTTATCCTGGGGATTGGTGCTTACTTTTCTTTCTGTGACTTCAAAGTAGAGGATTTTGTAAAGTGAACTACCTGACAATCCTGCTGTCGTACAGGGAGTGTGAAATTAAAGGCTGTAGGGATGTCAGTTTTTTTGTAACACTGAACCTCTAAATATGTTTTAGATGAACTGTACAACTATGTCCGAATATAGCGGCACGTGGGAAAGCACATTTTATGTAATTCTGAAGGGTGATGGAAACAAAGATTTCAATAGGATCAGAACACTGTACTTGGTGATGTGTAAATGATAAATATTTGCTGAAAACAGATTTCTACACATTATCGTTTGTATGCTATATTGTTTTATATGTAAAACTGCATGTTTGTAGTTTGTGGCCATTTCAATGGAAAATGTGCTGTCTGTAAATTACAGTGTGCTACCACATCATGCTTTAGTAATATATTTGTAAAAAGTGAGAGCTTTTAAGTATAAACTGAGAAACAACCTTGCCCTGCCCTGATAACATTGCTATTAATGAACTAAAAGGCAAGTGAGGGGTCATGTGTATCCCTATATTTGGGCTAGATTCATAGTATACATGGAGCAAAAGTCTACTCTAATCAATCAAACAAAAGAGTATTTTGTACTGCAGACATGTTGAACTCGCATATTTGAAGGTGCTCTCATGTGATAATGAACAAAAGGTCGACTCTGTGAAATAAAGTATTTGCCTTGGGTCAGACAATCTGAGACCAGTTTATGGGCCAAGTGCATTATAGTTGGATCAAGTAGATTATTCAAGTCACTAGACATGCAGATCTTGTAACATTTTTATGACTTTTGGAGGTCCTGAATTCTCCTATTGGTGAATCCACTCAGCAGGATTAGAAGTGCCAATTATGAGTAAAGCAGTAAACTGCCAGATGTTTAGCTCCTCTCCCCACCCTGATTTACCAGTAACCCAGACATGAGTAATTTTGGGGTAGGGTAATGCTGGACTATCAAAAGTTTGCCGACACGGGTTCCTCCTGGGATGGATCATTATGGCTGGTATCGGGAATAAAGCTCCTAATGCCCATAACACTTATTCCCCATTTTCCCCTGGTGTTTAACCCGTAAACTTAGCCTTTCAGTAGGCAAAGTGCCTGGGTGGTGAATCACTCCCACCCAAGGTTTTTCCATGTGCTTTTAATCCCGGTTGGACCAGTAACTAGTGTTACTAGCCCCACCTGGATTACCAGGGTGCTTATTTGTGATCATTTTAAAGATTACTTTAGGGAATAGGCATTTTTTCAGATATTATTTTATATGGCTAAGGGAAAGAGTTATCTTTTAGCCCCAAGTCAGTTTTCCAAGGGCTACATGGAGAACTGACTGAGACTGACTTGACCAAATGCTCAGAACATTTTAAGGTAAACTGTAGGGATCTGTGTTGTAGCGAACCCTCTTGGAAAGTACTGCTGCCATGTCTGTCTCATTTAATTTAAAAATGTATGAGGAAAGTACCAAAGCACACACTGAAAAATGTATCAGTAAATTCCTTGATAAGGAAGTATACATAGTCACCGGATCTAGCTGCTCTGATTCATCTGCTTATTCGTCACAAACCTCTGTGCATGCATGATATGAAAAGCTTTCTCCATAGATGCAGGCGACACGTGTTTTGTCCGCAAATGAGATTTGGCATTTCTGACTACTACGGATGCCGGGCTTATCAAGGTCCAGTTGGTCATACGGTTTATGGAACTTATGTGTCATATGGCAACTCTTATGTGACTTACTTGCTGGGGCTGCTTCTTTGACTGTTCTTTGTGACCAAGTTCCTTTGTACTTGGTTTACTCTTGGCTTACCCTGGCCCGGAATTTGAAGGACTTACGAAGATTAGCAGATGTGCTGTTTTTAACCTTTTGCATAACTGTGGTATCTTTCTTTAGCCTTGAAAAAATCCTGCGGACAAAACATGTGTCATCTGCTTCTATAGAGAAAGCTTTTCATGTCATGCACAGAGGTTTATGATGAATAAACAGATGAGTTAGAGCAACTCGATCCTTTGACTAAGTGTATTTACTTAACAAGGAATTTACGGAAACATTTTTCAGTGTGCGCTTCGGTACCTTCCTCATAAGTTGCCTGGACTGTCGAACTGTACGGGGTGCTGTTACCATGTGAGCGACACTCTAAGGACTCTTTTTTGGCATAGCTTGGAACTCATTTATTCTTTGTGTGGATTACTGTTACCCCCGAAATGTATTGAGTTGGGATGTGCGTACTCTCAGCACAGTCACCCCTTTTTTGGAATTCATAAATAAAAAAATGTATTTTAGCTTCCAGCATGACATTTGATGAGCTGTGCCACTGGTTACAAAAGGACATTGTACACAGTGGTAAAGTATCAGTCCTGTGATTCATGCATTCTCTGCAAGTATCTTTGTTTGACACTTTGTTCTAAGCATGAACCCTAGCAGATTTTCTGAGCCTTTCATTGTTTTGAGGTTGATGTTCTTTGTCAAATTGACTTGGATGACAAACTCCTGTTCTTTATCAATAATGGCAGGAGATCCCACGGGACGAATGTACGCTTTGCAAATACATATTGTGTTGTGTTATGTAAGGAAGTGGTTAAAGAATTTTTTTAATGGGTCATTAAATAACAAAAAAGGGCAGATGTTTTATAGACCAGTGTAGGGGGTGCTACCATGAGGAGTGATCAACTGCCCAAACATCCCATAGCCATAAAGATAAAGATTTTGTAGGTGCACCCCAATCCTCTGTTTAAAATATGATTCAGAACAATCAATTCCATTGTATGAAATAATGTCAAATGTTTTCAATTCATCAGTTTTTGTGCATTCTATTTCATTAGTGATTCATGAATTCAATTCCTTTGTATCAAATGCCAACACGTGTTTTTGCAACTGGCATGACATTGCTGCATCAGGGCATAACATGTGATTCATAGGTCTTTTATTGTTCCAGGTTTGAATAAAGTAGGTAGTGCACTAAAACATGACAAAACCTAAAGATCATCTAAACCGTGAAACCAAAAATAAAAATCAGTATATTGTAAAAGAGTGTTTTAGGCAAAAGGGACAGACAGCTAAGTTTGCAATAGTCACAGTTCGGCCATCATTCATGTTTTCATATAGTCCAATTTCTCCTAAGGCTGACTCAATATCTAATCCTAAATACGAGTGTAAAGGAGCAAAGAATAAGTGACTCCCTTATAATTATTTATACCTGAGTGAGTAGCACCAACTGGTATGTATTACAACATGTCTTTTGCAATCTCAGTGTTTATAGATAAAGCGTAAAGAAAAATACTGTAACAGAACATGACTCAAGCAATTAGTTAATTCCTTAACTCATGTTTAAAGTAACTGTCAGTTCATTAATCAGTCCTAACAAGGAGAACATGAGACAATGGTCACTTGGTTCATATGACCAAATGCAAGTCAAGTGCGATTGAGTGGCTTGGCTCACATATTGCTACTGTTGTTTAAGAGAACTCGTTGAAACCTTTTGATCAGGCTTCTTGAACATATTCCATGCAACTGGAATTTCCACCAGTGTTCATACTTTTGGTCGGTCAGTTCAAAATTCCAGGTGGTCCTTAATATAATATGCAAATAAATGTGTAGTCTGAGAATAAAAGTAAAAGTGTAGCGTTTAAGAAGCTGGCTCTCTCTATATAGTGGACCAAAATGAGGTACACTGTGTAGAGACTCCAGGCAACCCTTATTGGTTTACTGAGGCAAAAATGATAACACTAAATGCTCTCTTTTGTGGTAGTGTGGGCAAGCAGTTTAGGCTTATGAGAGGATAGTGCTAATCATTTGCTGTACTTACAGAGGCAATAAATGAGACACACACTCGAGAATAAATCTGAGACCAATTTAGAAAAAAAGTTGTATTTTTATGTAAATTTTGATGCCAAGAATTTCGTTATCAAGTAAGTACATTTTTAAATATCGATTTTTACAGGTAAGTAAAATGTTCACTTACATGTGTCTTTACGCAGCAATGATTTTTTATGGGAAAAAAGGCATATGTTGCATACACTTATTTACGGTCTGTTTCTGGGGGTTTCCTTCTGGACTTGCGGTCATAGGGGGCAAATGTCCAAAGTACCACAAGCAGTTACTTGATACCTGCCTTGGGGCGTCCGGTTGCAGAGGTGCTGGTCGGGTTGATAGCCTTGCGCGCTACGCCGGTGGAAAGAATGTGGACCACCTAAAAATGTGGGTGCAGGGGGGGGACGACTTGCGGACAAGTACGGGAGCTCCCAACCGGGGGACTCGGGTCACAAGGGTCCTTGGTAGCAAGGGGGTAAAGCTGGTTCGTTGGCACCCGGGCTGGGGCTCTCTGGTGCAAAGTAGATAGGTCGTCTGGGCTTGGTGCGTCAATGGCCCTCGCGGTTGTCAGTCTTGTCATTTGAGGGGGCAAAATCAGGACAGCTGGGCCACTCTGGAAGTGGGTCTCTGCGGTGCTGACGTCCCTCGACGGCTGCTCTGTCATGATTCTGTTATAGTCCTGACTGGACTTAAACAGGCATTGGTTGCTGCAAGGGGTCTGGTACCCGGGGTATTGCTGCTGTGCGGATCCGGTTGGTCCTGGTGTCCTCTCACTTGGTGGGGGGACAGATCTGACCTTCAGAAGCACAGGTGCCTCTTCCTGGGGGGCTGCTGAGTCGGGCTGGCCGGAGAGCAGCAACACGGTAAACCGAACTCTGCTTCTTCGGTGCCTGCGGACTGCAGGGAAGTAGCTCCTCTACTCCAAGGGAGATTGCTGGCAATTTGCAAAGGGTTGGCAGTCTACTGGGGTTCTTGGTAGTTGCTCAGCTGAAGGACAAGTCACTTGATCACGATTGTCATCACTGTTGCATGCAGGCAGGGTTTGGTGCCAAAAGTCCACAGCAAGTCTTCAGTTCTCGTTCTCTTGCGGCACTCCTTTGTCCTCTTCTTCTGGATCCATCAAATCTAAGTTCTGGCATCAGGGGTGCCCCTAAATACTCAATTAAGGGGCGTTAAGGGGAGTGACAGGTAGTAGCCAATGGGCTACTTACTTTTAGGGTGACTACACCCTCTATATGACCACTTCCTGTGTGATGGACATAACCCTAATTCCACCAAAAACCAAGATGGTGGAATTCTAGTTTTCAGGTTCACATCAGGTAGCCCACTTTAAGGGTGGAATTAGCCTTATGGGGGACATGCCTCCTGACTGGCTGATTTTCCTGCCTGTCCTGGTGCCAAATAGGCATCAGGGCAGGGGGTGGCATCTCCCAAGTCAGGGGGAAGCTGGGGTGGTATATCAAAGGTGGCAGAAGCCTTTGAAGCCCCCTGCCTTGATATGCTAATTACTTGGCCATCCTGCTTGGAGGAGGTGACAGCACCTCCGGCTAGAGCAGGCATCGTTTCAGCCCTCAGAGTTTGGGCTCTCACCTGTGGGGTTCAGAAACCTGTCTGTGGTGGCAGGCTGGTCCGTACCAGTCAGCCAGCACACAAGAGGTTGGTAGGTTTTCAGGGGGCACCTCTAATTTGCCCTCTGGGTGCATGTATCAATACATCCATCACTGAAATCAGCGTGGGCTTATTAATATGAGATGTTTGATACCAAACATCTTTAGTTTCAGTGAAGCCATCATGTAGCTGGGGAACTCGTAATCACCAGTGCCCAGTACATATACTCAAGATGGCTTCCCTGCTCACTGGCAATGTCTAAGAATCACCATGGACATCACAGTAGCATATCTGCTTATGCAGATATGTCCTCGCATGCAATATAAGGACTGTGACTTAGAGATGTCAGGCCTGCTGTAGGGGTGACTTACTTGTATTACATGCAGTGTCTGCAAGCTTGGCACACAGGAGGTGCGCCTTGTTGTGTCTTCACTTTTCTCTGCATCATGTCATGAGTGTGCGGAGGGGTACCTTAGGGTGGCACAATACATGCTGCAACCCTTGGGGACCCTCTGTAGCCTCCCTGCCCTAGGTACCTGGGGTACCATTTACTAGGGACTTAAAAGGGGTGCTAAAGGTTTGGCTGATTGGGGGAACACTTGTACAGTTTGAGGGGAAGAGATCTGGCACTGGGGGCCTGGATAGAAGGAACCCAGTGCACCTCTGTCAAAATTGCATCAAATACTAGGTAAAAAGTGGGGGTGACAATGTCAAAAGGGGCACTTTCCTACAGAACGAAAGAGAATGAGACTAACCTTTCCCAAGAGAGTCTTCATCATCTAAGTGGAAAAACCTGGAAAGTCCATCTGTATTAGCATGGTCAGTCCCAGGTCTGTGCTCCACTGTAAAGTCCATACCCTATAGGAAGATGGACCACCTCAACAGTTTGGAGTTTTCAACTTTCTTTTGCATCAGCCATCTGAGAGGCTTGTGGTCGGTTTGGACAAGGAAGTGAGTACCAAACAGCTATGGTCTTAACTTCTTCAGAGACCAAACCACTGGTCTCCAACTCTGCTCTCTGGGGAGTAACCTCCTGCTAATGAAAGCAACAGGCTGGTCATGGCCATCATCATTGGTCTGGGATAGGACCGCTTCAATCCCATGTTCAGAGGCATCAGCCTGCACTATAAACTGCTGTGAATAATCTGGAGCTTTAAGAATAGGTGTTGAACACATTGCTTCTTTCAGGGTGTCAAAAGTATGTTGACTGCTCACTGTCCAGTTTATGTTCTTTGGCATCTTCTTTGAGGTAAGTTCTGTGATGGGTGCCACAATGGAGCCATGCCCCTTCTCAAACCTCCTGTAGTATTCAGTCAAGCCTAGGAATACCCTGACTTGCATCTGGGTTGTTGGAGCTTCCCAGTCCAGAATTGTCTGGATATTGGGATGTAAAGGTTAAACTTGGCTTCCACCTACAAGGTGGCCCAAGTATACAACAGTGCCCTACCCTATCTGGCACTTGCTTGCCTTGATAGTGAGGCCTGCAGCTTTCAGAGCCTTCAGTACCTTCCCAAGGTGAATCAGGTGATCCTGTCATGTGGAACTATAGACAGCAATATCGTCCAGATATGCTTCACTAAAACTCTTCAACCCAGCAAGGACATTATTCACCCACCTTTGGAAGGTGGCAGGGGCATTCCTTAATCCAAAGGGCATAACAGTGAACTTATAATGCCGATCTGGGCCCGAGAATGCTGACTTCTTTCGCTTCTGGAGTCAGACCAATCTGCCAGTGTCAAATCAAATGTATTGAGAAATTTGGCTGCCCCCAACCTGTCAGTTAGCTCATCAGGAATTGGGTGTGTATCTGTCTTGGTTACTGCATTGAGGCCCCTATAGTCCACACAAAACCTCAGGTTTGGTTTTCCACCCTTGGAATGAGGTTTTGGGACTAACGCAACTTGGTTGGCCCTGGGCTCTGAAAGAGATTTTTTTATTTTTATAAAGAGTTTTTTTTATATAGCGCGAACTAGACCCGAGACATATCGGAGCGCTTTACATGAGCACCAGTTTCGTTACAGATGGACACATTCATTTTTGTTAGGCACGGGGAGATTGTGATTTGCCCAGAATCACAGTATGTTGAGCGTCGTTGCCGAGACTCGAACCCGGTTCCCCAGCTTCGAGGTTGACCGCTCTAGCTGTAAGACTACATCCTCTCCCCTTCCATGACTCACAATTCCAGCATCTTGCTAACTTCAGCTTTGATGCTCTCCTTAACTTGACCAGACTGTCTATATATTTTTATTTTTGACAGGTGTGTTGTCCACAGTGTCCACATCATGGGTACACCAGGTGGTCTGACCAGGGATTAGGGAGAAGAGCTCCGCATACTGCTCCAGGAATTGCCTGCAGTCATCTTGCTGTTTTGCAGAGAGGGTGTCTGAGAAGACAACTCAAACCACTGATCCATCTTTTGGGCTGTGGTAGGGGAGGTCAGGGAGAGGTTCACTCTCTGCTACCTGATCCTCACCAGTGACCATGAGCATGGTCACATCAGCCCTGTCATAGAAACGCTTCAGGCGGTTGACATGGATGAGCCTTTGAGGTCTCCTGCAAATGCCTAGGTCAAGGGGAGAGGAGTTGGCCTAACGGCTAGGGCGGTCGACCTCGAATCTGGGCAACTGGGTTCGAGTCTCGGCAATGACGCTGAACATCCTGTGATTCTGGGCAAATCCCTTAATCTCCCCGTGCCTAACAAAAATGAATGTGTCCTCATGTAATGCAACTGGTGCTATGTAAAGAAACAGATAGGTGACCTCACCTTTTCTCGCAAGGATAGGGTAGGGACCACTCCACTTGTCCTGGAGGGCCCTAGGTGCCACAGGCTCCAAAACTATTAACTTCCGCCCTGGTTGGAACTCCATCAGTGCAGCCTTTTGGTCATACCAAAGCTGCTTTAGCTATTGGCTGGCCTCAGGTTTTTGGATACTTTACCTGTAGGAAGTTGGCTCTTTGTATAGTGGACCAAAAAGAGATACACTGTGTAAATAGCCAAGGCAAATTCTAAAGGAATTACAGACGCTCAAATGACACCCCAAATGCTCTTTTGTGGTAGTGTGGGCGAGCAGTTAGGCATATTGGAGGGTAGTGCTAAGCACTTATTGTACACACAAAGGCAGCAAGTGAGACCACACTCTCAAAAGAAATCCAACACTAATGTATATAAATAACATCATTTTATAAGAATTTAGATACCAAAATCATCGGAATCAGGTAAGTACTTTTCGAGTTATGAATTTGTACAGTTTTTAAAAATGGACACAGTGCAATTCCTGAAGCAGTGATGTTATCCTATAGAGGAAAGAGATACGATGCACATAGGTACTTTACAGAGACTTACGGGACAAATCTCCTGGAATTACGGTGAATATGGGTTATGGTCCAAGGCCACACCAACAGGTGCAGAGGTGCTTTTCAACGTCGGGTGCCCATTGTTATCCTTTGGGGGAAAATCATGTTCTGTACATTCGGGCACTTAACATAGAATTACGGGACCAATCTCCTGGAATTACGGTGAATTTGGGCCAAAGTCCAAGGCCATACCAACAGGTCACCTCAGGAAGCTCTGGGGCGTCCAGGTGCAGAAGTGTGTTATGGCGTCGGGTGTCCCATTCACTTTAAGGGGGAATGGTCTGGTTGCAAAGAGGCTGCAAGCTGGGACTGGGAGACCAGTCAGGCTGAACCTACAAGGGGGCTCAGGTCTCATGATGCTTGGGGACATGAGGACACCTTTGGCCCTCTTCTCCTTGGGCCAGGGCTGCCGGGTGCAGAGGTGTTCCGAGACGTCTGGTTTTCGTCACCGTAGACGCTCACGGTAGAGGGGGGCCTGCGTAAAAGGCTGCAGTTGGCGTCGGTGAGCCCACTGTGGGCAAACCCAAGGTGGGCTTGGTCTCTGGAGGGTCGGGGGACCACGCTGACACCATTGGCCCACTTCAACTCAGGCTAGGGGGCACAGGTGCAGTGGTGCTTTTCGTGTTGGGTTTGCAGTGGTCAGGAGACCTCACAGTTCTTTTGGAGAGCCTTCAGGATGCAGGGAAGCTGCTCTGCTACTCCACAGGAGTTTTTGGGTATTTGTTGAAGGCAGGCAGTCCTCCCAGGCTTTTGGAGGCACAGCAGCTGCAGTACGAGATGACTTTAGCGCAATCCGGCAGGAACAGCAGACAGGCCGGCAGGGTTGGCGCCAAGTCAGTTATTTCTCTACAGTCCTTGCTTCTCACGACTCTTCTCTGTCCTTCTTAGGTCGGCAGGAATCTGATTTCCTGGTGCCAGGGGCTCCCTTCAATACTAGATTTAGGGGCGTTAGGTGAGTGCAGGGTAGTAGCTAATATGCTACTTACCCCTGGGGCCACTACACCCCCTATATGACCATTTCCTGTGGGAAGTGGGCATAACCCTGTCCCAGAGTTCCTAATTCTGCCATCACCAAGGTGGCACACTGTTAAATTTCGTATCCACATCAGGTAGCCCACCTTAGGGGTGGAACTAGCCTGAGGGTGGACCCACCTGTCTGACTACTAATTGTCCCGACTGTCCTGGTGCCAAATGGGCCCTGATCAGGGAGGTTGGCATCCCTCACCTCTGTGGGGAAGCCAGATTTGCATACCAAAGGCGGCGGGCTCTTTGAAGCTCCCTGCCTTGGAATGCTAATCTACCAGCCTTCCTGGAGGAGGTGTAAAATACCTCCCTCCAGTGCAGGCATTGTTCCTGACCTCCTGAGAGCGTGGACTTTCTCACCCCTGGGGGTCAGAAACTCATCTGTGGTGGCAGGCTGGACTGGACCAGTAAGCCAGCACACTAGAGGGCTGGCAGGTTTCAGGAGGTACCTCTAAGGTAACCTCTGGGTGCATGAGCTATTCCAGATCATCTCCTTCAATAATTATTCAACAATGTATAAATCCATAATCATTGGTGCTCCGGTGCGGCACTATTAGCGCTGGCATGCCTACGGGTAGCTACGCACTGTATAAGTGCTTCATAATAGTAATGTATTAATACATCCATCATTGGAATCAGTGTGTGTTTATTAATAAGAGGTGTTTGATACTGTAAGAAAGTGCATTTCTTGACATGGTTAGCCCCCCACGTTTTGCCTGGACGTTGATGTGGTTTTGATTGTAGTGCACAGGGCCCCTGCCAAGCCGGTCCCCTGTGCCAGTGTTTCTTCCCTAAAAACGATTCCTCAATTGGCCCTTCAGGCCCCCTGTAAGTCCCTAGTAAAAGGTACCTGGGTACCAAGGGCATGGGGACTAAAGAGGGTCCCCTAGGGACCCTTTACCTTAGCCATGCAGACTGCCACTGCAGCATGCCTGGCCTGGTGCAGACAAAATATTGAAGTTAACATGGCGCACTACCTGTGTGCCATGCAGCTAGCACTGCCTAAGATATAGGTAAGCCACCCCTCTTGCAGGCCCTAGAAGTCCTAAGGCAGGGTGCACTAAATCCCAGGTGTTGGCATATCTGCCCGAGCAGATATGCCCGTACAATATTGGGGTCTATTCCATAATATTTCAAGTGCCAGTGAAGCGATAAACAATACATCGGATGGAAACTCGACAACTTGAGTTCCACAGCACCATGATGGCTTCTCTGAACACAGGAGTGTTTGGTACCAAACTACTCCTCACAATAATTCCACACTGATGCCAGTGTGGGATTTATTGTAACATGTACTCAGAGGGCACCTCAGAGGTGCCCCCTGAAAAACTACACAATACCGACCCTGGTGTGGGCACTGACTGGCTTTAGGCAGTCTGCCACACACAGACATATTTTTGGACCCTTGGGTGGAGAGCTTCTGCTCTCTGGGACCAGAAGCAATGCACATACTGGGCAGAGGTGTCTCCCCTCCTCCCCCCAGGATGGGCCAGTGCTCGAAGGGGAAGCTTCAAAGGCCTGCCGCCTTTGTAATGCGACCCCCAGCCTTGCTGTTAGCAGCAGATGGCAGCCCCCGGTTTACAACCCCACTTTGGGTGCTAAAATCGGCGGGAAAACATAGAAAGGCTAGGTGTGCCCACCTTTGCCAGCTCCTCCCCTCAGGTTGAAGATGCGAAGTTAAGCACACTTTTCAGTCCCCTCCATCTTGAAGATGCCACCCTTGCACCCAAAGACCCTGCACCTTCTTAAGCTGAATCGACGGTAGACCTACGACCCCCTACATCTCTACTTACCTCTGCTGTCGTTGCCTCCTTCATGCAACCTCTGGTGTGACGCCTTCAGCCTTTTTGTCGAAAGCAGAATCCTCATTGAAAAGCACTGGGCGCCCGACGCTGAATTTGCACCCTGCACCTGGCTGCCCCTGTGCCGCTGGTGGTGTATGTTTGGTGCTCTTTGCTGCTTTGGCCCCCCCTACCCCCATGCTTGACCTAACCCCCAAAGCTTGACAACCGTTTTACTTACTTGCAAGCAGTATGGCTTCGAGCACCCCCCGTCTCCAGTGAAACACATTGGGCCGAACTCCTATTTTGACCTCTACACCCGGTCGCCCCTGTGCCGCTAGTGGTGCAGTTTTGATACTCACCTGACCCTTGCCCCTTGCTGACCTTTGGTCCCGAAGACCGGAATTGTAAGTGTTGTACTTCTCTGTTAAACTGCTTTATTGTTTTCCTCAATAGGATAACATTGAACCGTTCAGAAATTGCACTGTCGACTTTTAAAAGCTTTAAATATTTTTCCTGCAAAAAGTACTTACCGTATTGCGAAGATTTTGGTCTTGAAATAAAACATGAGCAAAGCTTATTTTCCAAAATTGGTGTGGATCTCCTTTTTAGGTCGAGCCTCGAGTAGCGCGCAAGCGCTGCTAGGCGAAGACTTATTAGGTCGAGCCTCGAGTAGCGCGCAAGCGCTGCTAGGCGAAGACTTATTGTTAGGGGGTTTCAAAAGCTGACCACACGCTCGTGCGTCGTGGCCTTTTTCGGGCGGTTACGCGCGCAGGGCCGACATCTGTTTCCCATTATCGTGCCCAGCCTCGGGCGCGATAATTGGAAACACATGCCTGCCGTGCGTGTAATAGCAGGCAAAAGGCCATGACGCACGAGCGTCTGGTCAGTTGTTTATCGTGGATCTCTTTTTTTTTTTTTTTACATTGAGGCAAGCGTGTGACGAATGGATGCGTGTGTGCGCGCGCCGGTTGTTTTTCTTTTCCACTGCCTCCTCTGCCCCGGGGTGAAATACCAGAGCCAGGAGCCGTTACGTCAGCCAGGAATCAGAGAGATGGGAGGGAGACCGGAGCCGGCACCGGGCCACTTTATAGAGCCGCACTAGTAGCTGAGGGCGCGGCGGGCGCAGGAGCTGTGTTACCACCTTGAGATGCAGAGCGGGGGAGCTGTGTGACCACCGCCTAGAGCAAATGGCCGGATCGGGAGCTGGCTGGGGCTCCCGATGCTCAATCCCGGCTGGGGGTTAGTAGTTAGGGAGGCGCTGTTCCCCACGAGAAGCTGGGGGCAGGAGACGCTGCGGCGCCTGCACTGCCCCACCAGGAGTGCTCCGGGCGTGTTTAAAAACAGGGCTGCAAAACATATGGGTTCGCGAGGCGCAGCTTGCCTTGAAGTCTTCAGTTCAAGCACCTCGCGAGACCAAAAACCTGAAGCAGCTTTTGCCGAATTCAGAGCCTCCTGATAGGCACGGGGAGGAGAGCTGACGTGTTTGCACAGTGCCTTTCTCACCCAGCTGTGAGTTTGATTTCAGGGTGTGGTTGGTGAGACACACCGGCCATAGGCTGCCCAGTTTCATGTGCGTGAGACAGGGAAACCACACAAGTGCCAGGTCTCGCCTCCTCGACTAGTTGCCGCATTAATAACCAGCTGTCTTTCTCGCGCTCCTTACAGTCTCTGCCGCCCCGGGGCACGGATCCGGCTCCTCTAATGAGTTCCCAGCTCTGCTGCCGAGAACCTGCTGCCTTCCCCAGCGAGCACGTCTTTCAGATTTCAAATCGACTTTAATATATGGCTAGAAAATACCTTCATGCCCAGCAGGGTAATCTCGCTGACTTTCAAAAGCTATTTTAAGGTAATTTTGGGATATGAAAATGCGTCGAGGGACATCTAAAATACAGACCTCTTGAGTTGCCCGGGCGTGCATCCAGTACATGTATTTTGTGCTCTCTGGAACTACAATTCCCAGAACGCAAATAAAGTGCAAAGTTGAGTTAAAAATGAATACTAAACTGGACAGATGCCCTCTATAATCAGACCAGGGGGTCATTTTAAATAGTACAAAAATTGCGGGGCTTTCTTTTATAAACCCTTACCACCTGGAAATGATACTAAGTTAAGGTCACGAGCTGTCTCGGTGCCACATCGGAGGGACCATGGTACCATTCTGGGTTTCTATTTTACAAATCATTTTACTTGGTTAAGTTGAGCGGAACATAGACTACAACTCCCATAATGCACTGAGTTCTAAATGAAAGTTCAGGGTTGGGAAATGGTATCCCGAAGACTCAATCGGCTAGCAATCTTAAACCATATTCCATTAGTGTGAGCGTAGACGACAAGTCCCAGAATGCAGCATGCTGGTAAATAAAACCTCAGAGCCAAAGAGCGGTGCAGCAGGCGCACGCACTGACTCGCCAGGTAAACTTGTTTTAAAGCCAGATAGTGCAGCCTGCTCTCGAGTCCTGAGGAGGACATGCTGTGTCTCCGAGCCAGTACGGAGGGATCCTGCCTGATACTCTGGCCCCCAGGTGACACGCATGAAACGCGCGCTAAGTCAGGGAAATAAAACATTCTCTTTCAGTGACTCCGGAGAGCAGGCAGCAGAGCATGAAAGGGCGGGAGGAGGGCCGGCGCAGGTAGCGAAAGAAGCAAGGTGAAACAGCTGTTCACAAGCGAATGCGTGGCGCGTTCCCTGACTGCATAATGCGAACAGGGATTCGAAATATTTCCCCAGGAATCATGGAATTTTGATTAGCTGTTCTCATGTATATTTGATACAGCTATATTTCTGCTAAAAACTGCGCTGTAGATATCCCTTAATACATTTTATATTATCTGAAATTCACGAATAAAACAAATTTTTTTTTGTGTATTTTCCTTTGTTTTTATATATATATATATATATAATAATGTTGTTTACAAAGTTCGAGGTCAGTCTGGCCTAATTTCACAATCTGCTGCTAAATCCATAGTGTCAGACACAGCAGGCAGAGCGTCTCCTGCAGGTACCCTGCGTGCTAGCCCAGTGATTATTGTAATCTGAGCATAGCTAGGCACCGTCGAGCCCCCTGCGCCCCGGTGGGTCCAGGCCTAATGCTGTGGCAGTGCGCCTGGACCAACCACAACCAGACACGCCAATGCGAATCATGAGGCCTGTCTGGATGTCAAAATTATTAAATTAAAGTTCTTAGTGGTGAACATCTTCAAGCCGTTTTTCCAACAAAGATGGATGCTTAGCTGGTTACTTTATTTTACCTTAAAAACATCATTCATAATGCTACCACACCATAATATTTCCGTATCTTCCAAGTACTTTGAATAAAATAAATTATCGTCAGCCGAGCTTTTTCTGAAGCGAATTGTTGTAAAGCCCTAGTTATCTTCAAATCAAGCCATAACCTAGGTTAAAATAAGATGGCTTTTCCTGGGCAAAGTATACAATGTACTAAAAATGGCAAAGTGCTCTGTGCATTATAATTATACTGGGGCATTCAACGAGATTTTCAAACCAAGTACCACAGTTAGGGACGCAAACAGGAAGTGCACAGTATTTAATCTAAAACGCTTTAAAGTCTGAGAGGCTTTAAAACCATAGGATGGTAGTTCGGGCCCCTCGCTGTCAGTAAATCAAATTGGTACTGAAGTGAGGATTTACTTGGATGCTGTGCTAGCATGGTATCCTTGAGATTCGCACTATGCGGCCGCTTTACAATTCCCCGATCTGTTGACAACTTCTTCTGGCTTACTAAAAAGTTCAGGCAACTCCAGCAAATGAAAAGCATTTTTAGGTCAGAGCATTAGAGATCTCTTGTATATACTTTAGCAGAGGTCAGTAAAATACCAGAATCACTTTAGCATTCTCAAGTTTCCAGTCCATATAAATTGTCTTCCACAAACACCCGTAGATGATAATATTTTTTACAAATCTTGTATTTTCAGTGATATGACCACCGAAGGAACTGCTTTTATATTAAAAACAGAGCTTTGGACTATACCATTTCCTGCTGAAAGGCAATAGTTCTCTCCATGTGTTCCCATGCCTGGCGTGTCGCGCAGTTTGGTGCTTACTTTCCCTCCATGTTAAAGAACAGTAGATGTTTCAGCACCCAGGCTAATGTGCTGCATAGCTAAATACATATAAGGTCCCAAAGGCGAGACCGATTGCATTGCAAATGCTTGTTGAGTCGTGTGTCAGTTATTGGTCATGTGTGTGCAATAAATGTCTTACACTGTTAGGCCTAAGGCTGCTCACCCACACTACCACTAATAGAGCACTTTGGGTTTTACATTGAGCCCTGTACACTTCTGGCGAATCTCTGGACTCTGTGCATGGTATACCACCTAGTGGTATACCATATACAGTGCCAGCTTCCTACAGATACCTAACGCCAAAAGTTTCAGTGAAGCCATTATGTAGCTGGGGAACTCGTTTTGATCAGTGCCCAGTACATACCTTAAGATGACTTCCCTGCTCACTTCCAATATCCAGTAATAGAACTAGACATCACAGAGGCATTTCTGCTCATGCATATATGTCCTCAAATAAAATATAATGTACCCTGCCTTAGGGCTCATAGGCCTGCTGTAGGGATGGCTTACATATATTAGATGCAGTGACTATGGCATGACACACAGGAGTGTCTGTGTGGAATTTGTGTGTGGGTCCCTTAGGGTGGCATAAGATATGCTGCAGCCCTTTGGTATCCCCTATTTATCACTTATTCCCTAGGTACCTAGGGTAGAATTTACTAGGGACCTCCAGGTGTGCTAAAGTCCTTAGCCAGTTGTAGCACAATTAGGCAACACCTTGTTTTGGGGAAGGAGCACTGACCCGGAGGTCTGGTTAGCAGGCCTCAGTGCACTGTCAGAGTTGAACATCAGCATCTAGTAGCTACAAAGGGGGCAAAAAGTGGGGGGATAACTGCAACATTAGCTCAAATTTGATGGCATGTGTGGCTGTAGATACACATGGTCTGCATACTCCTGCCATCTAGTGTTGGGTCCGGAATTGTGCAAGTTGTTTTTCTTCGAAGAAGTCTTTCGAGTCACAAGACCGAGTGACTCCTCTCAGTGATACTGCGCATTGGCATCGACTCCTTTGTTAGATTGTTTTCGCTCTGCTGTTGGGTTCGGACACGTGTGCCTCTGCTCAGTGTGTCAACTTCGTTTGGTACGACTCTTCAGTCCTTTTTACTGTCTTCGACAGTATTGTTTGGTTTGCGCTTCCCACTTCTGTGCTGCTCTTGAATTTTGTCTGTTCGGGCTTTGACCAACCGCCCTTCGGGGCACTTCCCGTCTCTGGCCTACTGCGTGCAATTGTTTCTATTGAGGATGCCTTTCAGATGAAACGCACCATTCAGATTTTGCCCACGTGCCACGTGAGGTATCCGCACACCAACCAACAACTTGTGTGCAACTTGTGTCTTCCGCCGGACCATCGTGAGGCTGACTGTGACGTGTGTAAGTCTTTTCGGTCCAAGAAAGCCCTTCGGGATCGAAGGGCGCATTGGTTGGAAATGTCTCGCAGAAGCGGAGATGACACCCCGACATTTTCAGCAAGGAACATGCCCAGAAGGAGCCCGCTTCAGACGATGCACAAGGCCTCTTCTCCCCTGATGAAAGCTGACTCTGATGTCGAAATAGATATGGAGATGCGTAGCCTTCCATCTGGTCAGCGCGTAAGTACTATTGCCCCTGACCCTGCTCCAACACCCAAGCATGCCTCCAAAAATCCTCATACAGAGGTCGCCGGACCTCCACTGCCTTCAGGTCATGGTCGGATCCGAAAGACTGTTTCGAATGCCCTGCTCTTGGGCCCGGCACCGAAAACTTAAACCAGGGCCAAGCCTTCGGCATTGACCTCTTCAGACCGAGACCGACCTTCGGGATCGAGCAGGATTGGGCCATCTCCAACACATGGCCCACTTGATACTACACCTCCAGGGTCACCAGGTACAGATGATGGGGGGTTACAAGTGCCATTAGGGGATCCTGACCCATTTGATACATACAACACTGATCCCCTTACCCCCAACGATCCGTATCTATATCCCGCTCGTCCCTCCCCTCCAGAAGATGCCATTTCTTTTCAACAAGTCATTGCTAGGGCAGCTGCATTGCACAATGTTGAGCTTCATAAAGAATCCCTGGAATAGGATTTTTTGTTTGGCACCCTATCTTCCACACCTAGGGACATCCAGTATTTACCCACGCTTCCTGGCATGATGAGGCATGCAGATGACATTTTTAAAGAGCCAGTCCGTGCCCTAGTTATCACCCCACGGGTGGGCAAAAAACATACATGACGGCTCCTTCTGACCCACTTTTTATCAGGTGGTCAAGTCCCACCTGCCTCCATAGTTTCCACAACGGCTCGTAAAAGATCTAATAGCCAGGCTACTGGAGACATTTCACCACCTGAAAAAGAAAGCAAGCGAATAGACGCAGCTGGGAAAAGAGTTGCAGCACAGGCAGCTAATCATTGGTGTATTGCCAATTCTCATGCCCTTCTGGCCCTCTATGACAGAGCCCATTGGGATGAGATGGAGGAACTGCTACAGTACATCCCAGAGGAACACCGCAAAAGGGGACCACAAGCTGTCACAGAAGGTTAGGCCATCACCAACAACTCCATCCGATGTGCACTAGATGCAGCAGATACAGCTCCTAGGGATGTTACTACTAGCGTGCCCCTTAGACGACATGCATGACTTAGGCGTTCTGGTTTCAAACCAGAGGTCCAGCAGGCAGTATTTAATATGCCTTTCGACAAAGAGCACCTTTTTGGGCCACAATAGACACTACCCTTGATAAAATGAAAAAGGACACTGACACAGCTAAAGCCTCCACCTCCCTACAAAAACAATGTCAGTCTGCATACAAGTAAGGGCTACTTTAGCGGTTCCTTTAAAGGGGAAAACAACAAAGGAAGGGGCAGGGGTGCCTCCACACATGTAGCAACATCCACTGTCAAGCAGTGGCTACCCAGTCCTCCTTCCCACCCGCCCCCCCGCACCCTCCTAACCACTCCACACCTGTAGGGGGCAGACTACAATATTTCCACCCAGTCTGGTAATCTATCACCACAGACCAATGGGTATTAGCCATTATCCAACATGGCTATTGTCTGGAGCTCATTTCTACACCACCCAATATCCCACCACGCACTCAAAGGTTGTCACAAGATCATCTAACACTTCTCAAACAAGTAGTCAAAGCCCTCCTTCTCAAAGGGGCTATATAACCTGTCCCACTTCAACAGCAGGGACTAGGGGTATACTATCTGTATTTTGTCATTCCCAAAAAAGACATGTCTCTAAGACCAATCTTAGATCTCTGACCCCTGACCCATACATCCTGTCAGAACATTTCCATATGGTTACCCTACAGTATGTTATTCCACTTCTCCAACAGAGCGACTTTATGGTAACACTGGACCTAAAGGAAGCCTATTTTCATATACTAATACACCTTGCACACCGCAAAAACCTCAGATTTGTCATAGGAGGCAAACATTACCAGTTCAAAGTTCTGCCATTCGGGCTGACCACAGCACCTCTAGTTTTCAAATAATGCTTGGCAGTAGTTGCAGCACATCTGCGCAGACAAAACGTTCATGTATTTCCATACCTGGAGTATTGGCTCATCAAAGCCAGTACCCACCTTCATTGTCAACAGTACACTTAATTGACTGTAAATCTACTTCACAGACTAGGGTTCACAATAAACGTTCCCAAGTCTCACCTTCAACCTCTCCAAATTCAACCTTACTTAGGGGCGATCCTCAAAACACAGTTAGGACTAGCATATCCCAATCAATCCAGCTCGAGTTCAGAACTTTCAGGTAGCTCTACCTTCGTTCCAGCCAAACCGAACTCTCACAGTTTGGACATTCATGCGTCTGCTAGGAATGATGGCCTCTTGTATTGCCATAGTTCCCCACGTGAGGTTACACATGCGTCCCCTGCACCAAAGTCTAGCTCGCCAGTGGTCTCAATCACAGGGTCACCTCGAGGATCTAGTGTTGATAGACCGCCGCACTCACCGTTCTCTGCAGTGTTGGGACACCAACAACCTGCTACAAGGGTGGCCTTTTCTTGATCCTGTTCTCCCACCTCACATTCACAACAGACTCATCAGAGACGGGTTGGGGTGCCCATCTACAGGACCTCACAGTACAAGGCCTGTGGGATGCCAAACATCAATCCCTACATATCAACTACTTGGAGCTTCAGGCGATCTTAATAGCGCTAAAAACTTTCCTTCCTCCTCTATCTCACAAGGTTGTCCTAGTCCGGACGGACAATATGACAGCTGTGTATTATTTACAAAAACAAGGGTGGACACTGTCCTCTCAACTATCACAGCTGTCTCAGACCATATGGAACCGGGCTCTTCACCACCACATTCATCTCTTGGCGGAATATCTGCCAGGAGCAGACCTCAGCAGGATGCAGCAAAAGACTCACAAGTGGGAACTCCACCCACAAGTCTTCCTGCCCTACTTTTAAAAGTGTTTTTTTTGGTTGTTCAAATAGACCTTTTCCCCACTGCAGAATACACAATGTCCCAATTTCGCCTCCAGGTATCCACACCCTCTATCCCAGGGCAAAGCACTATGGATGAGGTGGTCAGGGATATTCGCCTAAGCTTTTCCACCTCTCCCTCTCATTCCCTTTCTGGTTCGGAGACCCAGGCAAACTTCTCTCACCATGATCCTAGTAGCTACCACTTGGGCACGTCTGCCCTGGTTCACACCACTACTGGATCTCTCTGGTTCCTCATGAAAAGCTCCCCAACAGGCTGGACCTTTTCACTTGGAATCAAGGAAAAATCTGGACGCCCAGACCCCAAATCTCTCTATTTAGCAATTTGGCTCCTGAGGTCATAGAGTTTGAATATCCTTATTTACGTGAAGAATGTATAAACTTTCTTAAACAAGAACGCAACCCCCCCACTAGAGCATGTTATGCTGCAAAATGGAAATGTTTTATTTACTACTGCATAAACAAATTGATCCAATAAAAGCCACGGTGTAAGTCATTCTCTACTACCTACTTCATTTGCAAAAGGCTAATTTAGCCTACACTTCCATTAGATTATATCTTGCCTCAATGGCTGCTTATCTCCAAAACAGGCAGCATCTCTCACTGTTCAAAATCCCAGTCTTTAAGGCTTTTATGGAAGGTATAAAAAGAGTCTTTCCTCCACGAGATCCTCCAGCACCCTCTTGGAACCATAACATTGTTCTAACCAGACTCATGGGTCCCCCTTTGAGCCTCTTCACTCATGCCCCCTTCAATTTATTTTATGGAAAGTGGCATTCTTAGTTTCCATTACCTAACTGACGTGTTAGTGAGCTCCAGGCTTTAACCTTAGAGGAACCATTCTTCCAAGAGACAAACTGATTCGTACTAACCCTAAATTCCAACCTAAGGTTGTGACTCGGTTTCATATGAATCAATCCATTGAGCTCCCAGTGTTTTTCCTTAACCCTGATTGTGTAGCAAAAAGAGCTCTTCATACCCTAGACGTTAAAAGAGCACTCATGTTCTACATAGATAGCACTAAAACTTTCAGGAACACAAAGCAACTCTTTGTAGCCTTTTCTCCACCTCAGAAAGGCAGCCCTATATCCAAATCGGGCATTGCCAGATGGATAGTCAAATGTTTTTAAACTTGCTACATTAATGCCAAAAGAACTATACCAGTTTCTCCCAGAGCACACTCCACTTGTTAAAAAAAAATAGGAGCTACTATGACCTTTGCAGGAAATGTTTCCCTAGCTGACATTTGTAAAGCAGCTACATGGTCTACCCACACACATTTACCAAACACTATTGTGTGGATGTTTTAGCACGCCAACAAGCCAATGTAGGTCATGCAGTGCTACATACCCTTTTCCAAACAACTGCAACTCCCACAGGCTAGCCAACGCTTCTAAGGGAGGGATTGCTTTACAGTCTGTGCAGTCCAAGAAACAAACAAGCGCCAGTACTGACTCTGTGTTAACAACAAAATGATTTCAGTTTGTGATCGCACAACTTAATTATTATCATCACCCTTTAATTTTCACATTGTACATCAGAAATTATCCATTTAACATATAACTGTCAGTAACATGGGGAGAAACATCTTAATGTAACAAAGCACAAAATCGAACATTACATCTCCCACATCAATAATACATCAACGCATTGTAAGTACTATGAATTGATAAATACAAAATGAAAACACATGACAGAAAACATGTAACATTCAATATACCAGTTCTGAAATGGAAAGAAACCAAAAGGGGCACACAGTGGAATGTCCTTACTCAGCCCCTGCTGAATTGGCTTATAACCTAGAGTGTTGACTTATCCTTTCTTTTAGTATGAGGCCTAGCACAGGTATCTGGCCATTCAATTTATTTTGCACCAATCATTCCCTGTCAGCCTTTAATTCTCTTTAACATAGGCACACTCCCTAGGTATCAAGCTGCCAAGCGTTTCGAACCCAACGTTGATTAGGGGTTCTCTTCAGGACTCAGTACAGTAGGCAAATGGGTTTGAATAGTGTCCTGTAACAAAGTCCTTCATGCACGTATTTTTCTTCTTTTTTTTTTTTATTGTTCTATTCAGATCAAAACGCAGAGCATTGTGGAATCACTGGTCGCCAAATGCAGTGCGAGTTGTGTGTGTCTCCTCTCAGATATTTCCAATGCAGTTGTTGGCAGTGTAGTGCATCTATTTTTTCAATGATGGATGCATTCTATCCTGTTATTTATTGCATTTGAGCTTGTTTGAAAAGATGAAGAATGCCAGATGTATCTGACCCGATTAGCTTGGCCCAGATTTATTTAAGAGTTTTAAAGCAGTTGTTGACATTGTAGAAAGTCCATTTTTTCAATTATGAAGGCCTTCTTTCTCGTTTTTTAAACATGTGATTTTGCGTCACAGAGGTTTTTCTGCTACTTTTCACGCCATGACAACCGCTACAGTCTATGCAGAGAATGTGCATCTGCAAGCCACACATGCTAGACCTCAAGAACTTCTGGCCCATCTCCCTGCTTCCGTTCCCAGCCAAGGTCATCGAGAAGATCGTCAACAAACAACTAACCCGATACCTCGAAGAAAACAGCATCCTGGACCCATCCCAATCGGGGTTCCGCAGCAACCACAGCACTGAGACTGCCCTCATCGCCGCCACCGACGACATCAGGATCCTGCTGGACAACGGTGAGACCGCAGCCCTCATCCTGCTGGACCTCTCCGCCGCCTTCGACACTGTCTGCCACCGCACTCTACGCGCACGCCTCCACAACGCAGGGATCCGAGACAAGGCCCTGGAATGGGCCACCTCCTTCCTCGCCGGCAGAACCCAGAGAGTCCGCCTCCCACCATTCCGATCTGAAGCCTCCGAGATCATCTGCGGCGTACCCCAGGGATCGTCCCTCAGCCCAACACTGTTCAACATCTACATGGCCCCGCTCGCACGCATCGCCAGACAGCACGACCTCAACATAATCTCCTACGCCGACGACACTCAACTGATCCTCTCCCTCACCAAGGACCCCTCGCCGCCAAATCCAACCTCCATGAAGGAATGAAGGCCGTCGCCGATTGGATGAAGATCAGCCGACTAAAACTGAACACGGAGAAGACAGAGGTCCTCATCCTCGGCTCCAACCCCTCAGCCTGGGACGACTCCTGGTGGCCAACGACGCTGGGAGCAGCCCCGACACCCACCGACCACGCACGCAACCTGGGAGTCATCCTCGACTCAACGCTCTCCATGGCCAAGCAAGTCAACGCAGTCTCATCCTCCTGCTTCAACACCCTCCGCATGCTTCGCAAGATCTACAGGTGGATCCCGACAGACACAAGAAGAACAGTCCCCCAGGCCCTCGTCAGCAGCAGACTTGACTATGGGAACGCACTCTACACGGGAGCCCCGGCCAAGCTCATCAAGCGACTGCAACGCATACAAAACGCCTCGGCACGCCTGATCCTCGATGTACCACGCCACAGCCACATCACCCCCCACCTGAGGAACCTGCACTGGCTCCCCGTCGACAAGAGAATCTCCTTCAAACTCCTCATCCACGCACACAAGGCACTCCACAAGACTGGCCCAGCCTACCTCAACAGACGACTCCTCTTCTACGTCCCCAACCGCCAACTCCGCTCCGCCGACCTCTCCCTCGCCACCGTCCCTCGCATTCGAAGAACCACCACCACCGGCGGCAGATCCTTCTCCCACCTCGCCGCCAAGACCTGGAACACCCTTCCACTAAGCCTACGACAGACCCAAGACCTGCTGACCTTCAGGAGGCTACTCAAGACCTGGTTGTTCGACCAGTAGCAGCACTCCCCCCCCCTTTTTCCCCCCAGCGCCTTGAGACCCTCGCGGGTAAGTAGTGCGCTTTACAAATTCTGTGATTGATTGATTGATGCTATCAAACGGATTGTTACTTACCCTGAAGCATCTGTTTGTGGCATGTAGGGCTGTAGATTCACATGCGCCCTCTCTCCTCCCCGGACTCCTGTGGCCATTGTAGTTACATTACATACTTATAGGATACATTTACATTTAGCATGAACATCTTTGTACTTACACCATCTCTATACTCCTTTCTCACCAACCTGTAGGAAAACAATCTAACAAAGGAGTCGATGCCCATACGCAGTATCACCGAGAGGAGGAGTCACTCGGTCTTGTGACTCAAAAGACTTCTTTGAAAAAAAGTAATATGCACAACTCCGGACCCAACGCTAGATGGCAGGAGTATGCAGCACATGTGAATCTACAGCAGTACATGCCACAAACAAATGATTACAGGGTAAGTAACATAATCCTTTCGTACCTAATCATGTCCTCAGCCATCTTTGAACGTAGGCCAAGCACATAGTCCACAATATCTTGTTTAGGCACTTTGAGAGATCTCTCCCAGCCTTCCTTAACTAGACACAGTGGTCCCCCTAAAGGATGCCCACCAAACAAAAGTTCAAAGAGACTCAACCCTACTCCCTTCTGAGGTACTTCTCTGTAAGCTGAAAGCAGGCATGGCAAAAGAACATCCCATCTCCTTCTGAGATTTTTTCAGGGAGTCCCATAATTATACCTTTCATGGTTTTGTTGAATCTCTTCAGCAAGTGAGGTTGATGTGATGTAGTGAACTGATAAGTCATACCACATTCGTTTCACGTGGCCTTTAGGTAACATTCATGAAGTTACAACTCTGTCTGACACCACCTCCTTAGGGAAACCCACTCTTGTAAAAATACTTAAGAGGGCTCTGGCCACTGCAGGAGCAGTGACAGTCCTAAGGGGTATAGCTTAGGGTATTTGGTGGCATGATCCACCACCACCAGTATGAATCTGTTCCCTGATGCTGTTGGAGAGTCCAGGGGGCCAACAACGTTAACCCCCTACCCTTTGAAAGGGAATCACAGGAAGTGGAATTAAGGATACCTTTGTGTGGTTACCTATCTTGCCACTGGCTTGACGGGTAATAAAGTGGTTACAAAACTCCCTCACCTTCTAGGACATGTTTGGCCATTAGAAGTGGTTGACTAGCCTACTCCAAGTTTTGCTCTGGCCAAGATGCCCAGCTAGGGGGATGTCATGGGCCAATGAGTAGAAACTCTCTGTAATGCTGAGGAATTACCACTCTCCTAGTGGCACCAGGCATGGGGTTTCTGGCCTCCGTATACAGGAGTCCCTCCTCCCAATAAGTCTTGTGGGAGCCACTGACATCTCCCTGTTCCTGTGCTGCAGCTAGCTGTCTTAGGCTTTCAAGAGTAGGACAGGTCCTCTGTCTTTGGCACAGCTCTTCCCTAGAGGGTTCTCTGGGCCTAGAAGCTCTGCCTGGTAAGACCCATGTTCCTGAGACTCGGTTCCCTCTGGGGCTGACAGGTCTTCTCCCTGAGGAGAGGGGACCTGAGCTTGTGGCTGTATAGAAGTTGGTTTCCCAGACGTCTTACCTTTTCTCTTGGAGGGTTGGGCCATTATTCCAGACTCCAACTCTTATTTTTTCGCCCTGGGCTTTCCTCAGGTTTTTACGCACACCCATTCAGGGATTCCCAGCATGGCTGCATGGGATCTTAGCGCTACCTCCGCCCGTGCTGAGGACTCCAGCTCATTCCCTAGCAGACATTCAACTGGAATTGCAGAGGACATGACCACCTTGTTTTGGCCAGTAACCACTCCCCACTCCAAGGACACCATAGCCATGGAATGAACCTTGGTCACATTATCAGCATTGATTACTGAATAAGTTTGTCCAGTCAGGTACTGTTCTGGAGATGCCAGCTTTTCAGTCACCATTGTGATGCTTGTATCTGTATCTCTCAGTTCTTCTACTCTAATCCCATTAATATGAGGCTGTTGTCTGTATTGTTCCAGATTACTGGGCCAGGTAGCCAGAGAATCTACATCCACCCCACCCTCTTAGACTAAAGTGGCTTCAGTGTGTTCTCTGACCTGGTCAGGGTACACCAAGGATCCCATCTGGAGACTCGCCACCCCAGTTGTAACTGGGGGTGAACTAGAGGAAGCCTTTTTGGGATTGATAGGGTCTCCAGTTCGGTGTCTATTGGCTTTGCAATTGAAGCACCAAGTCTTCTTGGGATCCCAGTTCCTACCCTGGTTCCCACCCTTAGTCTGTGTATTGTCTCAGGGCCCAACCTCCTAAACAAGTTTTTGGAGGCTTTTAGAAGACTCTTTCCTTTTATCTTTATAGTTTTCACCATCTTTCCCTTGGAGGGGCTTAGGAACCCCTTTCTTTTGGTCACCCCCTCCGTGAGACTTTTTGGACACCCTAGTCTTCACCCAATGGTCAGCCTTCTTTCCCAATTCTTGGGTAGAGACTCTACCTAGGTCAAACAAGTACTGATGCAATCTT
Source organism: Calotriton arnoldi (assembly GCA_963921515.1). Classification (NCBI taxonomy): domain Eukaryota; kingdom Metazoa; phylum Chordata; class Amphibia; order Caudata; family Salamandridae; genus Calotriton; species Calotriton arnoldi. The sequence goes on along the minus strand of CAWUFW010002134.1, from coordinate 345,062 downwards.
TCGGAAACACAGTTACTTAACAGATGCTCTTTTATAATAAGATTATAAAGCCACGTAGTGTTTTGACTGAGAAGTCAACAAAATCTACCCAGGTCTGACTCGAGTTTTGTTAGTCTCTCTGAACCTAATTCTGTACTCTTCAGTGGTGAGTTCAAAGCCCTCCATCAGGGTATCTTTCGTGAGGTCATGGGACTCAGCATCTGCCTCATTAAGTGTCAGGAGCCTATCCCTGCACTTTCCTTAAAACTGCTCTGAGTAGAGAGCCTCAATGCTTCTGTCTGAGTTTCATCATCCTACAAGCCCTTTTGACCAAGTGGTATCAGCACATGCAAAGTCTTGTATCCCACTGCTGAACCACCAATGTAGGAAGCTGGCTCTCTATATAGTGGACCAAAATGAGGTATACTGTGTAGAGAGTCCAGGCAACCCTTATGCGTTTACAGAGGCAAAACTGATAACACTGAATGCTCTCTCTTGCGGTAGTGTGAGCGAGCAGTTTAGGCTTATCAGAGTGTAGTGGTAAGCATTTGTTGTACTCACAGAGGCAATAAATGAGACAAAGCTCGAGAATAAATTCGAGACCAATTTAGAAAAATAAATCGTATTTTTATGTAAATGTTGATACCAAGGACTTCGTTATCAAGTAAGTACTTTTTTTAAAATTATTATTATTTTTTTTTTTTATTGATTTTTTTTTTTTTTTACAGGCAATTAAAATGTTGACTTAAATGAGTCTTTACGCAGCAATGCTTTCCTATGGGGAAAAAAGGCATATGTTGCATACAAGTTTTTACAGTCGGTTTCTGGAGGTCTCCTTCTGGACTTAGGGTCTTGGGGGGCCAAGGTCCAAAGTACCACCAGCAGTAACTTGTTATCTGCCCTGGGGCGTCCTGGTGCAGAGGTGCTAGTCGGGTTGGTAGGTTTGCACGCTATGGCAGTGAAAAGAATGGGGGCCACCTAAAAACAGGCTGCAGAGGGGGACTTTGGGACAAGTACGGGAGCTCCCAGCAGGGGGCTTGGGTCACATGGGTCACGGAAGCAAGAGGGTACAGCCGGTTCGTCGGTTCCTGGGCTGGGGCACTCAGGTGCAGAGTAGATAGGTCGGCTAGGCTCGGTGCATCAAAGGCCCTCGCGATTGTTGGTCTCATCAGCTGCGGGACGAGTCACTCGGTCACAATTGTCAAGACTGGTGCCGGCAGGGTTGGGAGCCAAAAGTCCACCATAAGTCTTCAGTTCTCGTTGGCCCTTCTTAGTTCTCTTCTTCTGGATCCGTCTAATATAAGTTCATGGCATCAGGAGTGCCCCTAATTACTCAAATTAGGCGCGTTAAGGTGCTGACCACTCAAACCCTCCTCCCACCTTACCAAAAGGCAGGGGTTGTATATTCTTGAGCCTTGAGGGGGGTGTATTCTAATAAACACTCCCCCCTCAAGGCAGGAAGGGGTCAAAACGAGGATTACAAGATCAAGAGGATTCTAAGTGGTATTTGGCGGAATACCCTTGATTCTGGTTAGAAACTAATGGATGTAGGATTTGAAGGAGAAAATGATATGTCATCAGCTTAGAACTGTGTGAAAAGCCAGCGTAGGTGGTGCAGCATGTAAGGAGAAAACCTTCGACCTAAAAAGGCCAAGGTGTGTCAGGAGAAACAAGAGACTGAAAATGAGCAGTTGCAGGAGGAAATCAAGGACAATCTAGTTAATTGCTTTGCCAGTGATATGCAAGGAGTAGGACAGGAACAAGGGAACCCTACTCACACGGAACCAGGGTAATAAACTTATTATCAAAAAACAAAGGCTCCTGTGGACACTTAATGAAGTAATCTCAATGTATATGGGCACAATGGCAATATATTGGGTTATAGTGATATTGGAGAGAGAAGGAAGCAAATACACCTCTGATTTGTTTTTGAATCAAAAATATTTATATAATCCTTGAAATGAAATACTGTTTACAAAATAATACATTTGAACATATAGTTCTGAGTGAGAGGTGTCCCAGTGAAAAACGGAACCTAGGAAATTAGTGACATATATGTGAAATATATACAAGGTTTCCAATGCTTCATATAAACGACCATTAACATATATATGTACAGTGGACAGCGCTAGATACAGTGATCAGTGCTGGTAAACAATGGTTATGCAACTTGTCGACGGCGTTTCGACCCTGTGTGCAGTTTAGGGTCTCTTCAGGACCTATGATCGTAGGGACACCTGAAGGGTAATGGGCCAGCTCGTGTGGAGGGTGTGGCACCGTGCAGAGAATAAGAAAAAGATACTCACATGGGTCCCAGCCGGGAGCCCAAGTGTGAGGTGAGTGGTGAGCCGGCTATTACGTGAATGCGCACAATGTAGGGCTCCACGTGTGCAGAGGATGGCACGATCAAAGCGCTGTCAAGACGGGTCGAGTTCCGATTCTGAGCGCATGAATGGAAGCAGGCTACTTTCTTCTGTTGTCAATCACGACGAGGCCATACTTTTAACATATGGAGGGTGAGAATATTCTCACTTCGGTGTCTCTTATGGAGAATGAATCAACTGCAGCCTGTGGCAATCCTTCCAAGTAGCAGGACAGCGTGTGTCTGTCTGCTCAGGTACGATGACCTGACGACAGAAGGAAGTAGCCTGCTTCCATTCATGCGCTCAGAATCGGAACTCGACCCGTCTTGACAGCGCTTTGATCGTGCCATCCTCTGCACACGTGGAGCCCTACATTGTGCGCATTCACGTAATAGCCGGCTCACCACTCACCTCACACTTGGGCTCCCGGCTGGGACCCATGTGAGTATCTTTTTCTTATTCTCTGCACGGTGCCACACCCTCCACACGAGCTGGCCCATTACCCTTCAGGTGTCCCTACGATCATAGGTCCTGAAGAGACCCTAAACTGCACACAGGGTCGAAACGCCGTCGACAAGTTGCATAAACGAACCATTGTTTACCAGCACTGATCACTGTATCTAGCGCTGTCCACTGTACATATATATGTTAATGGTCGTTTATATGAAGCATTGGAAACCGTGTATATATTTCACATATATGTCACTAATTTCCTAGGTTCCGTTTTTCACTGGGACACCTCTCACTCAGAACTATATGTTCAAATGTATTATTTTGTAAACAGTATTTCATTTCAAGGATTATATAAATATTTTTGATTCAAAAACAAATCAGAGGTGTATTTGCTTCCTTCTCTCTCCAATATCACTATAACCCAATATATTGCCATTGTGCCCATATACATTGAGATTACTTCATTAAGTGTCCACAGGAGCCTTTGTTTTTTGATAATAAGTGATATGCAAGGAGGCAAAAGTGGCTGTCATGTTGGGTTGGGGACTGTCAAATGCTGGCAAGAGGACATGGAGGATGAGGACAGAAGCATAGCGTGGAGTTTGCAGAATCCTGATTGAGGAAGGTTAAGTATTTTGTGGGGTGTAATGTAGAGAATGATCCGATTGAACAGCAACTATCGAGTATCTGCAGAAGGGAGTTAAGAGACAGGCCAATAGTTTTGCAGAGAAAGAAGGGTTTAAGATTTGTTTTTGAACATATGGCAATTGCAGATTTCAGTCACTAAACAAGAAGTGCGAGGGAGGAGAAGGTAGTGCTCAAAGAGTTTGCAGAGATATGTCCTTTCAATACGGTGAAGGAAAGTGACAAAAGCAAAGTAAAAATAGTTCGCTAACTAAGAATTGAGACAAGCTGAGTTGGGGGATGTAGTGAGTCAATATAATCGGCATACTTTTTAAGTAGAGATTCCTTTATCTCCACAGGTTCTTTGATACTTTTTGATATATTGTCCAACCAAGAGGACTTCAGGTTGGCAACAGAAAACTGTCCTGCACCGCATGCTGCCAATGGTCTTGGGAACTCTGATCCTCCTACTGAGAAACAGGTATTAGGAATTGTTGTAGTTAAACCATTCCTTGCAGTGTATATGTTCTCTCACAATAATATGCTCGGTCCCCTCATATTTCTGTAGTCAGTTGAATTTTTTTTTTTAGTATGTCTTTATTAGCATTCGTAGATCATAAATAACAATACAGAACATAAGATGGTAACCGCAAAGTTCTCCAATATGCATTCTCAAAGATACAATACAATATTTTCCAATTGCAAGGAAATTTGTCATATCAGCATGAGTGGGACAGGAAGGGGCGGAAGGGGTACATAGATCAACATAAAACAATCACATCAATATCCATCAATCATAGTAGGAGAGAGAGGAACCAGTTATTGTCCCACAGAAAACATCCTGTACGGAGATCAACTAGGGTCCAATGCCACCCATAACAGAACGGGATCCTTAATCACATCCCACAGTCTCAGCTAGGTATATATTTAGTGCTGCAGGACTTGAAAACATCCACGTACCACCCAGTTCACTAATCATGACCCGGAGGAGGTGATGGAGTGCTGGGAGCCCACCAAGGAGCAGGAATGATTCCCATCAGTCCATTGATTCCTAACCGTGGGTCATCCCTATGCGATCAATTATCATGTCCCACAGGTCAAGATCTCACTTCGCATTCTCATCTGTGCGGACCATCCGGAGACGTACTCCCTCCGCCACTGTCCATTCCAAGAGATCTAATTTTCTTTTATCATGTGTTGGGGGTGCCACCTGAGCCCAGTGAATAGCTATGCGGCACCTGGCAAGTACTAGGGCTAAGAGTGCAAATTTATAGCCCATCTTGCGCCCTTCCCTAGGGATTGCTTGGAGACCCAGCAGGCAATGTCTGATGGTGTCAATCCGACCCTGGGCTAGTCCGTTGAAGTTAACTTTAGACAAACACACCAAAATCAGCCATATATTTTTGTTACATTAAGATTGAGTGCCTTGATGGCCCAAAGCTTTCTTACCTTCTTCCTCACACTTGTTTTCCATTTTTGAGAACTACAGTCTCTCCTAGCAATAAGTGAAAACGTCTCTTAAACGTTAAAAGTAAAATAATACCTTTGCACATAGATGTCACATGTGCCTTTCCCTACTCCTTTCTTCCACTTAGTGCTTCATTGCCTGTGCCACAACCCCCATTTCTATGGCACAGTCAAATTGTGGCCAAGTTATCCTTTGCATCATGTTCACTTGAAAGCTTCTTGGATCCTTCCAATGTTTATGCAGCTCTATAAACTAATGGTAAGAATTGGGAATGGGATACAACAGGAAGCATTGGAAAGCTTGTTACTTTAATGAACAAACAGCACACAGCCTTCATCAGCTATAACTTGTTACGGACCTGATGGCATCACTATGTGGTAACTGGGGGGTACTCAGAAGATATTTTAGGACTCACTCTTAGGTTTCGAATAGAACTTAAAATAAGTCTGTACTTTAGGTGCCAAAAAGATGTAATATGAGGTGCTAAATCAGACTAGATCAAAATTCAAATCTAGACTACTTATTGAAGTTGCCAGTATGGGCAAAAAATGGTCCTGTCTCTCGTTTGACTTCTGTCAGTAGGTGAGCAGTCTTCCAAAGCATCACCTCTGTATTGTCTTTTATCAAGGACCATAGGTATCACTACAGGGAGCACAAGAACTCACTTTATTGGTGTTGCTTGAAGAATTGCAACTGTCCTGGAACTTCTGTCTTCTCCTCAGTAGTGCAAGTTGAAGTGATATCACAGAACTCACTCTGCATAGAAGGTCCGGCCACAATACATTTAGAGGTGAATGTGGTGCCAGTTTACTTCTGAATTGCTTGACAACCATAAGTTATTTCTCATCTTTTGATACATTTTAAGTCTCACTTCACTTAAGAGTTCCACAAGTCCGTAACCACCAAAATTTGTAATGCATGTAACTGGGTTGTGTCACAAAAGCACTGAAATTAGAAGTCTGTCACTGTGATTGACATTGTACCCATTATTCTCCAAAACATTTGAATTGCAGCAAGATGTTAATTCTCTGCCAACGTTTTTTCTATAGCTTATGATTGAAATCCAATTTGTGAAGAATGTGTCAATTAAGGTGGTTGCCTCAAATGACCAAACTGCAGTTGCAGATCGCCTGTATTTTAAAGAAGGAAAAGAAAATGGTTATATTTTATGGTTTAACTCTTTTTATTAGGTATAAATATTTACACATACACCCACCTACATCCAACGCCTGGTTGGGAAGCAGGGAAAAAGGGTAGGAAGAAGGTAAGAAAAAAATTAAAATGAACAAACGACATTCAAGAATCAACTGGTAGGTTCCCCACCCCACTCCCAGTCCCAGATCATGTCCATGCATGTTACTGTAGCACCCACCTACACTAGATTATGCTCATTACCATCCCATTTTATACTGCCTCCAGCCACAGACACAAGTGTATGTAGTATTCAGCGCACTCTCCGAGGCCTCTGAATGCTGCTTCTGAATGATCCTGAGTATTCTCAGATATCTAGGGCATGAGAGTTTCCGAAAGTCACTTACCAAAAATGCGATACGGAATCCCATACTTTTTCAAAGCTGTCTGTTTTGTGATTCACGGCTGCAGAGATCTTTCCAATTTAAGTGGGGGGAGTTGGGCTTGGTACAGGACAACATCAGAAACATCGGGAGAGTTTAGGCCAAACACTGGTTAACTGGTTTTAAGGGACTGACCAATAAACTCTATTCTTTGGGTACTGTTATTAAAGTGATGGAATGTAAAATTTCATAGGCATTGTGAAGGAAAGTTTTGAGTTCTGTTAAATGCACGGAGGCATAGGTTATGCATTTACTTCTCTTATTCCTAACTCTAGCAGCATTGTAATTTTGAATAAGATGAACAGCAATGCTTATAAAATGGCACAACAAACAAAATGTGACCTAGGGGTATTGCTGCTCCTATGACCTCAACCAGTCGGGAGTCTCTATCCTCCACAACACATCCCATTTCCTCATGTAATTCCTCTTTTTTCATGCAGCTGACAAACACCCATCCTCCTTCAGTTATTCTTGCTTGGACTCCGAAGCTGAGATAGATGACAAGAGCACAAGGCGAAGGCAATTGTCCCAGGATGAGCAAAAGAAAGTTAAACACAATTGTGAGAAGTTGGCCTGGTATATGCTGTCCACTAATTATAGTGGGCACCTTGCACCAGTCCAAACAACCCCTTATTGGAGATAGGTTAAAGACAACCTTATTGAAAGCTATCCTAGTGGTAGCTATGGAGAGCAGCCTTCAGGCTAAGTCTTGAAGGAATGTAAAGCAGCTTGTTTTACCAGTCTATAATCTCTTGAGTGACCAAATGAAAGAGCACCACACCAGGTATATATTCAAAATATATGTATTTATTGCTAAACACACCCCTCTAGTCTCTTTATGAGGCTAGAGTTCAAGCTACATAAGTTAGAAGTTATTTAAACACAGTAATAGCACAAATACACGTTTGGGCCCTAGGGCGTACCAAACCATATACCAATAAAGTGGTATAAGAACCACGACTGAACTAGACACTTGGCCTAGAGCCTCTAGAAGTGCTTGGACCACAAGGAACCACCCAAGGTAGTGACACAGGGGACCCACGGGAGACAGCGTGCAGTGTAAATACACAACCGCGATACGCCGTTGACTTCTATGGAGAAAGTCGTGATCGGGAAATTAGAGAAAGGGACACTTTAAAGAGGACTTGGACCAAACCCTTTGAGATCTAGGACTTTGAAGAGTCTCTACCAACGGGAGCACCGGAGTACTCGTGTTACCTCACCCAGGGAAGCCGGGTGCATAGGTGCCTTTCGGGGTCGGGTTTTGTCGTCGATTCGAATGGCGATCTGCTGCAAAGTGCTGCTGGCGACCAAGAGAAAAGTGTCCGGGTGGATCCAAGAGTGGATCGGAGTTCTGAAGAACCTGAAAGCAGAGGGGACAGAGTCTGGGTCACTAGCCAGTGACCAGGAAGGCGATGGACAGATGCCCACCGATGTCGAGTGCTTCAGGTGCGTTGACGGTCGTCTTGACTCTTCAGCCACGAGGTCCAGGAGGCGTTGTCGGCGACCAGGAGCAGGATTCGGGCTGGTACACGATGTCTGTCGAGTGCTGAGGTGTCGGCGACCGGATTGAACCCAACAAGCCTTGGCAACGGCAAGTCTCGGTGAAGATGTAGATCGTCGATGGTGCAGACCAGCAAGGTCTGGGGAACTCACCCAGCGAGGGTAAGTGAGGGCAGGCCTGGAGCAACCAGGATGCCAAGTTAGAAAAGATTGGCCTTCGTTAAGGGCTACTAGCCAACGGGCTGGCGACCGCGAAGGAGCCTCGTGACGCCGCACGTGGATCTGGCTTACAGGACACTCGTGGAGTGGGGGCCAGTGATCTTCGGTGCAGTTGGTGCTGGAGGCTAGGGCTACTCGGAGCCCAAAGCACGACTTCTTGGGAGACCCAGAAGAGGATGCACTTGCAAATGTGCTCGGTGTCCAGGGGTCACGGTCTCAAGTCACCCACGATAGCCACGGGCCTCAGCTTTGCTGGGGACTCAGGGTAGCCTCGGGGAAGTCTGAGAATCCACCTCTGGTGATGCGATGACTTCGGCTTCCGACGGGAGCTTCAGAAATGCGAACTGGACAGATGCTTCTTTGGTGCCTGCCAAGCAGGGGAGTCACTCCTTGACCCCAAGGGAGATTCTTCTGTCCTCTAATCGTGAGTAGAGCGTCGAAGGTCCAGGATTCAGTTTCAGACTTTCGTCCAGGGATAATCTAAAGTCCTAAGGACTGGGTTCCTATCTTTATACTAAAGATAGGGGTTGGACTACTCTGTGGCCCCACCTATGGGTGGGTCAGGGCAGAGGGGTGGCTACACCCCTTTCCCTTTGTCCAATTCGCGCCAAAGCAGGGGCTGCAAGCCCCTGATCCGGTTTAAACTGGGGTATGCACAGGGACACCAAATGTGCCCCCAGTGCAGGACTTCAAAGCACCCGAAAGTGCTCCCGCCCAGCCCCAATACACATTATCCTGTCTGGGGAGGTGGTCACACCTCCCTGGGACAGGAAACCTATTGTCCAGGCCTCCCCTGCCGGAGTTTCGTCCAGCAGCAGGAGGCCAGACTCGTGTCTGTGGCAGCAGCATCCATTTTGTGATGCCAGGGCTCTGGAAAGAAGTTACCGGACTAGTCAGAGTTAACATGTCTTTCCCTCTAGAAGGGTGGAATGCTACCCCGCCGCCAGGATTGGCGGGGGTAGTATTCCAAGATGTTTGACACCAAACCCGACATGTTTAGATGCAGCCATTCCAAAGTTAGCATTTTACCGCGAGGATATAATGCGCTTAAGAGTATATGGTCAGGCTCCACTACAAACCGCATCAGAGATGGTCTCCGAACGCTGCAGAGGGCCCTGCTCATGCAGGGGCACCCTCTCACATAGGAACCATGCACTCTGCCTTTAGGATTGATAAGGCCTGCCTTAGGAGTGACTTATAGGTTTATATGTGTGTATGTATTTAGTGATATAGGTAACCTATATCACAGTAAGGAGTGCATGCACCACCTTACCCAGGCTGCAGTAGCAGACCTGTGGTGTCGGTTTGGATGGCCTTCCAGGGGTGGCATAATACATGCTGCAGCCCCTGGCAGGCCTCTGAGGTACCTATGCCCTTGGTACATAGTATACCATATACTAGGGACTTATAAGGGCACTCCAGATCCCAATCAGTGATGTGCCTAAGGCACATGGAAACCATTTTAGAGAGGAAGCAGCTAGGCTGGGGTTCTGATTAGCAGGGCCCCAGCCAGACTAATGTCGAAAAACAGTGAAGCATCAGCAAAAAGTGGGGGTACCCATGTGAAGCAGATCCTACTCTCCTACAACAATAACTCATTTAAGTCGAACCAAATTGTCACTAATTGTCAATGTTATTAAATGAACAACAAAATAAGAAATGAGTACTTAAACCTTAGGATTCCACTAGGGACGAAAAGCTTGCCCAGAAGCTGGGTAGGATAATCCTTACTTCCATTTCATTAGTAGAATTGAAACTTTGTCACAACAGCTAGGAAATTTTACATTTTATGTCAGGACCTGCAGCGAGTATTATGCAATGTTCAAAGCTTTTATTATTATTTGTTTTAATTTTCATTTTTTACACATTTCGCTCTATAGGACTGACACAAACCAGAAGACAGTTTGTTACATTAGTTATATAGCTGAACATATCAAGTTCTCACTATGTCTCACCAAGTATTAACAAACTCAGTACTTTCATACGTCTATAAATTTCATGTTAATCATTATGGGAAACCATCATCATATTGCCACCTCGCAAGACACATAAAAAGGTAGCATTTGCTTTTAAGCCTATGGAATGGTCAACCAACTTCATTGTTCTCACTTTACAGATTACCATACCCTACGTTTTCCTTCACTCCGTTGCTAGGAAATTCCTTAAGGGTTTCCAAAAGTCTTTGTCTTCTTTAAAGCAGTTGTAATAGTACATATAGTCTGTAGTTTTTGTTACAATAGATTAGGTCTTTATGCCAGGCAGCCATCGTAGGCAAAGGGCCATCTCAAGGCAAGTTGCTGTTTGGCTACTAGTAGCGCCAGCACACTGAACTTATGACATGCTATAGGCATGTCTTTAACATGCCCTAAAAGTGCAGTTACAGGGTCTGGAGCTATTTGCATATCGGTCATTGAAGACAGATCTGTTAACAATCGCCTGGTATTGTGCAACGCGTGGCAGTCCTGGGCCATGTGCAAAGAATCTGCGTTGGGGTACCCACACCTCCCACAATCAGCCTCTCGGCGGTTTAAATGTTTGAGTTTGACTGGTGTATAGTGTTCCATATGTAAAAAATTTGTTATGGATTGCTCTGTGTAGTCCTTTGATTGAAACATTTGAGTTTGTGTACAGCAATATGCCCATTGTTCTTCGGTTATCTGTCTGTTCAGTCTTTGTTCTCTTTTCATTTTAACTGGTAGCTGCGTTTTGCTCTGTGTAGTCAATTAAATATTATAGAGTTTCAACACTATTTGTTTAGCCCCAGGAGCCACTATAATGTATGATAATTGTGTTTCAATTTTGGTGGTTCTTGCAGAAAACTACTTTAAAAAAAAAATTTTTTTTTAGAAACTTTATTTAAAGTTTTACATAATAACATAATACAGGTGTGCAATCGATACCAGCAAAAAATAGAAAAATATAAATAAATCATGTAGTCATAAAATATAGTGGTACAGTTCTAGAGGTCGGTCCATCCGATGATCCCCCTTCCATAAGCAGTAGCCGAGTATAACGGACATTTAATCCCCCTCCCCTTTGGTTACCCACTACTGATGCGTTTGGGAACCTGACTGTAGGCCGTTGGCCAGTAGATCATGACAGAGCTCCCTCCAAAGCCTTAGATCGTCCTCTAATTTCTCATCGCTGCAACACCTCTTCCTGTGCACCTCCTCAGCTAATGCCCATTCACGCACATCTCATAGCCATGCCGAAACCTCGGGCGCCCGCACCCCCATCCACACAATTGCAATTCTGCGCCTCGCTACCACTAAAAGTAATTGCTGGAGTCTATATACTATCTTCCTTTTCTTTTTAGGTTTCCGTATTAACCCCAATAGACAATTGGTGGGTGTCAATTGCACTTGTCTATTCACACTGTCTCTGATCCGCTCCACCACCTTCGTCCAAAAGCTACTGACCTCAGGACATTCCCAAGCCAAGTGCAGGAAATTGGCCCCTTGCCCACGACACCTAGGGCACGAGTTGGACCTATTGGAGGCGATGCAATGTATTCTCTCTGGTGTCATATATGTGCGGTGAATGTAGTTGTAGTGAATTAACTGGAGTCTGGCGTTACAGGAGACCGTGTGCGTGAGTGCACCCACCACCCTCCAATCCTTATCCTCCAGTGGCACCTCCAGATCTGCATTCCAAGTGGCAAACCCCCCGGGCGGGGGCAGGGGGGGGAGCATTAGCGTCCTCCCTCATGGCCCTATACAGTAATGATATGGTGCGTCTTCCCGCCCCACACTTGAGTAGGATGTCAAGAGTGTGTGAGCTGCGGGATATCTGGATGCGTGGGCCATATTTCTTTGAATATATTGGATAAGGCAGCCTAATGTAAGTATTGTCCCTGCCCCAATCCAAAGTCGTCACAGGCTTGTTCGAATGTAATGAAGCTTTCGCCCCGGGTATAGATCCGTGAGTATGTCACAACGGATGTATGACGATACCACGCATGCATTACATCGCATGCCATTAGATTGCGGTTTTAACAACGCAAGTCGTTACAACGACTTGCGTTGGAGGGCGCTGGACTTAGGAGTAGTTTAATTTGCTATTCCAACTCCAGCCTACGTACAGTAGGGAAGGTGTTGGTTAGTAATTTAAACTACTCCTTGTCCTATAGCGCCCTCCAGTGCAAGTCGTTGTAACGACTTTCGTTGTAAAAACTGCGATCTAATGGCATGCGATGTAATGCATGCGTTCTAAAGGTTGTTTCCCGTCACAACCCCCCTCCTGCCATGCCCAGTATGACATATTGGACATCACCCTCCTGACCAGCGCAATGTCCCACACCGACAACTCCCGATGGAACGGGGCGTGTCTCAAGATTCGCTCCCAAATGCTCGCAGTCTGTCTGACCACATAAGGCACCGCAACAAAGGTGCCCGTGCCCTACAAGAGGAGGGACGGCTGGTCAGTAACCTGTACTCTATCCTGGAGCAGCCTTTTCGCCCAATTGTCCCCCTCAGCAAACCATCTCGCTGCGTGCTGTAGTTGAGCGGCATAATAATAGAGCTCCATTCCGGGGTGCCTCAAGACCACCCCTCTCATACGTGCGATTCAGTGTGGGAAGCGCTACTCTGCTGCGACGACCTGCCCAATACATGTCTATCAGTATGTATTCCAGAGCCCGGAATATTCCCCTGGGGATGGGGCACGGGGCGTTCTGTATCATGTACAGGCAGCGGGGCAACACCACCATCTTCGCTATCGCCAAGCTACCCATTAGGGAGGGCGGAAGGGTGTTCCAAAAGCTCACCGACCCCTTTAATGCATTTATCGTCTTATGGACGTTGAGCTGTAATATCCGCGAGTCCTCGCCCGCCACCTGTACACCCAGGTACCTAAAGTGCTCCATCTCCCAGCGTTAGCCCAATCAAGGGAGAGAATCCGCGGAGCAGCCCGCCAGGTGAGCCAGGGGGAATATCAATGATTTTGATTTGTTGAGTCGCAACCCCGAGCACCCACCAAACTCTTCCAACACCAGTAGTAACCTTGGAACTGCCTCCTGTGGTGAGGAGTTATAGAATAATGCATCATCCGCATACAATGATATGGGAAGTCTCGCCAACATTGATTCCCCAGCGACCCAAGTCCCTGCGCACCCATATCGCATGGGGCTCTATTGCCAGTGCAAACAGAAGTGGAGAAAGCGGACAGCCCTGTCGCGTCCCCCTCCCCAGGTGCCTCTCACTCGACCTGCTGAGCCCCACCCGAACCCTAGCACTTGGCACTGTATATAAGATCTGTACCCAGCGTCTGAACATCGGGCCAAAACCAGCCACCCTGAGCACCTCCAATAGATACCCCCAATCCACTGAGTCGAAGGCCTTCTCCAAATCTATGGAGACCAAGGCTAGGTCATCGTTTCTTTGCCGTACTTCGTGCGGAATGAGCGTTAGCCGCCTGATATTCATGCCTGTGTTACGGGTTGGCATGGAACCACATTGGTCTTCGTGAAGCAGGTGTACGATGTGGGGGGGCAGCCTAGCAGCCAAGACCTTGCATAGGATTTTTACGTCTGAGTTTATCATTGTTAGAGGTCGGTATGATGAGGGGTCCTGGTCATTCCCCCCTGGCTTGAGAAGCATAACAATTTCCCCTTTGCGCATTGATGGGGGCAATACCCCTGCTTCAAATGCCTCCTCATAAACTTGTAGCAAAGGTTGGACAAGCTGACTAGAATAGGCCTGTAAAAAGGCCATTGGGAACCCGTCGGCCCCAGGGGCTTAGCTCCTGGCATGTCCTGAAGCGCCTCCTGTACTTCTTCAGCGGTGATCCTGGCGTCCAGCTCCTTTACTGTAGTGAGCAAGAACTGCGGGAGCGCCACCCGCCTGACCACGGGGATGTACCTCTCTGCTGTCACTCCAGGGTCTGCAGTATATTCCTTCTGTAAGTGGTGCTGGAACACCTCTAGAATCCCAGCCCTGGTGTGTACGAGGTTCCCTCCCTTGGCTTTCAGAGCTGTGACAGATGGGGAAGCCCGCTCCCTTCGGAGAATCCACGCCAGTAGGCGACCCGACTTTTTGCCCTCGGCATGTAGTCTTTGGCGGTAATGCGTCAAGGTGTACTTATCCAGCCTATCCCAGATGTTGGCTATACGCTCTTGCTGTTTCCTTTCCCTCTCGCCCACCTCTAAGTCAGTCAGGTTCCCCGCCTGTATGCCGGATAACGCTTTCTCCTCTCTGTCTAGCTCCCCAAGTAACTGACGCCTCACCCCGCACACCAGTCCCATCCTCACCCCGAGGGTTACTACCTTTAAAGCCTCCCACTCAGTGGCCCTCCCAGTGGGAACCCCCAGTTTGTCGACAGATAGTCTGTTACTGTCTTGGATAGTGCAGCCCTCCCCACTTCATCCTCTAGCACATCGGGTGCGAATCTCCAACGCCTCGGGCCCAATTTGAGCGATCACCACCTCACCAAATATCACACCGGGGAATGGTCGGACAGAAAGCGCGCTAAGTGGGTCCGCTCCACCTCTGGGAAGGCCGGCACACCCGATACCAGGACCCTGTCCAGCCTGCTTTGTGTACTGTGTGTAAGTGAATGGCATGTGAAGAGTGGAAGTGTAGGGTGGGTTTCCCTCCACTCATCATGGGCCCCCAGGTCTTGCATGACGTTCCTGAGCATCTGAGACACAATTAAAGTCTCACATCCATATGTATGGGACGTCTAATTAGTTGGACGATAGTTCCTGACTGACCTGAAAGAACGCGGGGTTGTCCGTGTTTGGTGCATATGTATTTAAGATAACAATTTTCCTGCCATCTAGTAAGCCTCGCAATATTACATAACGACAATTCACATCAGATTCGCTGTATATCGGTGTAAATGGTATGCCAGGTGCCACCCAGATCATGGTACCCCTGACATATGTAGAGAAAGAGGAATGGTGAATCTGGCCTCTCCACTTCTTTGCTACTCTGGCTGCGCCGCTATCATCCAGGTGCGTTTCCTGAAGGCAAGCGATTGATATATGATGGCGTTTGAGGAAAGTTAATACCCTATGTCTTTTGGTACACGTGCCCAATCCCCGGACATTCCAGGTCAGAAACTTATACTCAGTCCCCATCGCAAGTTGTTCTCGCTACCGCCACCAACCACGAGCCCTGCCCACCTATGATAAAGCTGCTGCGGTGCACACCGTCGAAACAAACCAAAACATAAAAACTTCCCCCTCCCACGGACACTTGTTGAACAACAGTATCGTCAAAAATGCCTACCCCTATGTCGTGTGAGGTTGCACGGATCCCGCTACATCGCCTAACTGGGGCAGAAACACTCTCAAGCCACCCTAAGTGAAGAGATCTGGACCCACCAACCCCAACTCCGGAAATTTGACCTAAGCAGGTAATAATGCACCATTGTGTGAATCTTCATATTGCCAGTACAACAACATTATTATTAAGCCCGCACCGGCGTACGCACACCGGGTCCTGCCCCATTAATGAAGCGGCCACTTCGGCCTGTGTGTGATTTACATACAAACAGCGGGTCCTCACAATCGTCCCAGTTCAGGAGCCATCACGAGCCCCCCATTTACTGCTCCTCCGTGGCCTTCCCCTCCTGTTCGAGCAGGGTTTCCGGGACCACGTCCACCGATGCATTTGGCCATTGAGTCTGATCAGCAATTTCCAAGTTGGCAGTGATCCCCTCAGCCTCTGATGACGATGAGGTGTCCGTAGTCATTTGTAGCGTTCCGTCATTCCCAACCGTGATTCTTTTGTCCGGGCCTGCGCCCACAGTTGATGACCCATCATCTACCCCCTGGACCGTGCCCCCGCAGCGGTCTGGTGCCCCATTTGTTGCTCCGGATCCGAGGCTCTCGCTGTTGAAGTGCATCCCCCCTAATCTCCAGCCATTCCCAAACCGCCTCAGGGCTCTCGAAGAAGTGCGCCTTGCCCTGTGTCAAGACCTTCAGTTTTTCTGGGTATAACAGCATGTGTTGTAGGTTCATGTCCCTTAATTTCCTCTTTACACCTAGAAACGATTTCCTTTGTTCCTGCACCTGCTTGGTATAATTAGGATATATGGAGATCTTGCTGTTTTCGAAGTGGATGTCTTGTTGCTCTCTGACGGCCTGGAGGATGCAGTCCCTGTCTCTGTAATTAAATTTTTTTGCGATGAACCCATGCGGTGGAGCCCCCGAAGGGGGTGGAGGCACCAGGGCCCTATGCGCCCTCTTGATGGCGAACATGTCCGCTAGGCCGGAGGGGCACAGCCGAGTCTTAATCCAGTGCTCCATGAACCGATCTGCCCTCTGCTCTTTCAGGAAAGCCCAGTACGCGGATGTTACTGCGTCTGGCGCGACCCTCCGCGTCCTCGGCGCGGCGCTCCAGGACTTTCGTTGTGGAGGATAGTTGTGTCCCCGGTTTTTTCAGGGCAGTCACCTCTCCCTTAAGGCCTGATACATCCTCCTCCACTACAGTGACTTTATCCGCTACCTTGCGGAGGTCAGCCTGCAGCAGGTTTACATCGATTGAGACTGTATCTATCCGGGCCTCCAGCGCCTTCCGGGATCCCTGAATGGTGGCCAGCAGCTCTGCCTGCGTCGGCTCAGCATCTCCCCCCCCCCCCCCCGTCCTCCTCATCCGCTCCTGTTGTTTGGCGCGTGATACGCTGCTGTGGGTGGCACGGCGTGGTATACTGTGTGATAGTGTTGGATGCCCCTGCTCGAGTGCCCTTGTCCTTGCCCATGTCGGTGTTAGGCAGGCGACCACCCTACGCTGGATCGTGCGCGGCCCCCTGTGTCTCCTTGAGTCCGAGTTCACCAGATTTCGCTGCCTCCGACGACACTCTGTACACGCTTCTCCTGCGCGAGCCGCCCCCAGTCCAGCGGGGCCAGAGGCCTTCGATTCCCTGCCACAAAGCTTATTTCCAGCAAGAGTTCTATTGCGGCATGGGAGGCCTCACACGCTTCAATGGCTATGCTACTTTATTACACCCTCAGGAGCTGGCCTATGGCAGCAAGCCCTCGGAGCGCAGTGCGACCACAGATAGGCTGGGATCCTGACCCGTACTCAACTGCCACCCTCCACGTGCACACCAGGCCACAGCCAACGCCCTGCCAAGCAATGACTTACAGTTCTGTGTGGGTAGGATGTGTTCTCGCCTTCTGTTCGGGGCAGAGGAGGGGGGGCCGCTCTGGATCTTCTTTTCCTGCTCGGGGGGGCCCCCCGTATACTGTGGAGCAAGACTCCTGTCCCCCGCTGCCTGCTCTCCGCCGCAGTGCTAGGACCAGTGCAGGGGGCGCAGTCGTCTCAACCCCCTACACCAGGCACCGTTGAGTCTGGTTCCAGTCCCGGCGCCGGGTCCCAATAAGGGCACCCAGCTTCCTGTGCCGCGCCAGGGGCCCACGAGTGTCAGTTGGGTCATGCCCCGCCGCAAGGCCCTAGAGATGAGCAAACCCCCAGGGCCGGTAGGATAAGGCTTCACCGCCGCCACCTGGATCCAGGATCGCCTCCAGCCGTTTTCCTCACTGCACAAACGGCTCAACAGAAGAGAGGGAGGCCGGCCGGCAACGGGCCCTAAGGATCAGCCCACGATGCCGCCAATGTCCACACCAAGAGTGTTCCCCCGGGGCCAGGCCCCGCTCCAAACACGTGTGCCAGGGACCGATGAGGCTGAGTCTCCAGGTGCACGACCACCAGCGCAGTGGAGGTCACCTCGCAGCCAACAGGGGCACTCCGCTCGGCTCCAGGGGGTCCCCCGCTCTGCTACGGCAGTCCGAATCAGTTGCGCTGCCCCACACTCCGAGCAAGCCTGCGACCCGGCAATGATGTTAAGGTCTCCAGCGGGTCCCGTATCGCTGCTCCGTGCCAGCCTCACCCTGCGATCGCCAAACACTCGCTGCTAACCTCAGGATCGCCAGGGTCGTTTAGAGGCACAGTCAGGCAGCGTTCACCTCCTCCGCATCCCAGGCACAGCTCCGCGGCCACTGGTCGGGAACTACAGGGCCTCCACCCCGGTAGGGAACGTGCCCCACTGGCCAGCCGATTCCTTCCGCTCCTCAAGGAGGGGGGTGGTGGGAGAGAGCCCTCCGGATCAGCGGGATCGCCCCAAGACTTCTCCGGCCTCAGGGGGATCTGGAAAACCTTGGGCCTCTGCCGTTCTCCCCTCCGGCTATTGCTGCGTCACGGGACCCATCCCCTTCCCGGGCCTAGCTAGGCCCCGCTCCCAGCGCCTTAATTTTTTTATTTTTCTGGCTGGTATCAGACACTTCCGGTGCACTGCGGATTGCCGATCGCGATGTGGTGTTCAGGGCTGGGAAACGGGTCCAGATTCCAGGATTACACGGCAGGCCGGCCGGGAGCTGAAGAGCTCTCCTCCTGTCGGCCATGTTGCTTGGCCACACCTCCCTCTTGCAGGAGACCACTTAGTATATGTTTATTTTAATTTGTGATTTAAAAATAAGTTCTATTAAGTTGTTTTATAAGACAAATTACAGTAATGGTTATTTAAGGGTAAGTTGTGGGAATGTGGTGTGTAACCAGCATATTTAACAAAAGGTGCCATGCCTGAGATGTGCTGGTCACAGGATTTATTTTTGGGCTGGGTCGCTTTTCAGCAAATTAGGGCATTTAACAGCACAGGTTCCACTTTATCTCTTTCCACAGCCATGTGCTAAGGATGCAAGTTACAATCTTACTTGCCACCAGAGACACTACATCCACTATCGGCATAAAGTAAAATTTCTTGAAGGTAGACTCAGCTGACCAGTCAGACACGTTAATAACTTTTTCCAGCCTGCCTCTGACCTTTGGCAAAATGGGCACTGAAAGTAGAAGTATCAATGCCAGCCTCCGACACCTCCCACTGAACCCATCTAGAAATATTAGGAGGGTAAATTTCCCCAAATGGCTTTCTGATAGATATCAGGAGTTGCCTGACACTCGCTGGTCTGGAAAAATCTGAAAAAGAAGGGTATGATATTGTTGTTGTATTGGATTTAGTCCTCTTTGCAATCGTAAAGGTTACCCATTTGAGGGCGAGCATTCTGCCTAACAAGCCCAAAGCTCTCACATCTGAGACTCGGCTGCATGAAATCAGACGATGTAATTTCGCCAGCTTTGCTGAAATCTCTTTCCCGGAAAGAAACATATTTGAGGGCCAAGATAAGAACATGAGAGCACCAAATTCACATTCCTTTTTAGGAGTATCTTAGTTCCAGAGGCCTGCAAAGCGAAATGTCTTGCGACAGCTTGGAAATCAAAAGGGGCTCTCTGGCAGGAACCCTACCAATGAAAGAGTGTCCAGTCGAGATATCTGAGCGCACGAGAACTGAGATCACCTCTACATCCTTCTTGGACAATCCTTTAAGAAAATTTACAACGTGGAAAAGTTCAGTAGCCATGCGATCCAGACCCCATCACACACACTAATCAGAGGTTCTCCAGGTGGATGTGTACCTCCTGCTTGTGTTTTCTGCCCTGGCTCTGTGAATTAGAATCTAAGCTTGTATCGAAAGACAAAGAAAACCTTCAGTGACCAGATGGTGTGACTGCCTCTGACAATTTGTCAGAGTTTTCTAATCCAAGGCGGGAAGGATTGGTAAATCCCAAGAATGCTGTAGAAGAACCAGAATCCAGAGCTGAGCACTCCACAGAGGAGTTACCACCCTCTGTCTTTGGACCTGGGCACTGGCTCATGTAATCATGGCGAATGGGGGAAACACATAGCTGCTTGTCTTCCCCTAATCCTGGTGAAATGCATTCACTACCCAGTCGTCCGGGTTAGAATACCAGATGAAGTATTTCAGAAGTTGGTGCATTAGATGGGAAGCATAGAGGTCGTCCTCGCAAGGCATTCACCTGCTCATGAACTTCCATAAGATGGAGCAGTCCATCCTCCAGTTGCTGGAATCCTCCAGAAATCTGGATTTCCACTCTGCTACCACATTGGAGGTGCACGGTAGATGCTCTGCCACCAATGAGATTTTGTTATCCAGGCTGTAGAACCAAAAGTCCTTGGCTAAGTCCTCCTCAATCTGGACTTATTAGTTAGTGGACCATGAACATGTTGTCCATTCATAATAGAATGTAACAGAATGTCTTGCCTTTTGCCAAACACTTCAAAGGAAAGCAGCTGGCCAGAAATTTGAGGCAGTTGAAATTTAGCTCTTTCATGGACCAGTGGCCTCCTGTGGAGAAGTCTCCACTATGGGTGGTTCAGCCCTTGTGCCTAGCGTCTTACTCTATAACCAGGTCTGGGCATTTCCGAAGATTTCCGTGCTAATATAGGCCTCATGTGATCTAACGCTACTGTATTTCTGTCCTGGCCTCCCTCAAATGAAGGAATAGTTCTGAATATCCCTGGACCATCTGAAGATAGGTGGCTTTCAAACTTTGCCGAGCTCGGTAATGGAGAGGGTCGGGGAAAATCGCCTGGATGGCGGATGACAGGAGGCCCAGTAGAGACACTAGCTTGCACAAGGAGATCCAGTCCAGGGTGAGACCCCTCTATAGCTTTCTCCTAATAGCCATGATCTTTGACTTTGTAAGGTGCAAGGTGACTGTAGTTATTCTGATCAAAAAACTCAGAAAGGTAACGTCTTTATAAGGGGGGGTCAGGCCCAACATCTCCCAGTTGATCACAAAACTGAGACCCTGAAGAAGGTTCCAGATGAGATTGCAGACGTCCTTGCGGCTGATCAATAAGAAGATCGTCTAGCTAAACTGTCAACCTGACTCCCCTTGTCCTTAGGAACTCTGCCACCTTTTTCATGAGCTTGGTGAAGCACCCAGGATCTGAGGCTGAATGGAATGACTTTGAATTTAAAGTTACAACTGTGCTAGCAGAACTTAAGAAATAAGCGATATGAGGCCTGAAAATTGGAACTGTGATAATTAAGTCCACCCTAACCATCTAGTCTTCACTCTACTGAAGAACATCCCAGAGAAAACGTATCCCCTCCATCTTAAAATGACGGTAGATCAATCAGCCTTTGAACTCCTTGAGATTGATTATGGGCTGGAACCCGGTCTTTTTCCTCTGTGCCAAGATAATGTTGCTCAGGAAGCCCATGGAGTATACGGAAGATCTCACAATGTCCCCTTTAGCTTCCAACTCCACAATTTCTGCTGCCACCACTTATATTCAGTCCTCTCTGAAGACCACAGAAGCGGGATTGATGTTCTTGCTTTTGGGACCCAAAGTACTCTATGCTAAAGCTCTTTGAGAAGAACCCAAGCATTCTTTGAGAGAGTCCTCAAAGCCACAGTTTATTCCACTAACCCTCAGCCTAGTTTTCGATGGGAACAAGAGGTAACTCTTACTTGCAACCCACTTAGGACATTATTTGTTCCTCTGAATCTACAGCAGCTTCCCTGGAGAGGAAGAAAGTCTTAAACTTGGCTTGGTCCTTAAACTGAGTGGAGTCCTCTGAACGACGGTCCTCTCTGGCAGCCTTGAGCAAACTGTCTTCTGGCCAAGCTCCCCCTACTTCTATTGGCCCAGGAGCTGTAGTGCCTCAGACACCGCTCTCCTGACAGAAGAACAAAAAAAAACATTTGATCCCAAAGGAATTGCTTATACACTTCGATATAGGAAACATACGGTCCTGAGGATGGTCTTGCTTATCTATTATTTCAGAGACTGAACTATTGACACACCCTCCACTTGCTCCACTTATAATCATGTGCTAACTTACCAACAACTCGAGAACACTCATGGACACTCTAGATCATGCAAAAATCATTTAGCACATATATGCTCCATAGCATTGTGAATTGGCTTATTCAGCTGCTGCTGGACATATATGTGGATATGCTGCAGTGGAGCGCCTCATGTGTTAAGTATTGAAATAAAGTGACTGCCAGTTGATTGAATTTATGGTTTATAGCATGCCTGTATGTTGCAATTGGTTTATTCATGTATGATGTTGGATTACATACATTAATTGCTAGAGTGAGGTCTGATGTTGCTTCATCTTAATCTTACAGATTGTTTTTGGGAGGGCATTATCAGGGCATTATCAGGGTAGTAAGTGTCCACCGTAACTTCCTCATAGAGGTTTTACTCATAGAGCTCTGCCATGATGTTCAGAGCCAGAATAAGAAGGGACAAAGAGGAAATCTGAAATGCTTAAGGACCATTAACAATTGGCTTTTAACTGCCCACCGTGCCCCCACAAGTCTATCAAAAGGCCCAGTCAGTAAACTCAATTAGGAACTTGCAGAGCATACTCAATACTCTGCAGAATCTCCCCTGCATAAAATGCGGATTAAGAGGCCTGAAGCCCTAAATAAGTGAAGAAAAACACAGGTGTGAGAGAGCACTTGGCCTACTGCTCTGGGTCCCTGTGTTTCAATCAACAACTCTATGCGAAACGCGAGTAGCTCTCCTTCCAGTCTGCTTGTTGGCATCCTGAGGTGGTGGGAGAAGTGCATCTAAGCTGACTCATGCATAGTCCACCGCTTTTGAACAGAAGCAAGACTGATGCAGCGTCGCAGAGGGGGGCCTAAAGTACGCAAGTCGCAGATGAGAAACTCAATCACAAGCTGTTAAAAGATGCACGTATGTTTAATACAAGAAATAAAATACCAGGTGGGGATAAAACACACAAGACATTTCTGAGAAATTACCATCTTGCTGCCAGAGCAGAAAGAAAAGAGGACCACTCAGAAGAAACGGGATGTGTGATGGAGGATAGTGGTTGAGGCGATAGGAGCAGTGGGGATGTGTAGTTTTCTCACATTTTTTTTGTTTACCATTGTGTAAGCATCATTATTCGTCTTATTGGAGCTTGTTATGCTGCTAGAGTTTAGGATTAAAAGAGGTAAATGCATAATAATTACCTCCTGCCCTGACATATAATCAAAGTTGTGACCCCTTAAAAAAATTAAAGTTGGCCCTAAGGTGCCCTTTTTTCTTTAGGGACCTGTATCTCCAGTTCTACTGGTCCCACTTTCCTGTGGCAATGGCACCCACAGTAGTCAAGCAGTCCCCGGTCATTTATGGCTAGATGCCATCTGTTATATCTCCAGAATTATAAGTGTTGGTTCAAAGTGGTCTGGAATCAAGGTAACCTCCTCTAGCCAACCACAGCACTTGATCCCGGGAGTTAAAGTTCAGTGCCACATGATTCTCTGTGGCTGTTGTATGGGGAATTGGGAGAGCATTTAGGGGACCCTACAGACACAGAATGGGTTGGGGACAGTGCATGCTCCCATTCCTAATGACTGAAGGCAGTAATGCAGCTCCTCAAACCTGGTAATGTTTTTTGTTACCTCCTCTTTCCTGCTGGGCTGTGGGGAACTTGTGGCTCTTGAGCTGGCTCAGTGCATTGCTTTGTCATCACTCTAGTCTTCCAGTCAGCGCTGATCTTGTGCAGTTCTTTTGAGGAACAAATCCCTTCTGATAGGTGCAGTCCAGCTACTCATCAGGCAGATAATTCCTTTCCTTCTGCAGGTCACAACGGCAAGGTGGATCTG
Organism: Calotriton arnoldi; assembly: GCA_963921515.1. NCBI lineage: Eukaryota > Metazoa > Chordata > Amphibia > Caudata > Salamandridae > Calotriton > Calotriton arnoldi. The sequence continues at coordinate 321,442 of CAWUFW010002134.1, read as the reverse complement.
TATGCTTTCCAGACTTTGGCTCAATTGTGATTCTGCTGTGTTTTCTTTCCTATATGGGTGTATAGACTGTGTGCGTGTCAAGATGCCAAAAAACAATCCCAGTGTGGCTTAGGGGTCCCAGCTTATGTTGCAAGACCAAAATCACTGATTGTTTGCATTGTATGGGTCCTTCCACAATGTCCTCTTATGCTTTCAAATGGAAAAGGTTTGTTTCTAGGGAAGGAGATGGACCTGACAACTTGCCCAGAGGAAATGGTTCTTCCTTCTCTTCTTTAACTGCCTAAATCTTGTTTGCATCTTTACTCTGTTATTGTACATTTAGCTGTCAATACTGCTTATTGCAACTGTCACCTGAAGGCATATTGTATCACAATACCTGGTAATAAATATTATTTTTCTCGCAGTTTGAAGATGCTCACCTTCCTTCATGGAAATTAAATATGGTATTTTCTACGTTAATAACTCCTCCTTTGTGAGCCATTGTCTAAGGCCATTCTCTGTCAGAAGATCCACCGTCTGTGTTATGATTTGTTACCTGATAATGCGAAGGCCCCTTCCAAGAGGCACAAAGCAAATACCAACCATTGATACTGGCTCCAAAGCAGATACTGCGATGGGGCAGATTTCCCTGCAAAAACACTTTGATTCATTACTGGCTAGGTTCCGGTTCTCAACTGATGGTCAGTTATGCTTGGCATTCTAGTCTGCTCTTTAGAAATATGATTTAAAATCCCATAATAGAGAAGGAAAGGTAATTTACTCTTCCATCAAGGATATTGCTTCTAGATTGATAAACATCCTTTTCTTCTCCCTGGATGTCAGGATCTTAGGTAGTCCTTCCTTATTATGATCTTCAGAAGCAAAATGCCTTACTATGCATAATGGGAAACGTGCACCTTTCAAACCCTTCAAGGAACAGGTCACGTTTTTAGGTCTCGCGCCTAGCGTTGCAGTGCGTAGCACTGCTTGCGCAGCGCGAGACCTCTTGTATGGGCTTCAGAAAGCTAACCACACGCTCGTGCGTGTGGTTTTGCTTTCGCAGGCTGGCATTGGCTGTAGCGTGCTTTTAAAAAAAAAAAAACGGCACGCAATTGGGCAAAGGCGGGCGCATGTCCCGCCTTTGCTCCGCCCATTCCCGTCCGTGTCTAGGACGCGCATCAGCACGCGGCACAGACGACAGGCTCCCTCGCCCCCCCGCTCCTCTGTGGTGCGCGCGCACCTCTGGTTTCGATTCCCGCGTTCGGCTCCTCTGTGGTGCGCGCGCACCACAGGTTTTGATTCCGTGCTTGTTCTTCTTGGCTCACCTAGGTTGTCCAGAAGCAGTGACGGCTGATTAAAACTTTGCATGGTGCAGTATCTGTATCAAATGGGGTATATTAGCACAAAAATGGAGACCATAATGCACTAATAGACAGCAAACAAAGGGATGATTCGCTTGCACAATAGATGAACAATAGAAAGCTGCTGAACATTGAACTGTAGCGAGAAATCTTATATTGGTGGAGAAAATGTGAAGTAAATACATTGTTTTTTGTAGTAGATGGGGCACATTGTGTAAAATGTGTGGAGTTTTCTAGTGAATAGAAGAGGTGGAGCTGTAAACTCCTGTCCAAACACTCAGTCTTGGCCTTGGCACTGTATGGAAAACAGGACCCCGGATGGAAGAGCCAGAAAATTGTCTGCTGTGCAGAAAATGAGATTAGCTGCTCAGTCAGGGGTGTGGAAAGTGCCAGAGTTTTAGGATCCAGCCAGCAGAAAGCACATGCTGTAGAATCTGGATGCAGAACGGAAGGCAGGGTGTGCAGAAATTTGGTCTGGAGCAGTTAGGCCAGATGTAAGTGCTGCATGCTTGAAGCCAGCAGACTGCCCCATCAGAAGGCCTGAACTCACCTCACAGGTGAACAGACATAGGTTCAGCAAACTTCTTCACTGGTCCTGGGAGCACTAAATCATTGGCAAATATAGCGAGGAAAATTCTCCATGAGATGTAAAAGATCTTTATCTAACAAGGTCCCAGAACAGATACAAAACACAGCATTGTTGCCCCTGCAACCTCAAACACCACAGTACAACCGTGGGTAGATGCACAAGACAAGGAGAACAAGAGATACAACAGAGAACACAGAAGCTCAAAAGGGCCTGAGACATGGAATGAGTAGGCCACACAATAGAAACAAGGCAGGGGTAGAAGCAACAACTTTAGCAGATGAGTCACTGCAAAACAAACCTGTCTGGTGTCATACTCACAGGTTTAATAGGCTTAGTGTCCTCTGGTTTGAAAGGCCCCATATTAATTTCTCCTATGGAGTGTGACTTATGGGCCTGATTTTGGGGGCAGGCCTAGTTTGTTGGCCTGAGTTGCATTGGTGGTGCTCCCTTCATTTTCTGATGTGTAATTAATCCAATTTGGATTTCTTTCAATGTTCAAGGCTGAGCTTGGTGTACTTGGAATGTTGTACAGCCTGTTGTTTATGGTCATGGGTCGAGGAGTTTAACTTATCCCAGCATTTGGTTTTATCCATGTTTTTTTACTGCTGCATCTACATTTTTATGTGGATGCAGATTGTTTTGAGGATTCTCTGTCTTACACTGGATCATTATACCTTTATATCTTGAAAGTGTCACTTTGCCTTTATATTGAGGGGAACTCTCTACATATTTATTCCCCCTTTTTATGTCGAGCGTGAGCCAGCGCGCAAGCGCTGCTCTGCGAAGATCTGGGGTAGTTCAGTACGGAGAGAAGCCCCGCCCACTCCCACGCCCATATTTTTCATTGGCTTGTGTGTTTGTCCTCTGTAAATGCTGTCTTCTGATTCATTATGAGGCTTGTTAGTCCCTCCTTAGTAGGGCCATGTCGTCATTTGTATCCTCCCATGGCTACTGGCCCCTTTACTTGGTTGTTACACAGTACGTGTTCTATTTTATTTATTGACTTTCTCCTAAGTTAGGTACGACGCGCGCCACGCCCGCTTTCACTTTCGCAGCAGCCGGGACAATGGCGGCCGTTTGTTTGCAATGCCATAGGCCCTCGCATTTAAATACGAGACCTATAGCATTCCAATATTTTTTAATGTTGCTTTTTTAACTTTTGTTTATGCTCGGAATACTAGCGCTCATGTTTTGAGTCGGTACAGAAGCCAAAATTCCTTGCTTGTTTATCATTATTGTTTCGGAAACAAACACTATGCGTGTTTAACATTGGAGGGGCGGTGTTCAGTGGATGGTAGGCATGCCTCCGTCAACATTGTCACTGCGGCACAGCGGCTGATTCCACCACGCATGGCTGCAGAGCAACGACGTGCAGGAACAATTACAGCCATAAGACCTGCTGCAAGTGAGTATAAATGTTACAGTGCGCTTATGTCCTCGTTCCCAGTGTTAGCGTGCTTTATGGGCATCGTGTCGTGCTGGGCAAACTCACTCCTGTATGCTGGTTTGGATATCCATACATACTCTGTGCAAGCTGCTCCTGCACGCGATGTGGACTGCCTGGGGCAGAGGCACATAACGGCCCCGTCCAGTTGCTTTTTTTTTTTCCATACCTCATGAAATTGTTACTTCGGCGGTTTGACGGATCACGAAACCACCAGGCCCAGCTCCCTAGATAAAATCCGTCTTTTCCGCCTCACTTTGAGGGTTCATTTTGAAAAGACTTGGGGGCATATTACCAACAGGCAGCGATAATTCGATTTTGAATATCGCCGGCTATCGCTGGATTACATCGCCGAGTTAGCGCGTTATCAGCAACGCTTAACTCCAAAGCGATAAAAAATCCAGCGATAGCGGCGAAATGCCTGAATATCGCTGGAAATCCAGCGATAAAAAAGCAGCGATAGGGAAATCTTTGATGATAAGCCATGGTGGTCTTATCCTGACAATCCACCTCTCATAGGATAATATAGCTAAGTCAGGAATTTTGCAGACGTTGGATTCCAGCGTTAATGGGGGCTTAGCGCGATTTTATTTGTCGCTACGCGGGTCCGGGGCATCGTTGTTAATATCGCGATGCTGCGTTAGCGATGTATTCCCATGAAGTTATGTGAGGAACGCCTACTTTGCATCTCATTAGCGATGCGATGCGTTAGTAAAATGGGTGCTAGCACAAGGACACACGCGCTAAAGCCTGTTAGCGTGTCCTTGTTAATACTGCGATGAAATTATCGCCGCTTTTCGGCCGAAAACGGCCGCTAAAGCGGCGATAATGGGCTTGATAATATGCCCCTGGGTTTGCTGCCCTTTGTTGAAGTGTTTCATAGGCGAGAGCTAGAGGGGTGTTTGAACATGTTTTCTTTTCCTCTGCAAATTGCATCGATATTAGTGCAGCCGGCGTCGGACATTGTGCTGCTGGACCGGTGCTAGGAGGACACAGGCCAGGACGCTCTGTTACACTAGGACATGCCAGATGACCAAGGGGGCTGTTGTGGAGCACTTAATGAAGAACATGGGTGATCGGAGGGGGTGCACTGTCAGCCCTCACGGTGCGCCGAACTGTACCTCTGAGCAGAGGCCTGGCTGTGGCCTCATACCAGGCACTCTAGCTCGCCATTGCAGCAGGCAGATGAGCTCTCGTGAGGGGTTACAGCTCGCCTCAGATAAAGCAAGGCTCCACCCCCTCGGGTTGAAGTGAATTGAGCATCTGGCAATGAAAATGTCACGTACTTGTGTCTTGCTTTCCCTTCGAAGAAAACGCTACAGCAGGCAGAAGGTTATGGAAATTAGCATGTGTGAAGCAACTTGTATACAGTATAATAAGGATCTGGATATAAGAGCATGTGTCTGTTTTTATGTTCTCACTTTTCACGCATTAGGGAACGGAGCCGCTGGGCTTTTAAGAGCGTGTCCCAAACTCGCACAGTTTAGCCAAATGGGGCAGCCGATACTCTGCCTGGCAGTTTTAAAGTCCACAGTTTAGGAAGAGTGCAATTCACTCGTACTCTATAGGTCACAGTAGAATGTTTATGCCCCTTTTGCTTTTCAAATCACTCAAGGAGCTCTGGCGCTGTAGATTGCGAGGGGAAGCTAGGTCTTTGGGGGTATTATGTGCAGACCGTCATTGCAGAAGTGGAAAGAACCAATGAAAGGCAGTCAGCCAGCCACGGTGCCAGATGTGAAGTACAAACGAAGCCAGGCATCTCTCTGTAAAACAGTCTATGTTGTGTTTTGGCCAATAAATGTGACCCCTTTTCTTTAGGTACAATACGAAAGGTTTTGAAAGTAACCTTTGTTGTCTCTGTCCTACCACCGATATTACAATTATGTGACATTGTGTACATAACATGCCGAGTTTGGAGAGTGCGATCAGTGTAAGCATCTTTCTATACACACGTGCACATCTGTCTGTCTATCCTGCCTTCTCTAGCAGGCTGTAAATATCTCCTGCTTGTTAATGCATTTTAATTTCATTGCCCGGCAGATCACAGATCTTGCTCTCTCTGCCCCTCCTCACTGCTGGTATTTACAAAGGTCCTATGGGGCTTGTTTATATTTCAGGATTAGGCAGCAGGTAAAAATTGGATTAAGCTCCTGGGTGATTCTCCATCAAATGAAAGAAGGGGCAAGGGCTCGGGCAGTGTTTGTCTGGGGCTCATATCTCAAATTAACCTAGGATTACCATTAGCTCTGCATGTAATATTTTAGGGTGATGGCTCCTAAAGCTCTGCTTGGCAGCCACATGGGCACTAATCTCTGCTTAAAAGATAATGAGGGTTTATGGTACACCACCCCCGCTGATATCACTGTACTTTTCAGCCCTAACAGGGGAAACTGCCAACTTTATCAGCACTTAGGAGAGGACGTTTGAAAATAGATGATATACTGAAAAACACACACAAAATCTGAAAACAAAAAACACAACTGCATATTTTGAGTCTGAAATTCTATTCAATGTAAACAATGTCATTTTTGACAAATTGTCTAAGTGTTCATCTTGAGCACAAACCGGGGTAGAATGTCCATTTTCTCGGCGCAGTGGCTCGTCAAATCTTTACATTACTTTTTTAGTCCGCGACATTTGAGTCCTAGCTGTGTTTAAACTGAGCATACTTGTGTTATGCTCCTCTGTTGCACCTGCATGAACTACATACATCGTGTGCAATAACTGTTTGCTTACAGTGCTTGCTTGCAGTTGACCTCTTTTATCCAAAAGTGGGCTCTAAGTAGCGTTTATCATGGCTGCGTGTACTTTGCCCAGTTACTTTATGTTAAAATTGCCATAGCTTTACTGTACAGTTGCTATGAACGTTATATTCTGGTATAGTGTGCACTCCACTGCAAACAAAAAACATAAATAAAAAAACATTGCCATTTTCAAAGCCAATAGCTCCAACTCCAGCAAATGCGAGACCTATTGCATTGCAAATGCTTGTTAGTTCTTGTCTGCGTCTGTTGTCGGCAGGTCTGGGATATCAATGTTTCAACTAAAACCTTTACGTAGAGGTACATTACAATGCATCAATTACAATGATAACATTTACATCGCATTGTAATAACCTCTTTGGGAATTACATTTATATTGCAAACATTGAGATCACATTTGATGTAGCAGTGCATTTTACAGATGTTTTAAAGAAGCAGCGCTGCCTGTGTTTTTTTTACACTGGTATTACATTGTTAAACATGAATTCATATTATCACATGGGGTATATTTTTCATCCTGATCTAAAACTGAACAATATTTTTTATACAAATAATTTTATTATAGAATTGTATTTTATAATTAAAGTGTAATTTAAGCATATAAATTAATGTTCGAGGCATATGAGCTGTAGATCATATGCTTTAGCATAGATCGCCATCTGGTGTTGGGTCCGGATGTTTGCACTTTGTTTTTGTTCGAAGAAGTCTTGTAGTCACGAGATAGGTGACTCCTCCTTTCGGTGATAGTGCGCATGGGCATCGACTCCGTCCTTAGATTGTTTTTTTCCGCCATTGGGTTCGGATGTGTATTGCTGCGCTCCGGTACCGTTTTCGGACCCCTTTGCGCTATCCACTACCCTCGACGGTATTGTTATCGATCGCGGTTCATCATTCGACGCGCATTGTTTCTCTTCGGAAAACTTTCCATCGGAAAACTCGAGGCAGGCTGTCGGGCCTACCCGTGCCGACCGCGCTAGCAGTCGATGGAACGGACTCCATTCAAACTATGTCCCGGGTGTCGTGCTAAGTTTCCATGCACCGACTTGCATGAAGTTTGCAACCTCTGCTTGTCCCCGGAACACGACGAAAAGGACTGCGACGCGTGTCGATCCTTCCGATCGAAAAAGACACTGCGTGATCATCAGGCTCTACGCCACGAAATTCAGCATCAGAGCGACTCGATTCCGGACATCTTTGGAGAAGATCCTGGTACCCCACCTCCAGCTCCAGAGCCAGAGGAAGAAGAGCAGGTCTCCGTGTCCGAAGCCGACTCCGACATGGACGAACAGGAAGACATCACTGCGGGACAGCGTACCGTGAGTACAAACCCCCCTGTGCCCATTCCACAGAAGACAAAGGCTCCGGTCCCTTGTAGTGTAGTTCCTATTTCCCTAATAGGCTCTGCGCATTGGAATAATATAACCTATAGGTTTGACATAGGACTAAGGTCGGTATGTCCCTATCGATTATATTAAACTTAATTACCTGTGCCAGCTAGCTCAGAGGCCACTAGAAACTCCTTGAGAACAAGAAGGGAGTAGTTTCTGGCAACCGAAAAACATGACAACTTTGTTTCCCTTTAGAAGCGGAACATGTCTCAGAATCGTGGAAACAATAGATAAGTTTCACTCATTCAATCGTGTATGCTTAGTCTCTGCAGAGTTACACAGAAAGGAAAGACGGGCGTTTAAAAAAAAAAAAAAAAAGGGTTTTATTGAACAGTCTTGTTTCTCGTGTAAGAGATATGTGCTGTTATGATCACAAGACAGTATGCAAGATAAATAATGTACAGCGTAAGCAGTAGAAATAAATAATACTGCGCTAGCATTATCTTTTAGCATATATTCATGTACATAAATAACATGAGCTAAGAATGCGAGTACTCATAAGATGCGTCTCTATGCTAGTTCTACCCCAGTGTACCTAACCTAGCCGTAGGGAAAGGTAGAAGTAGGTGGAGTATTCTCTAGTATGGTAGACTAAGAGTATGTTTAAGTCTAGTATGCCAAGAGTCCCTCTAGGATCTAGTCGGCTCCATACCTTGAGAATGAGAGAGGTGGGAATCTCCTGCCGGATCTTGGAACTCGAACACCCCGCGAAGGGAGTCAGAACACTGGAAGCTGGATTTGTCTGCGTGCAGGAAAGACAGCGTCTTCTCAGTGCGTCAGGCCGGGATACGGGCTCCTCTGAAGTAGAGGTCTCCTCTAACTTGCTTGGGCAAGGGAAGGTATGTATCTGAAAGAGACACGTTAGTGACAGATTCCTTACCTTAGAATATCCCCAGGCGTCAGGCTGGATCCGGAAAGTTTTTGCGTAGCAGTACCCTTGCGCGTCGGTAGGCGGCGTCGTGCGGCTCCGCGTCCGTCGTGATCGCCGGGATGACGTCGCGGGCAGTACTTAGACGCCGCCCCTGCGCGCTGACGTCAGTTCTTCTTTTTCCGCGCCAGCAAGCGCAGATCCGGGAAGAGCAGTGCCCTGGTCATTTTTTGACCATACTTTTTGGTGAATTTTTTCACTGTTTTCTCATCTATCAAGGTGTCGTAGGGATGCCCGGTTTCAAACGTTGCGGCGCCTGTGCGCGGATGATGTCCGTCACCGACCCGCATTGGGAGTGTCTCTTCTGCCTCGGCCGAGGCCACGACACGGAGTCTTGTACCAACTGCCAGGCCCTCAACCCGAAAGCTTTGCGAGAGCGGTCTCGAAAGCTCCTCGAGGCCCGGCATTCGGCTCCGCGGAAGCCCCGGTCGCGTGAGAGGTCCAGGGGTCGATCGCGGAGTCCACACCGGTCGTCGGCGTCGAAGTCTTCTTCGTCCGGTAAGTCGAAACACAAGAAGTCCAAAAAGCATCATCGCTCTAGGACTTCGCCTCGCCGGTCTCGCGGCTCGGCTGAGGCCCCTCCCGGCACCGTCCCTGCCCCCGCGGCCCCGGACATGCCTGTGGAGTCGCCCCCGCCATACCCGCCCTTCCCGGGTTCGGGGGCGGATCCGGCCAAAGTGCAGGAATTCCTGTCGGCCATGGCCCGCCTCTTCGGGCCTCCAGGCCCCTCTGGTGCGCCTTCGGGCCCCGCGGGCCCTGATGGGGTTGCTCCGGCGTCGCCGACGGCTCCGGCCCCGGCGTCGCCCGTGCCTCCAGCCTCGATCCCGGCTCCGGCTTCGGCCCCGGCCTTGATCCCGGCTCCACAACCCCCATCGACGCCGGTCGACCTAACGACACCTCCGCCGGCGTCTCCGGTGCCGTTCTCGACGCCGCCCTGGGCTCCGGGCGGCGTCGTCCCCCAGTTCCTTCCGGCTCCGGACATGGATCCGGACAGACGTCGCTCGACGCCGGTTCCGGCGCCGATGGGACCTTGGATCCCAACTGTCCCTCCTCCTCTTTATTTTGAACCAGAGGAGGACAAGGTGGACTGGGAGGGGTCTGATGACCCTCTGACACGACGGTGTCTGTACGATGAGGACTGGACAGAGAGTCTAGGGGAGGCCAGTGGTCTGGATACTTCCCCTGACACTGGCATGCTGTCTCCTCCCGTGGCTACGGAGGAGGGAGCCAATTTTGGTACGGTGTTGCGTAGGGCAGCTGGGGCCTTACGTCTCCAACTCCCTACTTTGACGGTCAAGCCTAACATCTTGACAGAGGTGCTTCAGCCGGTAGTCTCCTCTGCGGAGACTGTGCTGCCGTTTAACGACGCCCTCACTGACGTTCTTTTGGGCGCCTGGTCCAAGCCCAACACAGGGGCTCCTGTGGATCGGAACGTGTCACGACGCCATCGCCCAGCTCCGGGCGACCCCCTGTTTCTCTCTGTCCACCCCACACCTGAGAGCTTGGTTGTCCAAGCCTCCGCTTCCCAAACCGCCTTCCCTACCGCTCCTCCGGATAGGGAATCCAAACGCCTGGATCAGTTTGGGAAGAAGGGTTTTTCTTCCTCCAGTGCTGGCTTGCGGTCCGTTAACACCGCTTGTCTTTTGGGCCGATATACCCACTCCCTGTGGGATTCGGTGGCGGATGTTTTGCCCCAGTGTCCTGAGGAGGTCCAGACACTGCTTTCCCGCGCCATTGCGGAAGGAAGGGATGCGGCTAAATACACAATACGTTGTGGCCTTGACACCGCCGACTCGCTGGGCAGGTCTATTGCAACGACGGTGGCGCTCAGACGCCACGCCTGGCTGAGAACCACTGGTTTTTCAGGGGATGTCCAGAATACTCTCATGGACATGCCCTTTGATGGAGTCGGTCTTTTTGGGTCCAAAGCAGACCATGCGTTGGAGCGCTTTAAGGACTCACGGGCTACTGCCAAGTCCCTGGGCCTTTCTGCTACACGCCCTCCGCTGACTTCTGCTTTTCGCCCCTATCGTGGCCACGGTAGGGGCGCCCTTCACGTCAGCAGCCCAGCCACCGGCCCGCGCAGCAGGCGTCTTCGCGTGGCCGAGGACGTGGATTCCGCCGTGGCGGATCGGGCAACCAGCGTGCGGGTCAGGCCACCACCTCCAACCCGTCCGCGGCCTCCAAGCCCTCCTAGTCCCTCCTTTCAGGTGCACAGCACGCCAGTTGGGGGCAGGGTCCGCCATCACCTTCCCCACTGGCGTACCATCACCTCGGACAGGTGGGTCTTGGACATTGTCCGAAGGGGCTACTCCCTCCCCTTCGAGACCACCCCCAGCCATGCCACCTCAATTCCACCGCATGTCAGGGGATCACTTGGTGCTTCTACAGAAGGAAGTCACGGCCCTCTTGACCAAGAGGGCCATCGAGCGTGTTCCGACCCCAGAAGTAGGGCGTGGTTGCTACTCCCACTACTTTCTGGTGCCCAAAAAGGACAAGGAGGACATGCGTCCTATCTTGGACCTCCGGAACGTCAATCGCTTCCTCCGGAAGGAGAAGTTCAAGATGCTCACCCTAGCTCAGGTCTTGACTGCCCTCGACCCTGGAGACTGGTTGGTAGCGTTGGACTTGCAGGACGCATATTTCCACATCCCCGTCCTGCCGGCCCACCGGCGTTACCTTCGGTTCACGGTAGGCCCCGAGCATTTTCAGTTCACCGTGCTCCCCTTTGGCCTTACAAGTGCCCCTCGGGTGTTCACGAAAGTGATGGCGGTGGTCGCAGCTCATCTGCGCCGGGCAGGGGTTTCAGTCTTCCCCTACCTCGACGACTGGCTGCTGAAGGCGGGCTCGTCCCAGGCAGTCGTCTCCCACCTCCAGACTACGGCCGAACTCCTGCACTCGCTGAGGTTCTCCATCAATGTGCCGAAGTCTCATCTGATTCCTTCTCCACAGCTCCTTTTCATCGGAGCGGTTCTGGACACGACGCAGTTTCGGGCCTATCCTCCCGAACGGCGAGTCCGGGATATTCAGGCTATAATTCCGATCTTTCAGCCTTTATCCTGGGTTTCGGTACGGATGACCCTGAGGCTGCTGGGCCTCATGGCCTCCTGCATCCTGCTGGTCAATCATGCCAGATGGCATATGCGGGCTCTGCAGTGGGACCTGAAGTTCCAGTGGGCGCAGCACCAGGGCAACCTGTCCGATCACGTCCAGATCTCGGAGGGGACTGCAAGACAGTTGCAGTGGTGGCTCTCGAACCGGCAATGGGTCATGGGCAGATCCCTCTCCCTTCCCCAGCCAGAGCACACAGTTGTGACGGACGCGTCCCTTCTGGGATGGGGCGGTCACATGGGAGAGGCGGAGATCAGAGGCCTCTGGTCTCCGGCGGAGTCCCGGCTCCATATCAACCTTCTGGAGCTCCGGGCGATCCGACTTGCACTCAAGGCATTCCTTCCCTCTGTCAAAGGGAAGGTAGTGCAGGTGTTCACAGACAACACCACCGCCATGTGGTACTGCAACAAACAGGGTGGGGTGGGGTCTTGGACCCTTTGTCAGGAGGCTCTGCGCCTCTGGACATGGCTGGAACATCAGGGCATGTTCCTGATGGTTCAACACCTGGCAGGTTCCCTGAACGCCAAGGCGGACAAACTCAGCCGCAGGTGCATGATGGATCACGAATGGCGTCTTCACTCGGAAGTGGCGCAAGGACTCTTTCTACAATGGGGAGAGCCTTGGTTAGATCTATTCGCCACCGAAGAGAACGCGCAATGTCATCAGTTCTGCGCGTTGGAATTTCCAAGGCGGCACTCGCTCGGAGACGCTTTTCGTCACGAGTGGAGTTGCGGTCTGTTGTACGCCTTTCCGCCTATACCACTTCTACCCAGAGTGTTGAAGAAGATTCGGCACGACCGGGCCCAAGTCATTCTTGTGGCTCCGGACTGGGCTCGAAGAGTTTGGTATCCCGAGCTACTCAATATGAGCGTAGATCCCCCGATCCGTCTGCCTCTTCGGGAGGATCTTCTGTCGCAGCAGCAGGGGACGGTCCTCCACCCGAACCTGTCCAGTCTACACCTGCTTGCGTGGAGATTGAGCGGCGGCAGTTGATTCCTTTCGACTTGCCTCCCGAAGTTTGTGATGTGATTCTGGCAGCCAGGCGTCCCTCCACTAAGGTGGTATACGCCTGCAGGTGGAACAAATTTGTGGCATGGTGCACAGCAAAGGCTGTGAATCCCCTCTCTGCCCCTCTTTCTGAGGTCCTTCTGTTCCTTCTTTCTCTGGCCCAACAGGGTTCTGCCCTGGGTACCATCAAGGGTTATCTTTGTGCTATCTCGGCCTTCCTCAGGCTTCCTGATCAGCCCTCCCTTTTCAAGTCCCCTGTTGTTAACAGGTTCTTAAAAGGCATTACTCACCTCTTCCGTATGTGATGCCTCAGTGGGACTTGAACTTGGTTCTTACCTTTTTAATGTGCGCTCCCTTTGAGCCTCTACATAACTGTCCTCTTCGTCTTCTGACTCTGAAGACATCCTTTCTGGTGGCCATCACCTCCGCTCGGCGGGTGAGTGAGCTCCAGGCTCTATCTTGCAAACCTCCCTTTCTGTCTGTTCATCCGGACAAGGTTGTTCTTCGGACGCGCCCGTCCTTCTTGCCAAAGGTGGTTACTGCTTTCCATATTGGGCAGACCATCACTTTGCCCACCTTCTTTCCGCCTCCGCATCCTTCCAGAGAGGAAGAGAGGCTCCACCGTCTGGACCCAAAACGTGCGCTCTCCTTCTATATTGACCGCACAAAACACTTCCGGGTGGATGACCAGCTCTTTGTTGGCTACGTGGGCGCCAAAAAGGTCGGGCGGTGCACAAGAGGACCATCTCCCGCTGGGTTACCTTGTGCATCAAGACCTGCTATTCTTTGGCTAAGAAGGAGCCTCCTGTTGGGCTGCGGGCCCATTCCACCAGGGCAACGGCTGCTACCACGGCTTTGGGCCGCGGTGTTCCGCTGCCGGTTATTTGTCAGGCAGCTACGTGGGCCTCGCTGCACACGTTTACAAAGCATTACTGCCTTGACAGTCAGGTCCGGAGGGACGGCTTCTTTGGCCGTTCTGTCCTCCAGGACTTCCTTGTCTGATCTTTGTTCGCAGACCCACCACCGGGGTTGGTATTGCTGGGGTATCTATTCTAAGGTAAGGAATCTGTCACTAACGTGTCTCTTTCAGATGCACAAGTTACTAACTTGTGTAACGATATATCTGTAAGAGACAGTAGTTAGTGACAGATTCCTACCGCCCACCCATCCTCCCCGTTCTGCGAACTGATTTCTAGGGTTAAGGACATCCCTTTCAGGGCCCTAGTATTTTTCAGACACCTATGTCAGCTTCTTGCATGGCTCTGCGTTCCTGGCGCGGAAAGTCGCTTACAGAACTGACTTCAGCGCGCAGGGCGGCGCTCTAAGTACTGCCCGCGACTTCATCCCGGCGATCACGACGCCGACGACGGACGCGGAGCCGCACGACGCCGCCTACCGACGCGCAAGGGTACTGCTACGCAAAAACTTTCCGGATCCAGCCTGACGCCTGGGGATATTCTAAGGTAAGGAATCTGTCACTAACTACTGTCTCTTACAGATATATCGTTACACAAGTTAGTAACTTGTGCTTATACCTGGTAGGTGTCGAGGAATGTTAGCATTGACGTGAAGTCGGACAGAGGAAGACGTCAGGAATGAACCCTTAAGGTATAACGGTTCATACATAATAGATGAGTTCTTGGAGAAATCAATAGTCCTGTGCTAGGGGAACTCCCGAAGCTTAAGGGTCAGGTTTCTAAGAACTCGTTGTGACGTTAGGGTGGACGGATGTAGGTGACCATGCCTGTATTTGGAGTGCACGGTTAATGCCTAAATAAGGACAGGGATTCTATGCCTATATAAGGGCAAGGCGAATTGTGCCTATATAAGGACATGATTCAGGAAAACCTAAATACGGACCCCTAAAGCGGAATACAACACCCACTCCATCTTCGAGTGAACGATGATACTAAATGCTAAACATTTTAAATGCTAAACATAAAATTGAGTACCACATATTGCTAAAAACATTTCTAAAAGCATTTTAAAAGAAGCTCAAAACTTATTGAAATGCAATAGGTACTGTACATTTAAAGCATTGATTTCATTCTAAGCATGTAACGGAAGTAAAATGCAACGTGAATGAAACAGTAATATATATACATATAATGATATGGTCGATAAGTTCTTACAATCAAAGCCATTTACATATTATGGAAGTAAATGAAATGTTAGACAAGTAAGGCGACAATGTGTCCCTGGAAGTATTCAAAGAAGTCCGTTTTATAAGACTAGTTCTACTGTAAGCACATTGTTCATTTGCCATGTCATTTTAAAAAGAAAAAAGTTCAATTCTGGGAAAAGTTCCAAGTTTGAAAATATCAAGGGCAAATTTCATTGTTGCCCTGGTACACTGTGAGCCGAATCAAAGTCAGTGTAGGGGTCTGGCGTAAACATTAGATCTATGTCCGTAGCCAAAATATTATCCACCGAAGTCGGTGACATTTGGAACACCTCATTCAGAAGGTGAATTGCACAGAGATGAGAAACATCGCCGTCAGCAGAGGATTTTGCAGCAATGTTCGCGTCCGTTGTTACCTGTGTGCCTGTTGATCCATCTCGTACCTCAGCAGCAGCCGGAAGCGTCTGTGAGATCTCAATGAATGCCGCCATCAGGATTGGAAGCCTCTGGGGACAACACACAGCATGGGCCGTTATCGGGTCCAGCAGAGTATCGATATCCGTTGGCATGACTGATGGGAGTGTTGGACAGGTGTCTAGCACGCATTCTTCACCGCAAAACAGGCAGCGTAGAACAGGTAAGATGCAATCTTGCCAGATTGGTCTGAATGACAGGAACCACGTTGTATTAAGTTCCCGTAGATGAGGCATGCCCAAAAGCTGTACTATTCGCTCACAGCATTTCCGTTCAAGGAGGGCTCTCTCCACATCGCTCGGAGTGATGTTGGCAAAGAGGCTTGCCATAGCGTAGTAGGAGGAATAGAAACAGAATTCCTGCAACAAGTGCTAGAATTAACGGCACACCACCAAACACCGAATGTTTGGGATGATTCCGAGGACAGCCTGGGAAGGTGCTAATAGTCCGGAACAGATGGTCTTAAGTACATGTACAATTCCGCTTGTATCTGACATGTTAAAGATACGTCCTATCATTTCTACGAAATGTATAGGGCAGTTTGTACGAATTAAAGCTTGTATCTCAGCCGAAGTCCTTGCAACTTGTAGATCATAGGTTTCTTTGGCCGAGGTCAAACGCACTGATTGTTGTATAAGCATGGCTTTCATTCTGCTTAAAGTATCAAATCGTATAAAAGAGACATTCAACGAAGGCCATAGAGGCGACTCCCTGACTGTGTCTATTGGGGCAAACAATACTTGCATACAGCAAGTGACCCTGGAGTTGACCGTTACTAGATATGGGATGCCTGGCAACATGCCACAGCAACTCTGATCATTCAACATGAGGTAACTCCCATTAGAAAGTTGTCCAAACGTTGGATTAATCACAGCAGCTGGTGTACCCTGCTGGTGGCAGGACAAGTTTGCCACAGAACAATTACAAGCCCCGTGTAAGGAAATGTCCTGACAAATTAGTGAACCGCTCAGTGCATTTTCACAGTGTGTACCGCTTAGAAACACTTCATGATCCCCACTCCAACATCTATAGCTGTAAGGTAAATTCCAGGATGTCTTAATGTATTCTTTACCCAACCTTTCGTATTTGCCTGCTTGCATCTGTTTAAGGCAAAACTGAAACTGGAAAGTAGTCACAGGTAGACTAATTTTGCCATGAATAAGCCATTCTGTAGCTGGTTTTTCTGCCACAGTGAATGGTAACTTTTCAAGTTTTTCAATGCTCAGTACTGTATACTTTGCTCCCCTTTGTGCCAGTTCGATCTGTTTATCAGTTAGATTGTATTCTGCAAACCGAGCCGACGTGTTGATAAAACGCCAAGGCATATAGCCCGCACGCAAAGATTGCAGCGTCCAGCTTAATAACATAATAGAACGTAATTGAGACTGGCCTTGCTGTAACATGGCTAAATCTTGTTCCAATATGTCGATAGCAGAGGATACAATACTGTCCAATGAATAAATTCTGGAGGACAAAGTTGTTAACCCATTGTCGACCACTGAGAGAGTTTTCTCTAAATTAATACGATCAAGTTCACGTATTCGTTCTGCGGCCTCCATCTGTGACACCTTCCATGCTTCATTATAAGCAGCATAAATGCCGGCATATATGAAACGTTTTTGACGCGGTTTTCTTGGTCCAAGCGAATTCCCTAAGGTCTGCGTCTTCTTTAAGTAAAGATAAGTGTTGTTTCACATCCTTAAGTGTAGATTTTTGCAGCCAATCGAGGCATAATTTTCCTACACTGTATGTTGTTACTACCCCCGGATGCTGTCTTTGGACGTATCATGGGTCTGGCCTATGAATAGTAAACCCCTGTGTTTTATTCAGGAATCTCTCTTGACAACCATTTTCTCCAATCAGGATTTGTTCTGTTGAGTTGTAGTATGGTGTCAACTGTAACCGCTGCCTGTGTATTGTTATCACTTGCAGGTGTTGGTACAGAAGGATTTTTCATGTCTTTAATCTTGGCTAACCCAAGACGTTTGTTGGACCGTGTCATTCAAAAACATTATTTGTTGAGGGACGATACAGGCTCTAAACAAAGCTTCTATCCCCTGTACTTGCCAATCTTTAGTACCCCAGACAGATTTTGTGTCTATTGTGTCTTTCCATAAGTCGAAACCCTGTCTAGACAGTTGGGTAATAAATGCTGCAGAGTAAATCTGTTTTGTATTAGTTAACATAATTTTCAGTCCTGTTTTGTTTACATTTTTATAGTAAAATGTTTCTGGATCAGATGTATTGTATCCTGAAAAATATGGAAACTTTTTAGCAAATGTTTTTGAACTACCTTTTGGTGGTGTAGGACAATGCTCCCATTGGTTAAACATAAACACATTTCTAGGTGTTGCAGATTTATGCAAAAAATGATGACCATAGTGGTTATAGCAATACAGCTGTTCATAGTCTGATGAACCCTCTAAATATTCATTTTTAGAAAATGCAGCAGATTTTTCTAGGTCAAACATTATATCATTTACAGTCTCAAAGTCCCAATCATCAGAATAGGTACTGGATGAAACAAAATCATTTAGTGAAATCTTAAATAAATGTGGAATGTTCAAATGTTCCGTCGGGCCAAAGATATCGAAATCTGTCTTGTCCCACACTATACCATCCTGTATAGGAACGGCTGTGATGTTCACTGCAGACAAGTCTCTTGTTTCACGATGGGATGATTTGTGAGGTTTCAAAAGTAAGTTCACTTCTTTTCTTTCAATGTCCAAATGGATGTATCTCCCATTTATAAGCACGCTCATAGTCATAACCAAAGCTAGCCAAAGCAGGAAGAAAAATATTCCAGAAATAACCCAAAGTTCAATCCATGGTGAAACTAGATGTCTTTTTCAAAAAATGTAAAAAGTCTTGTACTTGCTGTTTAAAAGTTTTTGATGCTGGCGACGTCTCGGGCTCACTCGGAGCCTCAGAAAACGTATCAAAGTTAATGAAGTAGCCAGAAGCAGTTCTGTCAATTGTTGGAATTGCATCAGGATTTGTAGAAATCGCTGGGACCAGTTGATCACTTGTTACATTGGTGTAGACAGGTGTATTTGGACGAACTGTTACTTGTGTTTCAAGAGGGATGAGTTCCATAGCATTGTTGCTCAGTCCTTCATCTGTTACTGCTGAAGTCTCGATGGTTATCAGTCTTTCAGTCTGAACCTCTTGGATAGTAGCGAGAGGAGTGTGTCTGCTACTAGGTCGGAGTCCACGAGGCCTACTATTTAGTATTGGCCATATACTGTGGTTTCATGAGGTCGATGGACACAAATCTTTTCTCCTTTTTTCAAGCAAGGGGCGGCAGAAGTACTGTTCTTGTTCCTTGAACTGCTAGGACAGGTACTGGTTGTCTGTATGAAGGTCCAAATTCCTTCTTGTCCGCAATTTTCTCTCGGACTAGATCCCCAACTTTTGGAATCCAGACGGGCCTTGCTGGGACCGCCGGTTTTCCCCCAGTGGTGGTTGGCTGCAGGAATACGTTGCTTTGTTTCGTTCTTATTTCATTTAAGTCCTGTAAGACAGCCAAACGATCTTTGATATCAAAGGGTTTATTTTCCACCACTGTGCCACTGCTTTCCAGATCTGGCACCCACATTCTTGTCCCAAATAGGACCTCATATGGAGTGACCCCCCCTAGAGAACTTCTTGGCAAGTTGTTTGGTGAGCGTTGGACCCCATATAGATGTCTGACCCTCCCATCACCCGAACCTAATACCCTAGCTGTTATAGACTGCTTTATGTCCCGGTATTTCCTTTCCACAACAGAATTTCCCTCAGGATGAAACGGAGAGGAGTACCGCAATGCAACGCCCAGACTGGCCATGGCGTCTTTGTAAGCTCGAGAGCTAAACGCAGGGCCCTGGTCAGAATGTAGCGTGCCTACTGCGTATGTGCCGATAAAGACTCGCAAATCTTTTATAACAGTTCGAGCGTCAGCCGAGCGCTGAGGCCATATCCATAGGAACCTTGACTTAGTAACTGTGGGATTGCAGTTGTCCATGAGGACGCCTGTGCATAGATAGTCTAATGCTGTCTAACAATGGTGTCTGTACTGGGCAGCTACATTCGTAGCATGGTGTCTGGTGGCTTTCTCGTTGTAATTTACTGTCTAAGCAGTTATTGATGAATGTGTATTTCTGTATTCATTCCAGGCCACCAGTACATCTCTTTTAACGTTAATATTGTTTTAGAGATCCCTTGATGTGACAGACCCTCCCCCAGATGTGTTTCATAAATCAAAGCTGCTCTACGTTCCATGTTTGGAATTACCCTATCCCCCACTCCAGGAATTCGAGCAAAAGGAACGTTGTTCGCATCAATTACATATGAGTACTTGAGTGGAAACTTTTTTGTTAACGCTGCACCACTGCCTTTGCTCGTAGCATTGACAGCCAACATTATCTCACTGTCTATTTTCGTTTTTGAATGAGTGATCGCAGCTACGGAAGCCGTCTGAACAGCCCCCTTTGCGGCTTCGTCAGCCAATGAATTCCCTGCAACGTGAATGCCATCACGTTGATGACTCAGTGTATGGATCACGTGAGCCTTTGGTAGTTCGTTTTTTAACTGAACTACTTGTTCCCAAAGCGTTTTATGCTTTATTGTGCCACCTTTTGCATCTTTGAACTTGTTTTCAAGCCAAGTTTGTATATATTCATTATACGACTGCACATAGAAAGAATCGCACACTATGAGTGTGGGGAATTCTCGATCTGTACTTTCAAGTGCCAGTTTGAATGCTTGTAGTTCAGCTCGCTGAGCAATCTCCTAGAGATTGGGTTTTTGTGACCATAGGTCTGAAGTTGCCATCGCGCATGCGACCTTTAACGATTGCACACGCTGCACTGTAAGCTTGCTTACACCCTGTTGCGGGTTGTGCGGACCCGTCAGTGTAAATTATGAATTCATACTGATTGAGAGGCAGAATCTCAGTGGGCAGAGGACATTCATGTTCATATTGCAGGAACGCTTGTGTTTTTAAATCGGGATCAAAAACATATTCAACATCTGTTGCAGCAAGAGAATTAACCCATTGTATCCATCTAGGATGTAATGCTTTAGCATTTGGAATGCTCGCTTTAGTTACCGCCTCTAAGGCCGGAACAGGGGTTACGACAATAATGCGTTTCCCTTGGGCTAGAGCTCTTTCTTTTGCTACAGCGGTTTGAACTGCTGTCAGAATTTTTTCTGTTGAAGTGAAGCGCATTTCTGCTTGTGTATACAAGTGTGATTTGTATGCAGTTGATACTTTTTCACCCTCGTTAAATGTTAAGTAGGTGAATCCGCATTCACCCGAAATTATTCAGATCACTAAATTGCGTTGACTTGCGCGTGTTTGTAAGTGATTTGTTGCTAACATGTTAGCTTGGAGTGAACGCAAGATTTGTGTGTGTTCCTGTGTCCAATTTTTGATTGAAGAATCAGGTTTGATTAATGCGTAGAGAGGTTTAACCCTTTCTGCGTAATTTAGAATGTAAGTTCTTCCAAAATTTAGGAAACCCAGGATGGATTGTAAATTTTTCAGCGTCTTTGGAGGTTGGAGCAGCGCACACCTTTCTAAAAAGTTGGCTGCCAAGCTCTTGCCTTCACTTGAAAGCTCATATCCTAGAAACAGGACATTGAGATGGGCAATTCTGGACTTTTTGAAGTTGAATTTGTAGCCCTCAGAGGCTAAGCCCAGTATAATGGTGCTCACCCTGTTCAAGTGTTTGTCCAGGTCATCGTCTGTCAGATAAATATCATCGACATATGACAATGCCTCATTATCATAAATTTGTAGTAACTCCGTTACTCTCGCTGAGAATAACCCCGGTCTGTTCTTGAACCCTTGTGGGAGTCGACAAAAGTGACGCTGGGTCCCCATTATTGAGAAAGCTGTTAAGTACCTGCTTCCAGGTGCTATGTTTTGACAAAAGAAACCATTTGAGATATCCAATGTGGTTTTGTATTTTTTACGCTCAATGTTATTCATTAATGCTGTACTATGTGCATTTTGCACTGCAAATGTTTTAGAACAAGTATTTAAGTGTCTGTAATCCAAAACTAGACGATGGGTATTGTCTGGTTTGGAGACAGGAAACAAAGGATTGTTCATTGAGGAGGTGCATGTTTCAATCACCCCCTGGTATTCAAGTTGATCTAAGATCTCCCTGACCTTTTTTTTTTTTTAGCTTCTTGCTTTAATGGGTACTGCCTTTGTGCAGTAGGTTCATTTTTCAGATGTATTTTATGGTGAGGTGAATCCTCATCCCATCCTACATGATTTTTGTATAATGCTGGGGCCTGGGCAACTGCCGATTTCCTGGCATAAGTGTATTTTAGGTGAATTGGAATATGGTCAGAGAAGGCAGGCATAATAATGTCCTCGCCATGTGGGCACTCCCTGACAAATTGTGGTGGCCAGTCTTTTTCTGCTAGAAGTATGTCATAGCCCCTTGAAAGTTTTTCCCCAAAAAGTGCTTTCACCTATCTAGGTATGTCTCCCTCCATCCGGAGTGTTATTTCATATAACTTTTGTGGAGTACTAACCCTGGTGTCTACAGTCTCAACTGTGATGTACTCATTCAAGTCCACTATCTCCAGAAGTTCCTTCAGGTTCTGGCGAGCTATTGTGACTTCTGCTGCACTGTCCAGCATTGTCTGAGCCCATTCTCCGTTCTTGAGTTGTGTTCTCAGTATCCTCTGCATGTCTGACCTTCAGACCTGCTACCGTCTTCTTTGAGAATTGAGGTTTTGATTTGTTTTTCGGAACGTGTTTGTCGTCTTTCGATTTCACGCGTTCTTCTCTATGTTCTGACCGTCCTCTTCTTTCCGATGTCTGTGACGAGATCTGAAAGGTACGAGAGGAACGTGTATCAGTATCTTGATACCAGTCAGGCTTTTTCAAATTATCCCTATTCCTGAGGTTATACCTCCTTTCAGAGAGCTCCTTTTGAGGAGACCTACCTCGGGATTGAGAACGTTTCTCGTTTGAATTTTGTTTTAGTCTCCCACTTCTTTTTAGAAGATGTAGGAGTTTGTTTAATAGAGTCCTTCTTAGGACTTTCAGATAGTTTCGGCTTCACTGGTCTTCCACCCAAACTATCTCTGCCTAATTCTGCATATGATTGTTCTATCATTCTGGGTAGCTCAGTTTGATGTTCTGTAACATCGAATTCCCTTAATCGTTGGCAGATCGCCACTGCTGCTGCCTCCCCTTTAATATTAGATAATATTATTGTTGAGACCTGGTTGAAATTTTTCAGTAATTTCATACCTAAATTTAGAGCTGGCTCTGCCCTGTATTCGTTTTGAATTTGTTTCAGGACATCTGGTATTACTGCAATTGATGGAATACCATGTGTTTTAGTATAGATGGCAGCAAAGACTGAGCCCCAAGTGGTACAGTCTTCCAGTTGTGGTGTGATCCCCATCGGTAAACAGATTGTTAGGATTCTGTGTTTCTCATACGGGCTAGTATTTGGAAATACTGCTTCGATTTGAGTAATTTTTTGAGCTATCCAGAATGGAATTTGCTCACGTTTTGTGGGCATTTTTCCCATGACTGCGTATAGAGTTTGTGGTGTAATTTTAAGTGTATTCCCCTGTTGAGGAGTTTGATTTGGAAGTGTCAATGGTGGTTGGACTGTGAAAGTCCGCATGACATATTGGACTAATTGTCTGTAGATTTTTATTAACTCTGTAAGTTGAGTAAGTAATTCCTCGTCTGACATTATTTCGATGTCAGGATGAGGTGTGTAGCCGGCTAGGATCGGCCATGTTGCTCCTGGTCTACCTAGTGGACCGAGCCTGGTTATGTTTCTGTGATGTTTTAGGGCGCCTTTAAACCAGAGCTTATGCTCCTGGTATGTTAGTGGAATTTCAATATCCTCGAAAGGAATATATTCCTCTGGTGGATCATCTTCTTTGTAGAAGTGAAACAGTTTTGTTACTGAATTTGATTCAGGAAATATGACCCATGAATAGAATACCTCTGTCTGAAAGGATTCGTGTGCCTCTATCACGAAAACTGCTCTACCTCCTCTCGGTGGTAGGCCGTGTTTTATAAGTTTTAGAGTGATGGCTCTTCTTAAGTTTGGATTGATGTCTATGACACCCTCCTCGGTTTCAATAAAACCTGTGATGTTATAAGCTGCTATAGCTGGGTGACCCGCAACGTCACCGTTGTCGGAGTCAGGCATTTTGTTTTTTGAAAAATGTAGAACAAGTTTCAAGGAAACAAAAAAAGATAAGGTGCACAATATTTTGGAACACTGTATCCTTCAACATTGAACAAACCAAACAACTAATATATAGGGTGCTTCCCTATTTAGTTATGGCGGATATTTAACCCTACCCACTCCGGACGTCTTATGGAGTATGTGAGTAGGGGTCTCTGAGAAAAGCACGAATGAATTACTCAGTATCTAGCGTTAAATTACTGCCTTACCAAACCGTGGGGCGCCATGTAGTGTAGTTCCTATTTCCCTAATAGGCTCTGCGCAGTGGAATAATATAAGCTATAGGTTTGACATAGGACTAAGGTCGGTATGTCCCTATCGATTATATTAAACTTAATTACCTGTGCCAGCTAGCTCAGAGGCCACTAGAAACTCCTTGAGAACAAGAAGGGAGTAGTTTCTGGCAACCGAAAAACATGACAACTTTGTTTCCCTTTAGAAGCGGAACATGTCTCAGAATCGTGGAAACAATAGATAAGTTTCACTCATTCAATCGTGTATGCTTAGTCTCTGCAGAGTTACACAGAAAGGAAAGACGGGTGTTTCAAAAAAAAAAAAGGGTTTTATTGAACAGTCTTGTTTCTTGTGTAAGAGATATGTGCTGTTATGATCACAAGACAGTATGCAAGATAAATAATGTACAGCGTAAGCAGTAGAAGTAAATAATACTGCGCTAGCATTATCTTTTAGCATATATTCATGTACATAAATAACATGAGCTAAGAATGCGAGTACTCATAAGATGCGTCTCTAAGCTAGTTCTACCCCAGTGTACCTAACCTAGCCTAGGTGTAGGGAAAGGTAGAAGTAGGTGGAGTATTCTCTAGTATGGTAGACTAAGAGTATGTTCAAGTCTAGTATGCCAAGAGTCCCTCTAGGATCTAGTCGGCTCCATACCTTGAGAATGAGAGAGGTGGGAATCTCCTGCCGGATCTTGGAACTCGAACACCCCGCGAAGGGAGTCAGAACACTGGAAGCTGGATTCGTCTGCGTGCAGGAAATACAGCGTCTTCTCAGTGCGTCAGGCCGGGATACGGGCTCCTCTGAAGTCGAGGTCTCCTCTAACTTGCTTGGGCAAGGGAAGGTATATTTATACCTGGTAGGTGTCGAGGAATGTTAGCATTGACATGAAGTCTGACAGAGGAAGACGTCAGGAATGAACCCTTAAGGTATAACGGATCATACATAATAGATGAGTTCTTGGAGAAATCAATAGTCCTGTGCTAGGGGAACTCCCGAAGCTTAAGGGTCTGGTTTCTAAGAACTCGTTGTGACGTTAGGGTGGACGGATGTCGGTGACCATGCCTGTATTTGGAGTGCACGGTTAATGCCTAAATAAGGACAGGGATTCTATGCCTATATAAGGGCAAGGCGAATTGTGCCTATATAAGGACATGATTCAGGAAAACCTATATACGGACCCCTAAAGCGGAATACAACACCCTCCTTGGCCCTCGGGCTCAGGTCGGCACCGACAAGACGTTTCCAATGCCCCGCACTCCGGCCCGGCTCCGAAACACAAACAAAAGCCTTCTGGCTCGTGCTTGAGCCAGCCCCGCTCTGATACCGAACCGACACCTTCGGCTTTGAAACATAAGAGAAAGATACCTTCTGGACCCAAGATTCCACCTTCGACACACAAAGGCTCGGAGCCAAAACCTTCCAAGTCCAAGGACTCGGAGCCGAGACATCCCAAGGCCAAAGACTCAGAGCCGAAATCCTCCAAGGCCAAAGACTCGGAGCCGAAATCCTCCAAAACCAAAGACTCTGAGCCGGAATCCTTGAAGACTAAGGACTCGGAGCCAAAACCCTCCAAGCCCAAACACCCAGAGCCCAAATTACCAATGCCCAAGGGCTCGGAGCCGAAACCTTCGACGCCGAAATCCCCAAGAAAAGACAAAGACACACTCCCCAAACATCTTTCATCTGATGAGCCAACTTTCGACCCAAAACAGAAGAAGTTGCTTATAAACCCTAAAACAGGACATATTCAAGCAACCATTCCAAAGAAACGGAAAGCTGACTTGCCAGAGGACCATCAGGCCCCTCCTAAGAAGAAGAATATGGGCACTAACCCATCTCCTTCTCCTCCTCCTAATCCTAACTTGCTCATTACACCTATAAATTCACCACTAAGGCCTATTACACCTGACCCACAGGATGAAGGGGATGGGGATGAGGATCAGGACACTGACGCTTGGGATGATTACCACACTGATCCAAATACAGATAATGACCCTGATTTGTATCCCTCCAGACCTTCCCCACCTGATAACAACATTGGTTATCTTGAGCTCCTTAATAGGGCTGTTCATTACCATGGGGTAGAACTTCACAAGGAGCCTTTAGAAGAGGATTTCCTTTTTGAGACACTTTCTTCCTCACAAAGAACTACTCCTACCTTGCCAATGCTAAAAGGCATGTTAAAACACAAAGACAAGGTCTTTAAGGATCCTGTAAGGGCAAGAATTGTCACACCTAGAGTTGAAAAAAAATACAAAGCAGCTCCTACCGACCCTCTTTATATTAAAGGACAGCTACCCTTAGACTCTCTTGTAGTCTCCAACGCACGCAAGAGAGCAAACTCCCAAGCCACAGGAGACACCCCTCCTTCTGACAAGGAGTCCAAGCTTATTGATGCCTCAGGTAAAAGAGTAGCTTCACAGGCAGCAAACAACTGGCGCATTGCTAATACCCAGGCGCTGCTGGCCCGTTACGACAGGGCTCATTGCGATGAGCTAGAAAAACTCATACAAAACTTGCCTGACCAATACAAATCTAAGGCTAACGACCTTATTCAGGAAGGAAAACTTATTACTAACCCCTCCATTAAATGTGTGCTAGATGCAGCAGACACAGCATCTCGTGCAATTAACACCAGTATATTATTACGCAGACACGCTTGGCTCAGAATCTCTGGATTTAAGCCGGAGGTACAAACCTCCATACTTAACCAACCCTTTGATAAAGAGCATCTTTTCGGCCCAGCTGTTGATACCATGCTGGAAAAGATGAAAAAGGACACTGAGGTCGCAAAGTCCATGGGGGCTTTACAGTTACCTGCCAGTAGAGGTTCTTTTCGCTGCTCATTTTACAGGGGTGGCTCAAAAGCTATGTCCGCCGACAATGCCTCCTCCTCTTACAAGGGCAACAATCAATCCCCCTCGTCCAGAGGATATTCTAGAGTGGGTTTTAGAGGAAACAACGGAAGAGGTAGAGGTAATTCCACACGCTCTTCCCCCGCAAACAAACAATGACTTCCCTCCGCTACCCCCCGATCATCCCACTCCCGTCGGGGGACGTCTCTCCCAATTCTTACCTGTCTGGAATTCAATCACCTCAGACAAGTGGGTGCTACAAATTATCCAATATGGTAACTGCCTGGAGCTTACAAGCACTCCCCTAAATATTCTTCCAAGAGCACACGCAATGTCACCGGAACATCTCACCCTCTTAAAACAAGAGGTTCTACCTCTGTTACAAAAACACGCTATAGAACCTGTTCCGTTAATACATCAAGGGACCGGGGTATACTCCCTGTACATCTTAATTCCCAAAAAGGACGGCTCTCTCAGGCCTATACTAGACCTCAGACAGCTAAACCTGTACATACAGTCGGACCACTTCCACATGGTCACGCTTCAACAGGTGCTCCCACTACTTCAGCAAGGCGACTTTCTATCTACTCTAGACTTAAAGGACGCATATTTCCATATTCCCATTCACCCGGCCCACAGAAAATCCCTCAGGTTTGTGGTAGACGGACAGAATTACCAATTCAAAGTCCTCCCTTTTGGAGTAACTACAGCACCCAGGGTTTTCACCAAGTGCCTGTCAGTAGTTGCAGCTCATCTAAGAAGACAGCACGTTCATGTCTTCCCTTACCTAGACGACTGGCTAATAAAAGTCAGATCACAACAAAGCGGCATACATCACACTCAAAGCACAGTCCAACTGCTTCACGACCTGGGGTTCACTGTAAACCTCACCAAGTCTCACCTCCAGCCATCAAACACACAAGTGTATCTAGGAGCCACAATAGACACTTGCAAGGCTCGGGCGCACCCCAACCCAGTGAGGATTCGCAACATGCAAGCTCTAATATCACAGTTTCAGCCTCAACACTCATTACCAGCCAGAGTGTTCATGCAACTGATCGGAATGATGGCTTCTTGCATCTTAATCGTTCCCTATGCAAGAATTCAAATGCGCCCCCTACAGGAATACTTAGCACGTCAGTGGAACCAGGCCCAAGGTCAGTTATCAGATCTGGTGTTGATAGATGGCCGTACTCATCACTCTCTGCAGTGGTGGAACATACAAAACCTTTCCAAGTGACGGCCATTTCTCGATCCGGTTCCACAGGTAGTGCTAGCAGCAGATGCATCCCTCACTGGTTGGGGAGCACATATAGAAAAACATACCATTCAGGGCATGTGGACTCTATAACAAAAACGACTCAACATAATCCATCTCGAACTGCTAGCAATTGTTCTAGCATTAAAAGCATTTCAACTTCATCTAGTAGGCAAAGCTGTCCTGGTTCGCACAGACAACATGACAGCCATGTACTACATACAAAAGCAAGGGGGGACCCACTCTCTACAGCTGTCACAGCTAGCACAAAGCATCTGGAAATGGGCCATACCTCAAAAAATATATCTCCTTACAGAACATCTTCCAGGAGTAAGCAATCAAGTTGCGGATCTGCTCAGTCGTCAACGACACAAATACACGAAT
Organism: Calotriton arnoldi; assembly: GCA_963921515.1. Taxonomy (NCBI): domain Eukaryota; kingdom Metazoa; phylum Chordata; class Amphibia; order Caudata; family Salamandridae; genus Calotriton; species Calotriton arnoldi. The sequence continues at coordinate 293,314 of CAWUFW010002134.1, read as the reverse complement.
GGGAACTTCACCCTCAAATTCTCCTTCCATTCTTCCAAATGTGGGGCTTCCCAGAGATAGATCTGTTCGCCACCCACCTAAACGCCAAATGCCCAAACTTCGGGTCCAGACATCCACACCCATTGTCCAAAGGCAATGCACTATGGATGAATTGGTCAGGGATATTTGCTTACGCTTTTCCACCTCTCCCACTCATTCCATTAGTGGTACGGAAACTCAAACAGCACTCCCTGACCCTTATCCTAGTTGCTCCCACAAGGGCCCGACAACCCTGGTTCACAATTCTGTTGGAACTATCAGTAGTTCCCCACCAAAAACTACACCTCTCCCCCAAGTTCCTTACTCAGAACCATGGAGAGATAAGACATCCAGATCCCAATCAGCTCAACCTTGCGATTTGGCACCTGAAATCCTAGAGTTTGGCTACCTTAATCTTCGGCCAGACTGTATGAATGTTATCAAAGAGGCTAGACGCCCTACCACAAGAGCATGCTACGCAGCAATGTGGAAGAGATTTGTTGTTTATTGTAACAACAATCAGATCGATCTACTAGATGCTTCAATACAAAACATAATTTGTTCTCTTACACCTACAACGTTCTAATTTAGCGTACACATCTATACGCTTACATCTGGCTGCAATAGCTGCATATCTGCAAAATAGACAGCACTTGTCTCTTTTTAGAGTGCCTGCTATTAAAGCTTTTATGGAAGGACTCAAAAGACTCATTCCTCCCAGACTTCCACCTTCTCCAGTGTGGAATCTTAACATAGTCCTTACAAGACTCATGGGTCCACCATTTGAGCCGTTGCACAAATGCCAAATACAATTTCTCTCCTGGAAAGTAGCCTTCCTTATAGCCATCACTTCTCTAAGAAGAGTCCGTGAGCTTCAGGCACTAACCATAGAGGAACCATTTTTGCAAATACACCAAAGCAAAGTGGTCCTTAGAACTAACCCCAAATTCTTACCTAAAGTCATCTCTGCCTTTCATATCAACCAATCTGTTGAGTTGCCTGTGTTCTTCCCTCAACCAGATTCAGTGGCAGAACGTGCCCATCACACATTAGATGTCAAGAGAGCATTACTTTACTACATAGAAAGAACAAAGCCCTTTAGGAAAACTAAACAACTCTTTGTTGCTTTTGCTCCACCACATAAAGGCAATCCCATATCAAAGTCAGGCATTGCAAGGTGAATAGTTAAGTGCATTCAAATATGCTACATCAAAGCTAAACGCACACTAGCAATTCCCCCTAGAGCGCATTCTACGCGCAAACTGGGGGCTTCTATGGCATTCTTAGGAAACATACCCATAGATGACATCTGCAAAGCTGCAACATGGTCTACATCACACACATTCACTAAACACTATTGTGTGGATGTGTTAGCAAAACAACAAGCTAGTGTGGGCCAGGCAGTTTTACGAACACTATTTCAGACCACTGCAACAGCTACAGGTTAGCCACCGCTTCAAAATAACTGCTTTATAGTCTATGCTAAAGCATATGATCTACAGCTCATATGCCTCGAACGGAAAACGCTACTTACCCAGTATGCATCTGTTCTTGGCATATAGAGCTGTAGAGTCATATACAGCCACCCGCCTCCTCGGGTTACCTGTTGCAGTGATATCTTACTTGGATACACCTTACATGGACATCTCTTTTATTACTTTACTAACGCCATCATCACCCTTTATGGCACAACAATCTAAGGATGGAGTCGATGCCCATGCGCACTATCACCGAAAGGAGGAGTCACCGATCTCGTGACTACAAGACTTCTTCGAACAAAAACAAAGTGCAAACATCCGGACCCAACACCAAATGGCGATCTATGCTAAAGCATATGACTCTACAGCTCTATATGCTAAGAACAGATGCATACTGGGTAAGTAGCATTTTCCTTATTGCCCAGATTTGCCCCATATCACTATTATTAATTAAAAAAATATATTTATAAAAATCACATTTAATTTAGAGTACATTATTAAAAATAATTGTCATCAATACATTCTAAGTAATGTATTCCATTTAAATTACAAACCACACTTAGCACTCATATCACTTAATCAACCCATTCATACTTAGGATGTAATTTGTTAAAATATATATTTAACAGATGTTAAATTAATGTAAATTAAAATGTTAATGTTATTTGATTTTTATTTTACTTAATGTTTTCGAATTAAATTACTACCTACCCCCTAGACCCATATCAATGTAATTACTCGTTCTCTAAGTGTTTGAAATTCAAATAAATATTAATTTATTTACTCGTTTCCAATATCACTTTAAAAAAAAAAGTTCTTATCTTTTTTCAAATAACATTTTATTTAAGAATGGGGTTTTAAAGTATTTTTTCTCTCAAAATTAAGTTACCATCATTTGACCCTATCCAATGTTTTGAACCCAAACCTATAATGAAGAATGCGCACACATACCTATATAGAATCAGATTTACAATGCATTGTAAAACAATGCGATATAAATGTCATGTAATATAAAAAATGATTTGTAAATGTACCTGTTGTATCCACTATGGTCTTAGACTGGACTTTGTGTCCACCCCTTGATCATGATTTGGTGACTTTTTTGACAATCTAATTTCCTTGCTCCTGATTTCATGGCTTTCCTACCTATTCTTATGTTTGTCCCTCTCAAGGAACATTTTGACACTGCCATTTTTTGATTGCATGAGTTGTATTTTTCCACTGCCAGTTTCTGGAACTTGCATTGCCATGCATGATGGACTATTTTTTCCCCTTCACTCTGTCTATCCATGCACATGTTCTCTCTGCCTGCTCTCGCTCTATTAAAAATATGACCCTCCCCACCAGCACGCGCTTACTCCTTGTGCTCAGATGCTTTAAGAAAAATCAATGCAAGATGGTTGGTGTGCATGTGCAAACATGTGCAGAAGCCACCTTGGAATGATTTCCCTTAAACCCAAACAAAAAACATTCCAAAATGGTCACTACGCATTCATACACATGCATGGTTGCAGTATTGGATTCCTTTTTTGATTTGTTTCAAGGACATGCATAGTTTCACTTAATGTAAAAGTAAAAGCACTGCAAAATGGCTGCTTTGTGTGGAGCTGTAAAAAGCCAGGAATGGTCCTCCGATAGGCTTGTGTTCTATACCAAATGTATTTCAAAATATTGAAATAATTTTAGAAATGCGTTACGGGATTCTTCACATGCATGGAGCCATCCTACTTTTTAGGTCGAGCTGTCTGCAAGACATGCTGTATCTCCTCTTTGGGCTTCAAGCGCGCCCATCGATTTCCATTCATTCTTTCTTGTGCCATTCACACATGCTGGCTTTTGATTAATGCATTGATTGTAATTGTTCCTCCTTTGGTTGCTTGGTTCCTTCCCATCGGATTTCACTTATTGTTCCTTCTGGTTTGCCATCCAACCCGTTCACGGTTCCTCCTGGTCGGACATCGCAACGCGTAGCGTGTCAGGATTTTTTTTATATTATCGTCATTCCTCATTTTTAAAACTTTTGTCATTCCTGATTTTTTTTCTTTGCCATCGTTTAAGTGATGATCAATCGTCAGGTATTTACATTCTTTTTTTTTTTTTTTTTGAGAAGACAGTTTTACCGACGCCGAGGCTCGAACCCAGTTCCCCAGGCCCGAAGTCGGCAGCTCTGGAGGTTACGCCCCAGCCTCTCTCCTGCTGGGCATAGGCGTCAGTGTGTTTGGTTGTGACGTTAGTTTTTAAAGATTTTTCGCTTCTTAATCTTTGCTGGCTCTTAGATTTATTATCCTCATGATTTTCCTCATCCTTGTCTGTCAGAGGGAGTGGTGGGGGCACAGGGCTCTGCCTCTAACTGCAGCGATTCCGCGGGGTCGCAAAGCCTGCTATGTTCATGGAGCTCAAACTGGGACGCGGATTCCGCTTAGATATAAAGACAGGATAAATTGAAAAAGAATACTCAATATAGATAAGACTGTACTGATGACAATGGAAAATGTATGTTTCCTACTGCACCCTAAAGTGGGTGTTCTTCAGGTTTTTTTTATTACTTTGTAGTCCTACTCTGACGCTTGTTATGCGAGCATCAGGCAGCCAGGCAGACACTTTTACTGACACATGTGCTAGTGCACAAGTGCCAGGCATTGTGGAGGCCCAAGGGCTTTATTCTCTGCAGCCCTGGCCTACCCTTATCTGGGGCCTTTGATTTCCGCTTCTCAATGATGCCAGTAGCGTCACTTTTTGCTAAAGACCTGGGCGGCATGAGCATCAGCTCAGGACGTGGCTGCATGACAGTTATTAATGGCTCCCCATCCCACCCTTTCCCAAGTCATCTTAGGATGGGATCAGTAAACATCATGGGCCCCACCCTTTGACGAGTTGGAAAAGGTTGGGGTTACCTTACTCTCCCAGCCTCCACAAGCCCTCCTCCCAGTCATCGTCACTCACCACTGCTGATGAATTTGTTTCCTACGTGCTGCATAGAAAGACAGACTTGAAACGTAGTTTTTGTCCATCATGCATCTCCTCTGGCAGTAAGTTTAAGAGTTTACAAAAATTAGTTCCGACCACTTCATGGGAAGAGCAGATTGCAAAAGCAAATATTAAGTTGTGCTAACATTTCTTTCCACAAAGTTTGACTCTGCCTGCGTGTATGCAGCCTACAAATGTGTCTCAGAGCAGCTTATTTGGCGGGTACAGTTATATTCATTCATGGTGTCTGTGCGTTTTCATATGTTGTCATATTGTGTACATGTCATTAGATGGCTCGTTTAACATGTTTGTATTGGGTAAACATGGGCAGTGCCGAGAATATGTGCGCTTCAACTGATTGTCTGCTGTAATTCAACTGCCCCCACCAACATGAAATATGCCTGTTAACTCAATGTAAACAAGCATGTAACTGTCTTTATTAAGCAATTATTCGCCAGCGTGCCCTCAGCCCCATCCACTTCCAGAATGGGAAGCTGGAGTGCAGAGCTGCTCATGTTGTGTTTTTGTTGTGCAAAGCAAAGTTTTACTTTCTGAATCATGTATTGCTTTCTTTTAAATAGCGCCAACATGCATCACCATATAGGTACAGGACCTTGAATTATTATGTCTTTGTCACCATACAGCAAAATTGTGTAGAGTACCAGAGGTTTTCCTTCTCACAAACAGGAGTGTTCCAACAGGGTTAGCTTTTTTCAACCAGAAACTCATTTGCCACGTAGCTTCTGGAATACAGCCCAGCGGAGAAATTATAATAAAATATTCCTTTCTGTTGCGAAGTACATCTTATTATAATTCTATATGAAAAAGATATGACTTTCCTACCATCTGCACCTCATCCACAAAGAAGATAGGTATTAATTGTATAACATCACTTCGCGTGTCCCTTTTACAAGTACATTTTGATGTTCATAACCTCCGAATTTACATGATGAAAATTGGCTTAGCAGTAATGTTCGTTTGTGTGAATGAGGAGTAGTAGGGTTGTACCTCAGCCATCTTTAATATTTTGTGAGACGCTATTTCGCATGGCAATGTGCTACCATAATATAGTGGTTAAAGGTGGCTTTACCCAACTTGTAGGTGCTTAAATTTCATTGAGCGGGGAGAGAGCTGCAAGTGGAAGATACTGATTTAGTTAAGACATGATCTCCTTTTTCTGAAATTTAACTGACACAACACCTCACCTCAGTGACAAGTTGACATACGACATGGTGCAGTAATGCAGTAACATATGGGGCAGGTTTTAATGTGTTTAAATATTTCAAGGCTATGCATTCACAATTGCTTTATAAACCTTCATGCTTTCCAAAATTTGCTTTAAAATGCACCATTTGCCTTCTTTTTTTTCAAAATCTTTGGGAGAGTCCTCCCTCCCCACCAAACCTCCCCTTATTACATCAGGCGCGCTTGCTTTCCTAGCGACATAGCACTCACCCCCAACTTGTAGGCCCTACCACTTTGAAATGTCACTAGCCACCATTGCAGTTATACCAGAAAGGCTGAATGAATGCAGCTGCCTCCTATCTTTGCTCGATTTGCCTGCCTATTTACGAGTCTATGGCTCTGCTTAATCTTCCAAAGATGGCTTTACAGCACTTTCAAGGTAGCTCAGTCAGTTGAGTGCCTGCTGCAAAGATCCGCATGTAACTTCGAGGTCAAAGGTTTGAATCCTGGCAGAATAAACCCAGCGTTTCACACACATGCTTTTACAGGCATGCAGTCTCTCACACACTGACGCACACAACCACAGACAAGCACTCAGACACACATATGCACGGCCACGTACACAATCGACCACAAAAATACACTCAAACATACTTTCACACATGTGCACAATATTACTCCTACATACACTTGCAGAGACCAGCAGACAAAGTCAAACATGCAGAGAAACAGACACACATACTGGCAAAAGCTACACATACATTCTCACACACAATGAATCTTTCAGCCATTCTCTCACATTGGACTCCCCCTTACATCTGTACATGGTGCTCCAGTGGAGCCCAGCTCATAAGAGCGCACATGCAGCCAGAGAGGCCTTGTTTATAGTCCTGCTATCTGTCGGCTGCCAGGGCAGAGCAGGGGGTTGTGACCTCAAACGATCGTCATATGTCAGACTTTCGAAGTCGCAGGCCGGAAGAAGTTGCCAGTATTGCAAGGATACAACAAACTAGAAGACATTTTTTATGTTAATTCTTTTTTTAATGGGTTGTTCAGTTGTACATAATGTCTTCTTGGTTATATATAAGGTAACAAAAATGCTTTTGACACTTTTTATTATATCTTTTCAATATGCTGCACAGCAGCCACAATGTTCTACAACATAGCTTAAAGATGTTGGCAAAACCAATAGCTCTGGCTAAACACTTTAAGGTCCCAAAGGCGAGACCTATTGGCTATGCCAATGCTTGTTATGAATATCGGAGAGAATCCCTTAATGCAGAACTAGTTACAAGTAAGTAATGTTTTTCTTTTTCATCTCCAATAAAAACATTCTCTTTAGTAGAGGGAAAGTGTTGAAACTGAGGTGAATGAAGTCCCTTGGTGGCAGAATAACTGCCTGTTTCTGATCGACACCGCAAGTAATACCTCTGTAAATATGATCCCACAGCACCACCACCTCCATGTTTGAAAATGCAGTTGTTTTTACGGCACAAGGTTTGAATAGTTAACCGCTTAACCGCGGTGCAGCGGTTTGAAAGAGTGGGCGGGGCCGCGTCGGCCAACGGATGTGCGCAGCACTAGCCAGGTAGTGCTCGCGACGGCAGTTGGCCGACGGAAGCACGGAAGGGGTTAAACATGTTATTTGGCTGAATTTGTTCCTTGTGTCACCAGTACTCTCTTAATACTGCAGGACTATTTTAGGTGCAGGTTTTCTACTTCTTTGTAGACTTTGGTGATTACAGTTCAGTGCATGTGTTATGCTTGCTTATGTTCCCAATCAGGCATCCAGTATTATACCTGAGGGCTCTCTTATGGTGGAGGCTGATGATCTGGAAATGGAACATGACCAATTGCCGACTCTCCAAGAGACCCTGCAGTTGCTGAGCCTGTCTGAATACAGCAGCACCTTTGAAGAAGAGAAGATTGACATGGAGTCTCTGGTAAACATGATGTTTTGTATTTGTTACTTTTTCGGTCTATTATGAACAAATTGTAATAACCCCTTAAGTATACAGGGCGTTCGTTCAAGACTTGTAACAATATCATTAAGCAGTATTCTAGTATTAAACACTTAACCTCATACACTGGTCAAAAAAAACAATTTGTCTTAACCCAATTGTCCTTTCTACCTCTTCATTTCACCTCACCCAAATCCCCACTCTCCCCTCTGCTTTCTCCAGGGAAGTGAAGAGGGGAATCTAAGACCAGAAAACTCCCAGTTAGTCGGGCACAGAGGCCCTGACAGGTAGTGGGACAAGTATATTCTAAATCTGTGAGAGGATGTTGTTAACAAAGACACCGAACACACTTATCAACACGAATAAACAGCTGGGAGTCCCGGACAGTGGGAAGGGAATGGTGAGGTAGAAATGGACATTAAAACGGACACCCATCATAATGACAAAGACCTAATATGCACTTAATCAGGGAGGCAAGTACATAGACCTCAACATAATGACATGGTGAATTAGACCTGGACACGGGCAAAATGACAGAAGTATAGATAGTGATTTGGACACAGTGACACGAAATACTAACATAGGGTCAAAGAGGCGAGAACATGGCGGTGGAATATGCAAATAAGGGCAGAGAGACATACACTATCAGACATTCACGTTCATTCTTATACTCTGTCTCTCTCTCTGCCCCCTTTTTTTCTCTCTTTCCATCTCTTACCCTGTCTGCCCCATTACCTCTCGGGCAGGAAAAGACTAAATCAGAACGAGATGAGGAGTCCTACAGACAGCATCTCTAGGATTAAATTCCTAGATATATATAGTGAGGCGCAGAGAGGCAGAAACAAGAATAGATACACAAAACTATAGACAGAAGCACAAATATACCACCTATTTTATTTATTTATTTAGAAAGTTTTATATAGCGCGAACATGACCACGAGGGTATCAGAGCGCTTTACAGATTATGCAGCAAGAGGGTACAAGCAAACAAAACAGAAACAACAAAGCGAAAAATTCACTGTCTAAAAATGTCCGACTTTCTCGTAAGCCAGGCAGCTGGGCCACAAGTCAATGGCTATGGTCCCAGAATCAAATGGAGAAGCCAGACTGAGGTAGAAATTTCTTCATCAGGAGCCCTTTGACTTCTTTTTTGAAGAGGACAGTGGAAGGGTTCACCCTGACTTCAGGGGGAAGGGAGTTCCAGATCCTCAGAGCCATAACTGAGAAGGCTCGATAGTAGGTCTTTTTTTTCTTGAATTTTTGTGGTTTGAGCAGTAGGGTGCTGGTGCTTCTGGAGGCTCTCGAACCACATGAGAGCTCCAGTTTCTGAGCGAGGTACAGCGGGGTCTTGAAGTGGATGGCTTTGTGTGCCATGCATGCAATTTTTATTCAGGGCCCGCAAGTCTGGAGAAATATGGTTGTATTTTTTAGTGCCAGTTATGAGCCTAGCAGCAGAATTGAGGGCAGCCCTCTTCACTCTGGGCAAGCCGCAAAGCGTTGCGCTACCATAGTCCAGCTTTGAGATCACTAATGCTTGTACTGCAACCTTTAGGTCATGATCAGGGAGAAAGGGTTTGAGTTTCCTTAGGATGCTGAGTTGGAAGTTCGCTCCTTTGGTGAGGGAGCTGATGTGCTTCTGCATGTTCAGACTTGTGTCTAATATAATACCCAGAGAGGATGCCGAATCAACGAGGTGAGGTGAGGTCTACAGTTGAGAGCAGTAAGCTGATTCAACCATTGTTCCATGACCGGAGATTGTTTGTGGGGTGAGATTAGGAGGAATTCTGTTTTTAGAGCATTTAGCTTCAGGTGGTTACGTGTCAGCCAGCTTTGTGTTTCCATCAGGACTGAGTTGAGGGACTGAATGTCCTCGGGGGAGGCGATCTTCAGGTATAGTTGGGTATCTAAAGAATCACTCTAAGTTTACTACATCAATACCAAGAGTTCCATGCATTGGCATATGTTGTGTTTTGCAAATGCTAGCTGACAATAGAAATTTGATACCTTAATTGTGTGTCATCATTCAGGACACTAAGACTGCCACTCTTAATATTTGTCACAGTACAAGTTATAGAAGGTGTTTTGTGTCTCACTGGTTGCACATAGTGTTCAGTTTCAGATTTTTTATGAGTGATGTGCACTGACATTCACATTTAGATAGTTATGATAGTTTTGCATCAACGCATCCTTGAGGTCTATGTGATACAGTGCTTAGAGAAGCAAGTCTATGTTTTTGGAGGCACATTGCCAATTTTCTTTGCACACACAATACTGCACTAGTCTGCAACAGTGTTTGGAAAGCCTATACTAGATCTAGAATTCAGGGCAAATATTGTGACAGTTCTTCTGGTTGGGAGGCCCAGCAGGTCCTTGAATAGTGAGGACCATGAGCTGGTTGATCTTGGACAATATCGTTGTCAGGTGAGCAGCAAGCCAAAGTTCCTGGTTGAGGTGCTCTGTGCAGTATTAATTTAATGTATTTCTTTTTTTAATGTTTTATTTTTTCAAATTTCATGTCTGTGACTTTTATCTTGACCTTAAGGAAAAATTACCTCCAGATTTTGTTTTTCTTTCCTAGCTGATGTGTACCATTGATGACCTGAAAGAAATGGGCATACCACTTGGACCAAGAAAGAAAATTGCAAACTTTGTGAAAGAGTGGGCATTGAAGCAGGTATAAGCATTATTTGGTGGAATTCTCTTTCGTGGCAGGGAATTTGCACTCTTGAGCACATAGACTAATTTACCTTGCTTAGGTTTGGATTTCACTCTGCAGTCTTTGCCTCACTAACAAATGCATTGAAACAAACACGTGTTTTAAGTCTATTTTTAAGTTACTGTGGCCTGTTCCTTATCAGTATCTGGAAATAGAATCTGGCGTTGGGCTGCCAGGTGACCTCCTGTACTTTTGAGGAGCTTTTAGAACAGTTTTTTTGTACTAAGGGCGGCTATGGATATTGGATAGAATCTGTTGTAGGTATAGTCATTTACAACTGGTGTGCCAGAGCCTTTGGATTTTAATAAACTAATTGAATAGCTGGATTATTCATAATGGGATCTTCTGTAACAGACAAAACACTAAAATCTCCGCCTATGTATTGGCTTGGTCTCTGTGCCAGATTTTGTAGCCACTTAACAAAAGTGTTTTTATAAAAACATATTTTGATGGATGCTTCGACTTGCAGATTCCTCACTTGTGGAACTTCCTCCAAGCATCAGACTGGATCTATAAATTTCAAAGCAATGAGGTCGCTGGTAGAGGGCTCTGGAGTCAGTTGGCGCCCGAAGAGACGTCCGGCGGCACAGCCAAGACCATAAAGCGCCCGCCCAAGCTCATTGATGCCAGTTCTCTTTTTTCTGTGACTTCGATATGGATCCAAAGCTTCACTCGCTGAGGAATTTCTTCACCAAATTCTCTAAAAGTAGTACCATGTCTCCTCCCAAGATGGTTGGGGTTTAAGATAGTGGGGTTCAAAGCCTGTATGCACTGTGAGGGACAGATGTCCATTACAGACCCCCATACTGTAGGAAGCTGGCTCTTCATATGATCTTTTTTTCCTTTCTGTGCCCCCTTGCTGCCCCCGATTGTGCTCGTTTTTCCTTTCTGTGCCCCCTTGCTGCCCCTGATTGTGCTCGTTTTTCCTTTCTGTGCCCCCTTGCTGCCCCCGATTGTGCTCGTTTTTCCTTTCTGTGCCCCCTTGCTGCCCCTGATTGTGCTCGTTTTTCCTTTCTGTGCCCCCTTGCTGCCCCTGATTGTGCTCGTTTTTCCTTTCTGTGCCCCCTTGCTGCCCCTGATTGTGCTCGTTTTTCCTTTCTGTGCCCCCTTGCTGCCCCTCATTGTGCTAGTTTTTCCTTTCTGTGCCCCCTTGATGCCCTGATTGTGCTCGTTTTCCCTTCTGTGCCCCCCTTGCTGCCCCTGATTGTGCTCGTTTTTCCTTTCTGTGCCCCCTTGCTGCCCCTCATTGTGCTAGTTTTTTCCTTTCTGTGCCCCCTTGATGCCCTGATTGTGCTCGTTTTCCCTTCTGTGCCTGTTTTGCGCCCCTGCGGCCCCGCCCCCTCACTGCCCATTCGCTGCCCCATTCCCTGCTCCTCCCTCCCACCTCCCCATTTATGGCGGCCGCTGTGCGGCCGCGCAGCTGGCGCGCCATAGGCGCGCCTAAGGCAAGCCCGTCTGCGCCCGTCCGCGCCGTGACCGCGCCCAGCGCCAGACCCCCTGGTCCGGGCATCCCCCGCGCCCGCCACATCAACAGACGCCGATACGACGCCAGCACCCTCCACGCACTCAACCCCGGAAAAGATCACGCCTGCTACCAGGCCACCCCGAAGCGCACCCAAGGGCCCTTCACCTGCCGGAACTGCAGCTTCGCCAGCACCCGCCCCGCCAAACCACCGCCCAGGAAAGAACCCAACTACCTCAGATGCATCCTCCTCAACACCCGCTCCGCCCGCAAACACGCCATCGAACTCTGGGACCTTCTCGACTCAACCTCCCCAGACGTCGCATTCCTGACGGAGACCTGGCTGAATCCCGCTTCAGCCCCCGACATCGCCATTGCCATCCCGGACGGATACAAGATCACCCGCAGGGACCGCACCAACGGAGTCGGAGGAGGCATCGCCATCGTCCACAGGAACACCCTCAGAGTCTCAACCAACACCGACGACACCCTCAGCACCGCCGAACACATGCACTTCCAGATCCACACCGATCCCAACACCACCCTCAGAGGAACCCTCATCTACAGACCCTCATCTACAGACCCCCCGGACCCCGACCACAGTTCAGCGATTCCATCGATGACTTCGTCAGCACACACGCCATCGCCTCCACGGACTACATCCTCCTCGGGGACCTGAACTTCCACCTCGAGAACAACAAGGACACCAACTCCACCATCCTGATCGACAACCTCGCCACCCTCGGACTCAGACCGCTCGTGACTACACCCACCCACGCCGCCGGCCACACGCTCGACTCCATCTTTTCCGCAAGCCCACACGTCTCCTTCAACCACACCTCCGAACCCCACTGGACTGACCACCACTTCACCTACAGGAAGCCCACCACGCACCACCGCACCGAACAAATGCCTCGCCGCTGCTGGAGCAGAGTCACGGAAGACCAGCTAACCACAACCCTCGCCCTGAGCCCACCCGCCGAACCCTCCGACCCCGACACCGCCGCCCGCAACCTCAGACAGTGGATCGACGACTGCGCCAACACCCTCGCCCCGCTCAAGAATCCGCCCAACAGCCAAACCAGCAAGAAAGCCACCTGGTTCACCGAAGACCTCCAGGCCTCCAAACGAACATGCCGAAAACTGGAGAAGATCTGGCTCCACGAACGGACAGCGGACAGCTACGCCGCCCACAAGAGCGCCACCCGCAGTCACCATCACCTCATCAGATCCGCCAAAAGGGCCTCACTCAAAGACCGCCTAGACAACAACGCACACAACAGCAAAGAGCTCTTCAACATCGTGAAGGAACTCTCCAACCCCAGCTCCAACACCAACGACATCCAGCTGTCGCGAGACCTATGCGACTCACTGGCCACCTTCTTCCACCGCAAAATCGCCGACATCCACGACAGATTCAACACCACGACCGCCCCGGCAACCACCGAGACCACTGCCCCCACAACCACCAACCGCCTGCTCTCCTGGACCAACATCAACGACGAGGACACCAGCGAGATCATGAACACCATCCACTCCGGTTCACCGCTAGACCCGTGCCCTCACCACATCTTCAGCAAAGCCAGTACAGCCATCGCGCCCCATCTCCGGAAAATAATCAACATCTCCTTCGAGACAGCAACCTTCCCGGAAAGCTGGAAGCACGCCAAGATCACCGCCTTACTCAAGAAACCCAAGGCAGACCCCAAGGACCTCAAGAACTTCCGACCCATCTCTCTGCTCCCGTTCCCCGCGAAGGTCACCGAGAAAATCGTCAACAAACAACTGACCCGCTACCTCGAGGAGAACAACATCCTGGACCCTTCCCAGTCCGGCTTCCGCAGCAACCACAGCACCGAAACCGCCCTCATCGCCGCCACCGATGACATCAGGACCCTGCTAGACAACGGAGAAACAGCAGCCCTCATCCTCCTGGACCTATCAGCCGCCTTCGACACGGTCTGCCACCACACACTACGAACACGCCTTCACGACGCCGGGATCCAAGAGAAGGCCCTGGACTGGACCACATCCTTCCTTTCCGGCAGAACACAAGCGTCCGCCTCGCCCCCTTCCGATCCAAGGCCACCAAGATCATCTGCGGCGTACCCCAAGGCTCCTCCCTCAGCCCAACGCTGTTCAACATCTACATGGCACCCCTCGCCCACGTCGCCCGACAGCACAACCTCAACATCATCTCCTACGCCGACGACACCCAGCTGATCCTCTCCCTTACCAAAGACCCTCACACCGCCAAAGCCCACCTCCACGAAGGAATGAAGGCCGTCGCCGAATGGATGAGGACCAGCCGCCTGAAGCTGAACTCGGACAAGACGGAGGTCCTCATCCTTGGTTCCAACCCTTCAGCCTGGGACGACTCCTGGTGGCCAACATCACTGGGAACAGCCCCGCCACCCACCGACCACGTACGCAACCTAGGGGTCATCCTCGACCCCACCCTCTCCATGACTAAGCAGGTCAACGCCGTTTCCTCATCCTGCTTCAACATCCTCCGAATGCTCCGCAGGATCTTCAAGTGGATCCCCACCGAAACAAGAAAAACAGTCACCCAGGCCCTCGTCACCGGAACGACGGCTAAGCTCCTGAGACGGCTGCAACGCATCCAGAACGCCTCTGCACGTCTTATCCTCGACATCCCCCGACGCAGCCACATCACACCCCACCTGAGAGACCTGCACTGGCTCCCTGTCAACAAGAGGATAACCTTCAAGCTCCTCACCCACGCACACAAAGCACTCCACAACTCCGGACCAGCCTACCTCAACAGACGACTCAGCTTCTACACCCCCACCCGCCAGCTCCGCTCGACCAGCCTCGCCCTCGCCACAGTCCCCCGCATCCGGAGAACGACCGCCGGCGGCAGATCCTTCTCCCACCTCGCCGCCAAGACCTGGAACACCCTCCCCACCAACCTCCGACAGACCCAAGACCTACTGGCCTTCAGAAGACTCCTCAAGACCTGGCTCTTCGATCAGTAGCAGCACCACCCCCTCTTCCCCCAGCGCCTTGAGACCCTCGCGGGTATGTAGTGCGCTTTATAAGTGACATGATTGATTGATTGATTGATTGATCTATCAAAATGAGATATATCGTGCAAAGAGTCCAGGGGTTCCCTTATAAGTGGACAGGAGCTTGTTGTGGCAATCCCAAGGTGCCCTTCTAGGGGGTAGCGTGGTCGAGCAGCCTTAGATTTATCACAGAGGAGTGCAAGACATCTGAAAATGCACACACTGGTCAATAAATGAGACACACGACTCAATAAGAAGATCCACACCAATTTATAAAAATAGCACATATCTCTATATATGTTTAGGCATCAGAATCAATTTATTCAGGTAAGTACGTTATTAAATAAAAATTCTTTTCAGTTCAAAAAGTCGACACAGTATAATTTTTAGAAGCTGCAATGTTATCCCATGGAAAGAAAAGTCAATGCGGCATTCAGGTACAGTACAGTGACTTACGGGACCAATGTCCATGAGTTAAGGTGAGTGGTGGGCAAAGTTCAAGACAGCACCAGCAGAACACCACCAGTGGCTCTGGGGTGGCCGGGTGCAGAGGTGCAAAACAGTGGCAGGTGCCCAATGTTACTCGATGGGTATCGATCTTCGCTACAGGCTCAGACTTGGAGGACAAATGGGGGGCTCAGGCCTCACGATGCGTGGGGACGCAGGGTCACCTTTGGTCCTCTTCTCCACGGGAAACAACCTTTACTACGCATGCATTACATCGCATGCCATTAGATCGCGGTCTTTACAACGCAAGTCGTTACGACGACTTGCGCTGGAGGGCGCTATAGGACAAGGAATAGTTTAATTTACTATCCAACACCTTCCCTACTGTACGTAGGCTGGAGTTGGAATAGTAAATTTAACTACTCCTAAGTCCAGCGCCCTCCAACGAAAGTCATTGTAACGACTTGCGTGGTAAAAACCGCGATCTAATAGCATGCGATGTGAATGCATGCGTTGTATAATCATACATTCTTCTCCACGGCTCAGGGGTGACTGGTACAGAGGTGTCTTTATGCGTCGAGTTTTCCTTACAGGGAGCAGCCGCAGTAGAGGGGGCCTGCATGCAGAGGCTGCAGGCGACGTGTGGACTGGGTCTCTGGAGCCCTGGGGGGCCATGATGACACCGTTGGCCCACTTCAGCTCGGGCTTAGAGCGACGGGTGCAGTGGTTTCTGTGGTCACAAAGTCCTCACAGGAGTCTTTGGGTGAAAGAAGGTTGCAGGGAAGCAGGTCCGCTACTTCTTGGGAAGTCTTGTTCCTGGGTGAAGTGCTGACTATCTCCGGGGTTTGGGGACACAGCAGCTGTAGAATAAGTCGACTTTTGGCACAATTGTTGAAGTCGGCAGGCCGGCAGGCTTGGCGCCAGGTCACTTGCTGGGTCTTCAGTTCTTGCAGGATGCGACTCTTCACGTCCTTCATCTTTCAGGTCGGCAGAAACTGATTTTCTGGTGCCAGGGGCTCCCCTAAATATTGAAATTAGGAGTTGTAGGGGAGTGTATGGTGGTAGCCAATTCGCTACTGACCCTTGGGGCCACTACGCCCCCTATATGACCACTTCTTATGGGAAATGGGAATAACCCTGTCCCAGAGTTCCTAAGTGTGCCAACACAAAGATGGCCACTTCTGAAAAGTCGTACCCACATCAGGTTAGGCCACCTTAGGGGTGGTACTAGGTTGGGTGGGCACGCCTACCTGGCTAGCTCATTTCGTGCCTGTCCAGGTGCCAAAGGGCTCTGGACAAAGGGGCTCAGCCTCCTCTCCTGTGAGGGGAGCCAGATTTGCATTTCAAAGGCGGGAGCTACTTTGAAGCTCGCCGGCCTAGGAGTGCCAATCAGTATGTCATCCTGAAGTAGGGGTGTGAACACCATCTTCCTGTGCAGACTTTGTTTCTGACCTCCAGAGAGCAAAGACCTTCACCCTGGGAGGTCAGAAATCTGTCTAGGGTGGCAGGCTGGCAGAGACCAGTCAGCTAACACACCAGAGGCGGGTAGGTTTTTAATGGGCACCGCTAAGGTGTATTCTCAAATCCACCCTTGGAATCAGGGTGGGTTTATGAATACAAGATGTTTGCTACTAAACATCCCTATTTTTAGTGAAGCCATCATGTAGCTGGGTATCTCGTTTTCACCAGTGTCCAGCACATGTTCTAAAATGGCTTCCCTGTTCACTTGCACTGGCAGTAATGGTACTGACCAGCACTGGGGTATATCCGCTCATACAGGTATGCCCTCACATGTAACATTAAGCAACCTGGCTGTAAGGCCTGCTGTATGGGTAGCTTACAAATACTATATGCAGTGTTAGGGGACATGGCACGCAGTGATGGGTGTCAGGTCGTGTTTTCACTTTTTTCTGCACCAAAACATGCAGCCTGCGATGGCAGCCCTGCATGAGTTTGGTGAGTGGTCCCCTAGGGTGGCACAATTCGTGCTGTGGCCATTGGGGGACCCTCTTCAGTACCTCAGGTCCTTGTACCAGGGGTGCCATTTAATAGGGACTTATAGAGGGTGCTAGAGGTATTGCCACTTGGGGGAACAATTATATTGCTTTTGGAAAGAGATCTTGCACTGGGAACATGGTTAGCAGGAACCCAGTGCAAGGCAAAAAGTGGGGGTGACCATGTCAAAAAGGGATACTTTCCTACACATACCATCTGTCTGGGGTGTTTAGGGTTTCACCACGTCTCGAAGACCTGTCCTTGTGCCTTAACATGCATCCCAAGGCTATCAAGGAGCGAGAGGCCAAACTCTTCCTGGCCCAGATGAAGGAGGAACACCAGAAACGTTCCCAGGACTGTTCCTGCTCTCCTTCATCTTTGGCCAAGAAGAAGAAAAAACATAGGAGAAAGGAGAAGAAGCATTCCAAGAGTCTCCTTGTCGATCTCTGTCTCCCACAGGACCTTTGTCCATGGTACAGGAGCTTGTCGACACCAATGAATCCTCTGAGCAGCCTTGCTCCTCCTATGGGCTCGGCTCCATACAAACCTCCGTTCCTGAAGCCTTCGGCACAGCCTTCCATCTTCTGAATCTGACACCGGCCCTAGCCTTCCCCGAGTTCTGGATCCAGGAGTGGAGTCTGCGGTGTACCTGAACGCAGTGTTTTTGATATTAGTGAAGGTCTGCTACTCTTCGTGGCCTTTCAGCCGATGGCCTTTGGCACCGCACTGACAGACCTGATGCCTTCACCACCAGTTTTGATCCAGCGTTCTGCTTCTTGTTGCTGCAGCCAATACAGTCAGTGGTGCCACCCCCGCTACCACTGTCACTATCATCATCACCACCGCTGACACCTCCTCCGAATCCAGATACAGCGCTGGCGGCACCGCAGTCCAAAGTAGAGCCTCCGATCCTTTCTCACAGAGAGGCCCAGAGGAGGCTTATAGAGTGCGCCTCTATGAAATATTTGGGACAGATTTTGACTCTAGAATAGTTCCCTAGTGGTGACCTGTATCAAGACCCGATTTGGATGGCGCTCAAGGCCTTCCCTCCCCTCCATTGTCAGTCAGACCATCCAGATCTTTATGCACAACATGACTGCGATGTGGTATCTCAATCACCAAGGGGGAGTAGGGTTTCGCCTCCTTTGCCTGGAAGCATTGAGACTGTGGTCTTGAGTACACAGTCAAGGGATCATTGTCACCGCCAATCACCTACCAGTGTCTCTGAATGTCAGAGCTGACAGCCTGAGCCAGCCTTACTTTCCGATAACAAGTGGCGTCTCTTGCCAGAGGTAGGCCAGGACATCTTTTTCCAGTGGGGCACTCCTCAGGTGGACTTGTTTGCATCCTCTGGAAATGCTCAGTGCCACCAGTCCATTGCCCTACAGCATCCTTTGAGGGGCACCTAAGGGGGCGCGATTCATTTGAGGTGGAACTTTCAGCTGCATTACCCTTGATTCCTCGAGTTCTCAGGAAGATTCTCCAAAACTGGGCCTAAGTCATTCTCATTGCCCTGGATTGGCCAAGAAGGGTGTGGTATGCAGACTGCACTTCTCCACATGTCCCTCGCTTTGCCTTCTACTCAAACCGGACCTTCTCTCCCAGTGGAAGGGGATGGTTCTGCACCCCACTCTCTGAGACCTCCACCTACATGCTTAGAGATTGAGCGAGGGACAACTGAACTCCTTTCAGCTGTCATTAGAGGTCATTTATTTCTGTGTGTCGCTCCTCCGCTAAGTCTGCTTTTCCGGCAGATGGGGGAAATTTGTTTATTGGTGTGCTGACAATGGTGTGGATCCCTTGCTCGCCAAACTGTCTCAAGTATTGCAAATGTGCTTTCCCTTGCTCAGAGTGGATATGCTATTCACACTGTAAAGTGTTATTCAGCAGCCTTGTGTTCTTTCTTCTGTCTGCTGGATCAGCCATCCCTTTTTAAGAACCCTGTTGTCGTGCGTTTTCTTAAGGGCCTGACCAGCTATTTTCCTCCATCTCTCTTTGTGGTTCTTCAATGGGACTTAAATCTGGTTCTTACCATTTTTATGGGGTCTCTGTTTGAACCCCTTCACAGTTGTACTCTTCGTATGTTGACCATTAAAACTGTGTTGTTGGTTGCTATCTCTTCTGATAGAAAGGTCAGTGAATTGCAGGCCCTTGGCTTTTGCCCTCCTTTCACTACCTTCTTTCCAGATAAGTGGCTGGTGCGAAGCGGGGCTGATTTTCTCAAAAGGTGCCTATTCCTTTCCATCTACCCCAATCCATCTCTCTTCCAACCTTCTACCCTCTACCTTATCCTACAAAAGGAGGAACGGTTGCATCGGTTAGATCCTCGCAGGGTAGTTAACTACTTCCTGGACCGCACCAAGGAATTCCAGTTAGATGACCAGCTCTTTGTTGGCTATGGCACCAAAAAGGGTAAGGCTGTACAGAAGAGGACTCTATCTTGGTGGATTATCTTCTACTTCAAGACCTGATACACCTCAGCCAAGAAAGCGCCTCCTGAAGGGACCAGAGCCTATTCTACCAGTGCTAAGTCAATCATTTCTGCACACGCTCGAGGTGGTCCGATTGCAGAGATCTGTAATGCCTAACATGGGCATCCTTGCACACCTTTCCTCATCATTACTGCCTGGATGCGGAGATCCACGAGGTCTGTCTTGCAGTATTTCCTTGTCTAATCATCCGTCAACCCTCCCCTGGCCTTGGGTATTGCTGTAAAATCTGTTCTACAGGTGAGGAATCTGCAGGTAGAAGTATCCATCATAAAAAAAGGTCACTTACATGCGTTAATTACCTTTCTGATGGATACTCTATCTACCTGCAGATTCCTTGCCACCCACTCGCCTCCCCGTCCGATGGATGAGTTATAGGGAAAGTTAATAAGATCCCATCTTGCATTATTTTGGTACTGCAATCCTTCGTCGATGTCAGTCTGCCCTCTGGCCTGGAAGGGTTTGTAAAAACAAAGTGAAACTGAAGATGCACCGAGGCGGGTGTTTTATGGCTTTGGCGGCGGCACCTGACGTCACCTCTACCGGTAACATTGTTTTTTTTTTAACATTTCTTTTTTATTAAAGACAAGATTAGACAATCCAGACAGTTTACAAACATGAACAATTGCAATGTAGTAGCGGTACATTGCGGACGGCAATCATAATAGTACATGTTCAAGCATTACATTTGAATCACGACTCCCCAGTGGCAGATCTGCTAAGTCCTCGCCTCTTCTGACTTGAGGGGGCTCGCATAACCCCCCCCCCCTATATTCATTCCATTTCTCCCAGACCTGTGTCCACTTAGTGGGGCACCCCCTGGATTCATATATGGCCTTCTCTGTCACCATACACCAGTCCATATCCTTCCCCCATTCATCAAACATTGGTGGGTCTCGCTCCTTCCATTTCCTTGCTATGTTTCTTTTTGCAATCATCAGCCCCAGAGTCACCCATATCTGTTCTTTAGCAGTCAAATCTGTCGGGCCCCAGACATTCAGGAGACTTAATTTGATGTTACAATCGATTCTTTGTCCCAGTACTCTTTCCATGCACCCCTCCACCGCTAGCCAGTACCTCTGGATAGTTATACACTCCCAGAGCAAATGTATGAAAGTGCCCTCCTGCCCACAGTTCCTAGAGCACCCTGCCTCGGTGTCGTATCCCATTTTTACCAGCATTGGACCAGCAAGGTATATTCTATGAAGTATCTTTAATTGTACTAGTCTAAGCCGTGAGGAAATGGCTACCTCTTTAGGAGAGGCCAGAGCTTCGAGCCACTCCTCGTCTTCAAGCACAGCAACGTCATAGTCCCATTTTGTTTGAAGCTGGAGTAGAGGGTCTGTCATGTTTTTGATTAGCTTTTTATATATGAGCGAAATGGCTTTTTCCGGGAGATCGCCATCTAAAACCCTATCCTGAAGCTGGGAGAATTCTGGTGGTGTCTTCCCCTTTGTTATCACAGCTAGTAAGGCATGTCGAATCTGCAGGTACCTGAAGTATTCAGTACCTGCCAATTCGTACTCCAACTGCAGTTGGGCGAAGGGAATCACTCCACCCTCCTTCCATAAGTCTCCCACTCTCGAAATACCTATTGGGTCCCAACGGTCAAATCCCCAGGTATGTCTCAACTTGCCTAGCTGGTCAGTGTACCAAAGTGGTGTGGCCTGCGTGATCTAGCCCTCCCAGCCCAGGCTCTTTGTAGCTGCCCCCCACACTGGACTGCGTGTCCCGTGGGCCCTGTCAGTTTCATCTTTGCTGGGTTTGAATATAATGCCCCTGCGAAGCTACCCCCGGCAAGAGCCATCTATCCATTTGGAATCCTGGGTCTCCCTGTGTGCTATATGTACATTGATTTATCGCAGCGAGCTGTGTCGCCCAATAATATTTTTTAATATCTGGGAGGCCAATTCCCCCATCGTACCACCCTAATGTTAACTTCTTAGTGGCGATCCTTGGTGTTTTACCGTCCCACAAAAGTTCTCTGAGGACACTATTAATGTCTTTGAAGTACTCAGACCCAACCAAGTGCTGCGTTTTTTGTAAGACATACAAGAATCGCGGGAGGGACATCATTTTAAATAGGGCTGCACGCCCCAATAGGGACAGAGGGAGCGATCTCCAGTGGAGGACATCACTCTTAAGTCGCTGTAATGGGGGCAGAAGGTTGTGCATGTAGAAACGGGACAGGTCTTTAGAGACCCGGATCCCCAAGTATTTGAAATCTTCCTTCGCTTCTGTGATAGTGAAACCCCGAGGTAGTGAAGGCGGCGCTCCACTTAGGACATAGAGTACTGACTTAGACCAATTAATTTTATATCCAGCAAATCTGCCGAACACAATGAAGATGTGCAATATCCTATTCAGAGAGGCCGCTGGCGATGCTAAGTATAACAAGATGTCATCAGCGTATAATGAAATACGGTCTTCCCAGCCTTCAGTCCATCGAAGTCCCCTGACAACGGGGTCTTTTCGTATCCACATCGCCATTGGTTCAAGTATCAGGGCAAAAAGCAGAGGGGATAGGGGGCAGCCCTGTCTAGTACCTCTACTGAGTGTGAAGGTGCAGGATTTTCTATTGTTGACCACTATTTGGGCCAGCGGATCTCTATACAGGAGTCGGACCCACCCAATATATTCCTGGCCAAACCCTAGTTTCCTTAACACTGCGAACATGTAGGGCCATTCAATTGTGTCGAATGCCATGGCCGCGTCAAGAGAGACCACCACCGCATCCTCACTTATCGTACTGGCTCGGCTTAGCACTCCATGCAACCGTCGCAAATTGAGAGAGGTGTTTCTAGCTGGCATAAAGTCTGATTGGTCCGGGTGGACTAATTTTGTAATGACCCGCAATAAGCGAGTAGCCAAGACTTTCGCCAATATCTTGGCTTCCACATTAAGCAATTATATTGGCCTATAGGAGTAGCACGTGTTTTTCGGCTTACCCTCCTTGTGAATGACCACGATCGTTGCCAGCCTCTGATCAATGGGAAGCAATCCCACTTCCCTACTCTCCTGGAACATTTTAGTTGGATAAGGTGCGGTTTTTCTCAAGGTTAGCTTATACAGTTCAATGGGCAAGCCGTTGGGACCTGTTGCTTTACCCCCGCGCAGATCCTGTATAGCCTTTTCTACCTCTACACTAGTTACTCCTGATCCAGGTCGGAGCGCTCTTCCTCAGTGAGCCACGGCAGTGAAATATCCCTCAGAAAGGAGATTGCCTCTTCTTCCGTGTATGGCTTCTGAGACGCATAAATGGTTTGATAGTATTGGCCAAAGGTATCCGTGATCTCCTGCGGTTCAGTGAGTCTCGTACCCGACTCTACTTCTATTTCTACCACCACTCTATTTGCTTGGTCTCTGCGATCTAGCCAGGCCAGCAATTTCCCAGCCTTGTCCCCTACATCATATATTCTACAAAGTGTTGCTCTATAATGTGCCCTGGCTACGTCATTGGCCAAGTCAGTGTATTCTTTAGTTTTCAATTACAATGCCTGCTTAACCTCTTCAGAGTCATCATCTCGAAGATGTTCCTCCAGCTGTAATATGTCTTCTTCTAGGCGGACTATTCCTGTTTGTTTCTCCTTTTTTGACCCCACTATTTGAGCCATAGCCCACGGATTACAACTTTGTAGGCCTCCCACAGTGTCTGAGCAGAGTCTACTGAGCCCTCGTTCTCCTGGAAGTATAGTTCTGTCTCTCGCACGATTTTATCTCTTATTTGGGGGATCTTAAGATACCATGGGTTGATAGGAGCTGTTCTGCCGTTTGTGGGCTCTCCCACCTCTAGTCGGCACCAGATGGGCGAGTGGTCTGATATACCCCTGGCCAGGTGGTTCACTTCCTTGATAGTATGCATTTGGCTCTCCAGCGTTACTATATAGTCTATTCTGGACATACTGCGATGGGCCACCGAGTAGAAAGTGTACTGCTGTTCCTCTGGATGGAGCCTCCTCCATGCATCTACTAGACCCATTGCTCCCAAGAAACTGAGAATTTGCATTCGGGAGGGAAGCAAGTCTCTCTGGGGCCAGCGATCTAGGGAATCAGAGACAATGGAATTGAAATCTTCTCCCAATCACTAGTCTTCCCTCCGGCAAGTCAAGAAGGAGACTCCCAAGATCCTTGAATGCCTGGAATTGGAGACCCGGGGGTACGTAGGCTGAGACTAGG
The DNA here is from genome assembly GCA_963921515.1 of Calotriton arnoldi. Taxonomy (NCBI): domain Eukaryota; kingdom Metazoa; phylum Chordata; class Amphibia; order Caudata; family Salamandridae; genus Calotriton; species Calotriton arnoldi. Next base: position 269,391 of record CAWUFW010002134.1, on the reverse strand, counting down.
TTTAACTTGCGTCCCTCCCACGTCCCTGAGGTCGCTACAAATCTACCCAGGTTATCTGTCCAAGTGCGGTCAATTGTCATTTGAAAAGTTTTCCGCATCATTATTTCCACCCCCGTGATCCTGAACCAAATGCAGAGTGTGCCACCAGTTTAAACCCCCACCTCGACATTGCGTTACATGCATTGCCCAGTAAGTGCGTCTCTTGTAATAAAATCACATCTGGGGAATGTCGTTTTATGAATTGAAGCACTATCCCCCTCTTTATCTTGTCCCCGAGTCCATTTACATTCCAGGACAACAATCTGAGTCCTTGCTTAGCTGTTGAATCAATACTCGCCTAGGGTACTATACTGCAGTAGCGAGGGGAGTCTCCTATAGTGTCCAGCGGTCCGTGCAGCGTCTATCGCCCATCCTACCCCGCTATATGACGGGTTCACCTTATTGAACATACTCATTGAACTGCCACCAATGTCCCACTTATTGTCTATCTTGTCCGAACTGTTCTCTAACTGAACTAAACTTCCCTCCCTTCCTGGCACTTGAATATTTAACTTTTTGGTTAATATCTTGAATATACATTTTAATGGAAAGTCTCAGTGACAAGAATCCCACCCCCCTGAACGTATTCAACTTGCATGGCGGTATCGGAACCTCCCGCCACCCCGAACTTGCAGAGTGCCTATCGCCCACCCCTATAACATAAGGTGCGTGTGCCCAACCTGACACCTGTTCGATCTCTACAGTTAATTACTGGATCAATATCACAATTCTCATCAATTGTGTCATTGAGTAACATTATACAGTCTCGCACCGTCTATATAGATTACTAGTACTTGCCTTGCCCCTGCTAGTGTTTTAATGAGAGGGTCCAGTCGTTACCCGGCCCTGGAAAATAGTGTCTTTGGGACCTTCATAGTTACAACAATTCGTACAGACCAGTTCTCACTTGTCGCCTTCAGCTGCCTCGTGTTCTCTCGGTGGGGATCCTGCTCCCTGTTCCCCTCGAAGTTTCTCTCGCCTGTTACGTTGGTTTTGGTGACCCCCCTTCCCGGTTAGTCGCCAGCCATCCAGCCAGTCCCATGCCTCTTCAGGGGTGATGAAGAACCAGACCTTTCCTTCTGACTCCACTGGTAATTTGGCTGGAAAGAGCATCGCGTATTTTATGTTCTTGTCCCGCAGTGTTTTCTTTACTTCCAGGAAGCTGCGTCTCTGGCGTCGCACCCTGAGCGTGAAGTCCGGGAAGAAAGTCACCCTACTGTTTTGAAATCCGATTGGTGGTGTTGTCCGAGCCGTTTGTAGAATTATATCTCTATCTCTATAGTTAAAAATTCTCGCAACTATAGGTCTCGGGAGGGGGGAGGGGGAGGGTCTTGGGCCCGGGCTTCGGTTTGCCCCCAGGTACTCTATGCGCTCTCTCGACTGTGAAGAATTTTGACAGTCTAGTTGGTTTCAGGTAGGTCGTGACCAGGTCCTCCACAAACAAGTCCGTTGCTTGCTCCTCTGCACGTTCCGGGACCCTCAGTATGCGAACATTATTGCGTCATGAGCGCCCTTCGTACTCATCCAGCTGGGCCTCCAGCCTCTCGCTCAGGGTCTGCAGATCATCCACCCTCCGCTGAAGGGCGGTCGTGTCTGTGACGAGGGAGCCCGCGGTCGACTCGACGTCTTTGAGTCTGGTGCTCATTGAACGCATGTCTGCTCGAATTAATGAGACTTCTGATGACACAGTCTATCCTGGATTCCAGTGACGTTCTCACCGTTGTGATAGCCGTTAGGATATCTTGCAGAGTCAGCTCTTTTGCCCCGTCAACTTCCTGTTGTTTCTCAGTGGGTCTTCTCCTCCCTTTTGAGTGGGACCGGAGTCCCTGTCCCATGCGTATTTTTCCAGCTTGGCCTGCATAGAGGCCTTGGTGTTGCGGCCACCGGCCATGTCCGAGCAGTGTGGGCCTTAGTACCAGAGAATGGAAACCAGCCGGATAGTTCTTCTATATTGTTGGGTAGGTTGTGCTGGATTACACCCTCTTTCTAGGACGACCTTGATGTCTATTTTGGCCGCTGTCTCTTGCGTTATGCCCCGTGGTGAGTCTTCTAACACTGGCCATGCGATTTCCTTCTGATTGTAAGGCCTGGTGATCTTCAGGCCGCGAATCACTGGCTAGCACTGGGTCTATGATATGAATTCAAGCGCTCTTTCAGAGCCGCTGGCTATCCCTGAGTTTACTGGCGAGTGCGGTGGCTGTAGGACAGGCAAGCCCACGTTCCGTTGCACCGGTAACATTGTTGTTTTAAAGTTTTCCAGATCCATTCTGACTCCTTGGGTAAGTTCTGCACATGAGTAATCTGCGGGTAAACATAATATCCACCAGATTGAGCATTACAGCAGGTAAGTAACTTTTACATCACACTCACTTATTCTCTTAAAAAAAAAGCTAAAAATGATTGAAATGCCCTTTGTTAAACGAAAAATTAGGAAAGAAAAATACAGGCTAAATGAAAACTGGGGCACTTAGGCAAGTAAGCCCCATAGGGTGAAAGAGCCTCAACCACTGGGCACTGCTAGTGTATTAGTTATTTTTTCTTCTGAAAATACCTTTTCTAAACTTGTTTTGTAAGGTAATGCTGGACGATCTCATGCTTTTTAGGTGATGTTTTTAGGTAAGGCCTAATTTTTTTCACTTCTTGTTTAAGGCTCCATATATCATGTACTTGTGAGGTACTTTTGAGTGGTAACAAAAATCTGTAAGATATTTTTTATTAATAATGTCACTCTACAGAAGTCACCTTAACTAAATTTATTCACGATGATCCTCAAAGACAAAGAAGGCATGCACCTCAAAGAAAGATAGGATTATGCTAGTAAGTCTGTCCTGTTTTCTCTACTGCCCCCTTTTTATTTTTTTTATCCACTTCCATGCTTTGGACTGCCGGGAGCCGTCCGACGCCACAGTGCTCGTGTGCGTCCGACGGCTCCCGGCCGTCCGCACACACGGCACTTGAAATCCCTCTGGTGCGAGCACTAGAGGGATTTCCTTTCCCATTAAACAGCCTTGGGAGCTGGGGAAGAGCTTCCCCTCGTCCGAGACTGTTCAGTTTCTTTCACTGAAATGACAATCAGCGCACACGTTGCGCTGACGGCATTTCAGTGAAACCGAAACTGAAATGAGCCGATCGGCTCGTTTCAGTTTCACAGCCTCGGTGCTCAGGGGGCTATCTCAGCCGACAGACAGGATAGGTTTCATTGGAAAGGAGAATCTCCCCTTTCCAATGGTGCCCCTCCCTAGTGGATCCCTGCTTGGGGATCCCTGCAGAACGGCGATCCCCAAGCAGGGATCCACCCAGTAGGCACCAGGGAGTGGGGGAGCAGCCCCTTGGGCAAGAGCCTTTGCTCCCCCAATTTTTCTGGCCATATTCAGTCTTCCTGCCTCCCCCCCCCCCCCGAAAGCACACTAGACACCAGGGATTCATTTATTTTATGTATACAGGGGTGGTTTTTATATGTAAATGTAGGGTTGGGGATGCCCAAAATGGGCATGCCTATGCCCCCATCCTCCCCAAAGAAACTGGACAGTCTTTCTGCCCCCCCCCCCCCCCCCGGGCGGCAGATGGTGGATTTTACGCCCGATCTGCCCCCCACTAGACGCCAGTGATTTATTTTTCTTCCTATAAAAGAGGGGTGGGGCTGCCCCCACCCAGATCTAATTCCAAAGACTTTCTGCACACCCTTGGAGGCAGATGTGGGCAATAGCCCCCGATCTGCCGAAAAGCACACTAGGCACCAGGGATTCATTTATTTTATGTATACAGGGGTGGGGGCTGCCCAAAATGGGCATGCCAATGCCGCCCACACTCCAAAATTCCACAGTCTTTCTGCCCTCCCAGGAGGCTGATGGGGGCAATAGCCCCTGATCTCCCTTTCCCGGGGAGGGGGCGGGGGGGTCAAAAAGCCCACTAGGCACCAGGGATTATGTTTTTTATTATACGTAGGGGTGGGGGCTACCCTAAATGGGCATGCTAATGCCCCCACCCCCAAAAAAGTATTTCTGCCTCACCTGGGAGGCAGATCGGTGCAATGGCACCTTATCTGCTCTGTGGGGGGGGGGGGGCAGAAAGCCCACTAGGCACCAGGGATATGTTTATGGGTGTGTGAGGGAGAAGCCCCATAGGCAAGGGTCGTTCCCCCTTTTTTAGGCCCACATTTTGGCTGTTTCAGTGATCTTTTTAGTCTCATCTGCCCCCAAGGGGTGGCAGAAAACCACTAGAAACCAGGGAAAGGTTAGGTGTGAACTGGAGTTTGGCTGACGGTCTGCGTGTACTGACCATTGGCTGGCATTTTGCTGGCGGTGTGTGTGGATTTGCACTTGGCTAATGGTGTGTGTGTGGACTCGCGCTTAATGACGGTGTGTGTAGATTGCCTCTTGCCCGGTGGTGTGCGTGGACTGGCGCTTGGCTGGCAGTGTACTTGGACTGGCGCTTGGCTGACGGTGTGCATGGATGGTGCTTGGCTGGCGGTGTGCACGGATGACGCTTGGCTGGTGGAGTGTGTGAGTGGCGATTGGCTGGTGGTGTGCATAGATAGTGCTTGGCTGGCGGTGTGCGTGGATGGCGCTTGGCTGGCGGTGTGCGTGGATGGCGCTTGGCTGGCGGTGAGCGTGGATGGCGCTTGGCTGGCGGTGTGCATGAATGGTGCTTGGCTGGCGGTATGCGTGGATGGCGCTTGGCTGGCGGTGTGCGTGGATGGCGCTTGGCTAATGGTGTGCATAGATGGCGGTGTGCGTGTCTGTAGATTGCCTCTTGCCCGGTGGTGTGCGTGGACTGGCGCTTGGCTGGCAGTGTACTTGGACTGGCGCTTGGCTGACGGTGTGCATGGATGGTGCTTGGCTGGCGGTGTGCACGGATGACGCTTGGCTGGTGGAGTGTGTGAGTGGCGCTTGGCTGGTGGTGTGCATAGATAGTGCTTGGCTGGCGGTGTGCGTGGATGGCGCTTGGCTGGCAGTGTGCGTGGATGGCGCTTGGCTGGCGGTGTGCTTGGCTGGCGGTATGCGTGGATGGCGCTTGGCTGGCGGTGTGCGTGGATGGCGCTTGGCTAATGGTGTGCATAGATGGCGGTGTGCGTGTCTGTAGATTGCCTCTTGCCCGGTGGTAGTGGCGTGGACTGGCGCTGGCTGGCAGTGTACTTGGACTGGCGCTTGGCTGACGGTGTGCATGGATGGTGCTTGGCTGGCGGTGTGCACGGATGGCGCTTGGCTGGTGGAGTGTGTGAGTGGCGCTTGGCTGGTGGTGTGCATAGATAGTGCTTGGCTGGCGGTGTGCGTGGATGGCGCTTGGCTGGCGGTGTGCGTGGATGGCGCTTGGCTGATGGTGTGCATAGATGGTAGTGTGCGTGGACTGACTCTTGCCTGGCTATGTGTGTTTTCCCCCATTTACTTAAAAAGTTATATTTTCCTCACATTACTATGTGGGAAAGTTGTAGGATCACCGCGCAGGTACAAATTTCCTACCACCCAGCGTTCCCCTCAGTCTCCTGAGAAAAAGGATACCTCACTTGTGTGGGTGCCCAAAGTAGCGTCAGCCTAAAAACAGATAAACAAATGGCCCTTTTGGACCCGCTTTGGGCCTCCCTCAATCTCTGCATGTTTTTGGCCCTTCCATGTCACAGGCACTTTGCCCATCCACACAAGTAAGGTACCATTTTTATCTGGAGACTGAGGGGAACGCTGAGTGTTAGGAAATTTGTGCCGTGCGGTGATCTTACAACTTTCCCACACAGATAATGGAGGAATGGGTAGGAATACATTGGGGGATCCACGCAAGTCAAGCCCCCCCTGGACTACCCCGGGAGTCTAGTTACCAAAAATGTGTGGGTTTGGTAGGTTTCCCTAGATGGCCGCCGAGCCCAGGACCAAAAACGCAGATGCCCCCTTTGCAAAAGCAGGTCATTTTGTGATAGATAATTTTGATGTCTCCACAATACGTTTTGGGCCCTTGCCTGCCGCGGGCACTTGGCCCACCCACACAAGTGAGGTGCCATTTTTATCGGGAGACTTGGAGGAATGTGGGTGGAAGTTTGTGGCTCCCCACAGTTTCCAGAACTTTCCATCACAGAAATGTGACGAAAATGTATTTGTTTTTACAAAGTTTGAGGTTTGCAAGGGATTCTGGGTAACGGAACCTGGTGAGAGCCACACAAGTTTCCCCATCCTGGATTTCCCTAGGATGTCTAGTTTTCAAAAATGTACAGGTTTGCTAGGTTTCCCCAGGTGCTAGGGTGAAAAATTCCACAGCTAGGCACATTGCGAAAAAAGGGTCCGTTTTCACTAGACAAATGTAATATGCCATGTTGCGTTTAGGGCTGTTTCCTGTTGCAGGCACTAGGCCTACCCACACAAGTGAGGTACCATTTTTATCGGGAGACTTAGGGGAACACAGAATTGTACAACAAGTGTTATTACCTATTGGCTTTCTATGCATTTCTGCTTTCCAAATGTAAGACCATGTGTAAAAAAGAAGTCACTTTGAAAAATGTCCTCTAATTCACATGCTAGTATGGGTACCCACAATGTCGGAGATGTACAAATAACTACTGCTTCTAAACTCTATATTTTGTTCCCGTTTCAGAAATACATAGGTGTCCTTGATACCTATTTTTCACTCTATACTTAACCAAATGAATTGCTATATACCCGGTAGACCATGAAAACCAATTGCAAGGCGCAGCTCATTTATTGGCTCTGGGTACCTCGGGTTCTTGGTGAACCTACAAGTCCTATCTATATATCACCACGACCATAAGGGTCCAGCAGACGTAACGGTATATTGCGTTTAAAAATCTGCCATAGTTAGAAGTTACAGGTGAAAACGCTGGCACAAACGGCTGTTTTTTTCCAAGTCACTTTCAATATTTTTTTATTTCAACTGTTCTATAGGAAAACTTGAAGGATCTACACAAATGACCCCTTGATAAATTCAGAATTGTCTACTTTACTGAAATGTATAGCTTTCCAGGATCCATTATTGCTTTCACACCCATTTCTACCACAAACTGGAAGGAGGTTGAAAGCACAAAAAATAGTAAAAATAGGCTATGTCCCAGTAAAATGACAAAACTGTGTAGAAAATGTTGGTTTTCTGACAAAAGTCTGCCAGTCCCGGAACGCTGGGAAGGTGGTGTTTTCAGCACCTCAAACCCTTCGTTGATACACTTTGCAGGGAAAAAACCAGATGTTTCTTCTGCAGCACTTTTTCTCGATTTTTCAGAATCTCTTTTTTTTTTTGTGTGCTCTATTTAGGCTAATTTCTGGGTCTCCTCCAGGGGAATCCACAAACCCTGGGTACCTTTAAAACCCTCAGGATGTTGAAATGTAGCGTGTATACCTTATGTGGACAAAAAGTTACAGGGGCCTAAGCGCGAACTACACCAAATAGTCAAAAAAAAGATTTAGCACAGGGAGGGAGAAGGCCTAGCAGCAAAGGGGGGAAAAGGCCTAGCAGCAAAGGGGTTAAATAGTTTCCCGGCTTGTTGTTAAACAAGCCATATTAGTGTGATTAAAACACAAAGGCTTTTGCTACGTATTATGAAAAATTGAAATTAGTGCTCTCTTGTAAATGTGTTCACTGCTTATTAATTCAAGTAAGATACTCATTATGAAAATATGGGATTACAGGTAAACAATGTTTCCTTTCTCCCGTTGTAACCTTGAGTCTCCAGCGGTGGTGCCTCAACCTGTCTAAGCTTATTCCAAGACATGGTACAGGGTGTTGAATTTGGACACAGTACAACTTAAGTAAATATGCTTAAACTTTTTTTTTTCTTCTTTACAAAGACCGCAGATGGGTAGTTAGGTAAAAAAAAAAAAAACCACTGAAGGTCTTAGCACCTTCTGGAGTTGAGATATTAATAAATGAGTTGGGCGTCTTATATACTTGCCCTGTGCCCTTTCTATGAGTGTCCCTAAGTGCAAGGTTAAGTGGCACAGTGAGTTTGAGCTGAGGTAGGTGCAAAACATTCCTAAAACTAATGTCACCCAAAAACCTTTTACCTCTAATGAAGAAGGGTTCCAACTCACTGGGGATGATGTCAAGTTATCATGAACTGTTTGCAAGCCTCAGTTTTCAAGCTCCAGGCATCAGGTAGTCATGGGCTGGAGCACAGTTTAAAGTGAGACCAGTGCGCTTTTTAAAATGTATTTATTTTATGCAGGTTTATATAGTGCAAACTCGGCCTGAAGATTTTGGGGCACTTAACATGATCATCAGTTACATTAAACAAATTCACATGCAGTTTTAAAAGGCACAGGGAGATTAAGTGATTTGTCCAGAATTACAGGATGTTGAGCATATGCTGAGACTCGATCTGGTTCCTCAGTTCCAAAGTCTGCATCTCTGGCCACATCGCCACATCCTCTCCTCTGCATCTTGAGTGGTCTCCCATAGTCTGTTATTCAGTAAGGGATGCTGGCACCAGACACTTCAAGGAACTGAATCTCTAATGTAGCCAATTGTATGCAAGAGTTTTGGTTAGCTGACGCACATACAGAACCGGGACATCCACTTAATCCACCAGATGACCAGTGAGGAATAGCGGTTACGGTCCAATTGTGGAATCCCTACATTGCATCATTGAAACCATAGGTGTTGGTAAGGAAATTGCAGTGGTTCTGTAATTGTGCTACATCAGCGTACAATGGTGCACTGCCCTAAGGTCTGTGAGTATAGTAACATTATATTTGTTCCCTATCAGGCTGGACAGAGGCAGATGCAGTGTTCACAAAGTCTGAAATGTTATGTAGCATGAGCGATGCAGGCTTAACCTCACTCCCTCCACGATTGTTCAGCTATTATTGTATCTGTTTTTGGCAGCTGGACTGAAAGGTTTTCATTCTCTTAGGTGGTTTACTTACTCCAAGAAACGTTCTACGCATGCTTTAGTGCACAGGCCCTTACTGTTTGTCACTCTATTCTCTAGTGTGACCTTCTCCAAGTATGGGTATGCTAGATATTACTCTTCTTCCATGTTCAGTGACAACAGAAGCTCTTTACCAATTTCAAGATGTGACTCCAACCTTGTTGCTGTGTCCTGCAGCAGTTCCCTTTTAAGCCCAGATCTAAATACAAAGGTAATTACGTATACCAGTAGTTATCATGCTTACGAGCAGTCATCGAAAGCCAGGGCTAACCACTGTCCTCTTTAAAATGTTACATGCTCTATCTGAAGTGAGTGTCAAAGAATGTGAATGTTGCTAGCCAAATCATAGACCAGCTCAGGGAGAAACTAGGTCAGAGTTCTGATCTTAGGTAGATTGTCTGGGTCGGCAAGAAATGGAGATATACATACCCCCAACTCATCAGACACCTATAGGATAGAGGTAAGGGCTACAGCATACCTGGCGTTGCTTCCTTAAAATGGATGAAAGCAATGTGGAGGGAAACTTTCATTTTGTATGGTGTGACACATGCAGCAAATAGTCCATAGGCTGTGGGGCAGAGTAAGGACCCCAGTTATACAGGACTGGAGAGATTTTACTTGGGATGGCCAGCACTCATCTTCTCCTTCAGTGCTACCTGTAAAAAAGGCTTCTGCCTCTGCGCTACGTTTAACTTTCACCAGCTTTCTGCTCTTGTTATTCTATATGAGGGGGGGCATGAACCTCGCTTTACTAGAAGGTGGTTTGTGGAGTGCATTTTGATTGGGTGTCTGCAATATCATAGAACACCCCCATTGGGCTCAATGATTATCAAATCTAGGGGCTAAAAATCTCTAGTATTCCATAAAATGTTGGGCAGAGGCAGTGTGTAACTGCATTCCTTGCCTTGTGAGTTTTTGTCAACCCCTTTACTAATGCATTTCTCACATCAACACTACATGTGCCGATTCCTTTGAGTCTTAGTGTTATGCTTCTCACTGGAATGAGTCTCAGGGAAGATGTAGTATAGAGGGTGTGTGTAGGACGTTTACTCTTTGTCATAGGCATCAGAATACAACATATTGCTTTAAATAGCTTTGTTTTGTTGGGAAGGGAGAATAGCAGTGACGTGGGTGATGGACTGGGTGTGTACCCACATCTCTTTTATCATGTTGAACCCTCTTGCCTTGTTTTTAGGAACAGAGGAAAGCTGAGGCAAAAAACAAAGCAGCCCAGAAGAAGGCCAAGGAAGAAGCCGCACAAAGAATGAAGGAGGAGGAGGCTGCTCATCTGACCCCTTCAGAGACAGGTTGTCTGCATGGACTGCCCAAGCGGAAGCTCCCAGTTGGTGTCTCTATCTCCTCTGTAAATGTGGACTTTGAATATTTTGACATTGGCACAGGACAGGTAAGGCTTCTGCAACTTGGCAGTGAACCTGAACTGTGGAAATCAATATGAAACCAACAGTGAAAACATGTCACACAATATCTCTGTATGCAATGCAAATACCACTTTGGTCTCCATCACACATTAATCAAGCAACCAATTACATCAATATTTCCAGATGGAATAGGGTAGGACCCGCAGAAATTGGGCACCTGAACCATTTGTAACATTTGAGGAAGCAAGAGGTCTTTCAGGTGGCCTGGGGCAAATTTGACAATGTAGCAAAATAATTAGGATGACTGTTCCCACAGGTCACATAGATATTGAACACTCTGCCAACATCCTAAAATTTGCTATCACTCAGTGGGAAAGTCACAGAATTCTATCAAGATACTTCAGCAGACTTTCCCCAGACAATAAAATGCAAATGAGATATGAATTGGTACTAAAGAATGGGAAAAGACTCGGAGTAATGCTTGCATTGAGTAATGCTTGATTCTCCTTGTTCCAGTTTAAAATATTACATAGTAAATGCGTCGCTCCTATGATTCTGCATAAAATAGCCTGCAATAAATTAGATATATGTATACAATGTAATGCTGCTGGAGCGACATTCACCCACATGACCTGCACATATCCCTGAATACTGCCGTACTGGGAACAAGTGTCAGACATATATTGGGCTGTCAGTTGCAATGCCCTCAGAAGCTTATTTGTTGGGCTACTTTTAAAACTTAAGTCAAAATGTATAATAACATTGCTCTATTCACAGTAGCTGTAAACTGGATGAGTCCAGAAACACCAAAGCTGGAAAGGTGAAACAAAGATGTAGGTGAATAGGCAACAGCAGAGGGGATCTGGTTAAAATTGGTCCACATAGATGATGAATTAGAGGAGACAGTATATGCAGCGCTCCTGAAGTGTGTGGGCCTACCCCTTGTAGTGTAGTTCCTATTTCCCTAATAGGCTCTGCGCATTGGACTAATATAACCTATAGGCTTGACATAGGACTATAGGTCGATATGTCCCTATTGAGTATATTAAACTTAATTACTTGTGCCAGCTAGCTCAGAGGCCACTAGGAACTCCTAGAGAACAAGAAGGGAGTAGTTTCTGGCAACCGCATAAACATGACCACTTTGTTTCCCTTTAGAATCGGAACACGTCTCAGAATCGTGGAAACAATAGATAACAGTTTCACTCAGTCAATCGTACATGCTTAGTTTCTACAGAGTTACACAGAAAGGAAAGACGGGTGTTTCAATAAAAGGGTTTTATTGAACAGTCTTGTTTCTCGTGTAAGAGATATGTGCTGTTATGATCACAAGACAGTATGCAAGATAAATAATGTACAGCGTAAGCAGTAGGAAATAAATAATACTGCGCTAGCATTATCTTTTAGCATATATTCACGTACATAAATAACATGAGCTAAAAATGCGAGTACTCATACGATGCGTCTCTAAGCTAGTTCTACCCCAATGTACCTAACCTGGTCTAGGTGTAGGGAAAGGTAAGAAGTAGGTGGAGTATTCTCTAGTATGGTATACTAAGAGTATGTTAAGTCTAGTATGCCAAGAGTCCCTCTAGGTTCTAGTCAGCTCCCATACCTTAAGAATGAGAGAGGTGGGAATCTCTTGCCGGATCTGGAACTCTAACACCCCGCGAAGGGAGTCAGAACACTGGAAGCTGGATTCTTCTGCGTGCAGGAATGACGGCGTCTTCTCAGTGCGTCAGGCCGGATACGGGCTCCTCTGAAGTCGAGGTCTCCTCTAACTTGCTTGGGCAAGGGAAGGTATATTTATACCTGATAGGTGCCTTGGAATGTTAGCATTGATGTGAAGTCGGACAGAGGAAGACGTCAGGAATGAACCCTTAAGGTATAACGGTTCATACATAATAGACGAGTTCTTGGAGAAATCAATAGTCCTGTGCTAGGGGAACTCCCGAAGCTTAAGGGTCTGGTTTCTAAGAACTCGTGACGTGAGGGTGGACGGATGTCTGTGACCATGCCTGTATTTGGAGTGCACGGTTAATGCCTAAATAAGGACTGGGATTCTATGCCTATATAAGAGCAATGCGAATTGTGCCTATAGAAGGATATGATTCAGGAAAACCTATATACGGACACCTAAAGCAGAATACAACACCCTGGGGGATTCCCCTCTGAGCTCTTCCGTTGATCTCCCTGGCTGAAGAGGGGTGAAACCCCGAAACCGGTCCTAGGATGCTTGTTTCCAGTCCAGGGAGGACCTGGCCTGGCAGTTCGGGCTGGACTGTTCCCATGAGGTACAGGGGTCAAGACTGATTTGCATATGGCTGGGTTCAAACTGGAATGGCATGGTGAGCAAAAATCGATGGATTTAGGCCCAGATCTCTGTACTGGGGTGAATGTATGACATTGTTCTGCATTCTGTCCATCAATTGTTGTTTTTGCATTTGTCACCCCGAGTGGGACGGGTATGCCCAGACGTGGCTCCCGTGCTCTCCATGCCACTGGAATCAAGCTATCCTGGCTGAAGAGGGGTGAAACCCCGAAACCGGTCCTAGGATGCTTGTTTCCAGTCCAGGGAGGACCTGGCCTGGCAGTTCGGGCTGGACTGTTCCCATGGGGCACAGGGTCAAGACTGATTTGCATATGGCTGGGTTCAAACTGGAATGGCATGGTGAGCAAAAAAACGATGGATTTAGGCCCAGATCTCTGTACTGGGGTGAATGTATGACATTGTTCTGCATTCTGTCCATCAATTGTTGTTTTTGCAGATCTCTGAACTCCAGCAGCTGACTAAAAGGGCCCGGCTAAGCCCACATAGCACATCCCTCCAGCGCAGCGGGGAACGCCTGGGGTGAGCGGAGACCACCCATTTGATCTACAACAATGGGGGGGACGCAAAAAAAGAGGGTTCACTGCCCTTAGTGTGGATGCCCCGGGCACCCAGACGGATGACAAGGAAGAAATCCTGGAATCGGGGAGAGGCTCGACTCCCAGAAGACCCACATTGTCCGACATTATGCAGGCGATCACAGCCTCCAGAGAGGTGCTGGAAGGGAAAATTGACGCGATTGGCACAGATTTAAACTTGTTAAAGGATGACCACCGAAAGCTTAAGGACAGGGTGGCCACTAATGAAAAGGAGCTGAGGGGCCTCCCGGAGACGGTGCTTGGGATGCAACGATCCCTTACGGACCTGGAAACTAAGGTAAAGGTGCTGGAACTGCGGGCCGAAGACAGCGAGGGCAGGTCCAGCAGGAATAATATCTGCGTCATTGGAGTGCCGGAAAAAACGGAAGGGCCGAATATGGTGCGCTTCTTGGAGGATTGGATTGGAAAGCAACACCACCAAAACCGGGGGCCTCACCGAGACCAATAGCTGCACTTTCGGGACAGGGATCACATCTTGCAGAGGGCCCGCCAGAACCAGGGGCTACAAATCGACAACAGTACCTTAAGGGTTTTTCCAGACTTTACGAAGGAGGTCCAGCGGAACAGGGCGTCCTTTCTGACTGTCAAAAAGAAGTTACGCCAACTACACTTGCCCTATGCAATGTTGTTTCCCGCGTGCCTTCAAGTGGCAGACCCTGCGGGAACTCGTTTTTTTCTCACACCGCAAGAAGCTTTGGAGTGGCTTGAGAGGCGCGGTCCGACGACCCCCCGCGCCTCCGCTCCAACCTCTCTGCACCAGAGCCCTCGCAGTCACAAAAATGGCTCCAACGCCCCATCGCCCAGAGAACTTAGTCTGGAACGCCGTAAAGCATTGCAGGCCGTGGCGACGCATAGCCACAGCAGTCCCAGCCCCTCATCGAGCAGGAGCGGTCTGCACACCGACAGCCCAGAAACGTCACCAGATCGCAGCGACAATGACAGCTTGGGAGTGGATTTGCCAAAGGTTACACCCCAGACTGTAGACGAACTCATGTGATGTGTGTACCGGTGCGGTAGGTGATTACGATTCCACAGACAAGGTATGCACCTGCACCCAGAAGAACTCTCATAAACTCGGCCGTATGCCTCACTGCTCTCAGAGCCCCAATCAACTGGCCCGGGGGATTGCTGTCTGGCTTACTTGCTGTGGGGGTGGCGGAACGGGGAATCTGGGATCCAGACTGTAGGTCGTTTACCCCTACACCTGCTGTTGGATGTTTGTACGCTTCAGAAGAGTTTGGATGGGAACTAGTTTTCCAGTACCTGTCCTGGGGAGGGGGAGTTGGGGGTTTTCTTTCGGTTGGGGAATGTTGGGGGGGGGGGGCAGGCGTGTCACAGGGGGAGGGGGGGGGTTTAACACATGCGGGAAATTCATACGACAATGGGATCCCCCTAGCTTTAAAGTGCATCTCATGGAATGTGAGGGGGATGCACTCAATGGTGCGACGTCATAAAATACACTCATATTTGGTTCGCAGAGGTATTCAGATTGCACTACTTCAGGAAACCCACATAATAGCAAAGGAAAGCGCGGCATTGCAGCGTCGCTGGAGGGGTCAAGCATACTATACTACTTACTCCGCGTATGCCCGGGGGGGGGTCCTCATATGGGTCAGAGCCTGGGTACCTTTTCAGTGCACAAAGCAGATAATAGACCCAGAAGGCAGGCTCGTGGTGATATCGGGGAGACTGGATGGTAGGGTCTTGGTCCTAGGTAGTATTTACGCGCCCAATACGGACCAACCAACATTTCTCTCACATTAATCTAGGAAGCTGGCGACTGTCCTCACGGGTTTCGTACTATTGGGGGCGACTTTAACTGTACGTCGGATGTAAATCTAGATCGCTCTCATCCTCCTCTCCCTGATGCTCCTGCACGCAAATTAGCAGAGGCGCGTTGTGAATGGCAACAGAAATGGGGCTTGATAGATTCCTGGAGGGCGCAACACCCTACGAGCCGGGATTAATCCTTTTTTTCTGCCCGGCGAGATAAGACCAGCAGGGCATCAATGACCTGTTCTTGACCTATTATACGGACCTCTACATGAGTAAACTGACTCCGGCAGAGGAGGATTTGCTCGAGCTCACACGTGATGTGGAACTACCAGCCCTAGATGAGGACAGTGCGGAGGCGCTGGGGCGGGAGATAAAGCTTGGAGAAGTGAGAAGAGGCCATTAAGAACATGGCTCGCAATACAACCCCGGGCACGGATGGCCTGCCAATTGAATTCTATTTAGCATATATTGATTTACTGGCTCCTAGGCTGGTACAGTTCTATAATGACGCAAAGCGGGTGGGCCACCTCCCTGCGACTACAAGAGAGGCGATCATCATACCGCTTCTCAAGCCGGGGCAGCCACCATGGGATAAGACCGCGTATCGTCCGTTGTCTATGCTTAATTTAGATTATAAAATACTAAGTAGGATTTTGGCTACTCGCTTGCTCCCTACATGACTGCCCTGATTCATAAAGATCAATCCGGGTTTATCCCCACCAGAAACACGGCGCTTAACATTCGGCGCCTCCTACGAGTTCTAGAAGCTGACTCCTATAATGTCTACAAGGCGACTATCTTCGCTGTTGACATAGAAAAAGCGTTTGACAGCTTGGAGAGGCCTTATTTGTTCCATGTAATGCGGAAAGTGGGGCTGGGGGATGACTTCGTGGGTTGGACGGCGCTCCTCTATTCCGACTCTACTGCCAGAGTTAAAACTGGTGGCCTAGTGTCGGATGCCTGTGGTGTGGGAAGGGGAACTCGTCAGGGGTGCCCCCTTTCTGCCCTGCTGTTTGCCCTGGCAATGGAGCCGCTGGCTGCGCAAGCCAGATCAGGGCGGGTTTATCAGGGTCTCACTGTACATGGGCAGACCCATCACATCGCACTGTATGCTGATGACCTTCTGCTCTTTCTCGCTGATTCTGGTGCGGCCCTTGTGGGAGCGAAAAACTTGCTGCAGGATCTCAGCAGAGTCGCAGGGTTAAAAGTGAATTGGGCGAAATCTTGCCCGTTTCCTGACCGAGGAGGCCGAATAGGCCCACGGAGCACGGTCGGGGTGACGTGGGAAGACAGGTGCCTACCATACCTGGGTACACAAATATATCACACTCAAGAAGATATCCTAGAGGGTAACATAGGGAAAGCTATTAGAGGAGCCAAAAGCAATTTCGACTTTTGGAGCTCATTGCCGCTCTCAGTGGCAGGCCGCGTAGCCCTGCTTAAAATGGTCACTCTCCCGAGATTACTGTACTACTTTAGGACCTTACCGATCTGGGTCCCGACTCAGTACTTCGCCCGGCTCCGATCAATGATCACAGGCTTTCCCTGGGATACTGGTAGACGTAGAGTAGCACTTGCTACCCTTATGTGACCAAGAGCGGAGGGAGGACTAGCGGTTCCCGATTATGAGACCTATTACTTGGCGGCGCAGTTTCAGTGGGTCACGCAGTGGGTAGCGAGCTGGATCAGGGGTGAGGAAGAGCGGAGGGAGGAGTTTACGTCCCTGAGGCTACTATCTCGCATCATCTTGCGGCTCCCGGTCAGACCCTCAGTCCTCACCACTGAGCTCGATACGGCACGGAGATGTTGGAACAGATACCTGCGAAGAACTAAAAATAGACGCCCTTGCGTGCCGGAAATCCTGTTACTTATGTGTCCGGCCTTGCAGCATGGAGGTAACTGGCAGAGGTTGGAGCACTGGGTGGAACGGGCTGACTAGCGTAGGAGACCTATATGAAGAGGGGGCCATGATTCCGTTTAATGATCTACAGGCTCGCTATGACTTACCTGGAGGGGACTTCCTGCTGTACACGGCCCTCACGGCGGCTATTCGACAACACTGGGGAGGGGGACTCACAGAGCCCAAAACGTCATTGGGCTGTCAATACGTGGTCATGGCAGCAGGTACCTTCAAAGCAGTGACATGCTTATACCGGCGCATGACGACGGATACTCTACTCCCTCTAACTGAACTTAAGTGGGAAACTGACCTTGGGGAGGCTATCCCAGAGAGGGCCTGGAAGAGCACGCGAAACGCCAGGTTCCAACTAGTACATTTTTATATCCTACACAGGAAATTCTTACCCCGGAAAAGCTCAATAAGTATTTCCCAGCCCAAACAGAGGCTTGCCCGCGCTGCAGCACAGACGGCGCAGATTTCAAACATATGTTGTGGACTTGCCCGTTCCTGGACAGTTACTGGGGGGAGATAACGACACTACTGACTGATCTCACCAACAGGGAAGTGGAGATGACCCAGAAACATTGCATCTTACACTGGTTCCCCCACACGTCCAAGAATAAGATCACAAGTAAGTTTCTAGATTTGGGTTTATTACGGGCCAAAAGGGAGATCACCATGCATTGGAAAGCTAGACACGATGGAAGCTAGCACGATGGAAGGCAGAACTCCTTAAATGGGCAGAGTGTGAAGGGGTGATCAGACAGCAGATAGCCAGGAGAACAGGGAGCGAGAGAGCACTAGAAGCGGCGAGATCTTGGGAAGCGCTTGTCGTGGCGCTCTCCCCGGAAGACGCTGAGGACACTGACTCCGAGGGTGTTCCCACAGCAGACTCAAGTTAGGATGCAAGAGAGGGAGGGTTTCTTGAGGCATGGAGGTAAACTACGGTGGGCGGCCCTCTGTTGTCTGGGTGGACTGCGATCCCCTATTGTGCTACTTCACTCGGTGGCGGCTCCCGTCTTGGGACACTGGTCTACTAAATACTCATGACCTAGTAGATGTAAGTGACACGCCTGGGGGGTGGGGTGGGCGGGGGTTGTTGCGGGTTGGGGGGTTGGGAGGTTTCAGTCGGGACTGAATGTTAGTATCTGTACAGGACCGCAAATGAATGTCGAAAGAACAGCACATCCTGAACTGCCTGATAAGTTGTACTAATGTCCTAAGATGGCTGAATGTGAGTTTGATGGTTGGTAGGGTTGTGGCATAACGACCCAATGCACCTCCTGTAAAATGCAATAAAATCTGTTTACAAAAAAAAAATGATGAATTAGAGGAGAATTTGATATGTTGGAGGATGTATATACAGCAGTTACTATATCCCCAGATCCATAGATTCCGTGAATGAAATATGAAGTCTGAATATAAATGTGTAATGTAATGGAGGTATTGATCTAGAGACTGAAGTGTAAGGTTTGGACATTACTCTAAAAAGTGTTGTGTTGAAACTAAGTTGATAAGAATTGCCTCTGTTTAAGGGCTTGCTAATACCTCCGCAGGCATGCATGTAGCTATTGTTTTAAACTAAGGGTTGTTATGCCTTTGTTGCTATTGGTTGGTTCTGTATTAGTATTGTTTCTGCATTCTAATTCCACTTATTTTTGTACATTATGAAAATGAAAGTGTTAAAAAATCCGTACAAATATATTTTTTAAAAACGTAATTCTTATTTCGTAACATAAGCCAACACGTTTTGTTTTGTTTATCGGAGTCATGGATTTTTTCTACACAGAAGTATGATATTAATAACACATTAGAGGCATCAAACAGACACCTGCATTCAAGTTAGTCAATTGCCATCAATGTACAGCTGTATACTAATGTAATGAAACATACCAACCTAGACTGAGAAAAGCAGAGCTGAGTAGAATGGCAGTATCTAGAAGGTATACACAGGGAGATACTTCACCATGACAAACCCAGTGATAAGTGAACGCACTAGTTCCTTAAGTGATGTTGGTAAACACTAAAATTAATATACTACCAACATTGCTGCCCTCTGCCTTGAGCTCTATGTTGAGGTCTATTTTAAGAGTATTACCATTTTTTTATTTTATAAAATCATATTTAATATATTTTTAAACAAAACAATTTTAATTTAACCAAAAACTGTATGTTTAATATTTGGGTACCAATGTGGTGACTCAAAGAACTTTTAGCAGGAGTTGGAATTTGAGTGACAGAGTGGCATTTCTAAAGGCAAGATATACTTTGTTTCTCTCTGATTATTATTTTTAGTAGCAATGAACAGATATAACCTTAATGGATAGTTTTTGGAAGAAAATATGTGGGGTGTTCTGACTTGTACTCTGAAAACATTTCAGAGGGCAGAAGATAAAAAGTGCAGTTCAGATGATATATATTTTGCGTAGTTAATGGAGTTTATCTCTTGTGAAAGTGCCCCACAAAAAAGTGTCTAGTCTTTGTGCACAATGCTGGTAAGTTTCATATATATTGTGCAAGCACTGAGAGTGTGTAAGCTCTGTTCTCAAGGATAGCGAGAACCAAGCATGTACCAGCTCTGCACCTCATAAAATCCCCCATCCCTCCAGTCTGATCCCAGCAGTCTTTTTTTAATGCCAACTGGAGATTTTCATTTGCTGCCCAGACTGTGACTTGTTAGTTTGCATTCATACGCCTCTGAGCTATCAATGCAAAGGGCAAGGGCTCAAGGAAGTTTATGGTAGCCATATTATAGGATATCAATCAAAACAATGCAATGTATGGCATGGGTTTCTGATCATTTATCACATTTCTGGTTCTGACCTTAGGTGATATGGCCAGTGCAGTGACACAAGAGCAGGGATTCTCAAAGTACGGCCCAGGGACGCATGCGGCCCTCCTGACCTTTACATGCGGCCCCCTGGTTGAGCAGCACTGGGCTAATGTTTACGTGACTCAACACTAACATAAAAAATATGTTAAATAAACATGCAATCATATATAAAGGTTAATTTAAGTTAAAGAAAGAAAGTAACTAGCGTGTTCTTAACTTTAGGAACACCTTCATTTATAAAGACATCTTGCAGTAAAAGTATGATAAAGTCTGTTAATAATTCATTAACATGCAGAACTGTTTCACCTTAGTACATCAGATTATCAGTGCATTGAGAAGTATTTTTTATAAAGTGATAGTTTTCAAACATGAACTGAGAAACATTATTCTTCCCTACACCCTGATAACAATACCAATAGTGTACGAAGAGGCAAGTCAGTTGTTATGTGTACTTTGTGGGGGCGGGGATTTTCTATGATATATAAACAACATATAGTTTATTAAATCAAACACTGGAGAAGGCTTTGTACAGCACACATCTTGAAGTCATGTTTTTGGAGGTCCTCATATGTGATCATCAAGAAAAAGAAGGGAAAGTGAGATAAATGTATTGCCTAGGATTACACAATTTGGTTAAGTGGAGAAGCTGGGATTAATCCAGAGTTTTTGGTTTCACAATATGCAATTCAGACACTAGAGGCCTATTACGATCTCATTGTAAAGCCTCCGACCTTAGGTCAGAGGCTTTACGACCGAGATAGTCTGTTTCAATTCCGACCGGCTGATTGCAATACAGCCTGTCGGAATTGAAACCAGCCAGTCATTCCGGCTGGCTTCCAACGGGCTCCAGGAGTCCGTCAGCCAGTCGTAGACTGGCCCAAGTTCCCATAGGAAGCCGTTTCCGCCTTCCGGATTAAGATGCTCGGTTTCCCACAGGCTTTCCATGCTGGTCTTTCCGACATGGAAAGCCTGTCGGAAAGCCAGTTTGGGGGCCCCTAGCAGGGCCCCCTTTTCCTTGCGGCCTCCGGTTGGGGCAGAGGGGGCACCTATGGTGCCCCCCTGTTAATCCCTGCACCATGTGCATATCTTGAGGTGCCTGCAACGGGGTGTAGGGATTAACACAATCTCCAATTTCTCTATGGGAGCTTGTGT
This sequence comes from Calotriton arnoldi, assembly GCA_963921515.1. Classification (NCBI taxonomy): domain Eukaryota; kingdom Metazoa; phylum Chordata; class Amphibia; order Caudata; family Salamandridae; genus Calotriton; species Calotriton arnoldi. The sequence continues at coordinate 248,521 of CAWUFW010002134.1, read as the reverse complement.
TACGGCCAGTTTACGGCCGTAACACAAGCTCCCATAGAGAAATGGGAGAATGCAACCGCACCATGTGTGGTCTCATCATAATAGCGGTGTCTGGATCGCCGACTGGAGGTCGGTCAGTCGGTCCCAAGACCGCGACTGTTGGGCGGACTCAAGTCCGCCCGACATCGTAATCGAGCCCTAGATGTATACGCATAGCTTCCCTTACACCTACCTTACCTCAAACCCCTCCCCAAACCCCGACAGCCAACTTGCTGTTATCAATGCGGCCCACGGTCACATCACTGACCAAATTTGTGGCCCCTGGGAAAATGTTTGTGAGTACCCATGCACTAGAGTAAGCTGCTGATGGTTTTTGTATTTTTTGTTTAGAATGAGTGGTGTCGGTGTGTTGTTGCCTCTTAACTCATTTGTGTAGTTGATTTTCTAGCATGAACTCTATTAATTTCTTTGGTGATTTCATACAAAGTGATACCTATTTCAGTGTGCGCTTTGGCTCAGTATCATAGAAATTGTGTCTTTTTGAGAAGCCAGTGAATTAGGACTGTTTTATAGTTGAAGATACTCTCCCATCTCCTAAATATCCCACACGCCCTAATTTTCTCCTATTTTTACTACCTCAGTGTTTTTGTTTTGTTTCCTCAGGTGTCTGTGGTTTACCAGGCTTTGGACTTTGAACCCAAGATCTTTTTTGCCTTAGGTTCTCCGATCGGCATGTTCCTCACTGTGAGAGGGCTGGATAGGATTGATGAGAACTACAGACTTCCGACATGTAAGGGATTCTTCAACATCTACCACCCTGTGAGTAACACACAGATCATATTTTCTCTATTAAGTATGCAATCAATATGGGTGTTGTTGTTTTATAAGCTGTTCTTTGTGCACTGATCTAGTGTTTTTTGATTGAGTGCTGAATTGGAGGGCTTAGAGATGAAACACCAGTGCATATCTGATGCCCTTCAGTTCAAAAAAGTCAGTTAGCCCTGAGACCCTAATTTAATGCTAAGTTGGAACCACAATATTTGCAGAAATAAAGATTTGCAGATTCTGTCACAGGGATATTCTTGTGCTGAAGTTGGTGGTTTGGACATCCTGCAAATGTTTTGAAATTAACATAATAATCATTCTCTCACACTTGATGTGCTTTCCAAAAATTACAATTACCACAATCAGAAGTGTTTCATTTGGTACTTCTGCATCAAGCTCCTGTCGTTTCTCACATTTGAGGAAACTGCATTGAGATACTGCTACTGGCAAACAAGCAGAACTGTATTATGAGGCCAAAAATTGTATCCATATATTCCTTTCCTTACCTCCTGGTTGCTGGCAATTTGTGATTCTGCAGTGATCACATTGTTTCTAACTGTTTGTTAGAATGTCCATTTTTTACTTTAATTTCTAGTTGTAAGGAAGGTTTTGAGTCTGATCATCTCTTCCTCTGTCTAGTGGCTTACCACTGCAGCCAGCTTATGCCACAAGAGGCTTGATTTGACTGTGTGGATTATTGTTTGGGGGGGACGGGGGTCGCAGCCGAACCAAGTGATCTTTCAGTTTTCTTTACCTGTTTTGTAAGCAATTATAGGAGGTTCAAGAGCAAGATCCCCTGCTGTTAGTATCCAATGTTTCTTTGTATATTTACTGACAAAAGTGGATGCTGGTAAGAAATTGTGTGGTGTATGTGATTTCTTTTGTCCTTATAATTGCCTGTATATTGGCCAGATGACTCAGAAAATAAAGATCCGGATATGCCAACATAGGAGCAATTTTAGATGTTAGATCCTCACTGCTCCCTTGGTAGAACACTTTATTTAAGCCGAAGACACAGAAGAGTACAGTCGATGGCAGATCATCTCAGTTATTTCCTCAATTCTTAATTATCTTAATTGATTTATGTAAACATTAGGTTTTAGCCATTGATATTTACTGGAACATTACTAGAATTGGTACATTACTGGAACATTTCCAGTGATGCGCTTTTCCTAAGTATGATGTTGACTGACTTCTACATCTCCAGCCTGCCATGGAGATCTAGCTCTTCAGTGGGTTTTAAATCTAGTCATCTCTCTGATGAACAATTTGAGCCCAATGTTTCATGCAACAAAGATTTGCTGTGCTGTAAGACATAAAGGCACTGGTGCTGGGCTTTGCATTTTGAGCATTATTTTTGTGCAACATGAAATCTTGATATCAGAATGAAGGGGGTTGGGAGCACACCGCTTCACCTCCCAGCACAGTTCACCCCTTCGCATTATGGTAAATGCAGTTCATGGTAAACGCTTACTTGAATATTTCCTGGAGTATTTCACCAAAGTTTGTGCAGGTTAGTGCCGTAAATATCTAGACACGTGTTTCTGGATATCATCCGTCATCAGTAGAGATAAAAACGAATTTAATCAGGGGTTGCAGTGAAGGCTGCCACAATCCTCTCAGGTCTCAGTACCTCTCACTGGCGCGCAGGTGCATCACCAAAAGCTCGTCAGCTCAATGACTCAAGGGAGTATTTTCAAAATGAAGGGGGTTGGGAGCACACCGCTTCACCTCCCAGCACAGTTCATCCCTTAGCATTATGGTAAATGATATCAGAGCCTCGTTTCAAGGAGCCATCTTGACTTGTCACTTCCATGCATCAGTCCTTAAGGAGTTTCATGAAATCTGGAAATTATTGTCCCTGTTTTCCAGTCAGAATGGTTGGTAATGCACAAGTAAGGATGGGATGTTGATGCACAAGGACACAAATACTGAAAGACATTTGAGCTGAAAGCTCCATACAAATGCTTCAGTGGGCCAGTGTCCTCTAGAGAAGCTTTTCTGATGGATACTTCTACCTGCAGATTCCTCACCTGAAGAACAAACCCCAGGCGTCCGACTGGATCCAGAAAACATCCAAGCTGTTAAGTCGCAGGTAGAGGGCGCTGAAGACGGTCGATGCTAAAAGTGACATCAGGTGACCTCACCGAGGTAATAAAGTGCCTCCCCTGGCACACTGACATCAGTTCTTTTTTCATCACCTTCGATGCGGATCCAAAGCTTCTCTCTGAGGATTTTTTCCTCACAAAATCAAATAACTTGCAGTACCATGTCTCCTTCCTTGAAATCAGGGTTTAAACCCTATAGGAATTGTGAGGTACAGATGTCCATCACGAACCCTCACAATGTCTTTCTTTGGTGTCCTCAGTTACAAAGGCTCAGAGACATTCAGTTGATGGTTTCAACTTTCCAGCAATGCGTGAGAGTCCCAGTCCTGAGAGTCCTAAGATTCCCAGGCCTGCTGGCTTCCTGCATTCTCCTAGTTACATACACACATTGTTGCATGAGGGCTCTGCAGTGGTGCCTCCACAGGCAGTGGCTTCAGTGCTGGGGAGATCTGTCGGACTCCATCATGATCTCTACCAGCACAGTGGTGAAAGTGGCTTGATGGGGGAAAGAGGCGAGCCTGAGGTGCGGGGTGGGTTTCACTCCCCCCTCCTCCCTGTGACTATGGTAGTGACTGAGGCTTCCAACCTAGGGTGGGGAGTTCATCTAGAGATTTAGAGACCTCTGGTCTCCAGAAGAGCGGGTTCTTCACATCAACCTGCTGGAACTGCAGGCAATTCAGCTGGTGCTCAAGGCCTTCCTCCCCTCCATCGTAGGTCAGTCCATCCAGATCTTGATGGACATCACGACTGCGATGTGGTTCCTGCCTGGAAGCTTTAGGACTGTGGTCTTGGACACCACCAAGGAATCTGGCTCACCGCCAATCACCTAGCGGGGTTTTTGAATGTCTCAGCCAGCAGCCTGAGCCCGTCTCACCTTGCCAATTAGGAGTGGTGTCTTCTGCCGGAAATAGTTCAGGACATCTTCGCCCAGTGGGGCAGTTCTCAGTTGGACTTATCCACCTCCTCTGAAAATGCTCATTGCCAGCAGTTCTGCACCCTCCAGCATCCGTTGAGCAGAGCTTTGGGGGATGCGTTTCAGTTGAGGTGGAACTTTCAGCTGCATTACGCTTTTTCCCTCCATAACCTTGTTTCCTTCGAGATCTCAGGAAGATTCGCCACAATCGGGCCCAAGTCATTTTGACTGCCCCGGATTGGCTGATAAGGGTATGGTATGAGGACCTTCTGCACTTCTCCACATGTCCTCCGCTTTCCCTGCAGTTCAGACCGGACCTGCTCTCCCAGTGGGGGCATGGTTCTGCACCCTAATCTCCGAGACTTACATGTTTGGACATTAAGCAGGGGCAACTGAGCGCCTCCCAGCTGCCACTGGAGATGGTTGATGTAATCTTATCTGCACGTCAGCCCTCCACTAAGTCTGCTTACTGCGGTAGATGGGGCAACATTGTTGCATGGTGTGCAAACAAAGGTGTGGATCTATTTCAGGCAAAACTGTCTCAAGTGCTGTAATTTGTGCTTTTCCTTGCTCAGAGGGGTTGTGCTGTTTGCATTGTCAAGGGCTATTTAATTGCCTTGTCTGCTTTCCTCTGTATGCCGGATCAGCCGTCCATGTTTAAACCCCCTGCTGGGATGCGCTTCCTCAAGGTTTTACCCAACCTCTTTCCTCCATCTCCCTTTGTAGTTTCCTAATAGGATTTTAAACTGGTGCTTACCTTTTTTATGGGGATTCCTTTCGAGCATCTTCATAGTTGTACCCTGTGTATGTTAACACTCCAGTTGTGTTTTTGGTTTCTATCACTTCTGCTAGAACAGTCTTTGAACTGCAGTCCCTTAGCTTTCGCCCTCCCTTCACTACCTTCTTTCCAGACAAGTTGGTGTGAGAACCAATCCTGCTTTCCTTCCTAAGGCGGTGACCCCCTTCCATCTCAGTCAATCTATCACCCTTCCAACCTTCTTCCATCCACCCTATCCTATGAAAGAGGAGGAACAATTGGATCAAATGGATCCTAGGCAAGCAGTTAATTACTACCTTGACCTTACCACGGATTTCCAATTGAACGACCAACTCGATGTCAAAGCCAAAAAAGGTAAGGCAGTTCTAAAGAGGATTCCATCTTGGCAGATCATCCTCTGCATCAGGACCTCCTATGCATTAGTCAAGAACGAGCCTCCTGAAGCGATTAGAGTCCATTCCACCAGGCTAAATCAACCACTTCTGCACTTGCTAGAGGTGTCTCAATTGCAGAAATCTGTAAGATGGCAACATGGGTTATTGGGAAAGTTAATAGGGTCCCATTGTCTTTGTTTTGGTACTGCAATCCTTAATTGATGTCATTCTGCCCTCTTGTCTCGAAGGCTTGGAAAACAAATGGAGGGAAGCTGATGGGCACTTTATGACCTCTGTGATTTCCGACAACAACTGGGTCCACCTCCCTCTACCGGTACTTAACAGCTTTCAAGTTTTCTGAATTGAACCTGACGCCTGGGGTTTATTCTACAGGTTAGGAATCTGCAAGTAGATAGAGTATCATTACCACAGGTAAGTAACTTTTTCTTTAGTCCTGCTTACAGTGCTTAATCAATTTACTACCAGTTATGAAGCACGAAGTGCAAGGATTAACAGTACCTGAATCACCATGAAAGTAATAGTAATTTTCTTTTCAATTTGGTTTAAGACTAGTTTTCATGTTTTAATTTAACACATTGCATAACCTGTGTCCAAATTCAATAAATAGTTAGAACTAAATATGTTTTTCTTTCTTTTTGGTAGCTGGACCCTGTGGCTTACAGACTTGAACCAATGATTGTTCCAGACTTGGACTTGAAACCGGTTCTCATTCCACATCACAAGGGCAGAAAACGGCTTCACTTAGGTAACGGCACCTTACTCTTTTTGTCCTTTTCGTCTAGCCCTCTTTAATGAACGTACACTTGTTGTGAAGTACAGACTGGAAAGTTTAGAGTTTGTTACGACATGGCTTCTTTTCAGTTAAATATGGCTTGTTTTAACACGTTGGATATAATCGATTGTTAACTTTGTTATTCCATTCTATTCTAACACATTGGACGCCTACTTTTAAAGAACTGGTTTTATTGAATGTTTTTGTTTAGAAGCCAATTCACCTTATGCGTTGTGTTGTCACAATTTTAATGAATCTTGTACAATTAATTCTGATGGAGATTAATAGCCGTGGATTACCCACCTTTTCAATATTCCTCAGTCAGACCGGATCTGCGTGCTGGAACGCCCGCCTTGTGGCTCAGCACTGATTCCATTCCGCTTCGTAAATGACGTGGCTGGCCTACATAGGAGCCACACCTGTGCGCTGACGTTGGTTCCTTTCCTTCAATGCCACCAAATGCGGATCTGGAGCTTCCTCTCTTCTCTCAGAGACACTTTTACCTATGATTTTTGATCAAATTTTCTACGTGTGCAAGGGATGTCACCTCCTAAAACAACAGGTTTTAATCCCTATAGAGACTGTTGCAAACAGGTGTCTGTGACTGATCCACATCAGGTGTGCCTGAGATGTCTGGGGTCAAGCCATGACTCCGAGACCTGCATAGACAGCGCATTGATGAACCCAAAGGCCATCAGGGAAAGCGAGACAAAACTTTAAGTTGCCAAGCATAAGCAGACAGAGCATCTCGACCGCTCCTAGACCAATGCTATGTCCCGTTTCTAGAACCACTCTAGAGGCAGGTCATTGTGCTTAAAATCTTCAGGGAAGCGCAAGAAACAGAAGTCATCGCAGTGGAGTTCCACTCCTTCTCACCATTCCCACTCACCTGATGAAGCCTATGGGCGGCGCCAACGGTCTCGTTCTTGTCCCCAAAGTCTGCCGTCCGTGGAGTCGATTCCACAGCTGGTTCCGGCACAACCTGAATTTCAGTGTCTTCAGCAACACCGGGCCTGATCAAAGACATCCACTCAGCTATGCTCCGGCTCTTCGGATCTCTGCCGACTCCCTCTATTGTGTTTTCAGGCCCCATGGAGCCGAGAGGCCCTCCTTGTGGATCACCACTGGTGGGTTCGCCCTTGACGCCAGCTGGACCCTCCAAGTTGCTTCTGCCCTCGCTTCCAGTTATTACAGCGCCCACCATCATGGCAGGCCCGAATACATTGATGCTGATTTTCTGCCCAAATTGGTGGCTCTCATCGTCCTTTCCGATGGTGGCCTGACTTTGACGTTGCAACTGAATCTGACCGAGGTCTCAGCATTGGCTTTACCTCAAGGCAGACAACATTTTCTCCACTCCTTCTATGAAACTGAGTCAGACAATGATACCGACCAAGGTGATGAGTTTCGTCAGCCCTATACAGACAGTATTTGATATGAGGACTTCAAAGACACTAGTGGGCTAGCTTCCCCCCCAGAAACAGCCCGTTTGTCTTCTCCAGGACCAGCCACATGATAGTTGTGCATAGGGTGTCAGAAGGGCTTGACCTCCACCTCCTCGCCCTGGAGGTGGAAACAAATGTACTGACCAAGTTCTTTGTCAAGTAATAGACTTGGAGAAAATGCAGGAAGAAGTAGGTTTATTCAGTATAAAAAGGAAGCACCACCGGTTACAAAGCTTCCAGCTCCGGCAGGCTCCAGGCAACTGAATCCCTCGGTCCACAGGCCCGATCAGATGCTCTATTCTAGAACCTCATGATCGTGCTGTGAACACGAGGTATTCAAAAGATAACAACATGAGATAAGAACGTGCATGCAAGCACGAGGAAAACAAGAAAGGAACACATAACACACCTTCCCCCTTTATATAAAAGGGAAAAAGGAGAAAAAAAAAAACATTATTTAACAAATCTGTTGGTGATGAGAGAAACAAAATCAGACATCCAACTAGGTTTTTTCCGTTGGCGTTTTTCTAATTGATTGGTGCAAACATCACTGGTTAAATTACTAGTGCTGGGAATGGGTACAGAAACATCAACGAGATCCTCTTCTCCAAGAAGATCTTGCTGTCTGGATTCAGAAATGCTACTATCATTTTGATATACCTCTTTGTCAGCTTTGAGAACAGCTATTCTGCTTAAGTTCCAAACCTTATTATTGGTAAGTCTTACAGCATTCTTGAGGATATCTTTTATTTCGAAAGGACCCATGAACTGGCTCTCACCTTTTTTAACCTTCCAAGGTTTTTACTTTAACAAGCATGCCAACCTTAACATTGGGGTTATGTTTTGCACTTTTCTTTTGTTCAAAATACTCTTTATTGTTGGCATGAGTTTTGGCAATTCTTTCCTTGACAGATTCTAGATTTAGATTAGATGAGGTGGACGGGACTAACCATGATGGATTACACTTGGTTCTGGGCAGTCTACCTCTCATGATTTCAAAGGGAGAACAACCAGTCATGTCATTACTGGTGGTCCTGTACATCCATACGGTCTTAAAAATTTGTAATTCCCACTTGTCATTATCCAGACCAGCAGTCTGTATAGAGTTCTTGAGAACCCTATTAAATCTCTCAATGACACCATTACCACTGGGATTGTACAAGGACGTGGTACAGTGAAGAATTCCTACTCTTTTGAAATAGTCTTTAGCCTTATTGGATAAAAACTGTACGCCGTTGTCAGTGATGAGGCGCACTGGCAAACCTTCTTCAGTAAAGGTTTCATCCAAGAAGGCTAAAACCACATTGGTGTCAACCTTTTCCACAATTTTTACAACTGGCCATCTGGAGAAGGTATCAATAGCAGCAAGGATGAATTTGGAATTAGGCCCGATGGGACCCATGATGTCCATGGCAATAGTACTCCATGGATTATCAGGAATTATATGGTCTCCCATCTTGGGTTTAAGAGTTCTGAGAGATTTGTCAGAATTGGCACAAGTGATACAATTCCTAACTATACGTTCAATGAACATATCCATACCTGGCCACCAAAATACACTCTTAACAGTTTGTTTGGTCCTAACGATGCCACTATGACCTTCGTGACCATGAAGAACAATGTTATGTCTTAATTTGCTCGGGGAATGGCACGATCACCTCTTCTAAGGATACCATCTATGCATGATAACTCATCTTTAACTTCCCAAAAACCCCTAAAAATGGGATCAATGGCTTTTTTGTTGGGCCACCCATTCAGAATGTAATTCTCAATTTTCTTTAACACACCATCCTTGGCAAACTCTTCATGCCACACATTTTGATCAATAGGCATAGAGCCTTCATCATGCAAGAGGGCTATCTGGAATTCGTCCCATTCGTTGTGAATGTCTTCTTTGATGGGCAATGGCATTCTAGACAGAAAGTCGGCAGTGACATTTTCCTTCCCAGGTACATACACAATAGAATAGATAAAATCTTGAAGACGCATAGACATGCATGCTATGCGTGCAGAAGCTTTCAGCATACCTTCAGTGGTGAGGAGACGTACCAAAGGTTTGTGGTCACTCCTTATAAGACATTCTTTACCCCAAACATAAACTCTAAAATGCTCCAGGGCCCAAACGACTGCCAAAGTTTCTCTTTCAATAGTAGAATATTTCTCCTCGGCAGTCGTGAGTGCTCTGGAGGCATGAGCTAAAATGTATTCTTTGCTATCATTAAATTTTTGAGTTCACGTAGCTCCTAGTCCCTTGGAGCTTGCATCGGTGGTGATAATACATGTAAGTGAAGGATCAAAACCAGAAAGAGCGGTGGCATCGCATATAGCTTTTTGACATCAAGAAACTCTGTTTCACAGTCATTAGACCATTCAAACTTATTTTTGTTCTTCACTAATTGTCGTATGTTAAAAGTGCGACAAGAGAAGTTTGGAACATACTTAGAATAAAATTCGGTTAATCCAAGGAAGGATCTAACATCTTTGGATTTAGGATGTGGTGCAGATTATATGGCTTCAACCAGATTGGTCTTAGGTTTTATCCCATCTTCACAGAGTTCATGCCCTAGATAAGATACTGATTTTACTTGAAATTTGCATTTGGAGTGTTTTATGGTTAAACCATGGTCATTTAAAACTTTTAGTACACTTTCTAAAGCTGAAGAATGTTCTTGTTCGATTACATCCAAAAACAAGAATATCATCCTGAAAACAGATGGCATTTTTGAAGTTGCTTAAAATATCTTGCATAACACGCTGAAAAATGGCAGCTGCCGAAGCTAATCCGAAGGGCATTCTGTTAAATCTAAAACACCCAAAGGGGGTGATAAATGCAGTTAAATCTTTACTATTATCGTGCAATTCAATCTGGTGGTACGCTGCAGATAAATCTATTGTTGAGAAAAATTTTGCGCCACCAACGGAAGCTAACATTTCAGGAATACGGGGTAAGGGAAATTGATCCACAACAATATTGTTATTAAGATGGCGCAAGTCAATGCATAGCCTAATCTTACCATTGGCACACCTGGCTACTACTATAGGTGAAACCCACTCTGAGGATTCAATCCTTTCGATGATGCCTTCATTAACAAGGGACTCAAGTTCTTTTTTAACTTCTTCACGCACAGCAATGGGGATATTGCGTGCTTTAAAGACTTTGGGACAAGAACTTTCTTTTAAACGTATCTCATGTTTGAAATCAATAAGTTTACCGATTTCTGTCCTAAACACTCTGGGAATTTTTTTAACATGAGATCTCCCATGCCATTATGTTGGTCAATTACCATCACAGGTTCTAAGCCATTGGGGTTAAGAATAATATCAAGCTTGCCCTGTTCAAACCAACTAAGGACAGAAGGTCCTTTCTTCGAAACATAGAGCTTAGCGGTGCATTGACGATTTTTAAATCTGAAGACAAGTGTTCTGTAACCAAGAATATCAATTTTTTCTCCAGAATAACCTTCTGGGTTAATGTACGCTCTTTCCAAATCTCCTCCTAACCTCTTAGCAAAATGAGATTTCCACACATTCTCATTGACAATAGAATAAGGTGACCCTGAGTCTGCGTACATTTGGATATCAATACCTCCAATAGTCATGTCACAAACAGGTTTTTTTAACAAAAGTATTGTCAATGTTGAGGATGGTAAGTTCAGAATCCTTAATGTTAAGGACAAAGGAATTACTACAATCAGTATTGGGGTCTTCATCTTCACTACTATTGCTTTGTTCAATACAATTGACCTTATTATTTGTATTCCTTCTACAAGCTTTTGTAAAATGTCCAACGACACCGCAATTTGAACATTTTTGCTTAATTGCAGGACAGAATTTATAATTGGCCAAATGAGATTTACTGTTACATCTATAGCATCTCCAATTTTCCTTATTATCAAAAGATAGTTTACCTTTAATGGGATTGGACTGTTTTTTTTTGTTGTTTTTTTTGGGATTCTTTTCTTTTGTTGATGTGTTTGGTGTGAATTTTAGCAACAGTGGTTTCACTATTATTAGTATCACCTTTAACTTGTTTAGCACTCCTGCAAGACATTTCAGATTTCCTTACATTGGCTAGGATATTTTCAAGATTGGCGTCCCCATTAATCCACAACCGTTCCTGGATAGTAGAGTTGTTGACATGCATCACTACTTGGTCTCTAATAAGCTCTTCTTGAAGAGTGCCAAACTTACAATCAAGAGATAAGGTTTTAAGATTAGAAACATAGCTGTCAATAGACTCATCAATAAGTTGTTTTCTCTGGAAAAACTTATATCTCGTAATACCTATACATACTTTAGGAGAGAAAAATCGATCAAAATCAGAAATAGCTTTATCAAATACATTTCTATCCCCCTCACTCTCCGTTCTAGGTAATTGATTAAACGCCTTGAGTCCTTCTGGACCCAAAGAGTGTAAAAATATGCCTTTTTTTTCACCAGCTTTCATTTTACCATTAGTATCTAAAGTTTCAATATAATTTAAAAAATAGGCTTTCCATTCAGTCCAAGGCATGCATGGTGAACTCCCAGCAGCCCAAAAGCATTGTGGAGGAGCCAATGTGTACCCTTGTAGCACATAGTAATAGAGAAAAAAATGAAACGTGCCAAAACAATAAATGGAAGAAAAAAATAAATAAATACAGGGAATTGTTCACTGAGGCAGAAACAACGGAGGATCAGTGTCCGTTCTTCACCCTGTGAAAGGATACAGAGAAAAGTTTATGAAAATCCTGTAGTAATACTCGCCGTGCAAAATCAGTAGATCTCCTTTTGTACGTAGGCCAAAATACGTAGGTTTGAGTAAATTGGTGCCAGGAGAAATAAATATGCAGAACAGAAGTGAATGCGCATATGCGGCACGAAGAAAAGCGCACGGTATCCTGGACTGGTTGCTATAGTGACAGGCAGGGAGGCGTAGCACGTAGTGCGTGGAGCGTAAGCAGCAAGGTACGTCACAAGCAGACCAGGAGATGAGGAGTTCGCAAGCAGACCAGGAGACGAGGAGTTCCAATGTGAGGAAATCGTCACAAACCCTTTTGCAGAAAGAAGACGTCCAGGAGGAACATTCGGTGTAGAATGTTAACAGAGAAACGGTAAGAAAAACTCAGTTCAAATGATAACAAGCAGTAAGGTTAAACGAAGCAGCTTGTCAAATAATCAAATTCTACGCCAGAAATGAACCAATGTTAAATGACGTACAGGATTCCTCAAATTCTTGTAAAAGTAAAGGATACCTGCAATCCAAGTGCTAGTCGGATCGTAGTAGCGCTGTACAGTTCCTCGGCACAAGGCAGCGCAGAGCAGACTCGAAGAGAGAAACAGCGCTGTGTAGAGAGAAACAGCGCTGTGAAGGTGAATCTAAAATGTCCGCTCTGCCGAAATTGATGCCAAAAGGGGCGCTGCTTAGAAAATGAAAAACGAAGTGTAAAGCCAAATTTAAGAAATCCGAGATAATATCCGATTTCTGTATGAAGTAGTTCACACGTGTAGTCCGGTAACGTGATGCTTCCTCCAGCTCGTCGCCAAATTGTCAAGTAATAGACTTGGAGAAAATGCAGGAAGAAGTAGGTTTATTCAGTATAAAAGGAAGCACCACCGGTTACAAAGCTTCCAGCTCCGGCAGGCTCCAGGCAACTGAATCCTCGGTCCACAGGCCCGATCAGATGCTCTATTCTAGAACCTCATGATCGTGCTGTGAACACGAGGTATTCAAAAGATAACAACACGAGATAAGAACGTGCATGCAAGCACGAGGAAAACAAGAAAGGAACACATAACATTCTTGCAGCCTGGCCAGAGTGAGTCTCTCCTCCAAGACATTTGGGAAGAGGTTATTAATATTGATGTCTCTTGTCTGCTACACCAACACACATTGGGACTTGGTGGCACAAGTCCACCCAGTGTTCCGGAAGACCTTAGCTCTGTCCTCTCACAGGCAATTCACAGTTGTGATGCTGCCAAGTTCCAGATTCTTTGTGGCTTCACCACTGACTCTGTTGGGCGGGCCATCGGCACAAGTGTTGCCATTTACCGCCATGCGCAGCTTCGATCCACTGGGTTCTCGGGTGACATCAAGTCCTCGCTGATGGACATGCCTTTCAGTGGGACTCGCTTGTTTGGGAACAAGGCTGACTGCCCTTGGGCGATTCAAGGAGGGTAGGGTGCTGCTCGCTCTCTTGGCCTCTCTACCCAGTCTCGCCAGCAGCAGCATTGATTCCACCTGTCCTTTTATGGCTTCGTAAGTGGCATTCCTTTCTGTCAGCCTATCCCACCTTAGCAAGGAACCCAACAATATTGCAGTAGAGGCTCTTGTGCCTACCGCCTCTGCAGCCAAGGTCAGCGTGCAGCCCAGTCCACAACCACACCCAGCAGCCCATGTGTCAAACTTCTTTAGTGTACCCTTGCAGGGTCACAGCCACTTGGTGGGAGGCAGAATCCACAGATTCTATGTGGCTTGGCAAACGATCACATTGGACAGGTGGGTCTTTCAAATTATCTGCAAGGGTTACTCCTTGCCCTTCCTTTCATCCCTCCACACATTCTGCCATCTACCAAACGACTGAAAGAGGAACATCTCACCAATTTGTAGCAGGATTTTTTAGCCCTTTTAGCCAAAGGGGCTATCAAGAGGGTGCCAGTGCCAGAAGTAGGATGTGGTTGCTATTCCCACTTCGTTCTGGTGCTGAATAAGGATGGAAGTCTTCATCCCATTTTAGATATGCTCCTTCTCAATTTCTTCCTCTGCAAAGAGAAATTTCAAGACGCTCCGCCTGACCCAGGTCTTGTCTGCCCTGGAGGCTGGATGGTGACGTTGGACCTGCAGGATGCCTATTTCCGTATTCCCTTCCTGCCGGCCCATCGGCACTACCTGTGGTTCATGGTGGGAGAGGAGCATTTCCAGTTCGCTGCGCTACCCTTTGGACTCACCAGCTCTCCTCAGGTGTTTACGAAAGTGATGGTGGCAGCACACCTTCGGATATTGGGGGTTCCAGTCTCCCCCATAACTTGACGACAGGCTGTTGAAGGCGGGCTCACATCAGGCAGTTTTTAACTACCTCTAGACTATGGCAAAACCTCCTGTCCTCTTTGGGGTTCATTATCAACGTGCTGAAGTCATACCGGTCTCCTCAGATGCTCCCCTTCATCGGAGCCATTCTGGACACGTTTTGGTTTTGTGCCTTTTCCTTGGGAACGAGAGTCCAGGACATTCAAGTTATGATGCCGATCTTTCAGCCTTGGTCCTGGATTTCACAGAGGCCCCGCTCCTCTGGACATGGCTGAACCGCTAAGGAATTTTCCAGGGGATGAATCGTTGAATGCCATGATGGACTAGCTCAGTTGTCGGTGCCTAGCGATCACGAATGGCAGCTACATCCTAAGGTAGCGCAAAGGTCTCTTCAGCGACTGGGAAGAACCTTGGCTCCATCTATTCGCCACCGCCGAGAACCAGCAATGTCAGCATTTTTGTGCATTATAGTTCCCAAGGCGTCTCTCACTCAGAAGCTTGTTCTGCCTTGGGTGGAACTCCTGTATATCTTTCCACCAATACCTCTCCTGCCCCGAGTTCTCAAGGAGATCAGGACAGACCGGGCCCAAGTCATCCTAGTGGTTCTGGAATGGGCAGGGACAGTATGGTATCCAGAACTCCTTAGCTTGAGCATCTATCCTCCGATCAGGCTGCCTCTCCGGGAGGATCAACTGCCTCAGAACGGTCGGGTTCTCCATCCCGGCCTTTGCAACCTTCAAGTTCATGCTTGGAGATTGAGGGCCCGATTCACAAAAGTAATCTGAGACAAAATCCTAGCTTTACGACTTTCGGTATTCACAGAAGGCATTTAGGAGTAAAGTTAGGATTTTGTCTCAGTTAAACTTAAGTTTGTCTTAACTGTGCCAAAACTGGAGAGTTGCACTCCCAAAGTGTTCTTGTCAATGAGTTTGATTGACCAATGTTTTGGCACAGTTTCGATTCTGCTTGGCAGTTTGCACCAAACAACGGCAGGTGCAGGAGTTGTTTTTGCACACCGATACTTACCACGTTAAGCCAATTACTAGAGGAACTTAGCAGTGAGGTGCGACCACTGCGGTCCGCTGTTGTCTGTTGCTCAACATTAAGTTTGTCTTAAGTTTAACTTAAGACCAAAACTTAAGATTAACTGAGACAAAATCCTAACTTTAGTACTCCTAAATGCCTTCTGTGAATACCGAAAGTCGTAAAGTTAGGATTTTGTCTCAGATTACTTTTGTGAATCGGGCCCTGAGTGGCTACAGCTGAACATCTTCGACCTTCCTATGGAGGTGGTTGAAGTCATCCTGGCAGCCAGACATTCCTCAATGAAAACTGTATATGCCTGTCATTGGAATATATTTGTGGTTTTGTACGGCACTCACTAGATTAACCACCGACAGGCCAAACTGTACGATGACTTATTATTTATTTTGTCTCTTGCCTGGCAAGACCTTGATCTGAACGCAGTTAAAGGTCATTCTTCGGCCCTCTCTGCCTTCTTGCCTGATCATCCCTCTTTATTAAAATCTTCTGTTGTGATGCCTTTATGAAAGGGTTGCAACATATGCCTCCCCCTTTCCCTTTGTGATGCTACAATGGGACCTCAACCTCATCCTTACTTATCTGATGTGTACTCCATTTGAGCCGCTCCACAGTTGTCACCATCTGATAGAGACATCTAGCCACAAATTCCTTACTTTAGAATCTTCCCCCAGGCGCGAGACTGGATCCAGAATTTTTTTTCCCCATAGCACGTCTGCGCGTCATTAGAGGGTGTTGCACGACTCCGTTACAACGTCGTCCACCGGATGTGATTTGGACTGAGTCCATATAACTCCCTCGCTGGTGTGCTGACGACCGTTCCTTCTTTTCCGCGCTTGCAACGCGGATCTGGAGCGGTTAGGGGGCCGTTTTTACTAGCCCATCTCGACATTTTGTTAGGAGAACAGTGTGTGTGTTTTTGCAATGTCGTCCAGGTTTAAACCCTGTGGATCTTGTGACAGACAGATGTCAATAACGGATCCGCATACCATCTGTTTGTGGTGTCTTGGAGAACACCATGACTCCAAGGAGTGCGGTTCCTGCCAACGAATTCTGCCAAAGGCATTGAAAGAGCGCCTGATGAAACTTTTGGCGGTGCATTTGTCAGAGAAATTGCGTTGTTGTCAATCCTTGCCGAAGTCTAGACACTGGGCGAGGGGCCGCTTCCTTCGAGGAATGCTCCAATGGTCGAAATGCAAGTCTGACGCCATTTCTCAACCATCGGTTGCGGAGCATTCACAAGAGTCCACCCTGCACCTTGGCTGATTGAACTGGGGGAGTCTAGTGGCCATACCAGGTACTTTTCTCTACCTGGTATGGCAACAGAGGAAAGTTCTTCGTTGGCTGAGATATTGAGAAGGGCAGCTGTGGTCTTGGATTTCCAGTTTCAGTGAAATTGTCCACAGATCCTTTGGTGAGTGTTCTTCATCAAGGTGAGATGGGAGAGGAGCCTGTACTCCCTTATGAGTCTCTGTTTGACCTTTTGTTAGGAGCTTGGGCGAAACCTGTGACAGGAGCTCCATACAACCGGTGTGGGCCATAGGCCTGCCCGAGGACGCACTATGTCTGCGTCATCCCACCACAAAAGGGCTGGTGGTCCAAGCAGCTACGGCTTCACCAGACCCTTGGTTTCACCAAAAAAGGAGTCCAGATAGCTAGAGTGTTGTGGAAGGAATATATTTTTCTTCCAACAGCTTGGCATTGAGATTGTTAAACATTACATGTGTTTTGGCATGATTTTCTTAAGCTTGTTGGGAATCTGTGGTGCAGCGGTTGCCTTCTCTGTCGGAGGAAGCCAGGAGAGAGCTCTTGCAGGTGGTGCAAGATGGCAGAGAAGCCCAAAGTTCACCATAAAATGTGGTATGGACACCACTGATTCTGTAGGTAGAGCTATGGCTCAGTCAACTTCACTGCGCAATCAGTCATGGCTGCGTCAGTCTGGGTTTTCAGAGCCTGTACGGAAAAGCCTCAAAGATATGCTGTTTGACGGTGTTCATTTATTTGGTGAACAGGCTGATTCGCCTTTAAGAGGATTCAGAACTGGTCGATCTGATAAGACCCAATGAGATGTTTTGGAAGCTTTGGTTGGATCATTTTTTCTGACTTGTGTAGAATTGTTTCTGCACGACTGAGTTACAATACATTCCTCATCTGGTTACAGGCAGTGTGGTGGTCTGCTTAATGTAGGGGTTCAAGGTTGTTTTGAAAACCTTGTGGTTCTTTCTGTGTGTTTTCTGTCTCTTAATCCCATTCAGTTGGGATTGCAGAAGTTGTATTTCACGATAAGTGGCTCCTTGATTACTCTGCTGGGTGCAGAAGTGGTGGGTTTACCTTTCAGCACTGTCGAGTTTTTCAGCTGTTTTATTTGTGTTGCACTTTGTATTTGGGGCCTAGTATGTAGGTCCTGCAGGCTACTTTACTCTGAAAAAGGGCTCAGGCTCAAGAGTTGATACCTTCATGGTATGTACCATACTCTACGTGAAGTATCTGTTATATGCTTTGGTAAAAGATATATATATATATATATCTAGTGAGTGCAACAATAGGGAAAGTGTTGGAAAGAGGAGGGGGTAAAAATTACTATTCCCACTCCAATAATTGTAACAGTAGAGAAAGTGTTGGACAGCGGAGGGGTAAACATTACTATTCCCACTCCAATGACTGCAACAGTAGGGAAAGTGTTGGATAGTGGCGGGATAAAATTTACTATTCCCACTCCAATCAGTGCAACAGTAGGGAAAGTGTTGGATTGCGGAGGGGTAACAATTAATATTCCCACTCCAATAATTGTAACAGTAGAGAAAGTGTTGGACAGCGGAGGGGTAAAAATTACTATTCCCACTCCAATGACTGCAACAGTAGGGAAAGTGTTGGATAGTGGCGGGATAAAATTTACTATTCCCACTCCAATCAGTGCAACAGTAGGGAAAGTATTGGATTGCGGAGGGGTAACAATTAATATTCTCACTCCAGTTAGTTCAAAATTAAAAACAAACAAAATATTAACAACAACAACAATCTTTAAAATAAAAACAAATTTAAAAAAATTCAAATGTTAAAAATTAAAATACAAATATATTTAATATCACAAATTAAAAAAGCGTGACAAACACCTACAAATATTATATTAAAGTAAAAAATAATTTCCAAACAAATAAATATTTTTAATTAGAAAATATTTAGAAACAAAAACATTAATTATTACATAAATTGAATTTTTTTATTTCCTACCCTAGAACACCACACAATTCCCAACCCACATCTAAATTAAAAACAAACATGTACTTACATAATTAACATAATTACTTACCAATTAAAGAAATATTATTCTCCAGCATTGAATCTTTCATAGATTCACATGCTTGAATCTTCACCGTCGTCATGGTGGGAGTCTCACGGTATTTCAAAATATAGCAGTATTCGAAGAAAAATAACTGTAAACCCCATGTAAAGAGGACTCACATTTGTTAACCCATCGTCCTCTTTATGAGGTCCAACTGTCAGCCAATGAGACGCCAGCCCTTGAGACCACAATCCCCAGCAGAGCCACCATACCTCAGATTTCTACCGCACGTCTTGTGAGAAGGAGTCTCCCTGAGCTCTGCTCAGTTTTCTCTCAACTGGTGAACTTTTGACCCTGTTTGTTTCCAGTTCAGAACTCTCTTGAGGTATTGTCTTTCTTTTCTTCAGATTGGGATAATGTCTGAAGGATCTAAAAAGAGATTGTTTAGATCTTGTAAATCTTGTGGGAAGGCTAGACTGTTTAGCGAGGACCCCACAAGGAATGTCTTTACTGCTTGCACCCCAAGCATGTTCCAAAAGATTGTAAGCATTGCAGGACTTTCTCTGCTAAAACATTGAAAGACAGAGAGGCACATTTACTTCTGTGGCTACAGAAGAAAAAATCCAGATCAGAGTCTGGGTCGGATATTCAAGAGGCTCATTCTACTCCAGAACGCAAGAGAAAGATGGATTCTGGTTCCTCTAAACCTGATTCCAAAAAGCCTAAAGTTTCTAAGACCAAGGACATTTTACCAGCCTCTTTGCCCTCTGTGAGCACATCTCATAGGAAGTCTACTTCATCTTCCTCAGTGCCACATACCCCACTGAAAGCACCTGTGGGAAAAAAGACCCTGTCGACGGACCCATCGACGACAACTCCGTCGACTAGAGCAGCAAGATCGTCGACAATCAGTCCCTCGCTGATAGTAATATCAACGCTGACGACCGCAACTCTTACCACGTCGATGGCCTCGTCGACTGCTGCTTCGACGACGACATCGTCGACGACAATGGCACCGTCGTCGACGAAACGGACTTCGTCGACGACGACCCCGTCGACGACGGTTTTCAAATCGCCAACAGTGAAACGCTTGTCAACGACTATAACGATTAAAAGAAAGACACCATCGACTATCTTGTCGACGGAGGCAAAAAAGTTCTCCATGAAGCCGGAATCCGGAAGGAGGTCATCTGAGTTGGCAGCCTGGAGTAAAATTTCGCCACTTCCACCTTCTCACTTATTGGAATTGCAGGAATCAGAGGAGGAAGATCAGTTTGGACCTGCCTATAGTCCATCACAACTCAAAGTGAAATGCCAGGATACAGATGAAGAAGGAGGGCAAGAAAAGTCGGAGTACTTGGAAGCAGATTTCTCTTTTGAGGATCACCCACCTCCAAAATCACATGGATATGAATCCTTTCAGGGGAGCTATGATTTCGAGGAGGAAGAGGTGTTATGTTTCATATAGGTACCCTAATATAGGCCCGGGTAACATCATACCCCTTCACCTACATTACCTCCCCTACACTACACTGTAACGAGCCTTTTAGGATTGAACTTTTACCTAGTTCTAGTCCTGGGTGCAGAAGGAGGGTGTCTCCTGAACAATAGAGTCCTATAACTCCATCAATAGACTCACACAGTATGAATGGATATTCATAAGGGTTCTTAGAAACCAGGCTGGGGCTACACCACCTTCCTCCCCACATCTACGTACACGGTTCATCCCATACGTCATCCTCAAATCCAACAATGGCTAATACAAGCAACAAGGGACAAAGGAGCCCTAGATACTTTCTGTATAAATATAGCACCTCTTGCTAGTGTTAGACAGAGGGCACCGAGACTTCCAGGCCGACACACTGACCAGAGACGCTGAGGCTCCTGCATGCAGACGCTCCAGCTGACAGTGGCCTGAACATCCCTTGCGGGGTGTCCAGCTCGAGACCAAGAAGGGCTCCTACATTCTCACTTCAGGTAATGGGGTTCGACTAAATCCTAGAAGGATTCTTGGCTTCACACCTACTCACATGCTAGGTACACTTAGGTACATCTAGATAGGCATCGTAGGAGTACGTGCACTCTTTTATCAATGCATTTTATATTCATGTATTTATTCATGCTTAGTGCAAGATGGTAGAACTGTACTATCCATTTATATTCATAGTACTGCTAATCATATATCTCTGCTACTGTCTAATGGTTGTTGCAGCTCATATATTCTACACAAGAATAACGACTGTTCAAGAACCCTTATTGAAACGCCCAGACTGTTTATTCTGTGTATCTCTGAGACGAGATAAGTAAGCACGAGTGACTGAGTGAAAAGTAGTACATTGTTTCCATGATCTTGAGGGATTAGGGTTGTCATGTTCTAAGGTTGCCAGAAACTAATCTCGCCCCGATAAGAGGAGACACTAGTTGCACTGTGAGCTAGCTTATGCAAACAGGCTAACATTCTCGGTGGGGGTGCTCAGAATCAGTCTGCCACCAAACCCACAGTTTGTTACTCAAACGCGCAGGTCCTGTATGGGTAATATAGGAACTACAGGACAGAGGATAGTCTTCCACCGCCACGGGAAGATACCATTTCAGTGCCAATCTCCTTAATTTCGGACCTAAGACACATGATAGGCGACTATTACAAAAGATTCCCAGAGGCTAATGCTCCAGCACCTACCACTCCGAGTAAACAGCAAGGTGCAGCTTCTTCTGAGGTTTCACAGCCACCACTGGTTTCACAGAAGACTCTAACTCCAAGAGTGATAGCCATCAGAGATGACTATATAGAAAGTGAGGTGGCAGACCAGCCAGAAGAGGGTGAACTGACTCAAGATGAATTGCCTGTGAGCGATGAATGGGACGAATACGTTGCGCCTTCTTCTCCTTCAACTTCCCCAGCAAACTCTCTGCCGGAAGACATAGGAGGGTTTCACGAACTATTGGAACGAGCCTCAAAGAGGTTTGACTTACCTCTTCCCGTGAAACAGGCGGACTGTTTCCTTTATGATTTTAATGATACTGCTAGAAAATCAATCCGAGCCATTCCAATAGTGAACCACATATGGGAAGAAGGGATAAAGATTATGAAGAGCCTGGCTTCTGTACCAGCAGCAGTTCCGAGAATGGAGAAAAAATATAAAGCTCCGGAATCGTCTCCAGCATGTCTAATCGGACATCCAAGACCTGAATCGGTGGTCATGCAGGCAGCCCAAAGGCGCTCAAGAAATCCTACAGTTACATGCTCGGTTCCTCCTAATAAGGATGGTAGAAGGCTGGATAGTATGGGGAAACGTTTCGCTGTAATGGCGGCCACGTCCATCAAGGCTTCAAATACCTTAGCCATTTTAGGTCGTTACGATCGACATATGTGGTCCGATTTGGCACCTTTTTTAGACCATTTTCCGGTTGATAAAAAGGAAGAGGCACTGCAGATTTTGCAAGAAGGGGCTAGGCCCGCCTCGGAGATCATAGATATAGCCATGGACATATGTTCAGTGGCTTTCAGACAGATGGCAGGGACAATAGCTCTACGCAGACAAGGCTGGCTTAAAGCTACATCTTTCCGTCCTGAAATCCAAACCAAGATTGTTGACATGCCCTTTGACGGCGAAAATCTATTTGGGAGGCATATAGATGATGCGCTTCAAGGGATTAAAGCTGACACGGACACGGCACGCTCGCTAGGAACACTACAACAGCAACGGTATCAATCCTTTCGAGGTAGAGGCCAATACCAGCAAAGGCAGTCTTTTCAATCTTATAGATATCAACCCTACCAACAGCAAGGGTTTCGCCAATAGACAAACCAACAGCAATACCGATCACATAATGTACCCTATCAACAGCAGGCGGCCAGAAGACGACCTCCAGCACGAGGAAAGGCACAAGACCATGGTAGGCGACAGTGGTGCTTTCAGAACACCACCCACCTCGCTACGACGCAAACCTCATCAATTACACTACCTTTCTCAATATTACCAACAATGGTTAGCAATAACATCGGACAAATGGGTGCTAGACATCATTCATCAGGGACACACCTTAGAGTTCATTCAAAAACCTCCGATGCGGCCTCCCATCCCCAAGAAACCTCATCATCTGACATTGCTAAAGAAGGAGATTACAGACTTTCTTTTGAAGAGAGCGATAGAGGAAGTCCCTCAATCAACAGCGAGGAAAAGGTTACTACTCCCATTTTTTCTTAATAAAGAAAAAACAAAGTACCAAATGGAGGCAGGTAATGGATTTAAGGGGTTTGAACAAGTTCATAAAGAAACAACTCTTCAGAATGCTATCACTACAAGAAATTCTCCTAATGTTAAACAGGGGAGACTTTATGACATCATAAGATCTCTTAGATGCATACTTTCACGTCCCTATTCACGTCAAACATCGACGTTACCTAAGGTTCGAGGTGCCACTATCAATTCAAGGTGTTGCCCTTTGGTCTCCGGTCAGCACCGAGAGTGTTCACAAAATGTATGGCGACGGTGGCAGCTTTTTTGAGACAGCAAGGACATCAGGTCTTTCCTCATCTAGACGACTGGCTAGTAAAAGGTCCTACATATCAGTCAGCTCAAAGCTCCTTAAAGGCTTGTCGTCGGCTATTCAAAACCCTAGGTCTAAGGGTCAATGTGGAAAAATCCTCACTGGTACCATCTCAAACTCTTCAATTTCTAGGAGCAGTGCTGGACACAAGAGAGGCAAAGGCTTACCCATCAAAGGAACTCATTCAAAAAATCCTAAAATTGGCGTCTCAAATCAAAAGAAAAGAGTATGTTTCAGTGAGAATGTACAAGTCTTTCATGGGGATGCTTTCATCCTGCATTCCACTAATTCCAAAATGTTGGCTGCACATGCGGCCACTTCAAGAGCAAATCGATCTGCAATGGATACAGGTTCAAGGATCATTCGAGGACTTCATTTTTATCACTCCACAAATAAAGAAAGCTCTGTCATGGTGGTGGGTAAGAATGAATCTTTCGAAAGGTCTACTTTTCGAGCCTCAACCTCCCAGTTTCATAATGACAACGGACGCATCTCTACAGAGATGGGGAGCGCACTTACAGGACCTGGAAATTCAAGGCCACTGGAACTCCCAGGAAGCGCTAATGCTCATCAACTTGCTGGAACTAAAAAGCTGTGTTTTTAGGTCTACAAGCTTTTCTCCCCACAATCCAAAATTCCCCAGTTCTGGTGAGAACAGACAACACCACCACTATGTTTTACCTGCTCAAACAGGGAGGAACAAGGTCTCAAACATTATCCTTTCAGGCCCAAGAAATTTGGCAGTGGCCGTTGAAGCACAATATCTCCCTACAGATCCAACATGTTCCAGGAATCCACAACACATGGGAAGACTCCCTAAGCAGATCCTCAAGCCTCTGCCACGAATGGGAGTTGGATCACCATCGAATTCTCCAAATATTCGATCAATGGGGAACACCAGGCCTAGACCATTTTGCAACATGGGAAAACAAGAAATGCAAAAGGTTTGCGAGCAGATTCCCTCAGAAGGGTTCATGGGGGAATGCTCTTCAACTAAGATGGACGGGAATGTTCACATACGCTTTCCCGCCATTCACTCTAATTCCAAAAGTAATACGCAAAATGAAATCAGAACTGTCATCTGATCCTCATAGCACCGGCATGGCCGAGACAGTTCTGTTTCACGGAGCTTCTCCGGATGTCCGTAGCCCCTTGCATTCAATTTCCGCCTGTGCACGATCTATTATCAATGAACGAGGGGCAAGTGGTGCACCTGCAGATAAGATCTCTGAATTTGTCGGCATGGAACCTCATGACCAAGAGTTTTAATCCCTAAACATTCCTCAAGAATGCCGAGATATTCTCAGTCACTCGAGAGCAATTACCACCAATAAAACGTATGCCGCTAAATGGAAAAGGTTCTGCCGGTGGTGTTTGGATCATTCTTTACACCCTCTACAGTCTATGCCCGAGCAAATACTACCGTATTTGCTACTTTTAGCCAGAACAGGATTAGCCCATTCGTCTATTAAAGTACATCTAGCTGCAATTTCAAGATACCGTAGAAAACCGGGAAAAGTTTCTCTTTGGTCTACCAGAGTTATGAAAGAATTTATAAAAGGTCTCTTCAGAGTTTTTCCACCCATAAAACGTCCAGCGAGCTCCTGGCAACTCAACACGGTCCTTACACAGCTGATGAAAGCTCTGTTCGAGCCTATGCATAAGGCTGACATAAAGTTTGTGTCCTGGAAAACGGCAATATTGCTAGCCCTAACATCAGCCAGGAGAGTCACTGAAATACAGGCTTTTTCAATTTGTGAACCCTTCATGCAATTCAAGAGGGATAAGGTGGTAATGAGAACTAATCCAACATTCATCCCGAAGGTCTCGACTTCATTCCATCTTAATGAACCTATTGTTCTTCATACATACTTTCAAAAGCCATCATCTCTAGCGGAGAGATCCCTGCACACGCTAGATGTCAGACGTTGCTTACGATTTTACATCGATAGGACAAAGACATTCAGAAAATCAAATCAATTGCTTATTGCTTTCGCTCCTCCCAGGAAGGGGTATGCTTTATCTAGAAACAGTATATCCAGATGGATTTCGTCAACAATTACCTTTTGTCATGTGAAGGCAGGAAGACCTCTGACTTCAAAGGTGTCCGCCCATTCGACAAGGAAGGTAGCTACTTCTACTGCACTGTTCGCGGGAGTGTCACTCCCGGACATCTGTAGGGCGGCGACATGGTCAAATGTCCACACCTTTACAAAACACTACTGTTTGGCTACAGCATGGAAAGGAGATTCGGCGGTGGGACAGGCGGTGCTCCGTCGACTATTCCATTAAGATACTTTTTCAGAGTTGTATGAATGTTTATACATGATTATATTTTATTATTCCATACGTATATCGTATATATATATATATATATATATATCTCTCTATTTAATCTTTGATCTGATTTGCAGGATAGACAAACAGCTACCTCTGTCTAGGAGGGTAGATAATGTTTTTTTTGTTTTTTCCATGGTTCATAGCGATAAAAGGAATTTTGCCCTTAAAACGCCTTCTCTGGAAATTATGTACTGCTTACTATTCTGATTCAAGCATGTGAATCTATGAAAGATTCAATGCTGGAGAAAAAACAAGTTACTTACCTTTACACTGTGGTTCTCCAGTATTGATATCTTTCATAGATTCACATGCCCGCCCAACTCCCCGTTTTAAGGCAATCCACTTTAACCTCATGATGACAATTTTACTCTACACTTGTGCTTGAAATCTGAGGTATGGTGGCACCTGCAGGAGATTGTGGTCTCAAGGGCTGGCGTCTCATTGGCTGACAGTTGAACCTCATAAAGAGGACGATAGGTTAACAAATGTGAGTCCCCTTTACATGGAGTTTACAGTTATTTTTCTTCTAATACTGCTATATTTTGAAATACCGTGAGACTCCCATTATGACGACGGGGAAGATTCAAGCATGTGAATCTATGAAAGAGATCAATACTGGAGAACCACAGTGTACAGGTAAGTAACTTGTGTTTTAATTAAAAAACAAATTAAAACTCATAAAAATTAATAAACGTCCCACACTTTACCCCAATAATCCCCACAAACCACAGCTGAAATAAAACTGTAAAAAAATTAAATACACAATTAAAACTTATTTTCAATTAAAAAGTAATACTATTCAGCAACTAATTATAAAGTAAGTAAAATTAATTTACTCCCCACCCTTTACCCCTATAAAAGTAAAACCCACATGCAAAAAATATAAACAATGACCCTAATAAAATATCAATTAATTAATATTAATGATCAACTAATTATTAATTAATTAAACATAAATTACTTCCCACCCTTTACCCCTATAAACCCCACAACTAAAATTAGACAATTTACATAATTGATTTATAATTAATTAATATAAATTATAAACAATGACCCTAATAAAATATCTAATTAATATTAATGATCAACTAATTAATTATTTAAATATAAATTACTTCCCACCCTATAAATCCCACAACCCGCACCTAAAATTAATTACACAATTTCCATAATTAATTTTCAATTAATTAATATAAATTAACAACGAATTATTAATTAATCAAAAATAAATTACTTCCCTCCCTTCACCCCTATAAACCCCACAACCCGCACCTAAAAAAATTACACAATTTACATAATTAATTATCAATTAAATAATATTAATTAACCAATTAATTACAAATAAATTACTTCCCACAATTAACACTATAAAATCTCAATTAAATAAATATCAAATAAAAAATAATCATTAATTATAATTAAATTACTTCCCACCCTATTCCCCTATAAACCCAGAACCCGCTAAGGAACTAAAAAAGCAAAATGTAATTAAAATAAAATTGATAACTACTAAAACTGTAACACATATATTAAAAATTATAACATAACTTATACAAAAAAACATACATAAATTTAGAATATAAACTAAAACACAACACTCATAAAAAAAATCGATATTTTAAACAACTATATTTTTGCAAACTATAGTAATGACTTCTATATTTTTAAAAACGATATTTCTT
Source organism: Calotriton arnoldi (assembly GCA_963921515.1). Lineage (NCBI taxonomy): Eukaryota > Metazoa > Chordata > Amphibia > Caudata > Salamandridae > Calotriton > Calotriton arnoldi. Next base: position 221,403 of record CAWUFW010002134.1, on the reverse strand, counting down.
ACCTTAAGTTCGATATTCTTGACCACGATATTCTTGATGTCGATATTTCTGTGTCACGATATTTCCAACTTGATATTTGTGTAAGTCGACATTTCCAACTCGATATTCTGTCTGAATACCCCTCTAAGGAGGAGGAGGAGAGGAGGAGAGGCTCCATCGCTTGGACCCTAATAGAGTGCTCAGCTTCTACATTGATCACACTAAAGACAATCCGCTCTTTGTGGGGTTCGCTGGAGTAAAAAGTGGCAAGCATGTGCAGAAGTGTACCATCTCTTGCTGGATCGTGCTCTGCATTAAAGATCTGTTAGGCAATGGCGAAGAAGCAGCCTCCAGAAGTGCTGCCTGCCCATTCCACCAGGGCCAAAGCTGCTACCACACTGTCCTAGACATATGCCATATGCCAGGCAGATACATGGGTGTCCCTGTATACGTTCACAAAGCACTATTGTCTGGACATCCAAGTCTGCCGAGAAGGGCACTTTGCCCTCTCGGTCTTGCAGGACTTCATGGTTTGAGTCCATCCACAGCCATCCTCCTGCTGGGTACTACTATGGTATCTTCAAAAGGTAAGGAATCTGCAACTAGAAGTCTTTATCAAAAGACCAAGTTACTTACCTTTGGTAACGTTGTTTCTGGCAGAGACTATTTAGCTATGGATTACTCACCGACCCTCCCACATTCCCCAATTCTGTGTTTTGACTCTACCTTTAATTAGATCCCAAGTCTAGGAATCTGTTCACTGTCTACCAGTTTGCTTTTGGGGTTCTGTGCCTGGTGGCATGGATAGTCTTGAAAGCAACTGATGCCAGTACGCAGGAATGGTGCCTATATAGGCCCTGCATGTTATTTCCGGAGCTGAACAACCTGAGTGCAGAGCTGGAGGTACTATGGAAACGTGTCCGGGTCCAGTCTGATGCCTGTGGAATATTTAAAAGGCGATGTATCTGCAGCTGGATAGAGTCTCTACCAGAAAGAGAATTACCACAGGTAATTACTACTACCATTTGTAGTCTACCCTTGAATCCCCCATCTCTGCTTAGCAATTAGCTTATTGATGGAACTGCTTAGGTAAGGAGCCAGTTTGAAAAATATCTCTCCTTAGGATGGATCCACAGGAGAGTCTGATTTGACCTTCGTGATCCAAGGTTTCATTCAGTTGTAACAGCTGAAAGATTTCCCAAATAGGGCCGTTCTAGTCTGCCCTTATCACAGAATTGTTTTGGGCTGACATCTATTTGCCCTTATTTAATACTATCTTACTATGGTGGCTAAACGCAATTCTATGATGTTAAAAAGTTCTTGTAATTGTGGTTTAGCGGTAGATAGACAATTGGGTTTCAGGAACCCAGAGACTGTGTGAAACCATTCCCACAACAAATGACCGTTACCCCCCTTCCCACAACACTCACTCACCTGTCTCCCACCACCTCCACTATGCTTTTTGTGGCCATGCTTGTCAGCAGGCAGCAAGCTTCTCTGCATGTATCCAACTCGCTCAATAGAGAGAGGATATCTCACACCCCTTCTTCCAAAGCACTCCCAAAAAAGTTGAGTAATCATGATAGAGCGTCTTACGATCTTCTGTCGCCTCTTTATCAGCCTGCCAACAGTGCAATTGTACCTCTTGTCGATCTGGCTTTATTCTTCCTCCAGACTACGGTGAAACCTCCTGTCATCTTTGGGGGTTCCCCATATTTGTGCTGAAGTCATACCTGTCTCCTCAAATGTTGTTGGTTGTAAACACAGAATTTTTATGCGGATTGGACACAAATAGATGGACTGGGTGGCTCAATAATGAGCGGTTGTATCGGAATAGTGCAGCCAGGACAGGGTCAGATATAATTTTGTAACTTTGAGTTTCTTTAGCTTTATCACAGTAAACGTTCGTCAAACTTTTGTTTCGTAAATTTTGGTAACAGTTGATGGCGATTATTGGGGCGAAGGGCTGGTTTATCATTTTAGCATGCTGACAAGGCACTGCTGTACACTTACTGTGTTGTACAGGATGGAGCATTGAAAGGGGGTTAAATTTATCTACCATTGTCAAAATAAGCACTGATACGCGATACAAGTATCTACCAGGTCACTGTAATAATAGTGAAGATAATAACAGATTTTGTGTAAGATCTCAACTTGCCTGTTAAAGGGAGTGCAGCGTGGCGCTATGCTTGCAAGAATTTTACACTGCAGGACCAGCATAGAATGTGACATACACACTACCGTACTATGTATCTCTCTTCAGCCACTGCCCTCACTCTTTAGCCACAAGTAAACATTATTTCGGTGTTTATTAAACGAGGTCTACCCTTTGTATCACAACCCTTTAAGACAAATAGAAACAGATGATATTTCATTTTGTGAGGCAGGTTATACGGCAAGATAAGTAAGAGACAACTTACTTTAACCACATTGTATACCACTAACAGAGCGCAAGACGGCTGTATAATCACAGCAGGGGATTGTCCCGAAAGATATGGCAGAGGCAGCAATATCATAAATAAATAAATCGGGGGGAAAAACCCATTGCTATCCGCTCCGTATAGGCCTGTAGTATTAATGAATGTGGATGTCAAACTTACTCGAAGACTCTAGCAAATATAATGGAGAGGGTCCTGCCAGACTTGATCCATGCAGATCAGTTAGGTTTTATAGCTTCCAGACATACACACGACAACATCCGCAGGACGGTTTACTTGGTTCAGAAGGTACAAAAAATTAATATTGCGCGCGATTCTGGCTTCTCTAGACACTGAAAAATCCTTTAACTGAGTGGGCTGATCCTATCTATGGAAGGTTATAGAAAAAATGGGGTTCAGGGCTCAATTTGCTTTAACTATGATGCTTGTGCCATATAGTTCCCAAACAGCTAGGATCACCCAGAATGGCTCTCGATTGGAGTTACTGTACTTGGAAATGGCTGCCATACAGGGCTGCCCAATGCCCCCCGCCCCTCTTTGCTTTAAGCATTGAACCATTAGCAGATCAAATTTGGAACGAGAAGATCAGTATCACTTTTGGAGGGGATGTGTAAAATAATCTCACTTTATGCAGAGATGTCCTTTTGGTGTTGGGGAACCCTGAGACATCTCTAGGAGCAGTGGTTGAGCAAGTGATGCAATACATGCAAATCTCTGGACTAAAAATAAATCTAGAAAAGATGGAAGTTTTGAACTTAACTCTCTCTGCCCAAGAAATTAACGTCTTGAAGGCATGGCTTCCATTTAGATTGTCCCCTATGCAAATAATGTATTTAGGTATACATATTACAATCCGGGCGGTCCGGCTATACAAGACTAATTATCTATGCCTAAATTTGGAGATAAAACGGGACTTTGGGAGATGGCAGAGTCTGATGCTGTCCTGGGGAGAGAGGATAGGAGCTGTAAAGATTACTATTCTGATGAGAGTATTATATTTGTTTCCGACTTTTCCCCATTAAAGTTGAGAATTGTATTTTTTGACCAAACCATTGGATTTGTTTGGAGAAGAGCGAGGCCTCTGGTAACATCGAGGCTACTGCAACAATCCAGGGAAGCGGAGTCATGGCTCTCCCCAATTTCAAAATGTATCACTGGGCATCCCAGTTGAGAATAGTAACAGTGGTATAAAGCTGAAACAGAGAAAGTCTGGGCCTATCTGGAAGTATAAGCTGATATTTGTCTTACATTACACCCTGGCGAAGATGCATAGAATGTATCCTAGAGCCTCAGGTCTCTGCTGGCACACATATGGTATGGTTAGAACTACACTACACACATGGTGGGATTTCCCAAAAATCTTACCTTTCTGGGAAGCGGTGGCAGACAAACATTTTAGGCTTGTTGAAACCCTTTGACACGAAAACTTTGTTGTTAAGCATGAGACCAGATGGCTAGGCCTGCATGATTAAAGTAGAGTAGTATGTTGCACTGCAATGTTTGAGGAGACGAAACTGATGCAACTTTTTGAAAAAAAGTAAACCGACCTACTTTAGAACAATAGTATCAGACTGTGGAATACTCTCCCTATGGAGAAGCTCACTAGCAACATGGAAAATACTTGCCTCAGTTTGAAGTACACTAGGACACGCTGCTCAGCCATTTCTTAGCGGTTATCCCCACACGTTTACTGCTGCCACAGTGGAAGAGAATAGGTCTATTCTGTTCTCCTGAATATAGGGTAAAAGGGAGGAATGCTCCTGTGGATTGGAACGTGAAACAAAGGGAGTTGAGCGAGGTAGTAAAGGCTTAGTGGACGCATGTTACCTTGTTGTTTAGGGGGAGGAAGGGGGAGAAGTTAAGGGTATGCAACAGTGTGAGAAAGTGCCATCTTTCTTGCATGGTATGCCCCCACTTTTTGCTGAATTGCTGATGTGCTTTGACTGAGTGTGCCCTGGGCTCCTGCCAACCAGGTACCCAGGGCCTGTGTTCCTTCCCTAAAACTGCATTGATGCCTACACCCAATTGGCATCCCTGGCCACAGGTCAGCCCCTGGTAAATGGTACCATGGGTACCCAGGGCACTGTGACCAGGGAAGGCCCCTAAGGGCTGCAGCACTTGTTGTGCCACCCTTAGGGACCCTGTACCTCTACACACACACACTGCCTTTGCAGGCTGCGTGTCTTGGTGCAGAACAAAAGTGAAGAGTCGACATGGCACACATCCCTGTGTGCCATGCCTACAAGCCACTGCCCTGGCCTAGGTCAGCCGCCCCTCTAGCTGGGTGCACTATGCCAGTGGTGAGGGCACAGAGGCATGAGCCCTGTGCCCCTACAGTGCCCAAGTCCATTCTTGCGATACCAAAGGGGATGATGGACGGAGCGCTAGAGCAAATCAAACACTCACCCCCAGTCAACTGATCTGGGTTTAATCCATCATCATTCTTTAGCTCACTCCACCACCCCAGTTCAGACATGGCCATATGCAAATCAGTCTGACCCTGTGCCTCATGGGAACAGTCCAGCCCGAACTGCCAAGCCATGTCTTTCCTGGACCGGAAACAAGCATCCTGGGACCGGTTTCTGGCTATTCAGCCGTCATCAGCCAGGCTAGCTTGAATCCAGTGGCAAAGTGAGCAAGGGACCCAAGTCTAGGATGCTTGATTCCGGTCCAGGGAAGACATGGCTTGGCAGTTCGGTCTGGACTGTTCCCATGAGGCACAGGGTCAAGACTGATTTGCATATGGCTATGTCTGAACTGGGGTGGCGTGGTGAAGCAAAATAACGATGGATTAAACCCAGATCTGTGACTGGGGGTGAATGTTTGCCAATGTGCAGCATTCCGTCCATCATCTTGTGTGTTTTTGCAAGTCCATTCTTGGGCATTGTAAGTGCAGTGCTGCCATTTAGAGTATATGGTGCTGGGAGTCTGTCATTACGAACTCCACAGCACCATAATGGCCCCACTGAAAACTAAGAAGTTTGGTATCAAACTTCTCAGCACATTAAACCCACACTGATGCCAGTGTGGGATTTAATGTAAAACACACTCCAGAGGGCATCTTAGAGATGCCCCCTGAAACCAACCCGACCTCCAGTGTCCGGACTGAGTGGCTGCCCAGGCTGCCACCACCAGACATGTTTCTGGACCCCTGGGCCGAGAGCCTCTGCTCTCAGGGGCCTGAAGCAATGCGCATCCTGGGGCGAGGTGCCAAAGCCTCCTCCACCAGGATGGGCAGAGGAAGCTTCAAAGGCCTGCCGCCTTTTGAGCTTCCCCAGACCATTGCTGCTCCCAGCAAACTGGTCCCCACTGGTTCTACCCCCACTTCTGGCGGGAGAACCGGCGGGAAAACCAGAGGCAGGAAATGGGTTGTGCCCACCTCTGCCAACTCCACCCCTAAGGTGGGGGAGGCGAGGTGAAGCACAAACTCGAGTCCCCGCCATCTTGAGGATGGGGGACCCAGCCAACCAGGGACAGGCTCCTGCCCCCTCCCACTGGAGAGTGGCAGAATAGGGGTGTACCCACCCCAGGGACGGGACCCATTGGTCCCTGCCCTTACCTACCTGTAACCACCCCTAAATTCAGTATTTAGGGGCTCCCTGAACCTTCCTTCCTCAGTTCCAGATTCCAAAAACAAGAAAGAACAAGAAGACCTGCGTGCAGCTGCTCACAAGAGGAAGACACCACCTGATTTGGCCCCAGCCCTACCGGCCTGTCGACCCTCGAACCGGCTCCTGCTAAACCCCGGCGTCTCCAGTGGTCAGCACCCTCACAAACCCCGGGGGACCTGACTGCCTAGTGACTCCAACCCCCTGGGACTCCCAAGAGCAGTGGTACTGCTCAAAGCAAGCAACCAACCCCTGGTGCCAACCGGGAACCGCGAATCCTGCACCCTCTGCACCCGCCGAGCCCGGCCTGTGCCTGAGTGGGCAAATACCAGAGGACGTCCCCCGGCGACTGTGACCCAGAATCCAGCACCCAAGGGCCCTCCTCGACGCTCCTGACGACGCCTGCAGCCTCAGAACCAGGGACCCCTCCAACCGCGACCAGCCGAGGGTAAGATTTCCGACGCCTAAAGACACCCCTGCACCCAACGCCCACGGCCTCCTGTGCCCAACTCCGGGGTGCCTACCCTTCCCACAGCTTCCCAACTTACCTCTCAAAGTGGTGGTCGCACCTGAAGAATCACCGTCCCCGAGTTTGCAGTCTTTGTTCGTCACGCAGCTCTACCATTGAAAACCATTGGGCGCCCGACTGCCCAAAAGCCCACTGCACCCGGCAGCCCCAGTGCCGCTGAGGGTGCACCAACTACCCTGTTCGACTTCCCCACTTGCCCTGAGCAAGTGACCAGGAGCTTTGCTCCCACAGCCGAGTGACCTGCTAGCCAGCAGCCACCAACCAAAGCCCCCCTGCCGTCCATAGGATAACATTGGGCCTACTCACTCTGCACCCGGCCGCCCCTGTGCCGCTGAGGGTGTAACAACTGTACTTACCTGATCCTGGGGGACCCCTGAGTCTATGCCCAGAACCTTAACTCTGCCAGTCGAGTACTTACCCAAAAGCCGATAACCCACTTTTCTTCCATAGGGTAACATTGACTGGTTTCACTCGGAAATTCTTCTAAGTGTGGAGTTTCCCAACTTTAAAATATTCACCTAAAATCAACCGAGTAACGAAAACAGAAATACTCACCTGCTATTAGGAGAGATCCCAGTGCTGGATCTTGGTGCCCAGCACTGACCCTGAAAAGTAATCACAACGTTACTTACCGCTAACTCAACTTTCTTCCATAGGGATCCATTGACTGGTTTTCTGTGAAATTTCTTCTAAGTGTCCACTTTTGAAATACCAAAATATTGCTTAAAAATCACAACAGTAACGAATTCCGATTTACTCACCTGCTATCAGGAGAGACCTCAGCACTGCATCTTTCAGACCAGTACCGACCCTGAAAAGTAATTTTAACCGTACTTACCCGTAATTTGAAATTCCTTCCATAGGATATCATTGCCTGCTTTTTGTTGAAAAAGTTTCTAAGTTTCGATTTCTGAATCTTACAAATATTCTTTAAAAATCGTGCCAACGATACAAACGTAATTACTTACCTGTTTTAGATAGATATCCCAGTGCTGAACCTGAGACTCCAGCACTGGATTACAAAAGTAACGTAAACCTACTTTGCTTGCAAACTGTATTTCCTTCCATAGGATAACATTGGTAATTTTACCCAGAAAAGTTTCTAAGTGTCAACTTTTGAAATACCATAATATTCCTCAAAAATCACTACTATAACCAAAACGCTTTTACTTAACTGTTTACAGGAGATGTCCCGGGACTGAATCCAAGATCCAGTCCTGTGGTTAGAAAAGTAATCCACAAAGTAATTAATTGCATTTAACCAAAACTGTCCATTGAGCTCAATGTTGCATTGTGTTTGAAATTGTGTTGCCTCCTGCAACAACTGTGACTACTGTCATCAAAAAGACTATTGCCTATTTGAAAAGTGTTTAAACAAAGCATTTCATTCTGAGAAAGTATATTTTGATTCCTATTGTTGGTTCTAAAATTAAACAAGCCTATATTTTTATATACAAACCATTGGCCTAGAGTTCAGTTCTTGAGTGTGTGGCTTCATTTGCTGACTGAGTGTGTACAACAAATGCTTTACACTGTCCTCTGATACTGCCTTACTGCTCGACCAAGCTACCACTTTAGAGAGTAAGGTTATATCTAACTTTAGCCTCTGCCTTGCCATTGGGGAACTGTGGACCTTATACACCCTGTACCTTACTTTGGTGCAGTATATATAGAGTCACTTTCCTACATTGGTGGCAGCGGTGGGATACAAACTTGCATTTGTTGGACTACTTGGTTACCATCTGATCACACGACCGAACTCTTAAATTGCCTTTAGAATTCTGATTTTTTTAAATTGGTATTTTTTTCGAATTACTAAAAATCTTGTTAGGGCCTTGCTTAAGCCCATTTAGAATTTTAGAAAATAAAAAGTCACTGTAGTCAAGGGTAGAGGGGTTAGAACTTTTTGTTAAAATGTCTCAAGACAAGAACCCAGCTATTAGTGAAGATAATGACATACAGGACCTGGTTGAGGAGCTCGACCTCACCCCTTATCTTCATTTGTCTTTCAAAGAGATAAGGTCCTTATGCAAACTTAAAGATATACCAATGGGCCAGCATCCAACCAAACAAGGGCTCCAGGAGCTTCTGGCTGAGTATGCTAAGGCCCACCCCTCTGAGCATGGTGATGACCAAGCAGAGGAGGAAAGGTGGGAGGAGGATGGGGATGGTAACCCATCTCCACCACTGCCTAGGGAAGATAGGGTCCCTGCACCCTTATCTCCAAGAATCAACCTCTGGGGACCTAGAGGCCACATAGGTGGTTCAGGTCTCAGAGAGGACCCTGAGGACAGCCTCAGGGAAGAGGACAACTTTTTAGCAAAGTTGGCCAAAAGACTGGACCTAGAGACCAGACTCCTGGCTCTAGAGAAGGAAAGAAAAGAGATGGGTTTAGCACCCATCAATGGTGGCAGCAATACCAATAATAAGGATAAGGAGGAATCTTATGATCCTAAAATCCCCAAAGGGATTGTCCCTAAATATGAGGAGGGTGATGACATTACCAAATGGTTCACAGCCTTTGAGAGGGCTTGTAAAATGAGAAGGGTGAAGAAACCTCTCTGGGGGGCACTCCTGTGGGAACTGTTCTCTGCTAACTGCAGAGACAGGCTTCTGACCCTCTCTGGGCCAGATGCAGGGTCCTATGACCTCATGAGGAAGACTCTGATTGAGGGATTTGGATTCACTACTGAGGAGTATAGAATTAGATTCAGGGGGGCTAAAAAAATCCAGACCCAGTCCTGGATTGACTTCGTGGACTTCTCAGTAAAGACACTGGATGGTTGGTTAGCTGGACATGGTGTGCAGGATTTTACTGGATTGTACAATTTGTTCATGAAGGAACATATATTAAGTAACTGCACAAATGAAAAGTTGCATCAGCATTTGGTAGACCTAGGTCTAATTTCTCCCCAAGAATTGGGAAAGAATGCAGACCACTGGGTCAAGACTAGGGTGACCAGGACAACCACTGGGGGTGACCAAAAGAAGGTGGTCACCAAACCTCCCCAGGGGAAAGGTGGTGAGAATCCCCAAGATAAGAAGTCTGAGTCTTCCAAAGGGCCCCAAAAACCTGTTCTGGGGGTGGGTCCCAAACTACTCCCTATGTGCCTCAACCCTATAGGGGAAGAACTTTGATCCCTTGAAGGCCTGGTGTAATAACTGTAAGAAGTTAGGACACCTAACTGTAGATAAATCTTGCCCCCACAACAAAGCCCCTAAGGCACCCAGTACAGCTACTCCTGGGGCAGCGAGTCTACAGATGGGATCAGAAGAGTGCCCTGAGCAAATCTGGGGACACTCGGGCGAGTCTAGTCTCACTAGGGGAAGTGGAGTTTGCCACTGTAGCTGTGTGGCCACCCAACTTAAAGAAATATTTACAATACCCCTGGGTGAATGGAACTAGGGTAGAAGCTCTGAGGGATACAGGTGCCAGTGTCACTATGGTGAGAGACACGCTAGTTTCCCCTGAGCAATACTTGATTGGGAAAACTTACCCAGTCACCAATGCTGACAGTGTCACCACTAGTCATCCCATGGCCATGGTGACATTAGGCTGGGGGGGGTTACTGGCCTGAAGCAGGTAGTGGTCTCCCAGAAGTTACCAGCTTCATGTCTGCTAGGAAATGATCTGGAAACCTCAGCCTGGGCAGAGGTTGAGCTAAAGGCCCATGCAGCCATGCTGGGCATCCCTGAATTGGTGTGTGTAAAAACAAGAGCACAGAGCAAAAGGCAGGGTGAAGAAATAGTGTTGGAGCTTGAAATGATGGCCCAACCTACCAAGAGAAAAGGAAAGAAGACTGGGGGACCAGCTTCTACACAGCCACAAGAGCAGGACCCCTCTCCTCAGGGAGAGAACCTGGATACCCCAGAGGGAACTGAGCCCCTGGAGCTTGACCCTTACCAGGTTGAACTCTTGGGCCCAGGGGGACCCACTAGGGAAGAGCTGTGCCAAGGACAGCAAGACTGTCCCACTCTTGACAGCCTGAGGCAGCAAGCTGTTTCAGAAGCCAAGGGAGATGTCAGTGGTACCCACAGAGTCTATTGGGAAGAGGGATTACTGTTTACTGAGGCAAAAGACCCCAATCCTGGAGCCACCAGGAGAGTGGTAGTGCCCCAGAAGTACAGGGAGTTCCTCCTAACTTTGGCTCATGACATCCCCCTAGCTGGACATCTGGGCCAAACCAAAACTTGGGAAAGGCTAGTTAGCCACTTTTACTGGCCCCAGATGCACCAAAAGGTGAAGGAGTTTGTCAGCTCCTGTGTTACCTGTCAAGCCAGTGGCAACACAGGTGGCCATCCAAAGGCCCCCCTGATACCACTGCCTGTGGTGGGGGTTCCCTTTGAACGGGTAGGTGTGGACATAGAGGGTCCACTGGAACCTCCCACAGCCTCAGGGAACAAATTCATACTGGTGGTAGTGGATCATGCCACTAGGTATCCTGAAGCTATTCCCCTTAGGACTACTACAGCTCCTGCAGTAGCCAAGGCCCTCATTGGTGTCTTCACCAGGGTAGGGTTTCCTAAGGAGGTGGTTTCAGACAGAGGTTCCAACTTCATGTCTGCTTACCTGACCCACATGTGGAAGGAGTGTGGGGTGCAGTACAAGTTTACTACACCCTACCATCCACAAACCAATGGCCTTGTTGAGAGATTCAACAAGACATTGAAAGGCATGATCATGGGACTCCCTGAAAAACTCAAAAGGAGATGGGATGTCCTACTACCATGCCTGCTTTTCGCTTACAGAGAAGTGCCACAGAAGGGAGTAGGTTTCTCACCCATTGAACTTCTGTTTGGCCATCTTGTGAGGGGACCACTCTGCCTTGTGAAGGAGGGCTGGGAGAGACCTCTCCAAGAACCCAAACAAGACATTGTGGACTATGTGCTTGGCCTAAGGTCCAGAATGGCTGAGTACATGGGAAAGGCATCCAAGAATCTTGAGGCCAGCCAGGAGCTTCAGAAGCACTGGTATGACCAAAAAGCTGCACTGGTTGAATTTCAACCTGGGCAACAGGTATGGGTTTTGGAGCCAGTGGCACCAAGGGCACTCCAGGACAGATGGAGTGGCCCTTACCCTATCCTAGAGAAAAAGAGTGAGGTCACCTACTTGGTTGACCTGGGCACAAGCAGGACACCCAAAAGGGTTATCCATGTGAACCGCCTAAAACTCTACAATGACAGGGCTGACATCACCATGCTGATGGTGACCGATGAGGAACAGGAAGCTGAGAGTGAGCCTCTCCCTGATCTCCTCTCCCACAATAAAGTCTGTAGTCATTTGTTTTGTATCTGTAGCATATACTATGCAAATTTATTCTCTCACGATTGACTGTTAACATATGCTTTGTACGATACGAAAAATACTAATTGAATATTCTTGGGGGAAAAAATAATCCTGTCACAGCACAAAATAGTCTACATACTTTGAATGTTTAAAGGGCTGTTAGGGTTTACTCAAACACAACCACACATATGAGCTACCTTGTCATGTGTTCATCAACTAGTGCCCTATTCAAAGGGACTTTTGTCTCCAGGTGGATTATATCCTTTGATATTGTGCTTCCAGTTGTTTAATAAGACTTTGCCTGGGAAACCTTCTGGTTCCTCAGTTATGGCAAACAAACATGAATTGGACTCAAACCTCCTCTAGATTAGAGAAATGTTCATACAGGCTGGACACTGATGTGTTAGCTGCCTTATACAAGGGTGAAGGGATTGTCTATATATTGGTTCTGGTTTTTAGAATCTTTCCTCCAAAAGAGACCGAAAGCAATTTTATTTCAAAGTTCTTTAACAATAGTAATGTTTCTTTTTCATTAATGTTCTCTTGCAGGGTGCAATCCTGTGCACTATGCGTAGATCAACCTTGTAGTTTCTCAGTTTATCTCCTTATTAATCTTCTCCTGATGGAAGATTCCCATTTAACGGTTATTACATTCAGCAGCCTTAGCCAATTTAGAGGCAGCAACAGCTTGCAAAAGACATGTAGTAGGTTAGACTCGAGAGATTTTAGTCAAGCTAGGCAGGGCACAGTTTGTCAAAATGCAGTCATAAGATATCTTACTGAGGTATTACTAAAAATATGCATGATAACCATGTTAAATATGCACCCAGATTTTGATTCTAGTGTCAAGGAAAGCACTATGGGAGTGGCAATGCTTGACCAGTTAAGCAGAAATTGCCCTAACCACAAGTTAAAAGCCTTTGTAAGACTGGCAAAGAACACGCTGCAGACAAAATAATAATTTGGTGCGTTTTTCTGGTAGTTTAACTTTATTTGATATATAGCCATATAAACCTCTTTGACTTTGAGACAGCTCAGCAGGCACAGTATGGTCAACTTTGAGGGAGCATGCATGTGCATGGGCCCCCACCTAGTAGCTAATCAGTTAGTAGCAGAATTAATACACCAGTTCATTGCATCAGTTTGTAAATTCAAAGGAGTTCAACATACTGTTTGTACAGTTAGGACTCCCTGGACCTACATGCACACTGCTACACTTGATGGTCAGTAATAGAGATATAATATGTGAGAGCCTGCAATCCCTTTATAATAGTCCATCTGTAATTTCCTTATTACAGTTTATCAGTGACGTCTCTAGTCCCCTTTAATAATGAAATGTTATAGCTTCTTATCTCTAATAAGTAATTACAGCTGAGCTGTGATGTCATAAATCCTGCTGCCAGGTCTCGGGAGCATAAATACAGCTGCACTTTACACAACGAGAGCTGGCCTTTGATAATTCTTCTGCGTTTTCTTTTAAATGAACAGTGATCAACAGAAAGAAGATATGCATGGCAACACGTTTTTTCCCGCATTGTAGGCGGTTACCGATAAAATAGAATGTCTATGCATGTTTCAACATATTCTGAGTTTCAGTATTTTTTTAATCTGACTTGTAATAAAATGCTTTTAACATTTTTTTTTTTTACAGCAAATTACTAACTGCTTTTTGCTGTGTTTAATTTCACTCTACCAATTCTACTTTTATTCTTCATGTCCGTAACCATACATTCTCCAGTATTGGATCTTTCATAGATTCACATGCTTGAATCATTCTCCGTCATCTAAGTGAGAGTCCCACGGTACCATAATAAAGCAGTATGTATCACTATCATAGGCCATAATGGCAATGAAAAAGTCAGTTTAATAGCCTATCTTTGTCCTTTTAAAAAAAGGGCCAAACTTGAAGTATAACCAATCAGGCAACAGCACCCTCTAGAACACTCCCAACAGAGGCTGAGTCCTCCAGATTTTCTATCGCACATCATGTGAAGGGAGTCTCCCTGAGCTCTGCTCAGTTTCTTCAGCTATTACTTCTTTTTGGATCATCCAAGATTATATTTCATGTTTCATTTCTCTGACCCTAGCACTAATATGTCAGAGTAGAAGAAAACAAGATAATGAGCTGCAAAGTATGTCTAACCTTTTCCTCAAAAACTCTCACGTTCAGAGAGATGAGGCTATTATTGAGACTACAGAAACTTAAATATGTCTCTTCTGATGAGGACAGTAAGAATTCCTTCACCTCACAGGAGAGGCCAAAGGAGAGGTCTCACCAAGGGTCTCCAGAAGGCGTGCAGAAAAGCTATAAAAAGACTTATCATGAGTCTTGATAAGGCACTTCTCACAGAGAGAGAGTACATTGGAAAGAACTTCCTCAGAGGCAGACCCTACAACTCCCTCTTCAGCCCTGATACTACATCAGGGAAATCTTCATAACCTTACAATGAGGCTTCTACAGCAGAACTGCCATCAAAATCATCATTAACAACAATGACGATGACAATTTCAATGACCACAACCATGTCGACTATTAATGCCTCACCTATGACTGCCTCGTCTACGATGGCCTCATCTACCATTGCATCAGCTATGACGTCTCATCTATTACGGCCTCATCTACGCCAGTCGTCTACGACCGCCTCCATATGCAAATGGCCTCATCTACGATTGCCTCACCTACGACTGCCTCATCTATGACAGTCGTCGATGACAGCCTGATCTACCATGGTCGTCTGCGACAACCTCATCTATGACGGTCGCCTACAAATGGCCTCATCTATGATGGCATCGTCTATGACTGTCATCTATGACGGCCTCATTTACAACGGTTTTCTACGACTGCCTCATCTATGACGACAGCCTCGTCTACAATAACCTTGTCTACGATAACCATATCTATGATGGCCTCGACTACGACTGCATCGTCTGCGACAGCTTCGTCTATGATAAACATTGTTGACGTCTGCCTAGTCGTATACGTCTGCCTCATCGTCTACAATCTCGATGACAATAAAAACAATGAAAGCACCGTAGTCATCAACAAGAATAAAAGACACATAATCCAGAATAACTTAATGTCTACAATTAAGGGGACTAATATGAGCATGTCTACTATATGGCGAGGCAAAGTGTGGAGCAATTTCACCACTTCTGTCTGCCTCCAACTTCAGAGCATTGGTCAGGTCCATGTAGCTCTAGTACTAGACCCACAGGGCATGTTACAGGATTACTACAAACACTTTCCTGAGCCTGCAAGGTCACATCGTGCCAGATACATCAGCTTCCTCCGATGCTTCTGCCACTGAAAGAATGATCCCAGTGTCAAATATTGCCATGCTTCACTGGAACGACCTGTTCACATCTGTGATGGTAGATAGAAGGCCCATAACCGGTGGATTCCCCACCAGGTAATTTTTTATGGTTTCCATACCCTTAGGGAACGAGCGGCCAGATGCATCCAACTTTCAATATCAAATAAGCAATCGGTTTGTTCTCTTTATGATTTTAAATAGAAAAGCTGTGAGACCTATTCCAATTGTTGATATATTGGGGAGGAGTTACAATCCTGGAAAACCCTGTCACTCATAACCCTGCCTAACCAGCAAGGAGACCTTCTCAACTATGCCCGGTGCTACTGTACAACTGCCAATTCACTGGCAATACGGGGCAGGGATAACCACCAGATGTGGTCAGCCATTGCCACATACATGAATTTCTGCTGGAAGACAGAAAGGCCAGAAACAAAAAAGATTCTGCAAGGGGGGCGAAACTTCCTCATCAGAAAACATAGATTGCGCTGTAGATATAGCTTCAGTAGGTATCCCACAACTGGCAGGGTCAGTGGTCCTTAGACGCCAAGGTTGGTTCAAGGCCACAACATTCAGAACCTGAGGTGCAAATAGATCTAATATTTTTACTTTTCCATGGCGACGCTCTGGTTGGCAATGAAGCAGGGTCCCGTTTTACTCTATAGAACAGAGTAGGCCCACCTTGCCACACCTGAAACATGAGCCCCTCATCTAGGCCCCACTTGCCAGTGAACAGGGATCTGTTAAGTTGACCAAACTGTCTCACGGATTCCTTTAGCTTCAAAGGCCCAGTGCCTCGTAAACAGCATTTCACATATTTCTTCTGCGACACACACGAAGCTGCAGCTTCTGTCTCTCTTGGTCAACGACAGCCCAAAAACCCCCTCCTTGGATGTTCTCAGCCTGCGCTTACCCACAAGACCACGAGAACACGGAACTTAGTAATGTAGGAGGAAAACATTGAGGCAAGGGCTACTTGCACATCTTGCAATTTCTCAATTTCTTATGAATTTTCTCGCTAGCTAGCCTTATCGAAACTTCCAACAGCATCATTGCATGCCAATTTCACCTACAGCCTTTAGGTCCGTTCTGCTTTTTATAAGAATTCTCAAGAAATGATGCTAAGCGATTCCGATAAATATGTCCAAATAATGGTAGGATTGACGTACGCAAAATGTCTAAAGATGAACTTGCGGTCTAACTGTTCCGTATTAAACCACTATAAAACCCCTGCCCACAGTCCACTCGTTGGATTACCCTCACTGTGTTCGTGAGTCACATGTGGGTTCTCCCCGATCGATCGTTTAGTGCACATTATAAGAATTCTTCTCTTAAATACTGTATATTTGCCAAATTTATTTTTAGGCAGCTTCTTTCTTTGCATATGTTTCACTTGTCAGACAATGCATTTTTTCTCCATGTATAATCTAAATGTGTGATTTTCTCACTGCATTTATCAAAAGATATATTTTTCTCATAACGCTTTAAAGTATTAATTTTCTCCATATATAAATGATGTTTATTTGTTCTTTACATGCAATGATATGCTCAAAGGCTTCTCTCTATGTGAAGTGATTTTTTGCTCCATGCCTTGTCATATTTTTTAGAATACTGTTCTTCTTTCATTATTGCATTGAAGTATTCCATGCTGTCCGCCTATCATATTTTAGCATGCATTGTGTTCCATTTTGTCTTTGCTAAGACACAGCATTTCATGATTGCATTTTAAAGTGTTTCTTTACACTTCATGTTTGAAGTGGTTTCATTGTAATAAAGTGCAAAACAAACCTGATTCAATTCATATCGTTTACACGTGTCTTTTCTCATATTATGTAGAGGCACCCCCTCAAATTAAGCTGCCCTGGTCCAGTGCCCCACGACCATAGAAATTTCCCCCCTAACAGCAAGCACGTCGATGATGCCTTGCAAGTAGTAAATGCGGACTCTGAGACGCAAGATCTTTTGGCACATTACAATTTCAAAAGAAGCACCCTTTAGAGGGACCCGTGAAAGAGCTCCTTCTCTGTATCAAGGAGGATACCAGAGGTATCAGACTTAGCAATCCTCTTAGTAGCCCTTAGGCTAGCTTACCTACAGTGACAATGTTCTGGTGCTGCTTTCGCCATCCTGTGGGAGAAACAATTCCAAAATTTGGTCATCTATAGCGTAAAATAGCATCTGACAAATAAGTCCTGGAACTCATCACATATGGTCAGATATTGGAGATCACCCAGATTCCACCCACCACTCCACCAAAACGAGGGCGCCAACCTCATCTCCATCTGCTTCGGAATGGAGTGCTAGCTACGCTAACTAAAGTTTCCATAGAGAAAGGCCCACATTCTCAGCACAGAATGAGCTTCTAGCCTCGGTTTTTCCTCATATATAAGAAAACAGAGGAGTGGTGATCCATCATAGACCTTTGGACAAGTATTTCTGGAAACAATACTTTTAAGTGGTCACCCTCTCCGTCACCACATGACTGCTCTGAATTTACAGAATTCATACTTCCACATACCCCCCCCCCCCCCATGGTTCAAAGTTCTCCCATTTGGCTTCAGATCAGCTTCCTGCATTTTTACCTACTGCCTATCCCTGTGGCAGCTTTTTTCAGGAAGGACAGTCATCCGGTATTCTCCTACTACGACAACTGGTTGATAAAAGCACCAACGGCATTTCAAGTGTGCAAGGCCACAGAGCCGTGCCTAAAGGTGTTTTACAAACTAGGTCTCCTTATGAATTATCAAAAATCATCAACTCCTCCATCCTAGAAGATACTATTACTGGGCCGCAACACTAGATACTGTCCAAGACAAAGAATTTCTATCCAAAGACAAGCAACGAAGGGTCTTTGAACTCGCTCTCGAACTAAAAAAAAAAGAAATCAGTGTGTCTGTTCAATTAGCTTCTGGGCAACATGTCCTCAGCAATCAATATGATCCCTCTAGTACTCCTGAAAATGAGAGCCTTACAGGAATAGCTACAAAAACAATAGATTCAAATAAAAGAATCGTTCAAGGCCCTGGTGATCCTCACACAGGTATGATGGAAGCTCTAGCCTGGTGGTCCCATACCGCCCACCTGTCAGAGGACCTCACGCTCTTACCTCAAATACCTCACTTCATAATGACTGCGGATGCCTCCCCGGAGAGCTTTGGCGGTCATCCACAGTACCTGCAAATTCAAGGACAGTGGCCTTCGTGCCAAAAGAGCATATACATCAATCGCCTGGAGCTCAAAGCCATCTAACTCATTCTCCAATCGTTCCTGCCAGTGATAGCAGAGTGTTCGGTGTTAGTTCCCACGGACAATACAACCAGCATGCAATGAAACAGCCTCCACGAATGGAAGTTTCATCAGTCGGTGCTAAATATGATCTTTTCGTTCTGGGGCAAACCGGCTCTGGATCTCTTTGCAACAAACGAAACCCGCAAAAGCCAATTCTATGTAAGTTTGCATTCACATCCAGGATCGTGGGGGAATGCCTTTCGACAGATGGTCCGGGATCTATGCTTACCTTTTCCCCCCCGATACCTTTAATACCAAAGGTTCTCAGCAAGAGGAAAGTGGAGCAGTGTCGTCTCATCCTGATAGCCCCAGGTGGTCCACGCAGCATTGGTTCACAGAGCTTCTCCTGCTATCGGAATACAACCACATTCACCAACATCCTGTAAAATGACGAAGAACTAAGGCCAGGTCCTTCATCCTGACCTCATTTTGCTTATGCGCACGGCTCCTAAATTCCATGAATTCTAAATCTTAATGTTCCTCAGGACTGCAGGTGTATTCTCTCTAAGTCAAGGCGGAAGCCACGATAAAGACATGTAAACCGTAATGGAATCGTTTCTGCCTATGGCGCCAGAAATGAAACCTACTTCTTCTGCTAGCATAATTTGGCAGATAACTAACCTATCTCCTCTCGCTAACTTGGTTACGGTTGGTACATGTGTCTGTTAAGGTACGGCTTGCAGCAATATCAAGATATAGATGCTTATCACATTTTCTCTTTCTGCTCTTGCAGAATCCTCAAACAGTTCATGAAGGAATTATTCAGAGTTTTTTCCTCCAGTAAGGGCTCCTTCTCCGGACTGCACCTGAACATAGTTCTGTCTCAACTCATGAAGAGTTCATTCGAACCTATTCACAGAGCACACCTCATATTTCTCATATGGAAGTTCGCCTTGTTACTAGCACTCACTTCGGCCAGGAGGGTAGAGGAGGTACAGGCTTTCTCAACTCAAGAATCTCTTTGCACCTTTGCAATTTAGTACTTCTCAGAACCAATCCAAAGATTTATTCCCAAGGTTTCTTCTGATTTTGCCTCAATTAACCTATAATATTTTGGACTTTCTTCCCAAATCCAACATCACCAGCTGATAGGTCTAATCATACGATAGTTATCAAATTATATCTTCGATTCTACTTACATCGCCCTAAACAACTCATGAGAATTGACCAACTGTTGGACTCAGAAGGACACACTCGTAAGGGTGCTCCAGTCACGATGGCAAGTATCGCTCAAAGGATTTCAGCTGCAATCCTGTTCAGCCACTCAAAGGCTGGCAGGCCCCTCACAAGGCAAACCAGGGTGCACTCAACTAGCGCAGTTTCCACCTCAGCTACTGTGCAGAAGTGCCTCTGGAAAAGATATGTCGTGCTGCAACTTGGAAGAGTGTGCATATAATTCATGCAGCATTATTACCTGGAATCGACACAGCACAGTGAAGCGGCAGTTGGACAGGTTTTACTGCATCACTTATTTCAATAAGTGGAGCCTCTTTTGGTTCCATGTGTTTGCTTATGTATTTATGCAAATTTTTAATGCATGATATATATTTATTGAATTGTATATGAATGTTATGTATATATTTTCTACCCACCATCTGCTATTTGTGCTAATACTATAAGATATACAAATACAGTAACTGCTTGCTATTCTGATTCAAGCATGTGAATCTAATAAAGATCCAATACTGGAGAACAAAATAAGTTATTTACTTGTAACTGCAGTTCTCCAGTACTGGTATCTTTCATAGATTCACATGTGACCCACCCTCCTCCCCGGAGAGCCTCCCCTTATAGCTTGGGATTATTTATTCCCACTTGTGTTTGAAAATCTGAGGTACTTGGCCTTATTGGGAGGGTGCTGTCACCGGATTGGTTATAGTTCAAGTTTGGTCCTTTTTTTTAAAAAGGACATAGAATATTAAAGTGACCTTTTCATTGCCATTATAGCCTATGATAGTGATACATACTGCTTTACTATGGTACCATGGGACTCCCACTTCAACGACGGGGAATGATTCAAGCATGTGAATCTATGAAAGATATCAGAACTGGAGAACTGCAGTTACATGTAAGTAACTTATTTTCATCCCTTTCGTATGATAGAGCAAGACACAAATGATGCCATAAAGAAAAAAATACCCACTGCCATATGATATTGCAAGTCACCTTAGAGTACCTTGAACCCTATTAAGGAACTCTGCCTTTATAAAGGAGCTCTGCCTTCATCCTCATTTCTCTGTATTATCACAAACTCCTCGGTGACTTGCAAAATCTTTTTAATGTATGGCACTGATAATGTATCTTATACTACATTCATTCCTTCGAAGAATTTTTTTTTTTAAATCTAATTTCTGCATGTTCTTTTCTGCTGGACCTCTGTAGAGCTGAAAGAGAGCCTGACTCGAATGGGCACCGACCTGAAGCATGGCTTCATTAGCTCCTTGCGCAGTGCTTGGCAGACGCTAAATGACTTTGCCCGAGCACATAAATCCTCGTCGCAGCTGCAAGCTGAGCTGGAGAAGGTGGCAAACCAGATTAAAGAGGAAGAGGAGAAGGAGGAACTCGAAGGTAGGTTGAATATGTGGTTCATTGATGTTTTGAAGCAGTATCCTGTTATTCTTTCACATAACTTACTTTTATTTAGCCTATTCAGAGAAAACCCCTAGCCTTTGTTCGGCTGATCAATACCTTCCTTGTAAAGTAACTTCTGGTATTTTATGGACTACAAAGTACCTCCATTGTGATGAAACTTCTATTATCTTTTTAATGTTGTAAAATTAAAAATACAAAACTTTGCCACTTTTACAGTGCCTCTTTATTTAGAACATAAACAACCTTGCCCCACAGACAACCTCGACAAGGACATTAACAACTTCAACAACTGGACCAAGAATTGCACTGACTCCCTCACACCCATCAAACCCAACAAGCATAGTAACTCAAACAAGCAAGCTAATTGGTAGGCAGAAGACCTCCGAGACACCAAACGACACTGTAAGCAGCTAGAAAGGAAATGGAGAGCCAGCCACGACGCCACCGACTGAACTGCCTAGAAGGCTGCACTCAGATGCTATCACCAGCAAATTAGAGACGCCAAGAAAAAACCACTAGTGAACCGAAACGAAGGAAGCTACATCAGCTGCAAGAAGATCTTCTCGATCATCAAGGATTCCACCACTCCCTCAGCCACTGTCAACAACATTGCTGCCTCCCAACAACTCTGCGCCAACCTATGCAACTTTTTCCACAGCAAAATAACAAACCTCTACAGCAACTTCACACACCAACTTAAACTCAAAGAAATCATTGCTAACCTACCCTCCATCAACCAAGACGGCCACCTGACCGAATAGACAGACCCCACCAGAAACAACACAGCTGCAATCATGCAGACCATCCACTCAGGGGGCCCAGTGGACCCATGTCCCCACCATATCTAAACCTCTGGCACCTCACCAATCAGCCCCACCCTGACCCATATCATCATCATCACCACCTCCATAATGTTTGCCACTTTCCAGGTGGAAATGAAACTTCCAGAAATCAATGCCCTGCTCAAGAAGCCATAGCCAACCTGAGTCAACTGAGCAACTTCCGACCCATCTCCCTGCTTCCCTGTCCAGCCAAAGTGATTAAGAAGACCATCAACAAGCAACTCACAACCCACCTCGCACTTCACCATCTTGTAGACAACTCACAATCAGGATTCAGAAAGAACCACACCACCGAAACTGTACTCATCGCGGCCACCGTCGACATTCGAAACATCCTGCACTGAGCAGAAACAGCGGCCCTCCTTCTGTTCGATCTCTTCGCACCTTCAACACCGTCTCCCACAGCACCCTCATCAGAAGACTCCACAAGAATGGTATACAAAGATCCGCTCTCAAATGGATCTGTTCCTTCCTCATGGGAAGAACCCAAAGGGTCAGGCTGCCACCCTTTACATCGGAGACCAAGAAACTAATCTGCTGTGACCCACGGGGATCATCCCTCAGCCCCACCCTTTTCAACATATACATGACACCGCTCGCCAACATCATCCAATCTCACAACCTCACCGTCATCTCCTACGCTGATGACACCCAACTCATCCACTCCCTGACGGACAAGACAAACACCACCAGAACCAACTTTGCCAATTGCATGACCATGGTAGCAGACTGGATGCGAACAAATGCCTAAAAATCTGCTCCAACAAGACAGAAGTACTCGTCTTTGGCAACAAGACCTCCCCATGGGATTCCACCTGGTGGCGGTCAGAGCTAGGACCAACACCCACAGACCACGCAAGAAATATAGGGATCATCCTAGATGACCAGCTCAACATGATGGCTCCAGTCAAGGCAGTGTGCACCTCCTGCTTCCACATTCTATGCATGTTGCAAAAGATCTTCAAATGGTTGCCTCTGAACACCAGACGGACCGTCACGCAACCACTCCTCACCAGCAGGCTGGACTATGACGCCGGAATCTCCAAACAACTCCTACACAGATTCCAGATCATCCAGAATGCAGCCGCAAGACCTCCGATGCTGCACCCACATCACACCGCACCTCAGGAGACATCACTGTCTCCCCATTCTTAAGCACAGTCAGTTCTAACTTCTCACGCACACATACAAAGCCCTACACAACACAGGACCAGAATACCTGAACAGCCTCATACACTTTCACCAACCCACCAGGCACCTACGCTCTGCCTCACTCTCACTTGCACCCGCTCCCCGCATCCACAAAAACAAAACTGGAGGTTGCTCATTCTCCTACATCACATCCAAAACATGGAACGACCTCCCTCAACAAATCAGAGCCGCCTCCTCACTTCTTTGAGTTTTGCAAGAAGCTGAAGACCTGGCTCTTCATATATGCACCTTGGGACCACACACACCTACACACCTTGCCCAAGTGCCTGGATACCCTCGCGGGTGATTAGTGCGCTACACAAATCAACATAACATAAATAAGTACGAAATAAGAAACTCATGGACTTGGGATTTAATTCCCCTAATCTGTCCTGTGTATTAAGTAAATGTTTTTCTTCTAACATTAGTTGAGATCAAATTCGTATGGCAGGATAGAAGAAACCAAAAAACTCCTCAAGACTTCTAAAAGTCATATTTCTCTTCTGATTAAGTATCAAGCGTCCTCATTGCTTGTTTGTGCAGCAATCCAGCCATAGTCCTTCAAACCAATCTTAAAACTGTATTACTATTGTAGCCCACACATCTGCTCAGAAGGATCCCACTACTCACCACCTACTGGTGGAATCAGTAGGTAAAGAAACTCTGTATCAGTGATCGCCATTGAAGTGCCTATGGCCTAGCCTGGCTACCTTGGCTGGCCCTTAGTATTTTACAGTCCCTCCTTGAAAGCAAACTCCTTAATTTTTTCCCAGCACTGTGCTTCATAATTGACATGCATGATGCCCCTTTGTTTTGGATTCTGAAAATTGATTTATGCATTTAGCCCACTAACTTATACAAAAAAGCGTAAGCACACCTGACTGAACTGCCTTCCAAAGGGGTAATTTGGATTCTATTTATATGGTCTTTCTGGCCTCACATCTCTGTTTTGGACAGTTTGATTTTCTGGTCTTTGCTTAATCTAGCTCAAAATCCTTGCATTACACCTTACTTTATTTGCAGTTTAGATTCATTGCATATTTAGATCCTTCAGCATTAAGGTCTTTTTGTCACATACAAAGTAAGAGCATAGTGACCAGTGTGTTTTTAACTAATAATGTGTTTAAGGATACTAACTACTAGAGTTTTGGACCTTTCTGGAGGCCTAGTACTCAAAAATGTCATCTTGTTATAAAGAATCATTTGCCAGGCTGCTTTGTGTTCTATATCTGAGAGTTTTGTTGTTTGAAGCACTGGCCCAGTAGATTATTTTGAATATTGCAGTGGTGTTTGCGATCCTCAAGACTGCCAACTAGAATCCCTATGGTTTGCCTCTGTACCTTGGCCTATTGCTTATGCTAGGTACAGTTATTATCCCTTTTTGTTTTTGTCTTCCACGGTGGCTTAGCTGATTGTTTTCAGTGCGAACTAATTCTTTTCAGTTTCTTAAGAGGTATAGAGTGGAACTCCAAAACCAATAACATTTGCACCTTTTTTTGTCTGTATAGGAAGAGAACTAAATATTTAGTTCCTTATCTGTTTTTGTAGGACGGTGCGCTTATTCTCCAGCATTGTACCTTTCATAGATTCACATGCTTGAAATATTTTCAGACGTCGGGCTGCAAAACTTCTGTAAACTATGGGAATACAGCAGTGCGTATGCATACAAACTCGGCATCACAGCCATAGAATAAATGAGGTCTCTCCACCTAATTATATGAAACAAACTTCAGTTAATCAGGTGAAGACACAGCTCCACTGCTCATACCTAGTGAATGGATGGGATTCCTTTCTTTATTTCTTCTCCAGAAGAATTGTCTCCAGACATTTTAGAATTTTTTTCTGGACTTTTCATACCATCACCGCCTTCTGCAGAAGGTTAGTCATTTTCTCCCCTTCTGGTTTGGGTGGCTGACGCTAGAGAATGTCACTGCTACAGATACTTCTTCAAAACAGAAGAGCCATTTCAATCCTTGTGACATTTATGTGGCCAAGAAGGTTTATATGGATGGCCCTCACACAAAGTGATTACCCTGTCTCCATAAGAATGGTCATTGTGCTAAAAAATGCAGTATATGCAAGATTGTCAGCTCCAGGTCACTTCAAGACAGAGAGGGCTGATTACTGTCGATGCTGAGGACAGCCTCTCCTGATGACGAGTCTGTCAAAGTGTTTCCCTGGCATCCACTTCCAAGAAATGTAAATTGGATCCTACCACTGCAACAGATCATGTTAATGCTTCATCCACTGATATGACGCCTTTTGCTTCTTCTTTATTGGATAATCTACTGATGTATATGACAAGACCTGTGGCAAGTCTAAGGTCTTTAGGACTTAATTTATGGGCTCTGCGAAGAAGACATGCAACTTCTTTGAGATCTGCAGCAGCTGATTCGTCATTGAGCAAAATAAAGCACCTTCCGTTGATGACAACTCCATTGTTGTTAAAGAAATCTTAACCAGCACCTCCATCAGTGATGACTAGTGCTTTAAATGGGCAGGTACTGTTCTGTACTGAGTACCTGCACTTCTTTAATTTGAAAAGGTGTGTACCTGCCCTTCTCAGCACTGGTGTAATACATTTATTGGTAGAGTACCTACACTTCTCAGGAGCAAACGGGTACTCGAAAGAGTGATTACCTGCACTTCTATCATTCCATTTAG
Source organism: Calotriton arnoldi (assembly GCA_963921515.1). NCBI lineage: Eukaryota > Metazoa > Chordata > Amphibia > Caudata > Salamandridae > Calotriton > Calotriton arnoldi. The sequence continues at coordinate 195,674 of CAWUFW010002134.1, read as the reverse complement.
AGCATTGGCGATGACCAAGAACTTGCTGATTGCTCGAACATCATTAACGTTTGACATTGACAACCCCATTAATGCCTTCTAGTTATGACAACAATGAATATCCCTCCCTTTACAGCACCGGCACCAAAAATGACTCTGTTGACAGTAACTTTATTGATAGATCTGATGAGAAATCTTACAACATTTTTACCTACAATTCACTTGTGGCAAACATTCTGTTGCAGTTGGTAACCTCACTTATACATATTACACCTGTTTCCTGACTCAGTTGTTTTGCGAAGAAGAATTTAGCGATGACATGGATGAAACAGAGGGAGAAAAAGACTTTCTATGGGTTTATTCTGATCATAACAGTGGGGGTCAACATGATGGATCTGTAACACAAGATTATCTGTCTGTAGATATTCAGTTTGTGTCTGATGACTCTGATGAAGAGGATACTAATTGCGGACGTGAACAAAAGGATAAGCCGTGACAACTCAGGGACGAAGCAACACTTGGAGCACCATCTATGGTCCAAACGTCTTCTGATTTCTTTGACTTGCTAAAGAATGTTTTAGAATTTTTATGAGACTACCTTCACTGGCCCCATGTGGGCTCTATTAGAGCCCTCGTCCATCAGCTCCAGTTGTGCCTCCTCAGCCACAGCCAGTGGCTCTTTCTGAACTTTTTTGCCACAGAATGTGTATAGCTAGTACATGTACCAAAATGACTCCACCTTAAAATTTTATGAGAAGCTGTTCATTATTTTCAAATTAAAGAGTAGTATGGATGTTATTGGATATAGTATTTGTGAAGATAGCTATTTAATTTCATCTTGAGTTAAATCTCTTCACATGTCATTTCTTTATGGCTATTTTGTGTTCCATTTCAGAAGCATTGTTGTTTTCTCCCCACCATTCGAAGAAAATTGGTGATTTTGGGTCTTTACATTTTTTTTGTTGCTATTAATAATCTGGCAGTGACTAGAACATAGAAAGTAAATTCATCCATCTTTATACCCAGTAATATAGTGCTGTTAGTATTTACCATTAGTCTATTACTTAATCTTGAAAAAGTGGGGAACCAGCATTCAGTCAGTTTTGGACAGTTAACAAACATAGGTATAGAATCAATAGTTTGGATGTTACATCTTGGGCATGATATATTGAATTGATACCATGTAGTTAGTTCAGCTGGAGTTATATAAAAGTTGTATATATTTCTATATGTTTGCAATTTGGCTCTAGTAGGAAATAATGTGTTATAATTATTAAGCAAAATGTCTGAAGTTTGGTTTCTCTAATCAGTATAGATAACCATTTCGACCATTTCTCTGCTCACTAGGTTAGGCTGTCCTGCGCAGATTCTATAAAGCAAGTATATAATTTGGTTATAGATTGTGGAGTATCGCTGTAGATCCATTTGAAAATGTTATGTTAGCGAAGTGGTCAAGTCTAATTTGTGGATATTTGAAGGATTATTTCTGCTGTAGATTGAATTCATTTTGCAGGTTATTTTAAGACCTGTCCCTCAGTAAGTCTTCTAATTTCGTAATTCTTATTTGATGCCATCTCTGAAAATTTGGAAATATTATTTTATCTCATACAAATTCTTCCTGAGTATATATGACCTCTAGCCTAACCTTTTTGAAGAACTTTGGATCCCCAAATATCTCAGTAAAATTATATTCATCACAGTTAAATATCTTCTCTATCGGCTGACCAGAATATGTATTGATGTAGTATAAAGACTGTTGTTTGTCCAACTATGCCCAGCAATATAATCTCCTGTCTCAAAGTGTCCAGCCTCCTCTACTAATGGGTAACTTTGAAGATTTAACAGGTCTACGGGGTAACTTATCACACCATATAAGTCTTCTTATGGCAGAGTACACATTTTAAAAGTTATTGGTGGTTATGTATAGCGGAAGTCCCCGAATAAGATACCAACGTTTAATTTAAATTGAGCCTGCCAATTAGTGATATAAGTAAATTCGTCCACCTTTCTAGTTGTGCTTTTGTATACTATAGTAAATTGTGTGTAGCTCTCTTTCAGACAGTGTAATTTTAGAGGTGACAATGATCCCAAGGTTTTGTGCTTTTTAAGTGATACTTAGGTCGTCTCTTACTCCCCCTGCAAGGACAATTTGAGGTTTTTTTTGTATAAAGTCTTTATCCTGACACTTGCCCGAACCCTACATCTATTTGTTCTACCATACTTAATGTAGGTGTTAGTGAGTGCGAGGGTATGGCAACTTTATCTGCATATACGGGTAAAGGAGAAGCAATGTCAGAATTAGGAATTGACAAAAGCTTCCCTGTAAGCTGTCAGATATGTGGTTCCATATATAGCACATATAGAACAGGAAAAGGTTTCAGCCTTGCTCTATGCCTCTATGGATAGACAAAATAGTTGATAGATAAACATTGGTACTTATTTGAGCTTTGAGTGCTTCATGTAGATTTTGGACCCACTTTCTAGAACTAGAATGCATTTTGAAAGCTTGAGGTGCATCCCATAGAAACTGATAATGCTTTATCAAATGCTTTTTCAGCAACTAACAAGATGATAGTTGATTTTGAAACATTTTAGCTTGATCAACTTATCCAATAACCACATTTGTGTGACTATTGGTATGTTTATCTTTATCTTGAAACCGTGCTGAGTTGCAGAGATTATGGATGGTAGATATTTTAGACAATAGCTATGAATTGTTGTTCAGTGAAGGTCTATAGGATTTCGGATTAATGTGGTCTTTACCTATTTTGGAAACACTAGAATGGTGGCCTCTGTCCATGTTATCGGCCGTGATTATGGTCTTTGATTTGTTTAAGTTCTTTGGAAAAAACAATGGTGTAATTAGCTCTACATGCTGTCTAGGCCGGGTGCTTTACCAGGTACCATTTGTGTGATTTTAGTCTTCATTTCATCAGTTGAAAACTGATTAGTAAACCTATGGGTAGCTACTAAAGTCGCTCAGATTTTCCTTTTCAAGTTCTTTTGCCAGCTGTATAGAGGTATGCTGGTCAAGCAGTGTTGAAGAGAGGATTACAATGAAATCAGGCACCGCATCTCTGCATTTTCAAGGCCAGCAGAATTTTGCGAAGATCTGTGTACTCCTGGCGGTCCGTATCAGGTCATGTAGCCAAGCGGCTGATGTCGCCAAGAACAGCCTCTGCTGCAACGCTCACCGCCTCGGGTGATTTGCCAGAAAAACACTCCTAACAGTCTAATTGTTTAATCCTCTGTGACTCGATCTACCCGCCACACTTAACAATTTTTGAGATGGTGCTAGAAGTTTCAAATTTCACACTCTTGATTGTCCCCACTGGCACCAGAATCTGTTCAACTTCCACATCTCCAAGCACAAAGCTCACTGTGTTCTCCAATGGCACTGGTACCAGCACAGTTTATTTAATCGAAATGTCACAGTAAGAAAATAACTTACCACCTGTATTGACACATCAGACAGGCAGCAATTAGTACACTGTTTTGGGGTGCTGTTGATAACGAGTGGTGGTAATCCAGGGATCTTTCTCTCAGAGCTTGGCTAAAGCTGTGTGAGCTGGTCATGGGGTCAGCTGCTATATTGTACTTCCCTCTGGAACTCACACATCCTAAAACTGTTTAACTTAATTCTTGGCCTGCTGCTTCTGAGCCTCAGTCCTGTATTCCCTGTACCCCTGCATGAATATCTGCTTGTTATGAACAATGACTCCACAAGTTAAGATGATGACAGAAGTCCTGAATTAGGGGATGACACAGAAGAAGACCACAAAGTATTTCCCCTCAAGACAATAGACCTCCAGAATGTGGCGCTTACATAACTTCTGAAGGAACCAATAAAGACCTTCCACCAAGTGACTCTCCAGTTAACAACATCAGCAAATTCCATGGTCTAATTGCCCATGCTGCTCAAAAATGTAAAGTTCCAATAGAGATGGTTGTCACATCAAGTTTACACCTAGAGATCTATCAGGTTTATTCAAATTTTGTAACATCTTTGTGAAAACGGTCTCTCTTGCATGAGGAAACTCAGTCACTCCATCAATGCCAGTGGCTCATGTAGAAGATAAATCTAAGGCCATGGATACTTCTCGAGCTTGTCTTTTAAACAAAATAAAGACTGACTGTCATCTCAGCTGCACTTTGTTGCTTTTGCAACCGTACTGGTCATTGTACTGTGGCCTCCGGATACGGAGGGCCACCGTTTGCATACAAAGGTCACATTTGGAAAGACAAAGGTTGTGAGAGCATTTACTGTCTTATCGTGTTATAATAGGCGAGCTATGGCACAAAATATCACACCCACTAGATACGTTACCTGAAGATTGCTATATCCAAGCAAGGATTACCTTGAGAAACAGTGAACTTTCATCTTCAGCTCTTCTCCATGATTTCTTTGATGCTTCAGTTTATTCACAAGATTTCAACTGGAGCACTTTTAAACCAATATGGATGGCTCTGTAGCACATATTTTAAACCCGAAGGACAATCTAAGGTTTTAGACATTCGTTTTGCTGGAGAATACCTCTTTGACACTTGTATTCGAGCTTACACTGATGCTGCTCATTCAATAAGCACTCTACGGAGATGATAAAATACTTTTTAGAGAACATCCAATGGTCAGGGAAATGGTTACCACCACCCGTCTTTTTTTGTCAGTACAGACACGCCTATTACCAACAATGACAGTCGTACTCTCATTAAGGTTAAAAGCATCAGTAATCCAACAGTTGACTCTTTCAATAGAGAACAAGATCAGCCCTACTGAATTTTTTTTTTTGAATAGATCTTTATTGACTTTTTAAGAGTTGCAGAAATAGTGACCATGTCGCATTGTACCGGGTTTCAGTGTTCTGTAGGACTCAATATGTTGCAGTACAAGTTAGAAGTAACGAATAAACAGGGGAGTCATTTTAGAACTAAAGAGCCCTACAGTCTGAACTGTGTTATGTTAAATGTTTTGTTAAATAATGTTATATAGCACGAACAAATGCCCAGAGGCATGTAGGTGCTGCTGGGTTTCGGAGCGTATGAAGCTGAATTAATAGGTGAAAAGCCATGTTTTCTGTGCCTTGCGAAAGGACAGGAGGTCCGGCTGAGATTTAATATGCAGAGGCAGATAGTTCCACAGTTTTGAGGCCCCTGTCACAAAGCTCCTACTGCCCCAGGAGGCGCGCTTGAACTTTGGAATCACAATATATTTGGCCACACTTGAACGTAGGAGCCTCTCCAGAAGATACCATTTAAACCTGTCTTTAAGGTAGTTTGGGCCAATGATATGCAGAGCCCTGAAGGTGACACACAGGGCTTTAAAATTGACTCTTTGTTTGTTAGGGAGCCAATAAAGCTTCTGTAGAGCTTGTTTGGCAGCCTGAAACTTGAGAATTCCGGAAAAAAGCCTAGCGTCTGCATTCTGAAAGGACTGCAGCTTGTTGACAAACTGCGCTTGCATGTTAAGATAAAGTCTGTTGCAGTAATCCAGCTTTGACAGTACCAATGCTGTCACTACTGTTTTCTGCAGAGATGGAGGGATGTAAGGAAGAAACTTTTTCACTAACTTAAGTGTATAGAAGGTAGCAGAGATAGTACCGTTAACCTGGTCTACAAAGGCAAGTTTGTTGTCCATGATAAACCCAAGGTTCCTAATCTTGTTAGCTGGTGACAGTAGCGGTCCTAGATTCTCTGGCCAACAGGAGTGTGTCCAGAAGGAGGTATCTTGGACAAAAAGGAAGACCTCTGTCTTGTTGGAATTTAATTTACTGCAATTTTTGCCCATATAATCGTCTATGGCAAGCATGCAGTCGTGAAATCTATGAACAGTGCTATCAGAGAAGTCCAAGAAGGAAACCACAATCTGGGTATCATCGGCATATGATACCAGAGAGAAGCTAAATGATCTAATCAGAGCAGCGAGGGGCATAACATAGACATTAAACAATGTTGGGATCAATGAGGACCCCTGCGGCACTCCGCAGGGTAGTGAAAAGGACTTGGATTCGAACTCTTTTAAGGACATGGTATGTTCACGCTCACGCAAAAAAGACCTAAATAAGGGAAAGAGCTAATCTTCTGATTAAGATATGAGCCAGACGGTCAATCAGGAGAGCGTGATTGACCTTATCAAACACCGATGATTAATCTAAACGTAGGAGAGCGGCACGCCCTTCATTATCCAGAATGCATCTGATCTCCTTGGAAGCCGTTATAAGCGTAGTTTCAGTGCTATGACAGCTCCTGAGAGCAAAGTGAGTATGGTCTAGTAGTTCATACTGTAGGATGAAACAGGCCAGTTGGTTATTCAAGGCATTTTCAATGATTTTCGCTGGAAAGGGAAGCCTAGAGATAGGGCAATAGCTGTTGGGATCCCTAGGATCCAGACTCTGCTTCTTTAAAAGTGGTAATATCAACGCTTTGTACCAGCATTTAGGAAATTAACTATGTTAATCCTACACTCAGCAGTATGTCCGTGGTGTCAAGAAATGCAGACCAGACTTAGGAGCTACTAGTCTTGGGTTGCTTGTGTTCCTGTACATGGAAGACCTGGCCTGGCAGTTTGGGCCAGACTCTTCTTATTGAAGCTGGGCCAAGACTGATTTGCATATGGCTGGGTCCAAACTGAGATGGCATGGTGGGCAAAAGAACAATGGGTTGGGATACTACCCCAAGCGATTGCCAGTGGTTAGACTTGTAACAAGCATCCTCCAACCACCTTTTGTGTGTTTGCTGTGGTATATGAATGCAGAAAATTGGCAGATTGAAAGGGTCAGCTTGACTTTTCCTGCTATCAAATTTAGTTTCTGGGTTTCTTTCATCATATTACATATTCAGTTTCAGTTTCAAATAGCTTTATTCGACAAATTAAGTCATAAAAGCATATAGGAAATCCATCATAAAAATACATGACCTAAAAAGATTATTTTTAAAATATATACAGTGTTGTAAAAAGCGATATATTAAAGCCAACTTTAAAACATATAACATGTACATTTTTATAATACATTAAAAGGACCTTCCCTTCAAGAGTATTTATGATTACAAAACTTGCGGGGCAACTCTTGGTATAGCTCACTTATGCATGTCGTAGGTAATTTGATCTTAATGCCCACGACCACCCTAGATATTTCGCCATTGCTATGACAATAGGTTCCTGTTGTATCCGAGCGCAGTATTCTTTCAGCCTCCTGCGCCCTTCTTATACCTATGAGCTTACAAATTGGCCGTAACCAGACACGACGTGGTCTTTCGTATCCAACGCAAACAAATAGTGAATGTGTCAAAGACTCAACACTATCTTTGCAAAAAGGACAAGTTTTATCACTAGATACTTTCCATCCCGCAGTAAAAGCTCTCAAGGGCAGGGAGCCTACCCTAAACTGGAAATACAATTTCCGGTCCAATGGCTTTGTGATGAGGTCCCAATAAGACTCCATCCTCGGGGTGGCTTTCCAAAAAAGGGCCAGTCAGAGTGGAAGAATCACTAGATCTAAAAACATTGAGATAAACCCATTCCCAATACAACTCCTTCATACTTTGTTTTGAAGGAAAGGCAGAATTTTCCGGATCATTCCACAACTGGATCATGCCAATATTAAATAAAATATCTCTGACTGTCCGTAGCCACTTTATAGAGTGAAAGGTGTCGGCTCTAATTATATCCAGAAACCTTGCTGCATAACCTGCAAGTTCGGGTACACTCCATAGTCTACGCCAATACAATAAAGGACGCAATTTCGCTAGAGCTGCAATCTGTTTTCTCCCCAAATCATGCAATAACGGGCACATTGGGGTGCTTTGGGGTAGTCTAGTAATATTCCTCAGGAATCTATTTTCAGAGGATGTAAGCATCACCAGATTTTCACAGCCCCACAGCTCCGAACCATAAAGGGCTGAGCTAATAACTTTTGTGTTATAAATCTCCAGGGCAGGACTTATGTGTTTTGTATATGAGGTATTATATTCGAGTTGAACCGCCCCCGCGAGTTGTCTGTGCTTAAGGGATGCCAATTCAATCTGGTGATTCCATTTCAGATTATTTTGGATGTTGACCCCCAGATAAGTAAACTCTTTTACATGTTCTAGCGGTCTATTATTCATAACAATTCCGCCCTTCAGTACCTTTTGTGTATTAAATGCCATCAATCTTGTTTTCGACACATTAACCTCTAACCCACGCAATGAGCAGAACTCCTCAAATATTTTGAGGGCCTTTCGTGAGTCCGCTAGGGGTCTTGGAGATAATTAAAGTGTCGTCCGCAAACAACAGTATGGGGATTTTTACTCCAGCTAAACTTGGGGCATCCGTAGGGGTAGAGCTCATACTACTCACTATTCCATTAATATATAATGAGAATAGTGTCGGGCCATCACACATCCTTGTCTCACCCCTCTTTCCACAGGGAACGACTCAGTAACTTCGTCTTGATTCCCCCATCTTATCTTGGCACTATTCTCGTCATGCAGTCTAATAATAAGTGACAAAAGCTCATGTGGCATCCCTAACTCTTGTAGCACCTTCCAGAGTTTTGTTCGGGGAACTAGATCGAATGCCGATTTGAGATCAACAAATGCGGCGTATAATCTACACTTGCCCAAAGTAACAGTTTTCCAGTAAAGCAAAACAAACCTAAACACCTGATCAATGGTGCTGGTTAATGCCCTAAACCCTGCTTGAAGGGGAGATAAAACATTGAGCTCATCGATCCAGGTCTGTACTTTATTCAATACCAATCTCCCCGTAACCTTTTGCATACAGTCAATCAAACTGATTGGCCTGGAGTTCCCGGGGCATGACCTATCCCCTTTCTTATAGACTGGTATAATTATTGCTCCTCTCCAGGATTCTGGTATTGGCGCCCCCTGAGCGATAGCATTTGTCAGCAAGAGGATGTAATGGTTCCACTTGTCTCTATCATAAAGGAAAACATCCCCCGGTATGCCATCTGGCCCTGGTGCTTTTCCAGCTGAAATTGCCCTAAGTGCAGTGTCGACCTCTTCCTCACAAAAGACTGGGCCTTGATATGGTGTATTGGTGAAACCACCTTCATCATAGACTATTTCTGAGGCATACTGGGGTCTAAAGTGGGTCACCCAATCCTTTTGGGAAACATGATTCAGTGGCTGCTGAGCCTCCCCTCCCCCATTTGTAAACATTCCAAAATACCTTAGAATTTTTTGAGGCACAGGCCACCTTTAGCTCGAGCCATCTTTTGTCATCCCAACTTCTCTTCGCTGAAGCCTGAGTTCCTTTATAAACACTTCTTGCCTTACGTACTACTATAGGTCTCCTACCTTCATGGCATCCCCTAAATCAAGCCGAGCTTCTCGGCACTCTTTGTTGAACCAGCGCTCACCTTTCTGTCTAAAGATCTTTTTTTGTCTCCCCTGCTTAAAGAAATAGGTGCGCAAATCAGCAAAAAAAAGGTTATGAGTACTTGTTATTTAGTCTTGTCCATTAGAACTTTTCACCTTCCTTTCAAGTTCGGTGGTAGCACTATCCACTCCCTTCTTTATACAATATAGTAATTCTGGTGTTTCGATAATTTGAGCCCATTTAAGACGTCGCATATCGTTCGAACAACTAACTTCATTTACCACACTACTATCACTAGATCCTATTTGTGTCTTAGGCCCCCACGAGTGAGTAGATATGCACAGCGGATTATGGTCACTTTCCTCCCTATCAATAACTACCATATCATTTAAAAGATGCCATAGATCCAAACTCAACAATGCATAATCAATTCTACTGGAGCTAAAACCATTATTAAAAGTCTTGGCCCCAAACCTATCGGAGTGCGTACGCCCATTGACCGCCCTCAAACCCTTTTCCATATAGATAGTATTGATTTGAATGACCACATCTGTCCACTTTCTTATGGGATCCAGTTCCAGCTTCGGGATGCCCCAGTAAATATCTGCATCGTCTAGGTGGTTACCTCCCTCCTGGACTAGAGGCTCGAATGTCATGTTGCAGTCCCCAGCAATGATAGCTTTAGTAGATTCCTGGTAAGAGTCTAGGTGAGCATCTAGAACGTCCAGGACTCCCGATTTCTTGCCTCTTGTGCCCCGCACATAGATGTTATAGATGTCTATTATTTGACCTGCACTCAAAATCAGCCTAACTACCTGGATGTCTTTACTTTGGATTTGGATTTCCTTTATAGTTAACTGAAGATTTTGTCGCACCCAAATGGTCAAACCCCCAGATGGCCTCCCTTTTTCTCCCCTGCAGGCTGGTATGTGATAGTTTAAGTACCCTTCACAATAGAGTGGATTCTCTACCCAGGTCTCTTGCAAAAGGCAGATATCATATTCTCTAATGAATGCATGCCATTCTGGGGAGACCATCTTTTTACTCAACCCTGCAATGTTCCATGACAGAATAGAATTCTTATATGGTGAAGTATTCCAAGTCAAAGCCCCATCTGTAGAGGGGTGGGACAAATGACCATCCATCGAACTACTGTCTGCCTGGGCTAGGCTGGCTAAGCTTAGCATGGAAGTCTGTGTCATTTCCACTGTTGAGACCTTAGGGTGCCCAGAACTACCATTCTCATACTCTTCATTTACTAGCAATGTAGGAGCTTTATTAAGCGGAGTAGATTGGGCCAATTCTGTCACCTGGTCTTGCAGGCACACAGGGTTCTTCCTTATGATAGAGTTCAGGATTATGTGGTCTTGTTTTCTTAATGCTGAACCCTTAATGAGTCAATCATTATTATCCAACGCAGAGCTCCCTTGCAAACTGGTGGGCCTTTCTTTTGCCAAACAGTTGCTGTGATCATTCGGGAGGAAGCGTCTAAATTGGATAGCTAAGTGGCCTGGCGATGTGGTGCGAAACTCAAGTGTAAAAAGATTTTCTACTAGATCTACACTTTTCATTAAAAGTTCAATACAATCGAAGGGATGGGTAGGTGAGGATAGCCTACGTGCTGAAACTATGTCTTCCCTAATTACAGATCGGCAACCCCTAACATGCCTTATCCAGTGAATAACCTTATTGATTACTGACTCCCTATTCTCTATGCCTCTTCGTACGTCATATTTTGGTACGTTGGTCATTAAAATTCTATTAGGGTTAAGAGTAGGATATGTGTTGGGTATATTCTTTACCACAGCACCATGCTGAAGTGAACTAGGCTGATTGTCCTTCTGCTGCTGTTCCACTAATCCAGGAGGGTTTCTAGTAGGTAATACAAGTACCCTCCTGTCGCCCAACCTCCTAGTACCAATGCAATTACTTGAGACGGTATTCGGTAAATTTTTAGACATCAGCTGAGGTCGTGAGTTTCGACTGGCATTATCTAGCTGGGGAGAAGGCCTACTTAAGCTGGTATTACTGGCTAGTGTCAATGCTGGCCAAGTGCCTGTTTCCCTCGCTGGAGTAACTCCTTGCTGGCGTGCTGTATGACAGTTATTGTTTACATTCCATATCCTACTTTGAGTTAAGTCTAGTACCAGCGATTTAACCAGTAGAGTTAATTCCTCTATCGTACCTCTCATAGACCTCACTTCCGTTTTTAATGACATTACCAATTCCGTTAAATTCTGTCGACCAATGTCTAAGTCTGTGTCTACTTCCTGTCTTTGATTCGTTTTGGCCACAAGGACCCGGTCTGGCATTAGCCTTTCACCCTCATCACAAACTGGGTTTTCTAACGTTAGTAATGGCTGGAATCTGTTTGAACAGAGGTTTGGGGGTCTTCATAATAAGTATCGGACGGAAGTACCACTGGACTGGCACTAAGATCTAATACCCTCTCCTCCTCTATTGCCTTATCAATGCAGTTTACTAGGGCCTTAGTACTGTTTTGTTTAAGAAACATATCCGGTATTGACAAGTTGGAAGGGGGGCACTGCTTAGATGTGCTTTTCTTCTTACTAGCTACTGATTTCTGCGAGGCAGGTTCTAAAATGACCTCGCATTCATTAATTAGACTATCGATGCGATCCATCACACAGTTACTACCCGATGATTTGATTGCCTTTTTCGCCCTTTTACCCCTATTGCCCCGGCCAGGTTTCGCTCCCCCTGCCTCCCCGCCCTCTCCGCACTCTTCCAACTGTTTCCTTTTCCCCATCAGATTGCCTTGGCTACCCTGGTAACTGTATCCCAAAAATAGAAACCAAAGCGTAACAATATTAGGCAGAATAGATTAAAAAGTACCAAAACTATTTGCTTTTATAGGTCCAGGGGTTCGTCAGAGCAAAAGTACAGTACCTTAGGACGCCCCTTGAGTCAGTTCTACTCCCTAGAGTCAGTTGTCAGAGGGGTGGCCCTGTCCTGTCTCTTCCTGGCGCTGACGGGTGCAGGACGGGCCCGCCCTTGGCCCGCGCGCGTCCCGCGCCACGGGAGACGAGCCGCGCTGATGAGGACACCACTGGCCCCTCCCTCTCAGCTGACCGATGGGCGTCAGTGGCGGGAAAACACACGTTGCACTCTGGGACTTGGAGTCCCACCAGAGTGAAGATGCAGCAGTGCACTCGCGGTGGCCTTGAAGGTAACTGGCCAAGTTCAGGAGGGCACAAAAGGGTTCGAGATGACGCAGCCTCCGCTGGGGGGTCCAGGGTCAATGGATTTGCCCGCAGTTTTCCTCAAGCGTCCCCAATATACATATTATACTGCGCAGTCATCGCATAATGTTTATACTAAACATAGTTGTTCAGTGCTTGGATATTGCTCAAATATCCAGGCAAACAAAGTAAACCCATTGCATGTGTTTGTTACCATTTGGCCAAGTACACTTTTACAAGGCTCACTTTACAAGCGTCAAGAATGCATACGCTTCAATAACAACCCTGCACTGATGGTGCGAAATTGGTCACCGGTAGAGATGGTATCAAAATCCAATATGAGAAAGTATCTCTCCATCTCCGTTCTGATGGAAGGGTGTCTTCAATTTAGTGCTTCATAGACTGGCTCTCAGGCTAAAGTAAAAACTGATGAATGTGTGGGCAGAACCCTCAACCAAAAATATCAGATAATCACATAAGATTATGAATATAGTTATGTACCTCATGTAATCTTGTACTATGAGGTCATAGGCTGAGACTGCAAAAACAGCCTTACATCGGTTGTTGGGATTAAACTTGATTGTTTTACAATGTTGCCACTTTTTTAAAATTGCTCTGAAGTCATTGTGAATGTATGGCTGGGCTAATGCAATGTCATGTGCTTGGGTTATTCAGATAAAAGATATATTAATTGATTTTAGATGGAGTTTGAGCAGGACTCGAGTAGAGATCATGTTGGATTTCCATTGCTCCTGATAGAGCATAGTGCATTTACATATCTCTTTACCATGCATAAATATCTCTAACATACCACCGCGAGGTATGTGTAAAATAACGCGAGGTATGTGTAAACTAAAGTCATTAGGACCATTCATTCCAGGGCCTTTTGACTGTCATACAGAGAGGGGGGTTGGGAGGAGCAGGAGGAGCACAGCTGAGCCTCACACTGGCATTGGAGAGAGGATGTAGCCTTTTTCAGACCTAAATCCTGGAATGTGGTTTTGGTGCAGTTGAGTACTTGACAAATTCACTACTTAAACTGCATCGTTTTGTATGATAGAATAGTTGCTTTCTAACTGCCAGCTTACTGGTCCAAGTTCCAAGAGACTGTCGAATCCTTAGACACATTATTCACGGGCATGCAAGAAATCATCGCGTTTGGGCATTTAATCTCTTACTTAAAAATGCAAAACTGCCATATGAAACTCCATCCAGACTTGCTCTATGCACTCCTGGTTTCTCACTGCCCAGCTTTTATTGCCAATGCTGATGAACTTGGCTTATAAATGAAGCCTTTTTGCTGCTATTTACGATTCTTAGGATTGTTTCTGTTTTAAGCATGCAAGTCTATCAAAGGTGCTGCAGTGCTGGAGAAGCAAGCTTTATTTACATAGATTTCCAGCAGAGCTGTCTTATTGAGATTCACTTGCGACCAACTCAACCATTTTTTTTTATTTTAGAATGAAATGCTGCAATATCCTGTTTCTGCTCTTAAAGGAACAGGCAATTATGCTGTAGTTGAATTTTTTTATAGATTGTTCTTCAACCACTAGTTCAAATGATGTCCAGATGCTAACAGTATTGTAATCGCCAAGATCCCTAGGCATGTGAAATCTAGAAAGCCCCATGTTAAACTGTTGTTACAGGTCAAGAACTTCAGTTTTTTTTAAATCTTGCAAGTTTTCACTGGATTCATTCGTAGACTATACTCCTTGTGGTAATGTCAGCCTGTTGGTTTCATCAGCCCAGGACGCAGGATGCTAAGTCTAGTAGGCTAATGTTCAAATATTTGGGTGGCAGAGGTTTGGGGTATCTTTGCCCCCTATTTAGACTTTTCCTTGATAGCCGGGTCTTATGCCATTATGTCGCAATAACTGTTATCAACATTTATAACTGTTATCAACATGTATTAACTGCATGTTTTGTTATTAGTGTAGTCTTAAAGTGCTCTGGGTTGTCCAGAGTGTGCATTTCTGCAGTGGTCTTCATTTGGTGGCTGCTTGATTTGAGAAACTTGATATGTTTTTGAGACTGTTGTGATGCATCTCTTACAGTTTGAAGGGTGGAGAGCCCAAGGAACAAGTGATATCTCTGGTCTGAGGTGTGTATTAGAAAGAAAGGGTCCACTATGATGCCCACTTGTGTCTCAATTAGGGTGGAGGTTTTTCAGATTTGTCGTTTACAGGTTTGCGCTTGAAAAACTGAGCCTTAGGTTTTTACATTTTTGTTTCATGTTGAACAAGGATAATGGTTATCTATTGCTCTCTAGGGTGTTAAAGGTAGTTAGGTTGGGCATTGCACAATCCCATTTATAGTGCATTCGTGCTGTGTTGTGTACATGAGGGCGCTGAACATTCTGTCAAACATGTTTTGTTCACTCTCTGAGAATTATGTGCTTGTTTATTTGCATTTCTGTTAGCACAAACAAGGCCACGGAGAGGATCTGAGTGCTTTACAGAAATCAGTTTAGAATTGCTTAATTAAGTATGACATCAAAATAACTATAAGGATGTTTGCACGAAAAACATTAAAATATTGAAAATATGGTATGCAACAGGTGTAGAATACAGCATATATCAGAACAAAGTGAGAAACATAGTTGCAGAATGGTAAAGTGGAGAAAGCACCACTGTGGTTCTAATGGTAGCCAATAATATTCTTAAAGTCACTGGAGTTGAAAAGCAATCCAAGCAGGGTCAATTCCAAGCCAAGAATGCATTGGCTTGTCCCCTGAAACGATTAGCAGTGTGACAACCAGGATCAGCAAATGCATGGATCTGTAAATGTTGAACTACACCAGTGACATCAAGAATAGCATGCAAAGCTGACGAGTTCTTAGTACATGGAAAGAGAGCGTGGCATTGTGCCAGGAAGAGGAGCCAAAATTGCAGCATTCGTTCTTCAGCAGTCATGGGGCTGAGATAACATTTTATTGAGAGACTGGCAGAGCCCATCCTGCACCAGTTCTGCCTGACTGAAGGTTTGTGAAGTACTCTGTACATTTTGGCACAGGAATTCAGCTGGGAACCAAAGATAACCATGGCTTGCAAGGCATCTGAAGTGCAAATTGTATGCTAAGTTGTAGATTACTTGTAGTTACAACTGGAGTTGAAAGAGGACCATGGGTGGTTGTTGAGACAGTTGACCCTATAGGTGGTCGAGTAGTTGGTCACAGAGGGTTAGTGATATGGGTTATACAAGGCCCTTTAGTAAGGAAATTATTAGGTTTATAGAAAGGATGACTACGGTGGGAGGACCTTATGGTGACATTGTAAGAGTAGATTATAGGATGTAGGAGAGAGACCATGACTGTCTAACAGGGATAGACTAGTCAATTCAAATAAGGTGAGAAATGGATGCGAGTCTGCTGCTCTCACTTTTGCGCTCGCCTGACCTAGTGGGAATGCATATATTACCTGCCTTTGAGGTGCGGTGTGTCGAGTGTGGTGGACAGGGAGTAGAGCTTTTGGGGACCTTGCCTAGAAACGTGGGCTGTGCTAGCGGAGTCTGGGCTTGCTTGCTTTTAGATTTTTTTGGGGCTTGGACCTGTCTGACCCCTTCTTCAGGTGGGAGGGGGGAGAAGGGGGGGGGGCTTGTCTGCTTCTACTACTATTGTTTTTGAATATCCTAATGCAGGGAGAGCCGGTGTGGGCACATCCATCCCTGCATACAGTGGGGGAGGTACTGATGCCTTACTTGCTATTGAAATTAAATGAAATGAAATGTGATATTTTTAAAGCGCAAACTGTCGCTCCCAGGGAGCCTCCTGGCGCTATCTGATAACGCGTTTCAATAGTGCAGAGTTAGAATCTAGATGAGTGCAAAGCATGAGTCATCTGATGTTCCATAGATCCATGTCTTTAGGGCCTTTCTGAACTGCTCTTCAGATTCAATTGATCTGAGTTTATTTGGCATAAAGTTCCACGCCCTTGCCCCTAACACAGTGGCCGATTTCCCTCCCCTGGTTTTAAGTTTGAAGCCTGGCAATTTAAGTAGGTTTGCAGAGGTGGATCGGAGTGTCCTCATTGTCGTGTATACTGTAAATCTTTTGGAAAGGTATACTGGCCCTATTCGGCGCATTGCTCTAAAGGTCGTGAGAAGGAGTTTAAAAAGGATTCTTTTATGCAACGGGAGCCAATGGAGAGTTTTCAGGGCGGCTGAAACTGACGCTCTACGGGGAAGCTTTAAGACCAGTCTGGCTGCTGCATGTTGCACTACCTGTAGTCTCCTGAGGGTAGATTTATTCACCCCTACCAGAAGACTATTACAGTAGTCTAGCCGAGAGAGTATTAAGGCCACTGCCACTGTTTTCCTTGCAGCAAGCGGGATCAGATCAAATAACTTTTTCAGGGTTTTAATTAGGCCAAAGCATGTCCCTGCACTCTTTAGTGCATGGGGTTTAAATGAGAGAGAGGAGTCAAACCACACCCCTAGATTTTTTGCCACCTCCACAGTAGATGGAGGGGCTGCCGCCTCTTCTGGCCACCAATCTTTAGGTTGAAAGGGATTATTTTTCCCTATGAGTAGGATTTCGGTCTTATCCGTATTGCAATGGAGATGATTGTTCTTCATCCATTTGATGACTGCCGTAAGGCAGGCTTTGAAATTTTCTTCGGCTTCCGTGGAGTTCTCTTCAAGGGACAGGATCAGCTGAGTATC
The DNA here is from genome assembly GCA_963921515.1 of Calotriton arnoldi. Taxonomy (NCBI): domain Eukaryota; kingdom Metazoa; phylum Chordata; class Amphibia; order Caudata; family Salamandridae; genus Calotriton; species Calotriton arnoldi. Next base: position 178,514 of record CAWUFW010002134.1, on the reverse strand, counting down.
ATCAGCGTAAGATGTTGTTTCGATCCCGTAGGCCGAGATAAGCGAAATAAGAGGGGCCATGTATATATTAAAAAGGAGTGGACTAAGTGAGGCACCCTGTGGGACGCCCATGGTGATGGTGAGTTCTGGGGAGAGAAAGGTACCCAGGGAGACAACTTGCCTCCGGTTCGACAGGAAAGATGTAATCCATGCCAGGGCAATGTTGGAAATGCCACACGATTTAAGTCTGGCTAGCAAGACGTTATGAGATATGGTGTCAAACGCGGCAGACAGATCCAAAAGGATCAGAACGGCCTTCCTGCCGTTGTCTGTAATAAATTTCAGGGTGTCTGATATCTCCAGTAACGCAGATTCTGTAGAGTGTTTTGGGCGGAAACCAGATTGACGGAGGTGTAAGATCTGAGCTGAGTGGAGTTATCAGATTTAACCTCTTTAAAGATGGCCTACAATTTTAACACTGCCTCTCTTTTGTCTCTTTTCTGACCTGTATATCTGGTTTTTATGTGTGTTTTAGTGTGCTCAATTGTGTTTGTGTCAAATGTTCCGTTCTTAGGCCAGGGAAATGTGTTACTTCGTGTGTAAATGCCACTCTTTGTAAAATGTATTGTCTTTTTATTTGTTTGAGAAACCTAGTCTCCATGTGCTAAGGGGGAAATCCATGAGAATTTTAGTTATTTGGAAAATACAGTTCAATTGATGTCGTCCTAGTTTTGGTTTGTCAAATCATTGGGGCAATTCATGCATGGTGCACTCTTACAAATTACGTACTATGAGTTCAGCACTTACATTTTTTACATCAAAACAGTTCAAACAAGCATTACAATAAAACAAAATAAGACTGCATATGTAGTATTGTAACACAGGGCAAATTGACTATATGTTAGAATAAAACCTGCATGAACTCAAATTGTCACGTGATTTAGTTTTCAAAGACAACCAAGTCAATATCATGACGTACAATAACACCTACAACAACACATTTCAGTAACTGTCGACAGAAAAAATTACTTTGTCAAAAAATAAACTTAGTTATTCATTGCAATTTATGCTCTAGCAAGAGAAGACTAGCATGGAACATGTTCCTAAGTGAGCTGGATAGACTGCCACTATCCGCTCCTTGACAAAGGTGATAATCATAGACACCGTTTAGTAATAACTCTGGAATAACCGGCCCCTCTTGGCCACACATGAGTTACACCCAGCTTACTGGGTCCAAGTTTTCCCTATACGAATTCTGCCCTGTAGCACCCAGGGTCAAGCCAGATGCACCTCCCACACTCCCTCCAGATACTACAGGTGTTAAGAAACCACTTTAGCTCTGGTAAATCGCTGAACTAAACAACTATGAGACTGATGTGTCAAGTCCTCCCAATCAGGATTATTAGCTATGTAATAAAAATCAGCGTCCTGAAAGTTATCAAGGGTTATACACAGCATTACACTATATTCACCTAAGCTAGTGGTCAGCTATCGAACAAAAGGGACTTCCGCAGGAATGCCTTCGAGGCCGCCTTACAACTGTTACAGTTGGGACATATAAAATAGATAATATGCCAGACCCCCATCAGTGACAGGGCGCTTAGGTTATCTTTTTAGGTTTCTCATTAGTTTGCCAGACGCCAAATGCTTTTAGACTTGTTGGATTCGGATGTAGTCTCTTACCCTCTGTGACGGCTGCTTCAGGACTGACCTCCGCCCCGGGGATTCAGCAGAACTTCCAATCAATTGCGGTGTCTATACACCTTTCTTGTTGCGCAACGTGAATCCACTCGCGAGGGGTCACCTTCTTTCGGCTACAGTCCCAATCCACCTCTCTGGCTCACTAAAATGTTGCTCTAATTGGATTTCCTAAAAAAACAGAAGACAGGAGGCATTTGACAAAACAGGAACAGTTTGTTTAATTAAAAATTTCAGCCGGGAGAACAGTTAAAGGCACTAGGTCTGAGGACTGTCTCTATTTACATCGAGTTTGAAGCTTTTTTTAAATACAATATTGCAGCAGTCATAAAAGATTTCCAGTGTACCATATATGGTGAGGAATGTTGGTTGCTGCATTTGGGTTGTAAATTAATGGTCAATGGTTTCTACAGGTGGGTCTTAACCTGTGTGGACACGGTGTGCCCAGTAGTGAATCTATCCAGATGTCCAGCATGGGGAGCATGTGTTCACTACGTGTGCTAGGCCCTGATAGGCTAAGAGTTCCTAACTCATGTGGCATCTGAATTTATGGTGTTTTTTAGGAACGAATACCCCCACCATTCATGTATGCTTTATTGGGGCAATCTTCCCTTACCATTGTAATGTCGCTGTGCCTATCTGTGGAATTGATACAAAAGGGGATGATGACGGAACGTTTGAGCCAATCAAACACTCACCCCCAGTCAACTGATCTGGGGTTAATCCATCATCATTCTTTAGCTCACTCCACCACCCCAGTTCAGACATGGCCATATGCAAATCAGTCTGACCCTGTGCCTCATGGGAACAGTCCAGCCCGAACTGCCAAGCCATGTCTTCCCTGGACCGGAAACAAGCATCCTAGGACCGGTTTCTGGCATTTCAGCCGTCATCAGCCAGGCTTGCTTGAATCCAGTGGCAAAGTGAGCAAGGGACCCACGTCTGGCTGGACTGTTCCCATGAGGCACAGGGTCAGACTGATTTGCATATGGCCATGTCTGAACTGGGGTGGTGGAGTGAGCTAAAGAATGATGATGGATTAAACCCAGATCAGTTGACTGGGGGTGAGTGTTTGATTGGCTCAAACGTTCCGTCCATCATCCCCTTTTGTATCGCTTTGTTCGCCCTAAGTTGGCGGGGGTATGCCCAGACGTGGGTCCCTTGCTCACTTTGCCACTGGATTCAAGCAAGCCTGGCTGATGACGGCTGGAATGCCAGAAACCGGTCCTAGGATGCTTGTTTCCGGTCCAGGGAAGACATGGCTTGGCAGTTCGGGCTGGACTGTTCCCATGAGGCACAGGGTCAGACTGATTTGCATATGGCCATGTCTGAACTGGGGTGGTGGAGTGAGCTAAAGAATGATGATGGATTAAACCCAGATCAGTTGACTGGGGGTGAGTGTTTGATTGGCTCAAACGTTCCGTCCATCATCCCCCTTTTGTATCTGTGGAATTGATCAAGAGTTTCCTGCCCAATTGTTTGCCTGCCAGCTATTCACCCTGCTACGTGTGACCCATCAATAAGTAATCCCGGGCCGATGTCGCAGGGCCTGCCTGACCACTTACTTACATTTCGAGGAATATGTGGATTTCAGAACCGGTGGTTCTATTAATAAGGACGATAGATCATTTTTGTCGACAAATACACCGATATCCATATTAACACATCATCACTGGTTAGAGCGGAGCCAGGCAATCTGGTGGCAACAATAGGAGCAGCAGATGCAACAGACATGTCTACCATCACTCAAGCTACAGTCCGCATGAGACTGGAAGGCCCACACAAGAAAAAGCACTGTAGTTGGTAGTAAAATGTGCGTCTATGGTGGATGGGGGGGCCACGGAAGGGGTGACATTTTGTATGGATTTTGGAAGCACAAGACAATGTCTTGTGCTTAGGTTATCATTCAGCTCTCTGCTGTTATTGCATTCTCTGTGTGCCCATATCACCTGGATAGTAGATGGCCAAGCATTGTTTGTTAATGTAACAAAACTGCAAACCTATTCACTACTGAATATGTTTTCAAAATCTTTGCACTCCTAGAGCAAAAGATGGTAGAGAGTCCAGATTTTTCCAAGGAGGAGGAGCTTCCTGTAAAGATTGGTATGCTGAATGGAGGCAACCGGATAGACTATGTGCTGCAGGAAAAGCCCATTGAAAGTTTTAATGAGTATCTTTTTGCTCTACAGAGCCATGTATGCTATTGGTAAGTGCCACACTTCTCTGGCATATCTAACTTGTTTATATGTTGTATTTACTAATGACTGTTTCACTTTGCAGAGCCCATATCTTTAAAATAACTTTGTCACCTTGCTTTGACTCTGATAATGCTTGTCACGCCGTAGTGACATCAGTTAGAGCTACTCTTCTATCACTGGATCTTTATTACTATCCTTAAACTGCTAAATATATCTGCCTGTATGCCTGAATAACTCTTCATTTAGGAAAAAAGTCTGCTCAGCATTTCCCCTTTTTGTTCTTTTTTCATACGACGATATAATTATCAAACCCTTCATTGGAACATTAAAGTGGCTGCATACATTTCTACGGAATCCCGAGCAGAAGGCCGGAGTAGGTACAGGAAGCGGGCAGACGACTTTGACGAAAGTGTGACTATAGGTCCTGCCCCCTCGCGGGATTCATGTTGCTCTTGATGGAAATCTCATCATTTTAAGCAACTATTGGAGGAAGGTTCCTCCTTTCTCATCGCACCTTAGCGAGTGCGACATCACCACTGGTCACCATAACTATACCTGACCATCACGCCCTTCACTTAGATAACAACACATAGGTCCTGACGAAAGCCAGCAAATGTCGCAGTCTGGCTGAAACATGTAGACCTGACCTTTATTATTGGATATTGGAGACATAATTTAATCTCAACACATAGCCACTTCCTCTTTTTAAGCACTGCCAGAGGGCCCACCATTAAATACTGACCTTTATTCTAAGGGACCCTTTGGACAGTTTTTAACCTCAGTTTAGTAGCACCACTGCACACCTATCGCATTCAAAACCAGCTCCGCTGTAGATCAGGCGTTGAAGCACACCCGAGGTGCACTCTGCACCTTGGGTGGGACCCGATGATGAAGCATGCCACCAACTAGGTTGGTGGGTGATGGTTTTCTTAAAAAAACAAATGTTTTTCCAAACATGAACATCTCGCTTCTAGAGTGTGAACTAGTTCTTCTTGATACTTTTTGCATACTTTGACCCTCATGGCAACTAAGGATTTAAAAAACCTGGAATGCATCATAGGAGCAGTTGGTCCTACAGTTCATTTTTAAGTTTCAGTAGAATCCGTAAAGAAGTTTCTGCACCACATTTACAGTCACTTTCATTTAACTTTTGTTTTAGGAACGGTAGGTCTCGTAATGTGTCTATTTTCATCACATTTTCCTCTTTGCCCTTATGAAGTCTATTTCTGATAGAAATCTCATTTGAGTAGGAGACCATGGTGAATTTAATTTCACTACACCATTAATGTTTAAATTGACATCCGTTGGGAAAGTTTTTTTCTCTGTGTTGCTGGCACTGGTAACGGAAACTTGTTGCTAACCGTTGCTAGGCTGGTGGATCAAAAACTTTTTGACATCAACTAGGTATTCTGTCAGTTAAATAGGAACAGCACAGCAATGTGAAACTTGAGGGCATATATATGTTCGAGGCATATGAGCTGTAGATCATATGCATTAGCATAGATCGCCATCTGGTGTTGGGCCCGGATGTTTGCACTTTGTTTTTCTTCGGAGAAGTCTTTGTAGTCACGAGGTAGGTGACTCCTCCCTTTGGTGATATTGCTCATGGGCATCGACTCCATCCCCAGATTGTTTTTTTCCGCCATCGAGTTCGGATGTGTATTGCTGCGCTCCGGTTCGGTATCGTTTTCGAACCCCTTTGACGCGCAATCCTCTACCCTCGACGGTATTGTCCTCGATTGCGGCTTCCCATTCGACGCGCATCATAAAATTTGTAAAACCTTCGATCGGGAACTTCGAGGCGGGCCGTCGGGCCTACCCGTGCCGACCACGCCAGCAGTCGATGGAACGGACTCCATTTAAACTATGTCCGGGGTGTCATGCTAAGTTCCCACGCACCGACCTGCACCAGGTCTGCAACCTGTGCTTATCCCCGGAACACGACGAAAAGGGCTGCGAAGCGTGTCGATCGTTCCGATCGAAAAAGACTCTTCGTGACCGTCTGGCTCGACGCCACGAAATGCAACGAGACAGCGGCTCCGTACCGGTCATCTTTGGCGAAGATTCAGAGGTTGGCCGAGGAAGAAGAACCGGTCTCCGTCTCCGAAGCCGACTCCGACATGGAGGAAGACCTGAACATCACCCTGGGTCAACGTACCGTGAGTACAAATCCCCATGTGACCACGCACCCCAAAAAACCTAAGGCTCCGGCATCACCCCCGCTCTCGGGGTCGGGTCCACGCCAACAAAAAGTTTCTAAGGCCCCACCCTCCGGCCCGGCTACGAAACATAAGGACAAGCCTTCCGGCTCGGGCTCGAGCCGGCCCCATTCCGGTACCGAAACACCACCTTCGGCACGAAACATAAACCGCCTCATGTGCCACTCTCTACATCCCCGGCACAAAAGACGCCTTCGGCACCGAAGGCCTCGGAGCCGAAAAAAGCTTCGGAGCCGAAATCGTCCACACCAAAAGCCTCGGCACCTAAAAGCTCGGAGCTGTCAACCTCCGCACCGAAACACTCGGAGCCGAAACATCCCGCTCCGAAAGATTCAGGTTCTAAACACAAAAGTAAGCTTTCGAACTCGGAACATTCGGCGCACAAAGATAAATCTTCCACGCCGAAACCCATTCCTAAGGAGAAAGACACTCCTTCCAAGGAACTTCCATCCGAAGACACAGTTTTGGACCCAAAACAGAAAAGACTCGGTATCGATCCCAATACTGGACAACTTACAGCCACATGGAAGCTGCATCTCTCAGAGGACTGTCCTATTCCTCTAAAAAAGAAGGATATAGGTACTAACCCTTCTCCCCCTTACATACCTCCTTCTCCTCCACCTAACCCACATTTACTAATCACACCATCAAATTCACCACCACCCCCATTTTCACCTGAACCACAGGATGATGATTATGGGGATGGGGATGGGGACGAAGATCAGGACATACCACAAGACATTCCACATGACACTGATCCATGGGAAGATTACAATAAGGACCCAGATCACACTAATGACCCTGACCTGTATCCCTCCAGACCCTCCCCATCTGATGACAATATAGGTTTTGTACAGCTTAACAGGGCTGCTCAATACCACGGGGTGGAGCTACACTCAGACCCTCTAGAGGAGGATTTTCTTGTGGAGACATTCACACATTCACAGAAGTCCACTAATACTTTACCCATGCTCAAGGGCATGATAAAACTCATAGACGAGGTCTTTCAGGACCCAGTCAGAGCCAGAATACTGACCCCTAGAGTGGATAAAAAGTACAAGCCTGCTCCTTCAGACCCTGCATATATTAGGGGGCAGACTCTCTTGTCGTATCTAACGCCCGCAAAAGAGCTAATTCCCAAACTACAGGCGACGCCCCTCCTCCTGATAAGGAGTCTAAATTAATAGATGCATCAGGCAAACGAGTGGCCTCACAGGCTGCTAACCATTGGCGAATCGCCAATGCTCAGGCCCTGTTAGCACGCTACGACAGAGCTCACTATGATGAGTTAGAAAAACTCATCCAACACTTGCCTGATGAGTACAAGACAAAGGCTAATGACCTCATTCAAGAAGGGAAGCTTATCACCAATACTTCCATAAAATGTGCACTGGATGCAGCAGACACAGCATCTCGTGCCATCAACAACAGCATACTATTACGCAGGCACGCTTGGCTTCGAATCTCTGGATTCAAGCAGGAGGTCCAATCCTCCATACTCAATCAGCCTTTTGATAAAGAGCATCTTTTTGGGCCAACAGTCGACACTTCACTTGAAAAGATGAAAAAGGACACCGAAACTGCTAAGTCCATGGGGGCCTTGCAATTACCTTCCAGCAGGGGTTCCTTTCGCCGCTCCTTTTATAGAGGTGGCTCAAAAACAGTGTCGTCAGAGACTCCCTCCTCCTCTTATAAAAACAACCAATCCACCTCCAGAGGTAATTTTCGAGGAGGCTACAGGGGAAATGATAACCAGGGACGAGGCAGAGGTAATTCCACCCGCACTTCCCCTGCCAATAAACAATGACTTCCCTACACTACCCCCGATCATTTAACACCTGTCGGGGTACGTTTCTCACAGTTCCTACCTGTCTAGAATTCAATCACCACAGACAAGTGGGTAATACAATTATCCAACAGGGTTATTGCCTGGAACTTACCAGCACTCCACCAACAATCCTTCCGAGACGGCGTGCAATGTCATCAGAACATCTCACCCTGTTAAAACAAGAGGTTCTCTCTCTGTTACACAAACAAGCAATAGAACTGGTCCCATTACGTCATCAAGGAACAGGAGTGTACTCTCTATACTTTTTGATTCCAAAAAAGGACGACTCCCTCAGGCCCATATTGGACCTAAGACAACTAAACCTCTACATTCAATCGGACCACTTCCACATGATCACCCTTCAGCAGGTGCTCCCATTACTTCAGCAAGGCGACTTTCTTTCCACCCTAGATTTAAAGGACGCCTACTTCCATATTCCCATTCAACCAGCTCACAGGAAATATCTCAGGTTCGTAATGGACGGACAACATTACCAATTCAAAGTCCTCCCATTCGTGGTAACTACAGCACCAAGAGTCTTCCCCAAGTGCCTAGAAGTAGTCGCAGCGCATTTAAGAAGACAACACATTCACGTCTTCCCTTACTTAGACGACTGGCTAATAAAAGCCAAGTCGCAACACAGCTGCATACATCACACTCACTAGACAGTTCAGCTGCTCCAAGACTTGGGATTCACTGTCAACCTCACCAAGTCTCATCTTCAACCCTCCAATACGCAAGCGTACCTAGGAGCCACAATAGACACTTGCAAAGCTTTAGCGTACCCCAACCCAGTCAGAATACTCAACATGCAAACACTAATTTCACAGTTTCAACCGCAGCACTCACTACCAGCACGAGTGTTTATGCAGTTGATCGGAATGATGGCGTCTTGCATTCTAATTGTTCCTTACGCAAGACTCCAAATGCGTCCCCTACAAGAATGCTTAGCACGTCAGTGGAACCAGGCTCAAGGTCAGTTAACCAATCTGGTGTTGGTGGACAGCCGCACTCATCGCTCTCTGCAGTGGTGGAACACACAAAACCTTTCCAAAGGGCGGCCATTCCTCGACCCGGTTCCACAGATAGTACTCACAGCAGACGCATCCCTCAATGGTTGGGGAGCTCATCTTCAACAACATACCATTCAGGGCATATGGACACTTCAACAAAAACAACTCCACATAAACCATCTGGAGCTGCTAGCAATTTTTCTGGCTTTGAAAGCTTTTCACCTACACATAGTAGGCAAAGCTGTCCTAGTCCGTACAGACAATATGACAGTAATGTACTACATACAAAAACAAGGGGGGACACACTCTACAGCTTTCACACCTAGCTCAAAGCATTTGGAGCTGGACCATACCTCAAAAGATATATCTCCTTGCAGAACATCTCCCAGGAGTAAACAATCAGATTGCAGATCTGCTCAGTCGTCAAAGACAACAGATCCACGAATGGGAACTACATCCTCAAGTACTCCTCCCATTCTTCCAAATGTGGGGCTATCCAGAAATAGATCTGTTCGCCACACACCAACGCAAAATGCCCAAACTTCGCGTCCAGGTATACATTCCCATTGTCCAAAGGCAATGCGCTACGGATGAACTGGTCAGGGAAATTTGCTTACGCTTTTCCACCTCTCCCGCTAATTCCATTAGTGGTTCGGAAGCTCAAGCAACAGTCCCTGACCCTTATCCTAGTTGCTCCCACATGGGCTCGACAACCATGGTACACAACCCTGTTGGAACTATCAATAGTTCCTCATCAAAAGTTACACCTCTCCCCCAAGCTTCTCACTCAGAACCATGGAGAGATAAGACATCCAGATCCCAGTCAACTCAACCTTGCGATCTGGCACCTGAAATCATAGAGTTTGGCTACCTTAATCTCCCGCCAGACTGCATGGACGTCATTAAAGAGGCTAGACGCCCTACCACAAGAGCATGCTATGCAGCAAAATGGAAACGATTTGTAATTTATTGTACTAACAATAAAATCAATCCGTTAGATGCTTCTACTCAAAACATAATTGGTTATCTGTTACACTTACAACATGCTAACTTAGCATATACATCTATACGATTACATCTTGCCCCAATAGCGGCTTACCGACAAAACAGACAACACTTGTCTTTGTTTCGTGTACCAGCTATCAAACCTTTTATGGAAGGACTCAAAAGAATCATTCCTCCTAGACTTCCACCTTCTCCCGTGTGGAATCTTAACATAGTCCTTACAAGACTCATGGGCCTGCCATTTGAGCCTTTGCACAAATGCGAACTACAGTTTCTAACTTGGAAGGTAGCCTTCCTTATAGCCATCACATCTCTTAGAAGAGTTGGTGAGCTCCAGGCACTAACCACACAAGAACCATTTTTACAAATTCATCACAATAAAGTGGTTCTTAGGACTAACCCAATATTTTTACCCAAAGTCGTTTCGGCCTTTCACCTCAACCAGTCTGAGTTACCCGTGTTTTTTCCTCAACCAGACTCAGTAGCAGAACGTGCTCTTCACACGTTAGATGTAAAAAGAGCGATACATTATTACATTGAAAGAACCAAATCTTTTAGAAAAACTAAACAACTCTTTGTTGCTTTTTCCCCACCACATAAAGGCAATCCCATTTCAAAAGCAGGTATTGCGCGGTGGATAGTTAAGTGCATCCAAATATGCTACCTCAAGGCTAAACGCACCTTAACAATTCCCCCTAGAACGCACTCTACACACAAACTAGGGGCTTCTATGGCATTCTTAGGGAACATACCATTAGATGACATCTGCAAGGCTGCAACATGGTCTACACCACACACATTCACAAAGCACTATTGTGTAGATGTGTTAGCAAAACAACAAGCTAGTGAGGGCCAGGCAGTTTTAAGAACACTATTTCAAACCACTGCAACAGATACAGGGTAGCCACCGCTGGAAAGACAACTGCTGTATGGTCTATGCTAACGCATATGATCTACAGCTCATATGCCTCGAACGGAAAATGCTACTTACCCAGTATGCATCTGTTCTTGGCATATAAAGCTGTAGATTCATATGCACCCACCCGCCTCCCCAGGTACCTTTATCTGTTGCAGTATTATCTTACTTAGATACCATATACATGGACATCTCTTTCTACTCTTACTAACTCCATCATCACCCTCACGGCAAAACAATCTGGGGATGGAGTCGATGCCCATGCGCAATATCACCAAAGGGAGGAGTCACCTACCTCATGACTACAAAGACTTCTCCGAAGAAAAACGAAGTGCAAACATCCGGGCCCAACACCAGATGGCGATCTATGCTAACGCATATGAATCTACAGCTGCATACTGGGTAAGTAGCATTTTCCTTTTCAGTCCTCCCTGCCCCAGTAAACTGTTGAGGTCTCAAAGAGGTTCTATTTCCTTCTTCTTTGACTTTCGGAGATGGAACTCAAAATAAACATGTTTCCGTGATGTCGAGACGTTCCTGATGTTCAGAGGGGAGTTCTCAGCTTACACCCTTGACAAAAGGGAGGTTCGTGGCTTTGAGAGAGTGTAGTCAAGGGAACATGATGTTAAAACTCTCCTTGACACGAGGCCATACCGTCCAAGTCCTTGTGTTAAGGCATGATGCCAGAGAATGTTGAAATCAGGCTTCGAACCATGCCACTCAGCCCTGGTGACACATTTTTTGCTGCCTTATTTTTCCTTCCTGCTCGTGCTATGACAGATCTGGCCTTTTCTGGAATCTTAAATCTGTGATTTAGGGACGAGTTTTCAAGACTGAAAGACCACTGGTTCGCTTCTTTATCTAGGGAAGTGTATGTGTGAGCATGTCTTCGTCCTTCTGCCTGCATTATAACTCCCTGGTGGAAAGCAGCCATCTCTATGATAGCTAATGAATCGTGTTCTGAAACTTACTTCATCAAAAGGTGGTCTCTGCAACAAACCTCTTCGCTGAGCGTTTTCTCCAGCTATTATCTGGTGAAAAATGCACAGTCTAGTTAAGGAAAACAGGGAGCCGATTGCTCTCACCGCGTTTGACTAGAGCGTCACTTTTGATTGTGACATCACACGTAGAGGATGTCATGATGTCATGCCTGGGCCAATGGTAATTACCGATCGGTCATTCCTATGTCCAGTCAGGAGTTAAAAGCATGCCCAGAGTGAAAAGGGATGTGGTGCGATTGTAGGCAACTTGCTGCAGAGAGATTTTAGATGCATGTAGGTTGTCTAATTGGCTCTAAAGTGTACTGGTGACTGGGAGGGCACATCTGATATGAATGCAAGAAAGGTTCATCAGGTTACCAAAAAGGCTATCTCTCACTAACGGGCAAGTCTCAGATTAATAAATTAACTCATTCTGACTAGCTTTAACCTGTAGTTGGGCTCACAGTTTTTTCACAGTGGACGTGAGACTAGTCATCTTATAAATAAAGACTTAAGAAGGCGAAGTGCATGATGTAAGCTGACTGTATGGCCAAAATATGTGGTAATGAATGATCGGACCTTGTACTGTGTAAAGCACATCAGGTATGACACAACTGTAATCATGGGATGTCCTCATTAAGACCTACTGTATGTGTCTTAAGGCGGTATACCCATTTTTGTTCTTTATTCAGTAATCTTTATTGGACGTTCTGTTTGCGACCATCCTTCTCCATAATCACCCATTTAAGGTCATTCTCTGCATGTTTTTTCCATGAAATGCCTTGCAATTGTAGTAGAACTTACTTTGCATCTAATGGTACTTCGGCGTTCATTTATATGCATGCAGATTTTTTGCTTTGTCATCCCTATATAGTTCAAACTGCAAGGGCATGTCATCAAATAAATAACATTCTCACTATTACAGTTGATGAATGCCCTTAGTATCTGTGGACGTGCAGGGCCCTAGGAAATTGCTATTAGAATAGCACGCCCAAATGCTGGGTGGATCGGGGACAGTATTACCCTCATAGTCTGAGGCAATGTGTCCCTAATGATAAGTTTTAAAACAGCATTTCAAAATATAGTCAATAAGGAAAGACTGACTCAGAAAGGGAGATCGAGAGTAGATTTTGGAAAACCATTACATTTTATTTCACAAATTTTTAAGTACAATACAGAAGTAATAAATTCAGATGCAATAGTAATCTCATAGAATTACATAGAAATCATTTGCCATTAAGTATTGTAGCTTGAAATTGCACAGAACAAAGGGCAAGTCTGAAATGTGCAGCAAAAGCAGTAAGAAATTTCATTGAAAGGTCTCAAAAAGTTGTGGCTCACTCCCAAATTCGAGGTTTTATATACAGTTTTATTGCATAGAAATTGCTAAGAACAGCAAAGTCAGCCTGGTATGAGCATTGTTCCAGCAAATTGCATTTTCACAATTTTAAACGTCACATAGCGCTGTCACCTTGACACTAATTCACAACATGAATATTGATTCGCCCCTTCTGACCAGATGTTGTCCATAGATGCAAGAACAAACTAGTTGCATAAACAACCGTGAACTATTGTGCATGAATGCAATACCGCATGCAAGCCGAAGGACCTTGAATTATGTTGCAAAAATGTTTTATTTTAGCAGGCTATGCACGAACAGTTGCATTCAGAAATAAACAATCCACATCTTGCTGCACCTATAAACGCAGAATGAACATTGATACGGCATCCATTTTGAACAAGATGCTGTTGTGGCCTAACTGAGACCTAGTTAGCCCAAGCCAGAAAAACACACTTTGACACAATTTATTTCAATTGTATTAGCGCCATATCAGTATGCACGTGAGTTGAGGTGCAGAATGACTAATATGAATGCACATTTTAGTGTACAGGTACAAAACCTTCTACACTCCCATGGTTTTCCAGTGCAACATCTACTACTTTGGTCGTGTCAATAAAAGAACTTGCTGAGCATCTCAAACAAGTATGATCGCCAACCACTGGTCCGACAGCAGGGATGTATTTTATCTGTTTGGAGCGTACCATCATATCTCTAATGTCGCAGCTTCCCTTGAATGAGAACAAAGGTTGTTCCCATTTGTTACCAGTGCTGTTCGGTAATCTCCGTTGTGGAGATTATCTTCTTATCCTGGGCGGATGCTGGGGGAAAGATGGTGACACGTGATTCTGGTACATTCAGGTTTTCTGACGCTTTATGTTCAGAACAGTTACACCGCATACACTTGCCTGGTAATCATCACTCAGTCAGAATTGCTTTTTGTGGCATAGGTATATTTATCTATGCAACAGACACACCAAGCTGGTACTGTACGTGAGTGCACATGCATGCTGGAGCCCTCGTCAGTGGCAGATGTGTGCCTCACAAATACCAAGAATACAGCATCTTTCTGTCGTGTGGGACTGGGGAATCAAAAGCAGCTCTGGCAAACATGCTCAAACCAGCCTCGCACAACCACTCGATCTATCCTTTCTCTCGCTCCTTTTTCCCCTCTCTCTCTCTTCTCCCTCACTGCTCGCTTTCTCTCTACCTCCCTCTCTTTCTCTACCTTGACTGCCTGCAGTTAACCTCGAGAAGCTGGGAAAAGTGTCAGAGGTACCAGGAGCCGCGCTGGTCATTCGAAACCGGCCTCTAGCCCAGCGAGAAAATGATTGGTGGACTAAAAGTTGACCTGTGTGTCTTTACGCTAATGTGGTCCTGCGCAAATGAGTGTATATGTATGTTTCCCACTAGAGGGCAGTCTTGGTGCACTTTTCAGGAGTTAAACTCCAGTATCATTTTTTGTCAGCATATGCGTGTGAGACGGTGAGTGTCGTTACTGCACTTGAGACAGGATGGACAGTGAGTATCATATATTAACTTTGACCCACTGTCAGTGTAATTGGTCTTCTTATTAATATGACTGGGGTGTCTTTTCAGCTACTCCTGTTCTTGTGATGGTAAAACGGAAACGTTTGTAAAAACGATAACTTGTATCCATCATATATTTTCCCAGGGAATCTGAAGATACTGCTCTTCTAATCTTGACGGAGATTTACAAGACTATGAACGTGAGCCCCGATCAGACTTTGCACTGACCGCCGAGTGCACCTCTACATGCCAGTAAGTGTTGCGCACCCCTGATTTTCTTTACCTGGGGGCCGAGGGATTCTGTAATACTGAACTAGTTTCACTGTTGACTTAGAGTTCCCGGTCGTAAAAGTACTGAATCACCAGTTCTCCCCATCACGTGGCTCGTTTTGTTATTGCTTTTAGACTGTATTTGCAGCACGCGCAGCTCGGCTTTAAGTCATGTGGTTGTGTATGGTGTGGCCAGCAAATTCAGAAACCCCGTGAGTGCAGGAGGGGCAGTAGATCACACCGGAACGGAGCTGCAGAACTTCCAGACCCAAAGAGAAGAACATTTGCTTCAGTGTCGGAGCCTCCGGGCTGTGAGAGAGCCGGAGTGAGCGCGACACCTCTGGGTGCAGTTCGTTTTAGAGCAGAGGGCTTCAAACTTTTTTATGCCAAGCCCCCCGACTACATTTTTTTTTTTTTTTTAGGAGTCAGGCCCCCCAGTTGATGACATTTCTGTAAGATGGTAGTTAGGATGGCCGACGACCATTCCAACCACCAAATCCTATGTGGTAAATCATTTTTCCAAATCCTATGTGGTAAATCATTTTTTTCTGGTGGGTAAATAATATTAAATGCCAGTGACCTGCTAAGTACACGGTCCAAATGAAAAGTCTTCAAGAAAAGCTTACACAGAAATGTTCAGTTCTTCTAATTTTCAGCCCTGCCAAGTACCACGCATCAGGGGTTAGACTAACACATTTTAGTGCTGTTGTCCCCATCACCGCACTGAAATGCATTAGTCACGCATTATAGCAGCCCTGTGACCACCCCTAGAGGCGCCCTTTACGAGGGTGCATTTCAGCAGTCAGCGTGCTAAAGCTGTCTTTTCAGAGCCTTCCTCTAGTTTTACAAACGTAAAATACCCACCATGCACTAGCGCGTCCGTGTTGTTTAAACTGGCACTGACTGACAACTAGATATGAGTCTGGCTTCAATGAAGCCCCGCCCAGCTTAGGAGTCTCTTAACAGACCACGTGGTTAGTCTCAGCGCGAAGTGACACCGGTGAGCAAAATCAACAAATGTTGATGGCGCTGTCTCTGCCCTCACATGAATCAGGGGGAAGTTCCACTGTCAGTGTATTTACTTAACTTTCATTCTATTTAGGTGAATCAGGTGCAAAACATCTAAGCAATAAAGAGCCGGCAGTGAAGCACAGGTGTGCCATGACGCCAAACCTACAAGTGCCAGCTCTCTGCACGCAAAGGAATTAGTGAGGCGTGTTTATAGCCCCAGGCGTGAAATGCATTCTCTGTTGTTGTTTTCGGACTGGGACTCCTCCAGAGTGGTCAACAAAACATAAAGAACAGAGGGCCACCCATATCCTCCCCTCCTTACCCGCAAGGCGAGAGAGACTAACTACCAGAGCAGCCGCAGCATGATATTTGAGGTGATTTAGCAGAGCTGTTGCGAGGCCTGTGGAATTTCTTCACTTTGGTAATGGCTGATGAAAAATCCCGGCTTATTCTCTTAACCCCTTGAGTGCTTATGACGGAACCACGCCATCATGAGTCACGGGCGGCGTCTGCTCATGACGGCGTGGTTCCGTCATGCCGCTGCCACTCTGCCCACGCGGCACTAATTCCCCGCCTGTGCGGGCGAATTAATGAGCAGGCGTGGTCATGACGGAACCACGCCGTCATGAGCACACGCCGCCCGTGACTCATGACGGCGTGGAGCCGTCATGAGCACCGAAGCGCCGCGCTCACCCCCTGCGCCGCGGCGAAGGGGTTAAAAGAGTTTGGAGATTCCTTTTCTTAAACAGAAAAGTTAAAGGATTTTCTAAATTGAATTATACCATAATCGTGCAGGGTATAGTGAGTGGGAAAGGCTTTAATATGCTATTTCTCCCTAGCACACAACATTTATATACATAATTGAACTGTACAGTTTCTTTCAAAATATATCAGCAATTAGAAAAGAACAAAGGAAGCACATTTTTTGCAATTTTGAAAGTGATGGAAACAAACGTTTTAATAGGATCAAAACAAATCGATACAGTTTTTGAAGTACAAATGAAATATTTGGTGAAACCTGATTTCCACACATTATCCTTTGTGCACTATGTAGGTTTTTCAGTAAAACTGTGCAAATTTAGTGGCTATTACAATGGAAAATATGCTGTCTGTAAATGACCATTATAAACAATGGGGTATTCCCAAATAGTCCCTGGACCTGGGTATCGGTTATTATAAAGAAACAGTGGTCCTGGACCAATTATTCAAGGAAGAGATAGATTGACAGAATTATCAACTTATTTGAGCTTACATTAATCAGCTCCCAAACGTCTGTAAATCGTAAAAATAGATGTGCAGAGAAACCACGAAGTATTATTACAATATATTTATTTAGTCATTGAAAGGAATAATCATTAGAGGGTCTAGAAAATAGGAGAATGTTCTAGGGAACGTGTAAGAAAAAGTGCTCAAGTGTATATATAGGAGTCAAGAGAGCTCAAAGTGTGTAGAAAAGTAAAGGGCACATATTTAAAAAAACTGTACAAAACTGATATCCAATAAACAGTTAGATGCAACCTGGCCACATGCAAATTATTCATTTGAATTTGTAAGGAGAGTTTCCTTAAGGCTGTAAACAATGGTAATGGGGAATGTGAAATTGGTCCAGGTGCGGTAGGGGGTAGCGTCGACGTTTCGATCCGGCTTATTGGCAAACGAGGGACTTTAATACCTCAGCTATGCGGATCTTCCTCAGGACAAGGGGACAGGTGAAATGACCCTACAGAATAAAAACAAGGAACTTAGAACTGGGACCTAATAGGTTACCCAGGCGTGGTGTCTGCACATCAATTGGCGGGAGTAATGTATTAAACCCACCTCATTAATCTTGCAATGCTCAATTGGAGTCCAAAACCTGGTTACACCAATACCTGCAATTCAATAATAACAACAGTTGTTGTCAAGGGTCCAGAAGGATTGTACACTAAAAGTACACAAGGACTAGCTATAGCAACTCACCCATGAAGTGGCAAGGGCCAACTAAGGACAATTCCCGTTATTCAGTAGATATAAACCATGGCGGTGGTGCCCAAACCATCCATGGAACATAATATTCTGGCCCGTGTGTGTGGCAAGAGTTTGCTGAATGAATCGGGCAATTCGGGGCACAGCGTAACTTTGCAACTAGAAAAAGGAAGGGAAATCTAATTAAAAGGCTATCTAAGGAGCGCAAGGCGTTCCTAGGTGATAGTAGGTGGTGAAAGAGAATTACCTGGAGACGATCTGATCGACGTCCTTACTCCATCGCGGTAGCAGCCATCAAAGCAGCAACCCGCAGGAGCATTTATACTGAGGAAAAAGGGGGCGGTGGCCTTAAAAAGGGGCGGAGTCAACCACACGCTAGTAAAAGGGTCGAAAGACTCAATAGGCTCACAGTTTCTACAGCATTGAAGAGGGCCTCAAAGTGCTATGTCACAGTTCTAATATTTGTAGATACATACAAGTATTCAATGTATATTAAGACATACCAATGTACAAATAAGCAAAAAGCCCACTCCTCTTTGTTTTTGTGGTTTCTTCAATGTAATTGCAACACGCCTCGAGGTGTGAAGTCACCATTCTAATATTTAAGATAGACCCAATTGTTCAATAAGTATTAAAAACAGACAGTGTACAATTAAACAAAAGGTGTAATCTCACAATTCAGATTTAGGAATCAGTGTGTCTAGACATATAGCGACCAGTGTTAAAGCTTGGATATATTCACAGATGAAGTACCAACCCAGTGGTACACAATTATTCACATATGACATCACAATTGCACTTCACATTGAACATTAATACAGACACTTAAAGAGAAAAGAAACAATAATTGATCACATCTAAAGGCATAGGACGCCAATTTCAAGTAGGAGCAAACAGGATTGGGGTAAAAAACAACATTTACATATGTGTTACACAGGAGATTGCCATGAGATTATGCATTTAAGACCTATTGTCAACAAACATTGCTGAGTGTGGACACCTGTCTAGTGATCTCCTCGTATTCATTTAATCCTCTCGCTACAGTATCAAAGTGATGTATCCATCTACACTCGCGTAGGCTCAGAACTCTACCAAAATCCCCTCCCCGGGGTTTCGGTGTACCTTCTCTATTACACACCAGCGTAGGCTCTCAGGTGTGTGTCCAAATGATGTAAAGTGTTCCACGAGGGGTGCTCCGTGTGTCTGGCACCGTATACGATTACAATGTTGCAGGGTATGGGACTTAACTTTTTGTATAGTTTGTCCTATATATACAAAAACACATGGACAGGAAATGGCGTAGATTACCCCGCTGGAGTTGCAGTTAGTGTGATCCTGAAGTGTGTGTTTGTAGTTGTTGTATGTGAAAGTTTTCAATTCATTGGCCATGTGACACGCCCTACATTGCCCACATTTAAAATGTCCCTTCACAGGCGGGATGTTCCATAGTGTCATCTGTGAGGTTCTCAATTCTATGGGCAATAAGGATTTAACAACATGTTCCCTTACATTCATGCCTTTGCGGAACGCATGCATGGGTGGTGGTAGTCCACCAAGTTCATCTGTCACCAAGTGCCAGTGGCTGTTTATAATTTTCTTGATGGTATTGCTCTTTGTGCAGAATGTAGTCACACAAACTAACCTGTCTTGATCAGTAGTCCCTCTCTCTTTGGGTTCCAGAAGGGAATCTCTATTGTTGAACCATGCACGTTTACGTGCCTTTTTTAATAGTCTAAGCGGTTGGCCTCTGTCAGTCAGACGTGACATAAGTTCAGCTGACTCCAAGAAATAGTCATAGTTTCTAGAGCAGTTCCTCCGCAACCTTAGGAATTGCCCAAAAGGCAAATTGTCCCTAAGGTTGCGTGGGTGGTGACTCGAGTAACACAGGAGAGTGTTGCGTTCACTCGTCTTTCTGTAAAGGCTGGTGTAAAGTTTGCCGCCTTCTGCTTTTATAGCTAGATCCAAAAAATTGACTGTGGAATTGCTATAGTCTAAAGAGAATTGTATATCCTTGGAGCAGTTGTTCAACCAAGAGTGAAATTCCTTAAGTAGGTTTTCACTCCCTTGCCAGATCAGTAGTACGTCGTCAATGTACCGACGCCACAGTTCAATACACTGGTTGTAGGGGTTTTGTTCGCTCAGGCTGTAGTTGTGTTCACATGAGTTTGACTACCTGAATAATAAGTATCCGAGGATCCCGACCATATATACCCTCCCTAAAATACATAAAAGGATGCATGATCCACCGGGGAGACCCATAATCTCGGGTTGTGGCTCCATCTTAGAGCTTTTATGCAAGTATATTGATGTATTCCTTAAACCTATCTCTGAGAATACCGTCACCTACCTAAGGGATACTATGCAAACAATTCAACTTGTGGACGATCGCCCATTTGATATGAATTGCAATCTCCTGGTCACCATGGATATTACATCCCTATATACAAACATTCCCCAGGGTGAGGAATTGAGAGTGATGAGAGAAGTTCTGAACAAACGTCCCAGGCCACATGGAGTCCCAACTGAATTTATCATCAAACTCCTTGATATAGCTATGACTAAAAACTTCTTTAGCTTTCAGGGTGACTTCTACATTCAAACGAAGGGAGTTGCTATGGGGGCAAGCTTCGCGCCTAACCTAGCAATTATTAGTAAGTATACGAACACAACTACATCCTGAGCGAACAAAACCCCTACAGCCAGTGTATTGAACTATGGCGTCGGTACATTGACGACGTACTACTGATCTGGCAAGGGAGTGAAAACCTACTTAAGGAATTTCACTCTTGGTTGAACAACTGCTCCAAGGATATACAATTCTCTTTAGACTATAGCAATTCGACAGTCAATTTTTTGGATCTAGCTATAAAAGCAGAAGAAGGCAAACTTTTACACCAGCCTTTACAGAAAGGTGAGTGAACGCAACACTCTCCTGCGTTACTCGAGTCACCACCCACGCAACCTTAGGGACAATTTGCCCTTTGGGCAATTCCTAAGGTTGCGGAGGAACTGCTCTAGAAAGGAAGACTATTTCTTGGAGTCAGCTGAACTTATGTCACGTCTGACTGACAGAGGCTACCCGCTTAAACTATTAAAAAAGGCGCGTAAAAGTGCATGGTTCAACAATAGAGATTCCCTTCTGGAACCCAAAGAGAGAGGGACTACTGATCAAGACAGGTTAGTTTGTGTGACTACATTCTGCACAAAGAGCAATACCATCAAGAAAATTATAAACAGCCACTGGCACTTGGTGACAGATGAACTTGGTGGACTACCACCACCCATGCATGCGTTCCGCAAAGGCATGAATGTAAGGGAACATGTTGTTAAATCCTTATTGCCCATAGAATTGAGAACCTCACAGATGACACTATGGAACATCCCGCCTGTGAAGGGACATTTTAAATGTGGGCAATGTAGGGCGTGTCACATGGCCAATGAATTGAAAACTTTCACATACAACAACTACAAACACACACTTCAGGATCACACTAATTGCAACTCCAGCGGGGTAATCTACGCCATTTCCTGTCCATGTGCTTTTGTATATATAGGACAAACTATACAAAAAGTTAAGTCCCATATCCTGCAACATTGCAGTCGTATACGGTGCCAGACACAGGGAGCACCCCTCGTGGAATACTTTACATCATTTGGACACACTCCTGAGAGCCTACGCTGGTGTGTAATAGATTAGGCTACACCGAAACCCCGGGGAGGGATTTTGGTAGAGTTCTGAGCCTACGCGAGTGTAGATGGATACTTCGCTTTGATACTGTAGCAAGAGGATTAAATGAATACGAGGAGATCACTAGACAGGTGTCCACACTCAGCAATGTTTGTTGACAATAGGTCTTAAATGCATAAATCTCATGGCAATCTCCTGTGTAACACATATGTAAATGTTGTTGTTTTTTACCCCAATCCTGTTTGCTCCTACTGGAAATTGGCGTCCTATGCCTTTAGATGTGATCAATTATTGTTTCTTTTCTTTTTTTTAAGTGTCTGTATTTATGTTCAATGTGAAGTGCAATTGTGATGTCATATGTGAATAATTGCGTACCACTAGGTTGGTACTTCATCTGTGAATATATCCAAGCTTTAACACTGGTCGCTATATGTCTAGACACACTGATTCCTAAATCTGAATTGTGAGATTACACCTTTTGTTTAATTGTACACTGTCGAACGATTGGGTCTATCTTAAATATTACAATGGTGACTTCGCACCTCGAGGCGTGTTGTAATTACATTGAAGAAACCACAAAAACAAAGAGGAGCGGGCTTTTTGCTTATTTGTACCTTGGTATGTCTTAATATACATTGAATACTTGTATGCATCTACAAATATTAGAACTGTGACATAGCACTTTGAGGCCCTCTTCAATGCTGTAGAAACTGTGAGCCTATTGAGTCTTTCGACCCTTTTACTAGCGTGTGGTTGACACTGCCCCTTTTTAAGGCCACCGCCCCGTTTTTCCTCAGTATAAATGCTCCCGCGGGTTGCTGCTCTGTTGGCTGCTACCGCGATGGAGTAAGGACGTCGATCAGATCGTCTCCAGGTAATTCTCTTTCACCACCTACTATCACCTAGGAACGCCTTGCGCTCCTTAGATAGCCTTTTAATTAGATTTCCCTTCCTTTTTCTAGTTGCAAAATTACGCTGTGTTCCGAATTGCCTGATTCATTCAGCAAACTCTTGCCACACACACGGGCCAGAATATTATGTTCCATGGATGGTTTGGGCACCACCGCCATGGTTTATATCTACTGAATAACGGGAATTGTCCTTAGTTGTCCCTTGCCAATTCATGGGTGAGTTGCTATAGCTAGTCCTTGTGTACTTTTAGTGTACAATCCTTCTGGACCCTTGACAACAACTGTTGATATTATTGAATTGCAGGCATTGGTGTAACCAGGTTTTGGACTCCAATTGAGCATTGCAAGATTAATGAGGTGGGTTTAATACATTACTCCCGCCAATTGATGTGCAGACACCACGCCTGGGTAACCTATTAGGTCCCAGTTCTAAGTTCCTTGTTTTTATTCTGTAGGGTCATTTCACCTGTCCCCTTGTCCTGAGGAAGATCCGCATAGCTGAGGTATTAAAGTCCCTCGTTTGCCGATAAGCCGGATCGAAACGTCGACGCTACCCCTTACCGCACCTGGACCAATTTCCCCTTCCCCATTACCCCTGTTTACAACCTTAAGTAAACTCTCCTTACAAATTCAAATGAATAATTTGCATGTGGCCAGGTTGCATCTAACTGTTTATTGGATATCAGTTTTGTACATTTTTTTTTAAATATATGCCCTTTACTTTTCTACACACTTTGAGCTCTCTTGACTCCTATATATACACTTGAGCACTTTTTCTTACACGTTCCCTAGAACATTCTCCTATTTTCTAGACCCTCTAATGATTATTCCTTTCAATGACTAAATAAATATATTGTAATAATACTTATTGGTTTCTCTGCACATCTATTTTTTGATTTACAGACTTTTGGGAGCTGATTAATGTAAGCGCAAATAAGTTGATACGTCTGTAACTGACGGCGCATTACCACACCATGGTTTAGTAATATTTTTATGATTTTCTTGCCTTCTTTGTTTGGTTTTATGAGTGAGAAGGTGTCACTTATTCTCACACATTTGGCCGTAGAAGTCACTCATAAGTACCTTGAAACCGTGGAAATGTCACACATAAGCAATCTGTAAAATTGGTATCTATGTATTTTCAACACACAAAACATAATTTTTTGGGGATATTTAGATAATATATTTCAGAATTAATGCGATGGATGTTCCTGGTTTTCTGCACAGAGCCGGTCAATCTGTGGATGGATTCTTGCTACTGCCATCCTCCGGTTCTGCTCTACTTCCAGTCTTGAGTAATGCTTTGTCTTCAATACTGCAAAAGCGGGGAACCCAATCTCAGATAAATATGATGAGCTGAAAGACAGAAGAGCTTTAAAGGCTATTTCTGTTAAAGCGGAGTGTTCTGTAGACATTTTCAGCTAACACTCAGCCAATGAGACTTTTCTGAATTACGTCTGCAGGGCACGGTCACTGTGAATCTCAGTTCTTCCTGAAGGCAAATTGGGAGATGTGTCCTCACCTCCATCATAAAAGGCAGAAAGAACCAGTCGTTGATATCATTTTCCTCTGGAAAATACTTATGTAAACTCTCCCTAAGAGAAGTCAGATGATTTTGTATTAAGTCACCAACACTTGAAGGTCATATTCGGTTTCCTCAAGAGCATTTAACAAACATTGGAATGGCTGAAGTAGGCCAGCCTCAGTTAATCTTGTCCATAATTCAGCTTCTTTTTGAAAGCAGATTGTTTTATTCATGGTAAATGGAAAGTTTACAGCTTCTTGCAAAGATAGATTCAGTGAATTTAATTTATTGAATGTCAGCAAGGTATGCTAAAAGTACAAACCAGCCGGGGTTACACAGTTGCTCTGCTTTGCAAGGGTCCAAATCCAGATGGTATTGCCATACTTCATTCTGCAGTTCAAAAATGTGATTTATCACCTTATCACGGGATAACCACCAGATGTCTGTGAAATAGCAAACCATCATGTTCTGCTCCCATTTCTGACGAGCTCTTCCGGGGTGAGTCTTAAAGAAATTAACAATTTTCACTGCAGAATTCAGCACATCCTCAAGTTCATCGTCCATGTTTTGGACTTCAAGAGCTTCCTGTTGTATCATACAAAGGATTCACATAATATGTGGAACCACTTTAAACACTTTGGCTTTTAAGCCTGGCCTCACACCACACATTGAAGGAGCACCATCTGTGCAGATTCCAACACAGTTTTCCCATTTTTAAGCCGTTGACACACAGGAAGTTGTTAAAAATGTCAAAAGGGTCTGATGCTGTTTCCCGCCCCTTGATTGGCTTGCAGAATAAGAAATCTTCTAATATTAAGGGCCCATGGCAGTATTTGACAAATGCAATTAAATTGACTTCCTTTGATAAGTCAGTCGCTTCATCCAATTGCAAAGCAAACAAACTCTATTTTATGTGTGCCAAGAGTTGTCTTTGTATATCTTCTGACATATCCGAGATTTGATGGTGAACTGTGGTGTCGGAAAGGGGTATCATTTTAAACATCCCTGCCACTTTTTCACCAAGAAATGTCCTGGCCACATAGGGAATTGCTGGAAGAATCACCTTTTGTCCATCTGTAAACAGCTTTTTGTATTTGGCAATGTTGGATGGCACCTGGTAGGATGCTTTCAAGACATTTGCTCAGGTGGTGGCCACATATGTTTACAGTGTCTTTCTGAGGGATGATGTCTGGCAGCTTCGTGGCTAAAAATCTCTGCTTTTTCCTGCCAGTGAACCATATTTTGTTTTCAAGTGGCACTTACATTTGGCTGGTTTCAGGCTGTCATTAGCCAAGGTTACTCAACAAACCACACACTGTTGCCTAGTTTCCCTAGCAATAGTGATGCTGGTGAAACCAAAAGCCAAGTAAGAGGCGTCATACTTCCTTATTTTTGCAGGACTTTTCTCACTATCTGTTTTGGGCCTTTCTCTTGAGCACCTTACCCTCTTTTGGAGCAGGAAACGATCCATGTCAAACGTGCACTTGACCTATGATACAAAATTCCATAGTTCTACAGTTATGAATATCATACATGTGTGGCTGCATTGGGTGTAACTGTTTTTTTTAAACTCTTTGCATTTCCCAGAAATAAAAAAAGAAAAACATTTTATATTGTATGCATAAAACCTTAATTAAGTGAAACAAAAAAGAGAGGTAGGGTTTTTATTTATATATTAGAGATTATATATAAAGGGAGTACTCCTAATCCCCAAAAGGTAATGATAAATATCCTCGGGGAGCCGTGAGGGGTAACCAAGTAGGTGCGGACACAGGTGGCATGGTTTGATGAATTTTTGACTAAGAGCCAGCGCCTTCCCCCGGTTCCCATGGGGCACGGCCGATTCAAGCCTCTAATTTCTCCTTATATATGATTTGATGAGGGGACGCCATACAGTAAGTAATACTAGTGTGGCATTTTTCCATGGTCCCTGGGCTGGGTACACCTTAGAGCGTGTAGACCACCCGGGCCATTTCCGGTCCTGACGAAAAACCTGGTAATCCCACTACAGGTTGAAACATGTAGACCATCACTTTTATTTTCACTTAGACACTACAGGTCAATTTAGCCTGACTAGGGTCTCACACTGTTTTTAATATTGTCAAGTTACTCCATATTAAATTCCTGTAGGGAGTTAAACTTTGACAATTTTTAATATTCACCACCTTTTGGCACTCACTTTGCACTACCACTGCTGTTCAAACCAACCCGCTCCACTGTAATCAGGTGTCGCAGCACACCCGGGTAGCATTCGGCTATTCGGGTGGGACCCCAATGATGAAGCATGTCACCAACTAGGTTGGTGAGTGAGGGGTCTTTTTAGAAAGGATTCTATTTTCTTTTTTGCATCCTCCGTGCTGAAGAAGCAGACTTCTCTATCCTTGAGGGTAGACTCCTAAAACCTTAATTAGACAGGCGGTCCCTGACATGCTTAAAGCCGTAATTCCAGCTGGTCCTGGCTTTCTTCAGTAGGTTGTTCTTATGAGCCATTATCTTAGTCCCCCACATTCATAGTGATAGGTAACAGGGGGATGACATACTTAGAAACACTGTTCTCTGGTAATAAGAGCTGACAAAATATTCTTTTGGTATTCATATATTGTTTTCAATATTCTTCTCTAGCGAGCAGTGATCAGCAGATCACAAGTTCAAATCCTGGCAAGTCCAATTCAATCTTTCATCCTTCTGAGGTCGGTAAATTGAGTGCCATTAAGTTGAGTAATAACCTTTGTTAGATGTCGGGTACTCCACCCCATATGTAATCTAATTACAAGGGTCAGAGGTAATATAGCTAAGATTCCCAAATAGTTCCTGCTCCTCTTGACTTAATTTGACCCAAAGCACTGACCTTTGATGCTAAATAAGAGAGGGGTGTAACCCTAAAGTGACAGAATTGCACATTTTATAGCTGCAAAATCTGGGCTCAAATCCCAGCTTCCCACTTAAATAACGTGTTTGTTCCACAGCACAGAGAAGAAAATCAGGTCAGGAACTGCACTATATAAAACCCTCACTTCTGTAGGGTCAATGCAAAATACTCTTGCCTCGCATTTAATAACATATGTCATATAAACAAAGAACATGACAACTAACATGTCTTGCGTATATCGTGGCAACATTGTCTAGGCACAGGGGTATCCTGCTCTGCAGCGCAAACTTTGTATGTCTACCCCAATATACTTTTGTTGCTTTTCTATTTTGGGTAAAGCCTGAAATGTGTTTTTTCTGGCTATGAACAGTTTGAAGACCTCTGATTTAATTCGACCCTAAACATTGACATTCGGTGCTGAAAGGAAGAGAGAAGGATATAACCCTACAGTGGCAGACCTGCACAATTTATAACCAAGAAACCTGCTTCCCCACTTGATCAGCATGTGTGATCCTCAGTACATGCTTCAGTTCACTATGAATGATTTCCTTTAACCAGGTCCACTGAAATTATGTGGCACAGGAGAAGCAAATTAGGTAGCACAGTTGACTACATCATGCAGTATTATATATGTAATGTGGCACAGTCTGTAAATATGACTTCATTATTTTGTCATTTCTGCATATGTTAACACTGTCTAGCCAAATGTTTCACCTCTTTAGTGCCAGTTTTACCACCCAAAAACAGCAATAATCAACAAAGTAGACAAGTCAACCTTTGCAACTGGTCTTCCACTGCACAGCAACACATATTCCTGCATTTTTAGTAACTTTTGATCTATTTGAGCTAGAAAAAAAACGTTTTTTTTGTTAAAATCTGGAGATTATGCTAATGATGGATTATGTGGTATATGTGGCATATGCGGCCGTAACTTTTTGAAAAATGAAGTGGCTGCAAAATCGCACAATTCCAAAGGCCCAGCCCTTCGCCAACTAATGTGAAATTCAGTTCAGAATTTGCACTATACAAAAACCATACTTGTATGTGGTCAATACAAAATAATCTTCCTTCATATTTTAATAATGTGTGCCATAAAAACAGATAGCTTGACAAACTGAGAAGAGTTGGAAAACTTGTGGCAACGTCGTCTGGGATTGTGGGTATTTCTTCTCTGCTGCTAGGTTTGCCACCTGGCCAGTTTTATACCAGCATGACTCGTATTTTAATGTACCAAAGTTAGTAAAATAACCTAAAACTGGTATTTTACCTTATCGGTAGTACATAGTTTAAACCAGAACTGTAAGAAGAAAACACTTTAAAATGTGTCCTACAACTGCCTTAATGACCCCTAACTGATAATTGAACAAAACAGAGACAGAAAGGCCATGTTTAAAATGAACACATATGACTTCAAATAAAGTTGTATTTAAGAAGGTTGTCCAGGCCTTTGCAGAATCTTTGTATTATGTTAGGGAAAGGAGGCACACTGTGTGTTCGTTTTCCAATCAATAAACTAGGCACCAGTGGGAGGTTATAAGTGCCGTGCGAGATTAAAGGGCAAGGGACAGGTCTGTTGTATTCCGCTTTAGGGGTCCGTATATAGGTTTACCTGAATCATGTCCTTATATAGGCACAATTCACCTTGCCCTTATATAGGCATAGAATCCCTGTACTTATTTAGGCATTAACCGTGCACTCCAAATACAGGCATGGTCACCGACATCCGTCCACCCTAACGTCACAACGAGTTCTTAGAAAACAGACCCTTAAGCTTCGGGAGTTCCCCTAGCACAGGACTATTGATTTCTCCAAGAACTCATCTATTATGTATGAACCGTTATACCTCCAGGGTTCATTCCTGACGTCTTCCTCTGTCTGACTTCACGTCAATGCTAACATTCCACGACACCTACCAGGTATACATATACCTTCCCTTGCCCCCAAGC
Source organism: Calotriton arnoldi (assembly GCA_963921515.1). NCBI lineage: Eukaryota > Metazoa > Chordata > Amphibia > Caudata > Salamandridae > Calotriton > Calotriton arnoldi. The sequence continues at coordinate 149,624 of CAWUFW010002134.1, read as the reverse complement.
AAGTTAGAGGAGACCTCGACTTCAGAGGAGCCCGTATCCCGGCCTGACGCACTGAGAAGACGCTGTCATTTCCTGCACGAAGACAAATCCAGCTTCCAGTGTTCTGACTCCCTTCGCAGGGTGTTAGAGTTTCAGATCCGGCAGGAGATTCCCACCTCTCTCATTCTCAAGGTATGGAGCTGACTAGATCCTAGAGGGACTCTTGGCATACTACTCTTGGCATACTACTCTTGGCATACTAGACTTGGCATACTAGACTTAACATACTCTTAGTATACCATACTAGAGAATACTCCACCTACTTCTACCTTTCCTACACCTAGACTAGGTTAGGTACATTGGGGTAGAACTAGCTTAGAGACGCATCGTATGAGTACTCTCATTTTTAGCTCATGTTATTTATGTACATGAATATATGCTAAAAGATAATGCTAGCGCAGTATTATTTATTTCTACTGCTTACGCTGTACATTATTTATCTTGCATACTGTCTTGTGATCATAACAGCACATATCTCTTACACGAGAAACAAGACTGTTCAATAAAACCCTTTTATTGAAACGCCTGTCTTTCCTTTCTGTGTAACTCTGTAGAAAATAAGCATGCACGATTGAATGAGTGAAACTGTTATCTATTGTTTCCACGATTCTGAGACATGTTCCGCTTCTAAAGGGAAACAAAGTTGTCATGTTTTTCGGTTGCCAGAAACTACTCCCTTCTTGTTTTCAAGGAGTTTCTAGTGGCCTCTGAGCTAGCTGGCACAGGTAATTAAGTTTAATATAATCGACAGGGACATACCGACCTTAGTCCTATGTCAAACCTATAGGTTATATTATTCCAATGCGCAGAGCCTATTAGGGAAATAGGAACTACACTACATGGCGCCCAACGTGGGGCAAGGCAGTAATTTAACGCTAGATACTGAGTAACTCATTCGTGCTTTTCTCAGAGACCCCTACTCACATACTCCATAAGATGTCTGGAGTGGGTAGGACTAAATATCCACCATAACTAAATAGGGAAGCACCCTATATATTAGTTGTTTGGTTTGTTCAACGTTGAAGGATACAGTGTTCCAAAATATTGTGCACCTTATCTTTTTGTTTCCTTGAAACTTGTTCTACATTTTTCAAAAAACAAAATGCCTGACTCCGACAACGGTGACGTTGCGGGTCACTCAGCTTTAACAGCTTATAACATCACAGGTTTTATTGAAACCGAGGAGGGTGTCATAGACATCAATCCAAACTTAAGAAGAGCCATCACTCTAAAACTTATAAAACACGGCCTACCACCAAGAGGAGGTAGAGCAGTTTTTGTGATAGAGGCACACGAATCCCTTCAGACAGAGGTATTCTATTCATGGGTCATATTTCCTGAATCAAATTCAGTAACAAAACTGTTTCACTTCTACAAAGAAGATGATCCACCAGAGGAATATATTCCTTTCGAGGATATTGAAATTCCACTAACATACCAGGAGCATCAGCTCTGGTTTAAAGGCGCCCTAAAACATCACAGAAACATTACCAGGCTCGGTCCACTAGGTAGACCAGGAGCAACATGGCCGATCCTAGCCGGCTACACTCCTCATCCTGAACTCGATATAATGTCAGACGAGGAACTACTTACTCAACTACAAGAGTTAATAAAAATTTACAGACAACTAGTCCAATATGTCATGCGGACTTTCACAGTCCAACCACCATTAACCATTCCAAATCAAACTCCTCAACCGGGAATACACTAAAAATTACACCACAGACTCTATACGCAGTCATGGGAAAAATGCCCACAAAACGTGAGCAAATTCCATTCTGGATAGCTCAAAAAATTACTCAAATCGAAGCAGTATTTCCAAATACTAGCCCGTATGAGAAACACAGAATCCTAACAATCTGTTTACCGATGGGGATCACACCACAACTGGAAGACTGTACCACTTGGGGCCCAGTCTTTGCTGCCATCTATACTAAAACACATGGTATTCCATCAATTGCAGTAATACCAGATGTCCTGAAACAAATTCAAAACTAATACGGGGCAGAGCCTGCTCTAAATTTAGGTATGAAATTACTGAAAATTTCGACCGGGTCTCAACAATAATATTATCTAATATTAAAGGGGAGGCAGCAACAGTGGCGATCCGCCAACGATTAAGGGAATTCGATGTTACAGAACATCAAACAGAACTACCCAGAATAATAGAACAATCATATGCAGAATTAGGCAGAGATAGTTTAGGTGGAAGACCAGTGAAGCCAAAACTATCTGAAAGTCCTGAGAAGGACTCCATTAAACAAACTCCTACATCTTCTAAAAAGAAGTGGGAAACTAATAAAAATAATTCAGAGAAACGTTCTCAATCCCGAGGTAGGTCTCCTCAAAAGGAGCTCCTCTGAAAGGAGGTATAACCTCAGGAATAGGGATAATTTGAAAAAGCCTGACGGGTATCAAGATACTGATACACGTTCCTCTCGTACCTTTCAGATCTCGTCACAGACATCGGAAAGAAGAGGACGGTCAGAACATAGAGAAGAACGCGTGAAATCGAAAGACGACAAACACGTTCCGAAAAGTAAATCAAAACCTCAATTCTCAAAGAAGAAGGTAGCAGGTCTGAAGGTCAGACATGCCGAGGATACTGAGAACACAACTCAAGAATAGAGAATGGGCTCAGACAATGCTGGACAGTGCAGCAGAAGTCACAATAGCTCGCCAGAACCTGAAGGAACTTCTGGAGATAGTGGACTTGAATGAGTACATTACAGTTGAGACTGTAGACACCAGGGTTAGTACTCCACAAAAGTTATATGAAATAACACTCCGGATGGAGGGAAACATACCTAGACAGGTGAAAGCACTTTTTTGGGAAAAACTTTCAAGGGGCTATGACATACCTCTAGCAGAAAAAGACTGGCCACCACAATTTGTCAGGGAGTGCCCACATGGCGAGGACATTATTATGCCTGCCTTCTCTGACCATATTCCAATTCATCTAAAATATACTTATGCCAGGAAATGGGCAGTTGCCCAGGCCCCAGCATTATACAAAAATCATGTAGGATGGGATGAGGATTCACATCACCATAAAATACATCTGAAAAATGAACCTACTGCACAAAGGCAGTACCCAATAAAGCAAGAAGCTAAAAAACAGGTCAGGGAGATCTTAGATCAACTTGAATACCAGGGGGTGATTGAAACATGCACCTCTTCAATGAACAATCTTTTGTTTCCTGTCTCGCAAACCAGACAATACCTATCGTCTAGTTTTGGATTACAGACACTTAAATACTTGTTCTAAAACATTTGCAGTGCAAAATGCACATAGTACAGCATTAATGAATAACATTGAGCGTAAAAAATACAAAACCACATTGGATATCTCAAATGGTTTCTTTTGTCAAAATATAGCACCTGAAAGCAGGTACTTAACAGCTTTCTCAATAATGGGGACCCAGCATCAATTTTGTCGACTCCCACAAGGGTTCAAGAACAGCCCGGGGTTATTCTCAGCGAGAGTAACGGAGTTACTACAAATTTATGATAATGAGGCATTGTCATATGTCGATGACATCTATCTGACAGACGGTGACCTGGACAAACACTTGAACAGGGTGAGCACCATTATACTGGGCTTCGCCTCTGAGTGCTACAAATTCAACTTCAAAAAGTCCAGAATTGCCCATCTCAATGTCCTGTTTCTAGGATATGAGCTTTCAAGTCCAGGCAAGAGCTTGGCAGCCAACTTTTATTTTTAGAAAGGTGTGCGCTGCTCCAACCTCCTAAAACGCTGAAAAATTTACAATGCATCCTGGGTTTACTAAATTTTGGAAGAACTTACATTCTAAATTACGCAGAAAGGGTTAAACCTCTCTACGCATTAACCAAACCTGATTTTTCAATCAAAAATTGGACACAAGAACACACAGAAATCTTGCGTTCACTCCAAGCTAACATGTTAGCAACAAATTACTTACAAACACGCGTAAGTCAACGCAACTTAGTGATCCGAATAATTTCGGGTCAATGCGGACTCACCTACTTAACATTTAATGAGGGTGAAAAAGTACCAATTGCATACAAATCACACTTGTATACACAAGCAGAAATGCGCTTCACTTCAACAGAAAAAATTCTGACAGCAGTTGAAACCACTGTAGCAAAAGAAAGCGCTCTAGCTCAAGGGAAACGCATTATTGTCGTAACCCCAGTACCGGCCTTAGAGGTGGTAACAAAAGCGAGCATTCCAAATGCTAAAGCATTACATCCAAGATGGATACAATGGGTTAATTCTCTTGCTGCAACAGATGTTGAATGTTTTTGATCCCGATCTAAAAACACAAGCGTTCCTGCAATATGAACATGAATGTCCTCTGCCCACTGAGATTCTGCCTCTCGATCAGTACGAATTCATAATTTACACTGACGGATCCGCACAACCCGCAACAGGGAGTAAGCAAGCTTACTGTGCAGCGTGCGCAATCGTTAAAGGTCGCATGCGCGATGGCAACTTCAGACCTATGGTCACAAAAACCCAATCTCTAGGAGATTGCACAGCTCAGCGAGCTGAACTACAAGCATTCAAACTGGCACTTGAAAGTACAGATCGAGAATTCCCCACACTCCTAGTGTGCGATTCTTTCTACTGTGTGCAGTCGTATAATGAATATATACAAACTTGGCTTGAAAACGGGTTCAAAGATGCAAAAGGTGGCACAATAAAGCATAAAACGCTTTGGGAACAAGTAGTTCGGTTAAAAAGCGAACTACCAAAGGCTCACGTGATACACACACTGAGTCATCAACGTGATGGCGTTCACGTTGCAGGGAATTCATTGGCTGACGAAGCCGCAAAGGGGGCTGTTCAGACGGCTTCCGTAGCTGCGATCACTCGTTCAAAAACGAGAATAGACAGTGAGATAATGTTGGCTGTCAATGCTACGAGCAAAGGCAGTGGTGCAGCGTTACCAAAAAAGTTTCCACTCAAGTACTCTTATGTAATTGATGCGAACAACGTTCCTTTAATTCGAATCCCTGGAGTGGGGGATAGGGTAATTCCAAACAAGGAACGTAGATTAGGACTAATCCTAGCAGCACACGAAGGGATAGCCTCTGCCCATGCAGGCATTTCTGCAACAGTGTCTTTACTGAAACAAAGATATTGGTGGCCTGGCATTATGAAACAGACCAAGAACTATGTTCTGGAATGTGAAATTTGCCAACAGATGAAAGTCTCCACAGTGAAACGTCCTGCGCAGACACCCTTGTTAATTTCAGACAAACCATTAGCTTGTGTTTGCCTGGACCACTGCGGTCCCTTGCAAAGGGACGGTAACTATAAATATATCATGGTCGCAGTGGATTCTTGCTCTAGGTTCCTATGGATATGGCCTCAGCGCTCGGCTGACGCTCGGACTGTTATAAAAGATTTGCGAGTCTTTATCGGCACATACGCAATAGGCACGCTACATTCTGACCAGGGCCCTGCGTTTAGCTCTCGGGCTTACAAAGACGCCATGGCCAGTCTGGGCGTTGCATTGCGGTACTCCTCTCCATTCCATCCTGAGGGAAATTCGGTTGTGGAAAGGAAAAACCGGGACATAAAGCAGTCTATAACAGCTAGGGTATTAGGTTCGGGTGATGAGTGGGTCAAACATCTTTATGGGGTCCAACGCTCATTTAACAATTTGCCAAGAAGTTCTCTAGGGGGGGTCACTCCATATGAGGTCCTATTTGGGACAAGAATGTGGGTGCCCGATCTGGAATGCAGTGGCACAGTGGTGGAAAATAAACCCTTTGATATCAAAGATCGTTTGGCTGTTTTACAGGACCTAAATGAAATAAGAACGAAACAAAGCAACGTATTCCTGCAGCCAACCACCACTGGGTTAAAACCGGCTGTCCCAGCAATGCCTGTCTGGATTCCAAAAGTTGGGGATCTAGTCAGAGAGAAAATTGCGGACAAGAAGGAATTTGGACCTTCTTACAGACAACCAGTACCTTTCCTAGCCATACACGGAACAAGAACAGTACTTCTGCCGCCCCTTGCTGGAAAAAAGGAGAAAAGATTTGTGTCCATCGACCTCATCAAACCACAGTATGTGGCCAATACTAAATAGTAGGCCTCGTGGACTCCGACCTAGTAGCAGACACACTCCTCTCGCTACTATCCAAGAGGTTCAGACTGAAAGACTGATAACCATCGAGACTTCAGCAGTAATAGATGAAGGACTGAGCAACAATGCTATGGAACTCATCCCTCTTGAAACACAAGTAACAGTTCGTCCAAATACACCTGTCTACACCAATGTAACAAGTGATCAACTGGTCCCAGCGATTTCTACAAATCCTGATGCAATTCCAACAATTGATAGAACTGCTTCTGGCTACTTCATTAACTTTGATACGTTTTCTGAGGATCCGAGTGAGCCCGAGACGTCGCCAGCATCAAAAACCTTTAAACAGCAAGTACAAGACTTTTTACATTTTTTGAAAAAGACTTATCTAGTTTCACCATGGATTGAACTTTGGGTTATTTCTGGAATATTTTTCTTCCTGCTTTGGCTATGACTATGAGTGTGCTTATAAATGGGAGATACATCCATTTGGACATTGAAAGAAAAGAAGTGAACTTACTTTTGAAACCTCACAAATCATCCCATCGTGAAACAAGAGACTTGTCTTCAGTGAACATCACAGCCGTTCCTATACAGGATGGTATAGTGTGGGACAAAACTGATTTAGATATTTTCGGTCGTACGGAACATTTGAACATTCCACATTTATTTAAGATTTCACTAAGTGATTTTGTTTCATCCAGTACCTTTTCTGATGATTGGGACTTTGAAACTGTAAATAATATGATGTTTGACCTAGAAAAATCTGCTGCATTTTCTAATAATGAATATTTAGAGGGTTCATCAGACTATGAAAAGCTGTATTGCTATAACCACTATGGTCATCATTTTTTGCATAAATCTGCAACACCTAGAAATGTGTTTGTTTAACCAATGGGAGCATTGTCCTACACCACCAAAAGGTAGTTCAAAAACATTTGCTAAGAAGTTTCCATATTTTTCAGGAAATAATGCATCTGATCCAGAAACATTTTACTATAGAAATGTAAACAAAACAGGACTGAAAATTATGTTAACAAATACAAAACAGATTTACTCTGCAGCTTTTATTGCCCAACTGTCTAGACAGGGTTTCGACTTATGGAAAGACACAATAGACACAAAATCTGTCTGGGGTACTAAAGATTGGCAAGTGCAGGGGATAGAAGCTTTATTTAGAGCCTGTATCGTCCCTCAGCAAATAATGTTTTTGAATGACACGGTCCAACAAACGTCTTGCCTTGGGTTAGCCAAGATTAAAGACATGAGAGCACCTTCTGTACGGACACCTGCAAGTGATAACAATACACAGGCAGCGGTTACAGTTGACACCATACTACAATTCAACAGAACAAATCCTGATTGGAGAAAATAGTTGATCTGGCCCACAGACACAAACAACTGTCAAGAGAGATTCCTGAATAAAACACAGGGGTTTACTATTCATAGGCCAGACCCACAATACGTCCAAAGACAGCATCCGGGGGTAGTAACAACATACAGTGTAGGAAAATTATGCCTCGATTGGCTGCAAAGATCTACACTTAAGGATGTGAAACAACACTTATCTATACTTAAAAAAGACGCAGCCCTTAGGGAATTCCTGCTTGGACCAAGAAAACCGCGTCAAAAACGTTTCATATATGCCGGCATTTATGCTGCTTATAATGAAGCATGGAAGGTGTCCCAGATGGAGGCCGCAGAACGAATACGTGAACTTGATCGTATTAACTTAGAGAAAACTCTCTCTGTGGTCGACAATGGGTTAACAACTTAGTCCTCCAGAATTTATTCATTGGACAGTATTGCATCCTCTGCTATCGACATACTGGAACAAGGTTTAGCCATGTTACAGCAAGGCCAATCTCAGTTGCGTTCTATTATGTTATTAAGCTGGACGCTGCAATCTTTGCGTGCGGGCTATGTGCCTTGGCGTTTTATCAACACGTCGGCTCTGTTTGCAGAATACAATCTAACTGATAAACAGATCGAACTGGCACAAAGGGGAGCAAAGTATACAGTACTGAGCATTGAAAAACTTGAAAAATTACCATTCACAGTGGCAGAAAAACCAGCTATGGAATGGCTCATTCATGGCAAAATTAGTCTACCTGTGACTACTTTCCAGTTTCAGTATTGCCTTAAACAGATGCAAGCAGGCAAATATGAAAGGTTGGGTAAAGAATACATTAAGACATCCTGGAATTTACCTTACACCTATAGATGTTGGAGTGGGGATCGTGAAGTGTTTCTAAGCGGTACACACTTTGAAAGTGCACTAAGCAGTTCACTGATTTGTCAGGACATATCTTTACACGGGGCTTGTAATGGTTCTGTGGCAAACTTGTCCTGCCACCAGCAGGGTACACCAGCTGCTGTGATTAATCCAACGTTTGGACAACTTTCTAATGGGAGTTACCTCATGTTGAATGATCGGAGTTGCTGTGGCATGTTGCCAGGACTCCCATATCTAGTAACGGTCAACTCCAGGGTCACTTGCTGTATGCAAGTATTGTTTGCCCCAATAGACACAGTCAGGGAGTCGCCTCTATGGCCTTCATTGAATGTCTCTTTTATACGATTTGATACTTTAAGCAGAATGAAAGCCATGCTTATACAACAATCAGTGCCTTTGACCTCGGCCAAAGGAACCCATGATCTACAAGTTGCAAGGACTTCGGCTGAGATACAAGCTTTAATTCGTCCAAACTGCCCTATACATTTCGTATAAATGATTGGATGTATCTTTAATATGTCAGATACAAGCGGAATTGTACATGTATTTAAGACCATCTGTTCCGGACTATTAGCACCTTTCCAGGCTGTCCTCGGAATCATCCCAAACTTTGCACATTCGGTGTTTGGTGGTGTACCGTTAATTCTAGCACTTGTTGCAGGAATTCTGTTTCTATTCCTCTTACTACGCTATGGCAAGCCTCTTCGCCAACATCACTCCGAGCGATGTGGAGAGAGCCCTCCTTGAACGGAAATGCCGTGAGCGAATAGTACAGCTTTTGGGCATGCCTCGTCTACGGGAACGTGGTTCCTGTCATTCAGACCAATCTGGCAAGATTGCATCTTACCTGTTCTACGCTGCCTGTTTTGCAGTGAAGAATGCGTGCTAGACACCTGTCTAACACTCCCATCCGTCATGCCAACGGATATCGATACTCCGCTGGACCCGATAACGGCCCATGCTGTGTGTTGTCCCCAGCGGCATCCCATCCTGATGGCGGCTTTCATTGAGATCTCACAGACGCTTCCGGCTGCTGCTGAGGTACGAGATGGATCAACAGGCACACAGGTAACAACGGACGCGAACATTGCATCTTCTGCTGAAGGCGATGTTTCTCATCTCTGTGCAATTAACCTTCTGAACGAGGTGTTCCAAATGTCGCCAACTTCGGTGGACGACATTTTGGCTACGGAAATAGATGATCTAATGTTTACGCCAGACCCATACACTGACTTTGATTCGGCTCACAGTGTACCAGGGCAACAATGAAATTTGGCCTTCATATTTTTCAAACTTGGAACTTTTCCCAGAATTGAACTTTTTTCTTTTAACATTTTTGAAATGACATGGCAAATGAACAATCTGCTTACAGTAGAACTAGTCTTATAAAACGGACTTCTTTGAATACTTCCAGGTACACATTGTCGCCTTACTTGTCTAACATTTCATTTACTTCCATGATCTGCAATGGCTTTGATTTTCAGAACTTATCAACCATTTCATCATATGTATATATTACTGTTTCATTCACGTTGCATTCTACTTCCGTTATATGCTTAGAATGAAAACAATGCTTTAAATGTACAGTACCTATGGCATTTCAGCAGTTTTGAGCTTCTTTTAAAATGCTTTTAGAAATGTTTTTAGCAATATGTGGTACTTAATTTTATGTTTAGCATTTAAAATGTTTAGCATTTAGTATTATTGTTCAATCGAAGATGGAGTGGGTGTTGTATTCCGCTTTAGGGGTCCGTATATAGGTTTACCTGAATCATGTCCTTATGTAGGCACAATTCGCCTTGCCCTTATATAGGAATAGAATCCCTGTCCTTATGTAGGCATTAACCGTGCACTCCAAATACAGGCATGGTCACCGACATCCGTCCACCCTAACGTCACAACGAGTTCTTAGAAAACAGACCCTTAAGCTTCGGGAGTTCCCGTAGCACAGGACTATTGATTTCTCCAAGAACTCATCTATTATGTATGAACCGTTATACCTTAAGGGTTCATTCCTGACGTCTTCCTCTGTCCGACTTCACGTCAATGCTAACATTCCACGACACCTACCAGGTATAAATATACCTTCCCTTGCCCAAGCAAGTTAGAGGAGACCTCGACTTCAGAGGAGCCCGTATCCCGGCCTGACGCACTGAGAAGACGCTGTCTTTCCTGCACGCAGACGAATCCAGCTTCCAGTGTTCTGACTCCCTTCACGGGGTGTTCGAGTTCCAAGATCCGGCAGGAGATTCCCACCTCTCTCATTCTCAAGGTATGGAGCTGACTAGATCCTAGAGGGACTCTTGGCATACTAGACTTGGCATACTAGACTTAACATACTCTTAGTATACCATACTAGAGAATACTCCACCTACTTCTACCTTTCCCTACACCTAGACTAGGTTAGGTACATTGGGGTAGAACTAGCTTAGAGACGCATCGTGTGAGTACTCGCATTTTTAGCTCATGTTATTTATGTACATGAATATATGCTAAAAGATAATGCTAGCGCAGTATTATTTATTTCTACTGCTTACGCTGTACATTATTTATCTTGCATACTGTCTTGTGATCATAACAGCACATATCTCGTACACGAGAAACAAGACTGTTCAATAAAACCCTTTTATTGAAACGCCCGTCTTTCCTTTCTGTGTAACTCTGTAGAAACTAAGCATGCACGATTGAATGAGTGAAACTGTTATCTATTGTTTCCACGATTCTGAGACATGTTCCGCTTCTAAAGGGAAACAAAGTTGTCATGTTTTTCGGTTGCCAGAAACTACTCCCTTCTTGTTCTCAAGGAGTTTCTAGTGGCCTCTGAGCTAGCTGGCACAGGTAATTAAGTTTAATATCGATGGGGACATACCGACGTTAGTCCTATGTCAAACCTATAGGTTATATTATTCCAATGCGCAGTGCCTATTAGGGAAATAGGAACTACACTACATGGCGCCCAACGTGGGGCAAGGCAGTAATTTAACGCTAGATACTGAGTAACTCATTCGTGCTTTTCTCAGAGACCCCTACTCACATACGCCATAAGACGTCTGGAGTGGGTAGGACTAAATATCCGCCATAACTAAATAGGGAAGCACCCTATATATTAGTTGTTTGTCAAACCTGTAGGTTATATTATTCCAATGCGCAGGGCCTATTAGGGAAATAGGAACTACACTACAGGTCGGGTTTCTAACAGATGTGGGAGGAAGAAGGTTGAAGGGGTGAGGCGCACGCTTACGGTTTCCAAGCGATTATTGGGTGCCAACACTATTTTCTTCAATCAGAGTGCCACAGGAAATGCCCACGCCGCCGCAAACAAAATTGCGACGCATTCTCATGATGAAACGTAACCCCAAGGGGCGAGTCCCACAGTTTGAGGGCAATGGCGTAACGCAACTTGAGCCGCCCCCTCCCCCCCTGCAAAGTACATGGGGGGAACCCACCCTCTGGACCCAGTCAGGACCTCTCAGACTACCGCCCTGCCACCCATGCAAAATGCCGAAGTGGGCCCCAGCACCGCGGGGCTATTGTTACGCCACTGTTTGAAGGCCTCTATCCTAGAGGCACCTCTGTGGTGTTTTGTAGTCCCATCCTATAAAGATGGCTGACGGCTGGCTGCCTGCTCTTGTGGGCCTGCCAGGGACAGCAGCTTGCTGGTGACTGAAAGAGAGAGCCCAGACTTGTGGCTTCCCATAGCTCGGGCTAAACATTGGAACCACCGTGAGACTCTTAAATACTTGGGCACAGGCTGCTAAACGTAGCCCGTGTTTTATAATGAAATCACAAAAAGCTCTTTAAAACCCGCGAACACCATAGTCCCATTATTGGCAACACACCCCACCCACACCACAACAGAGTATGCATGCATAAATAAATACACAACACAACTTTTGTTTGGGAAAAATATTGCTGCAGGTTTATTCCATACAAAAGTATGCAGTATGGTGGGTTATCTTACGGGCGATCCAAGGGCAGGCAGCTGTACCAACCTATGCTGCCCTGCCCGCCTGATGAGCCAAGCACTGTGGAGAATCCAATCAGCACTACACTTATTGGGGTGATCCCCTTACTGGATCACGTGACACATTGGTCCCTTATTACTCACGCCCCTTTCAGGGCGGAGCGTAGCAAGGCAAGCCCCCGGTTGTCCAGGCCCACAACCGCCCGAAGGACTAACGGGGCGCCGATGTAATTGTTCCAGGACTCTCCCCTGAGGCTCCTGGGATTTGGCTCTGGCACCCCTATTGTGCTCTTGCAGAGGTACCCTTCTGTACCCATGTGCTTCCATATCGCCCTGTAACTCCGCCTGCAACGACAAAAGAAAACATTACAACGTTCTATGTACTTCGCCTGCCAACCCCACGCCGGGTAAGCGGTAGGGTGGGAGACGGCGTGTCCGGCGCAAAGAGGATGCCAAGATGGCCGGGGGAGGCATAAATACCTCCCCACCTCCTCGGCGCGCCGGAAGTAACGCGCCTGGTAAGGGGACTCCTCCTAGAGTCCCGCATTAGTAGTGGGGGTGGGGAAGTGCCCAAATGGCACTAAAGGGGCCGCCCGTTTAGGGTGGCCCCCTGCGGGGGCCGCGGGCAGCCGCATAATCCCATTATTGGCAACACACCCCAACAGAGTATGCATGCATAAATAAATACACAACACAACTTTTGTTTGGGAAAAATATTGCTGCAGGTTTATTCCATACAAAAGTATGCAATATGGTGGGTTATCTTGCGGGCGATTCAAGGGCAGGCAGCTGTACCAACCTATGCTGCCCTGCCCGCCTGATGAGCCAAGCACTGTGGAGAATCCAGTCAGCGCTACCCTATTGGGGTGATCCCCTTACTGGATCACGTGACACATTGGTCCCTTATTACTCACGCCCCTTTCAGGGCGGAGCGTAGCAAGGCAAGCCCCCGGTTGTCCAGGCCCACAACCGCCCAAAGGACTAACGGGGCGCCAATGTAATTGTTCCAGGACTCTCCCCTGAGGCTCCTGAGATTTGGCTCTGGCACCCCTATTGTACTCTTGCAGAGGTACCCTTCTGTACCCATGTGCTTCCATATCGCCCTGTAACTCCGCCTGCAACGACCAAAGAAAACATTACAACGTTCTATGTACTTCGCCTGCCAACCCCACGCCGGGTAAGCGGTAGGGTGGGAGACGGCGTGTCCGGCGCAAAGAGGACGCCAAGATGGCCGGGGGAGGCATAAATACCTCCCCACCTCCTCGGCGCGCCGGAAGTAACGCGCCTGGTAAGGGGACTCCTCCTAGAGTCCCGCATTAGTAGTGGGGGTGGGGAAGTGCCCAAATGGCACTAAAGGGGCCGCCCGTTTAGGGTGGCCCCCTGCGGGGGCCGCGGGCAGCCGCATAGTCCCATTATTGGCAACACACCCCACCCACACCACAACAGAGTATGCATGCATAAATAAATACACAACACAACTTTTGTTTGGGAAAAATATTGCTGCAGGTTTATTCCATACAAAAGTATGCAATATGGTGGGTTATCTTACAGGTGATCCAAGGGCAGACAGCTGTACCAACCTATGCTGCCCTGCCCGCCTGATGAGCCAAGCACTGTGGAGAATCCAATCAGCGCTACCCTTATGGGGGTGATCCCCTTACTGGATCACGAGACACATTGGTCCCTTATTACTCACACCCCTTTCAGGGCGGAGCGTAGCAAGGCAAGCCCCCGGTTGTCCAGGCCCACAACCGCCCGAAGGACTAACGGGCGCCGACGTAATTGTTCCACCCCTATTGTGCTCTTGCAGAGGTACCCTTCTGTACCCATGTGCTTCCAGATCGCCCTGTAGCTCCGCCTAAGCTCTGGAGGCGGCCACCTTCGCTTAAAGAGCCCCCCCACCAATACAGCTAACTTCTCACCTGCAATTTCCCGGGCCTCATTCATGTCCAGTAGGAACAGATTCGAGCCCACCTGTGCTAAGTGCACCCCAACTTTGTCAAAATAGCCTTTGGTGTTTGTCCGGCTTAGCCCATGCCTGATGAAGCCAAAGCTCCTTGCTCTGTGAGCTAGCGCATGGAGCGGATTATCCTTCTCTGGGAATGTACCACTGCCTCACACGACCTGCAAGAATGTGATGGCCTCCCAGGCGGGAGCTCTACTCTTAACCATCGCTATATTACCCTTCAAGCTGATGTGGCTCCCACCTCCTGCAACCTGTAGTTGCAGTCCTTCTAGCATTTCGTGCTCCCTAACACCTGTTTCCCCAATTTATGGAACATCAGCACACTTGCTTAGAAGACCGCTTCCACAACCAGCCTATTTACTCTGGCTATGTGGACGGGGCATTTTATGCATCACTGAAACAACCCGTAACCTGCCCTGGGAGCTGAGTGCACCTACTTTGTTGCCCAGACATGTGCCCAGACCATTGCGATTAATAAACCATGGCGAACAGGACTGTTCGCATTGCACACACTATTGCAGTCACAGCAACCATTTGGAGTGACAACTTACGCCACCTCCCAGGCTTGCTTAACTAAAGCTCGATCACAGATGCACACATACCTGCTAACCAGCTGTGACCCTTGATGCTCAACCCAGCTAATGACCTAGTACTTTGTTATTCCAGGGAATATTGCCCTCCACAAGATCAAGCCGCACATGAGCATATGGCCTTCACCTACTGGGCCGAGGTGCACAGTGTTCTTTGGAATTGTCAGCGATGGTGCTCCAAACACATTTCAAGCCGATATTGGAGCCACGGCACACATTCTGGCCTAACCAACTGACGCATGCCACCTGGCTAACTTGCCGCTGCGAGATTTTGATCTTAACACCACCCTCTTGCGGTTACCGGTGCACATCATCTATAGGTCTTGTCCTCCCTCTATTTATGCAGATACCTGCAATGTACCCTTCTGCCCCTGTATGGGCGGGAAAATACCTGTAACATTGCAAATCCCACTGCACTCACTTTCTCAGGCAGTCCGATGGGGGAGAGAGGTCCTTAGAATTGGTTCTGCTACATAGCCTGGCCTCCTAGCCCGCAAGCACCCTCGTCTGACAGCAGACTATCTGCTGTCGCCCGTGCAATGTCCGCACCCTGGCGCAAGACGTCCCGTTCTATACCTCTGCTACCAGACTACCTTCAGTGATGCTGGAGTGAACGGTTGTATGTTGTGCATCTGACCATAAGAACCTTGGTTTGCTTTGGCAGGGATCAAATTGTTGCATCTGTCACACTCAAAATAGTGGCAACGTGCAGTTCTTTTGCATTCTACACTGCAGTGTGTGCCCGGACGATCCTAGACACCCCCTGTGTGCCAACCCGCTTTGACCCAAGATGCAAAGCACTAGACCCGGTACACTTGGTTACCCCGGACTTAATTGCCCTCCACCGAAATCCATGTGTAAAGGTAGCTGGTCCCTGATTTAATTCCTAGTAGTCTGTGTTATGCCATACTCCTTTTATGCCTTTTTCAAAGCAGTTAACCCGCTCACACACGAGACCCGCTGGTAGCCAGTCCAGTATAACCTGTACATGGAATTTAAATTCTCCTAACAACTGCGCAGAGGGCAACCCACACTCACTGCTACTGGTGTCTGACTAATCGGCCCTTGGTGGCCGTAGCAATACAGCCCGGTCAGCAAGTACGCCCACTGTACTGTTGTCATTTAGTAACTCATGGCGCTGACAACCGCAATATATGTATTGTGCCCACTATTGGAGACAACTCACCCCTTCGTGGAGTGGCAACTACAAAGGTGCCTACACAAGTCACCCAACAGACAAGTTGGCCCTGGCTACCTTGTGTTCTGGTGCCAGATTTGGAAAGAGCCTTGCCTTCACTTGCTGCCCCCTGGGAAACGCACAATGCCTTGCTCTGGCCGCAATGCGGCAATGCCCTCATGTAGCATCGAACCCCTGGTCAAATAAGAGTGCCAACTCCAACTACTTAAAACTACACCTTGACCATGGGTGGAGTCTAGCTCTTTCCCAAACTTCTGCTAGTGTAACCCACGGTCACGCCTCCTGTTCAGTTCAATTGAGTAATTCATGGCACTGCCCCACAAGGGCCTAATACTGGGCTGTGTAAATGCGGCCCAAGGTGACCTTAAACAATCGGCTTGGTGTGGATGGGTGCCAACATTACCTGGCTGAAGTGCAATCCCTTTGACAATCACTGCTGACAAGATGTGCCAATGCAGGTAGAAGAAAGAGTTATCCAGCCCGCCTTACTTCCTGTCCCAGTTATCTGAGTAAATTAGTGAAAGATGCACGTTTGAACTGGTAGCTGATACTGTTACTTACGCCTGCAAATGCTCTGCTCAGAGCAGCCCGCTAGACAATGGCTTCCATTGAAAGGCGGTGCCAACAGACCTCCAAGCACTTAAGGCGGTACCTCTGAGTAGGGCTCTAATCTAACAGATGCCCCTTGCATCGGATACCGCATCTGGCTGTAAGCCGCTCAGTGCTCCTGATGCCTTGGCGCTTCCTGACCCGCAGCCAGCTCACCCTGATACAATCCGCTCGTGACTGGGACTCAACCGTGCGGCGAAGGGACGAGATATCCCAGCCTGGCCTTAGCTTTTCGCCAGGCTCCCACACAAGAGCCCTCCACAAACCTTGTGGCCTAAAACATTCGCCCTGTGGGGCGGTTGCGAATGGACTGCAAACAACTCCTAGGTATTCTCTACCAATGTTGTAAATGGAGTTTCTGGTTGGCTAGGGTATGCACCTAAGCCTGGCCGAACCCACCTCTCTAGTCAGGAGAAGTGATTACACACTTAAGCTGACACCTGCCCAGCCCCTAGGTGGCTAGGCAGAGACTTTGGCTTATCCCAGAGGCAGTGTAAATTTAATGTGCCAACCGCACTCCCACAGCGGCACACTACAGAAGAGACTCCATACCAGATTATTTTAATTACCCTTTGTATCGTCCATACAAGAGAAGCTTAGTTCCATCTGCCCCTATTACCCTGTGCTAACAAACCTCATCATGACATCACAGGGATTACATAACTCACTAGGTCAACCGGGCCACCGTCCTACAGCTCAGTTAGCACAACCCCGTAGCTGCTGGTAGGAACTGTACTTAGCATAACACCTTATGCATCCACTCAATCAGCCGTGTACCCTACTAACACTTGTAGCAGGGCGCAAATCATAAGTACCTCATGCCCAACTGAGGCATCACATATCACCATAGTGTTGTGTACAATTGGCTTCACGTCGGGACTAGGGTGCAGCTTCTACCCCCTCAAGCTGCCTCGCCCCCCACAACCGCACAAAACAGTAGTCCGCGGCCATGACAACACAAATGGGGGGAGGTGGGGGAGGGCCGTGATCACGCCCCAAAACGCTGGCTAGATCACCCCTTACTCTCACTCCAACTAGGGTGACCGCCACAGCAGTTCATTCTCTCGCCTCGGCCCACGTGTGACTGCATCGTGTCAAATGTCCTGCTCCAGGTGAGGCCCGAACTCACAACCTCGGCATTGCTTATGGCAAGTACTGCTGTATAAATACCGCGCGCTAACCGATTGCGCCACTGGAGCTGATTGGTTGGAGCATAGTGACCCGTACTAGCGGGCCCGGCTAATTGTAACCTTACATGCGGCGCGACTCGCCACATTCCCGGCTCATGGACCCCACCCACAATCCAACGCAAGGAAAACAGCGGCAAAAGACTCATTTAAGTGGCAATCCAATACGAGTTGCGCCGTTCTTACCTAAATGAACCACTTCCGAATGCCTGCCAATTGGAAGAGACCAATGCTTCTCAACTTATGCGAGTCGTCAGTGGGCTACCCTCTAGCTTATCAGAAATCGCTCCCCAAACATATGCACCTAGGAGGGGCAGAGTTGAACTTTTAGCAAACTTCTTTGCGACTGTGGGCAGCGATCTAGGTACTCATCGACTCACTACTTCCCCGTCTGCTGCTCCGCGTGATTAGCGCATGAGAACAGTAGAACATTTTCACCTCTAAATCCCTTTAAATGCCTGCTTCATCCTCTTGCGGAACACCCTCCGTGAGGTTTTCACCGATGCCGCTGCAGGCACGGTGTCCCCCTGTGGCGCTGGCGCACTTGTCGGAAGAACAACTACCATGCGCCCGCTGCACGTGGCGATAAATGCATGCAGTTCCCAACTGACTGCACCTCCCTTGGGCACAGTCCAGCAGGAGCACCCCCCGGTAGGTGCAGCTGACCTCCGCCTCTAAGCGTCGATGGTCAAAGACATTGACAAATGAAAGCATGGCCATCCATGTAACTGCGCAGTGCTCGCTACTCCAGGTGCAACCCACCATACGCAAAGTTTAGCGGCCTGTGCGGAATCTTGGGCTGAGAAGTCACAGCACCCTCACTGGCTCATGGCCTACTAAGGACCCGGCTTCCCTCTGCGTCTGGTTGCTGCCACTCAATTCGTAACCTGAACCACCGGCCGGGAGGTATCCGAAAGTAACAAATAACAGAACGAGGAAAAGAGACAGATCCCGAACCTGTGCTCAACTAGCTCCAACATTTCAGTGACACTAGTAAATCTTCATATGCCTGCTTGTTGAACAGTCACTTTTTGCTCAAAAGTGCAAAGTGCTATTGGTTGACTCTTCACAGTTCTATCTAGCACATACTCGAGCTGAAGGTATCGGAGCACCTTACATGAGCACCCCTTACATTGTACCAGGACTTACGCACAGAAAGGTTTACCGAATTAAGAGGGGCAGAGTCGCACTTCCAGTGCAAGCACTCTTTGCGGATGCGGGCAGCGATCTCCTAATCGACTAGTGACCACCCCATCTGCTGCCCCACACACCAAGGTTGTTCACCACTGGCCCCTGCCAATGACAAAATTCATGAGTCGAGTGCCTGCGCTAAACCCACAAGCGATGTAGCCCACTGCCATGCACTGGTGTGCGCAACACCACTGCTCTCAAAGGTGACCATACCCTGGACCCACCGACAGGCCACGTCATCGCCCGCTCTGAGTCGGTCCCACAGGCACTCCTGTGCGCCACCAACTTCTGCTGTTTTCTCACATTTGGGGAGAGGGGGTGGGGGAGGGGGGACACCGAGGAACCCATGTCCGCCTCACCTTCACAATACCCGCACCGATGGGTGAATGTCCCTAACTGCAACTGCGGGCGCCAAAGTCCCCATGCGGCGCTGGCAACAGTGTCAAGAGGAACAGCTGTCCTGTACTCGAAGCACTCCGAGGATGCAGTACATGCATACGCGGAAGCCGGAGTTCCCAGTGCTAGTACGGGAACCGCCCACGCAAGAAATCTCCAACCCGCCGCATGATCAACCAGGCTCAGTGTGCGCATGCGCTCGTGCGGCGCACAAATCACCATCAAAGCCCATCCATCCGATGCCATGACACATAGGGACCATCCACCAGCGGGTCCAACCCAAGGCCGTGGACAGAAATCCATTGGAGGCCATACCGGACAAGTAGGCAGTGAAACAAGAAAACATGCTAAACTGCTCAATTCCCCCGGTGAGAGTAATAGGGCGATACCCGTCCGAACGAACCATGACGCAATGGAATCAACCTGGTTGCATGCGCGCCTCTGCTCCCATGCACCCTGCTCAAGGCGTGGAAGGGTTCATATGTCTGTTGGGTACATCAGCAGGTAGGCTGGTCGGCGGCACTCCGGAAGCCGCAGCCACCGCACCCAAATCGACAAAGGAAACCCAAATAGCCCTCACAAATGCCTTCATAAACAATCCCTAGGAAGGGAGCTGCACAAGGAAAACTTTGCGTGCAGCTGGGGGAGCCGCACCAGTACCGGACGCAGAGGACACACTGGAGCATGGGCAACGAGCTCCACGCAGGGGATCGAGCAGCGCTACCCGCTGTGACAATAAATCATCACCGCGACCTGCAGAAACACCGCATCCTGTAATGGAAATTGCAGCAGGGATGCACTATTCACTTGCCGAACACCCAGGCCATGGGCCCTTGTTACCGCGGGCGCCCGGTGCACCCTTGGTTTGCATGGTGAGCACGCACCGCCCCCCAAGACCATGAGGGCAACGCCATTTAAACCGCTTGCCCACTGCGCGTCCCATGGACCATGGGTACCGCCCTGGGAGGACGGCCATAGTGACCACCTCGGACTGCCCCGATCTCAGGGTGGACTGCCTACGTGTGACACCTCCATAACTTCAGTGCACCCATGAGTGACATTCAACAGCCATGAGCAACTGTCTCTCGCAAGCAAAATCGAGCAATAAAGACAAGGGAATCGCAACATCAGAAATTACACCCACTAGAACAACAAGAAGCTCCCAAAAACTTTGAGCCGCAACAATAAAGAGATGTGCAAAGTTGAATCATGTGCCAAAGAGCAGCGTTGTGCATTTGCTCCGAGGCACACTCTTCGCCCCTCCCTTCTAAAACAATTATTGAAAGAAGCAGTCATGGAAAAAGAAACTTGCATGAAAAAAGATCTCCCATGATTGCCTATCAGCGCACAACCTGAAATGAAGCCCTAGGCCTGTCACAGCCACAACAAAAAGGCCCCACACCTCCTTGGCTCATATCTGCAAGGATGAAACACCCAAGGCGCCAGAGATACCAAAACAAGGAGGCATCAAAAGTACACGCAAAACGATTCACATCTCCAAATGTTGAGGTCTGTCTCTGCAGGCCGCCATCAACGGCTGCTGTGTATCCACGGCCGACATAGCATTGCTAATCATCAGTTACGGTCCAATACATCTTTCATCGGCACCGGGCACGGACCCACACCGTAAAAAGAACATCCGTGCAGCACAAGCACCAAGCGCCCCACGCCCAGGCATAGTCAATGATCACAAAACTCATGGGCGCATGGCATCTGCCTTTAATGTGAGTCAAATTTGTCACACCCGATGCGGTGTTTGAGGGTAAGAGCCGCATACGAAAGCGAAGCCCCTTCGATGCATTCACATAACGCCCAGATAGAGAGCAGCCCTGCCCGCTCCTTGGGGAACCTCGAACCGGACCAAAGTCGGCAACTAAGTTAATTATGCCACACGCGCACGACCCAAATTGTGACACGTAAGCGCTCCCTACCGACAGCCTCATAGAAACGGAGGGGACACGACTGATTGCAACTGCTCCACTCCCGCTACTGCGGGCATGCACTCGCACCCGAGATGCCATGTAATGGAGGAGCAGAGGCAGCAATAAACACCGCTATGGCCAAGCGCATGTACAGCCAAACGAGGTTCTCCATTGCCAAATCATATTTAATGTATTTAAACGTGGACACCGGCATCCAGGCTACCTCCCCTGGGGAACGATCTCCTGCCCCAGCAACAAGTTCCCACCAACCAACGGGACACATTGCGCCACACGGTGAGTGCACAATTCAAACGCCTGGGGGGGATGGGCGTCTAGCCCGAAAAGATCGTGCCGCGATCAAACTGCCTCCCCTCCCTCCAACGCCCCGGGCGTCCTAGATTAAGAACAGCGAGGAGGGGTGGGGGTGCAGCGGTGAACACCGATTACAACGCCTGGCGGAGGCATCCAGCCCCCACCATACGGCCTCAGGGGGTGAGAGAACTTTCCCCCAGGCTCCCGCAAGAAAGCCCCGACTCTGCCTCTCGATCCCAGTAAACACGCGGAACCAAGAGCCGACCTATAGACGGCGTGCCCGGCTCACCTTCATCACACATGAGGATCGCGGCCCCCCTGCCAGAAAGCATGCCCGAAGGCCATCAGTGGCAACCGGCCCCACCATGAGGCAAATAACACTGCCCCTCAAAGCGGGGGGAGGGGGGGGCCAGACTCACCGCATGTAATCACCGACGCCTGCCTCAGACACCACGCAATCCAAGCAGGACAACAACGCATCGGCGAGACCGCAACGACGACCAAGTCGAGACGGCGTGTCCGGCGCAAAGAGGACGCCAAGATGGCCGGGGGAGGCATAAATACCTCCTCGGCGCGCCGGAAGTGACGCGCCTGGTAAGGGGACTCCTCCTAGAGTCCCGCATTAGTAGTGGGGGTGGGGAAGTGCCCAAATGGCACTAAAGGGGCCGCCCGTTTAGGGTGGACCCCTGCGGGGGCCGCCGGCAGCCGCATTACAGCCTTGCTGACATGTATTAGGTTATTTATTGTTTTTTTTTTTTATTTAATCCTAACCTCACCACGTGATTAACGGAGGGCTTTACAACTTACAAAGAGCAGAAAAATACAAAAGAGACACATCATTGAGAAAAAATGATGGTGGAAATATTGGGGACAAAAACTGATTGTTCAAAACTCTGATTGATCGCTAGCTATAGAGTGAGTGAGGTCTGGTTCCGTCGACAGAGCCTGCCAAAATGTTTGCCATTCTGCAGACGTCCCCAAGAAGGCAAAAGAGAATTATGATTTCTGTAATGTGTCTGCTGTTCGTCACAGATTTTAGCTTGCAGAGGCGCTATAGTGAGTGCTATGCGGTTTCTTTTCTGTGACCATTTTAACCAGTATTCTGAGACACACTGCAAACTCCTAGGTTATATGCTTTAGCTCTCCCTTTGCCCATTCAATGTTTGAGGCCAATCCTTGCAGACAAACCACCTACACTTGCCTAATTCTTCTTCCCTTGGCGTCCATTAGCTCCCCCACACCCTCCACCCTAAAGTCTCCTCATCGCACCCGATGAACTAGAAATGAGAAAGGTAGCACAGGTCACTGGTTTTATTAAAGCATAAGAGAAATCATTGAAGTGGCGAGCCATCTGTTTTCAAGGCTTAGGAAGGCTCCCAGGGAAAGCATGTTATCTGGTAACCTGCACGTACCATGCTCCAGTCTCCTTGACCAAATAACACAACTAATTGAAAGTGAAAACATGTTTACGTTGTGGAAGACAGGTCGTAGTTAAACACTTGGAAACATGAACAAGACATTCATCCAAACACCAAGAGTGAAGAAAACACAGATGCAATGTTCAGAGTGCTAGCAGGTATGTATGCATTCCGATACCTTGCATCACTTTAAACACCTGTCAGTAAACTGAGATACTTGCACAAGAGCAGAATGGTTGCCGACATCACCCTCACTTTGCTGTGGTAGCCACAAATGAACAAGAACAGTGGCATACCACAACAAGATGGAGGGGGTTAGGAAGGGAACTCCAGGGACTAGAACCTGCAAACGGCGACACGCGGTTAGACCCTGACTTGGCAGATAAGATACAAATAGTACTTGGCATAAGGGTAAGTAAATTCTCCTAACTCAGATCCTGAGATTTCTAGGCCTCCGAATGAGATGAAATGTGTACCTTTTAGTGGAGCAAGGTAGAGGAAAATGAGGTGGGATTGGAAGAAAGGACTCTGAGCTGAGACCCTGTAAAGGAAGGACAGAGTTAGCGCTTCATTGTTCAAGTATGCAATTAAAGAACTTTCAATACTATAAACAAATGTTTGTTCCACCCGAGAGCACTCTGTAGCAAGACTGTATTAAAGTCATATCAAACAGGATGTTGTAATAAAGCTGCAATCACAGCTCAGGATGAACCAGTTCCTTCACTGGAGCAAAGCTGGTGATAGTTATTATTTATCCTAGGTCAATTACTGAAGATAGTGTAAACATCAATTGCTGTTTAGGTTCAAACCCCAGAGAATATCTCAAATAGGTTTTAACTTCAGACAGTGCAATATTGTCTCTAACTCCACTTCTGACTAGAGTTACTTGGGTCTAAAATCTTGATGATATCCCAAAAAGACGTAACTTCAAACTGTGCAAAATTGTCCCATTATAGGGCCTGGCCGGCCCTCCAGCTGAGTTTAAGTTGGCCACAATAATAAACTAGAAGATGAATTTACCGCTATCCTAGTGCGCGTGAAACAGAGCTTTGCACAGTCTCCTCTCTGAAGACTAACTGTGTAGAAGAAAACGTATGAAAATACGGAAAACGCTGGAGCATCAAAGCAGAGATCCTACTGCTGGCTGGGAGTCTCAATAACTGGCAGCTGGGAATGGGTGGGGCCTCCCTTTATAGAACGGCCTGCCCAAAATGGCATTTCTGGATGGCCCGCACAGCAGGGCAACACTTGACCCCACAATAAGGGGCATGAAAGCATTCTAGGCCACAGCGCCTCATTTTGTAAATGGCTGCTTTGCTAGATGTAAGCTACTTGACAATCTACGTCGCTGCACATGAAGAACGCAGTTGTCGACCAGGCGCAGAGTGCCCCTGATGTGTACAGCACATTTGTAAATGCAACAAGGTCCTGCATGTCTGGGTCTTAACAACACCTCACTCGCTTGTACCGTAATCTCCAAACATACACCAGCTTAATTCAGGCCCAGGCTTCCTCCTCATGGGATAGTTAGTAAGACCTAACACTTACAGATTTGTGAAAGGTTTGAGTATCGGTTTCTTCTCCATAAACCACTGGGCCAGGCTGGCAGAGAAGTGGAGCAACAAAGCTGGGTTGTAACAAAACCAGCATTACTGAATTTTTCTCTCTGTAATAGTTAGTTTAAAACAATAAAAAACTACATTGTAGCACCTAGCTGAAAAAGGTCACATAAATAACAGTAACCTCTAGACCCTAGTATTACAGAAGAGAAAATTGACGGAGAAGTGCACGTGCAAGGTCAAGAATGTGCAGTGTTAAAAAAGATACACTGCACCTTTAAGGAGCCAGCAGCTTACATTCCCAGCATGCACTGTACAACAGTATGCTTCACAGCCTCAGTTCTTGTATTTCTTATTCATGCTGAGAGGATCTCAGAAAACGTCAGTGGTTTTTTTAACCCTATTTTTTTGGAAGAAATTCCCTTAGAATCACTTTTTCGCCTTTAATCAACACTATATACTCATGTGAAGCATTTCCCTTCTTTGTTCTACATTTTATTAGGTGAATTTTCTCATTATACCTTCATTTCCTCTGTGTGGTTTATTTACCGTCCTCGCTTTCTGTCAAAGACTGAGTTTTTGTCAGAAAATAACAAAAGCATTATAAGACGAACAAGGAATCTGCCAAAGGGGAACACTTGAAGACCTCAGAGTAGAACATTTGAGAAAGAAACAGATGCAAGTCATAGTGGGTGCTCACTCTTATGAGATTCTCCACTCCCCTTAAAAGGAAGATTCTAGAAGAGGAGACATCAACACCATCACCTGCACTTCCTGGAGCAACAGTTGACATTTAAGCACGCCTGATACGGACATGCCCGCTGTCAGTTTGACTGCAGGGTCGATGGCAAGAGTCCAAATACCAGCAGGCAAGTCCATACCAAGAATGATCATCTCTGCTGAGGAACCTTTTCAGCTACCTCACTGAAATGGTTGTCCCCGCCCACCTGCTTAGGTCATTTGCAAGGGCAATATAAGATGGCTGCTGCGGTAGGACATTGGATTAGTTGGTAAAACCAGCGCAGCTTTGGCTTTCAAAGCGTTTTTACACCCTACTCTTAATGTTATTTCTACTTCTTTTTTGTTTTCCTTGTATAGTCCGGGATGCCAGGCCACCCCGGTCTTCTGCTTTTATTTTAATTCATTGAATTAGTGTAGCAGTTTAGTTCAGTTTAGTATATCTTTATTCGATTTTATGAGGAAAAAAATCATAAAAGTACACAATACAATTCATTGTTTGAGAATAAAATACATTTAAAAGTGATAACTAAAACGTACTAATTTCCATTAGATTGAAGAAAAATAACATATCCATATAATAAAAACTTATGGGAAAAAAGTGCATTTACAGTAAGGAAAAACAGTTTCACTAGTATGAAAACAACAAGTCCTAGGAATTACATGATAGCCTACTGTCAGCCATCCATAGACTTCTACTTCTTACTGACATTTAGAGGAAGCAGCATACACTTTAACAAACGTCTTGGTTTCCTAACAGCTGTAAATACATTAAGGCTTCTTTACATTTCTAGAAAGCGAGAGGTTTTAAAATGTGTTTGAGAAAACATAAAAAAAGGTTGTATAAAGTTTACAAAAACGCATAAAGTGCAACAAAGATTGTTCCAGCAACCCATCGCAGAGACAGGCCAATAAACTGCCCCCCAATGATTTTCCCCATCTGAAAAACAAGGAAGTCTCCTTACTGTGCCACCCTAAAACGAAAGAGGAGAGACCTCTCCTATCATGAAAGTTCCAAAGATGGATAAAATGCCATCTCCCCAAAGCTAAAAACTAAAGAAAATGTCGAACTTAGAACTTACTTAAAGCCCCCTCCAATATTTGGGTGAGACAAAAATCTGCTTGGCGGGACTTGGTCAACCTCTTGTCCGATTTTCTTAAAGTGACATGTGCAGTAAACATTTCAGGAAAACCAATATTGGTAAAGCATTTACGGACGTATTTCAACCAGGGCATAGAAAGACCTTTGTCTGTACTAAGACAGTCTAAAACAGAACTTCCTGTTAAAGCTTGACTCAACATTTAACAACAGGCTAACCCAAAACAAAAGCGGGGCAAACTTAACTAGATCAGAAACATTGGACACATTTAGTTCCAAATGCAATATAAAATGGGAGCTAGTGATAGGGAGGTTCAAAAGATGCCGGCAAATCCGTTTTTCTTCATCCTGTATAGGAGTGTGGCATTTTATATCGGGGATCACTCTTTTTTCTTTATTTTATTTCCCTTTGCTTATCTTTCATTTTATTCAGTTTTATTTCCTAGTAGTAGTAAGGGAGTGCCCAATCTCCCTGCACTAGCTATGGTTGTTCTCCAGTTAGTCGTTTGTTTGGCCTCAGTCTTACATTGGTGCCTATTTACTGATGCTTTCGGACCTGTTCACCTGCTTACGTCATGTGCAGGGGTGATACAACATAGCCACTGACATGGACGCACAGTGATTTCGAAGGTAAGTCTGGACGCGTTCAGCACCAAGAGTGCTGCTTTCTTTTTACTGAGTCAACGGCTAAGTTTTTACTTTACTTGTTCCTGAAACAATTTTATTTTCTCTTAACCCTTATACCAGCCAACTCCCAGTTACCTCTTCACTGCCTACTAACTTGGACTCAATCTGTTACCCCATCCTTGCAAATTACCAGACTTTCTCCACTAAAGTGCATTTTAGTTAATAAACACCAGAAGGAGATTTGTGACGTTCTTCTGGAACATAATCCTGGTTTATTCTTCGCTGTGGAAACCTGGACTCATGATGCATCATTTTCACATTTTGTGATAGTCATACCTCCAGGTTATAAAAACGTTCATATTTCTTTCACAATAAGATGCAGCAGCCTTGCTGTATTTTTCAGGAAGCATGTCATGATTAAACGTTGGGCCATTACAACAAGGTGACTCTTCCCAAACTCATCATTGATGTTTATTTTAGTATATAGATCCTCCGGCCCGGCTACACATTCTGACAATGATTTCACATATTTTATATTTCCAATTTGTCGGGCGGCTTCCTGTCTTCTCCTCCTCCTGAGAGACTTCAACATCTGAGGAGAAGCACTCGGTCTCAGGAATTAGCAGCTTTTTTCGAGCCCTGTAATTTATTGGGCTTTCCCAGTTTGTGAATGGTCAACCCCATGCTGCAGATTATACCCTTGATTTGTTTTTATCTAATTTTACTTTACCCCAAGTCCTCTCCCTATCCTTCTTTGATCAGACCATTTTATGCTTCCCTTAGTAATTGCTGTGCTGTCTGAGGCGGCTGCCAAAAAATCTTCCATTTGCACTGGGAAAGCTAAGCATATTTGGAGCAAATTGTCGATCACAGAGTTTGCAGATTCTCTGCTTTTCCCCATCCCCACATTATCCTCTTATGACCACTGTAGATGCTTTGGTCCCGTCTCAGTCCTACGCACCCTGGTACATAAATGAGCTAAAAATTCAGAAGCACATATGCAAAAAAGATGAATGATCCTGGAGATTCTCTTACTCCTAATCAAAGCGAGCTCAATCCAAAGCTGCTCTTAGCACCTATAAATCACTTCTCCACAAAGCTTGTGACTCTTAATTTGCCCTAAAAAAAATAACTCATCAAATTTGGTTGAAGAACTATATAAAATTGTAAACCCCCTTGCCAGCTCGTACTGTTGTAATTTTCTCATTACTCTCTCCCAAGAACTTTGCTATTCTCTTTTCACATTCTTGTCCGAAAGGTAAAAAATCTGCAATTCTCGTCAATCTTTTTTTATTCAAAACACCAGACTCCACCAATCCCTCAAGATTCCACATCCCCCAACTGCTACCTCATTCATTCATCTCACCCTAGATAAATCACTTAAATTGTCGTCATTTATAAAATCTATTCAACCCTTGATTCTTGCCCAGTCCATATCCTTCAGTCCATTCCTCAGACTGTTGTCCTAATCCCTTACCAATATTTGTAATCTCTTGTTGACCACTAGGACAGTTCCCACTTGCTGGAAAAAATCCTCTAGTAGGCCCTTTTTGAAAAAGAAAAAATATTCTGCTGATCCATCCGTCCTAGGAAACTACCGGCCCATCTCTCAACTTCCATTCCCGATCAGGATAATTGAAAATGAGGTTAATAACCAACTTTCTTCTTATTTGGAAAGTGGACATTTTCTGGATCCCTGTCAAATGAGCTTTCGTTCCCTGCATTGCACCGAATCACTGCTGTAAATCATTCTACATGATCTGCATATGCTAGCAGATCTGTGCAGTGCAGTAGCCCAATTACTGCTTGATATTTCACCAACATTGGATATAATCTCTCACACAATTCTGATTGAACAACTCTGGCTTGCCGGCATTCAGTATAATGCTCTTAAATGGGTCATGGAATATCTCTACAGTGGATCCCAAACAGTGAGCCTCCCACTTTATTCAGCTTCCTTTTTAGAGAATGCTTCAGGAGTGCTGCAAGGATCCTCATTAACTTCCACTCTGTTTAATGTTTGTTGTAGCCATGGCCAGCAGCTCCCTTGGCATCAAGTTCATGGCTTATGCAGATGATACCCATATTCTGCTTCGCCTTGACCGAAATACAACCTCATCTGTTTCCAGTTTTCAAAATTGCCTGATGGCTTGGTCTCATGGATGATTAATAAATCATTTAAAGTGAACACAGACAAAACTGAAATCTTTATTTTTGGTTAGGATCCCTTTTCTGACATTTTCTCTTTGTTGCCACCTGAATTAGGTCAAACACCTTACCAGTCAAAGAAGTGAGAAACGTAGGTATTTGGATGAATGGTTCTTTATCTCTCATGGCATAGATTTCTAAAAATTCAGCTGCCTGCTTTTTCCACTTGAGGCTGCTTAAATATGTATCCTACCCTTTCTACCCCTGTATTCCCAGCGAACAATCGCCCGTGCTCTTATCCTAGCGCATTTGGACTATTGTAACTCACCAAATCATGGTCTCCCCAATTTCTTGATCCATCACCTACTTCATGTCCAACATGCCCAGCATGTCTCATTATCGTATCCCCGAATTTGCTCACATCTGTGATCAGTTATCACGTCTCCATAGGCTTCTGGTTCATTTCCGCATTGTCATTAAATCTCTCAGCATTAACCATCGCGCTTTCCACAAAATGGGACCTCACTTTTTAAAAGAAAAAAATTCAGGCTTATCATCCCTTTCGGTCTCTGCAGTCTTCCGCATTCAGGCTCTTGAAAGTTCCACCTACTCAACGAGCTCGGCTAGGTAGTAGGGCATTTTCCTACCTAGCAGTAAAACTATGGAACTCTCTCCCTCTTCATATCCATTTATTTTAGAAAAACTTCAAAGCCTTCCTTTTTCTTCGTCCAGTCTAAACCAGTTTTTATTCTTCTCCACCGCCCGCCCCCCTGCACCAGGGGACCCTCCTGAGTCACAACTGTGCTTTAAAAATATCACATCAACATCTCTTGCTCCTCTGGACATGCCAGTAAGGCAGTCATTGTGCAAAAAAAGTCTCCATGTTTCCAATCCAGAAGATGCCTGCTTTTCTAGCCTATCCATCTTTGCCGACTGTTCCAGCACATGGGCCAGTTATTTCCCCTCCTTCGACACCAGTGAGATGAAAAAAAAGGAAAGCTCTCCATCTTCAAGGCATCATTCCAGGGAGTCAAACTCTTTGTACACACACATCTCAGCAGGAGCCTCCTAAATGCAATCTCGCCAGTGGATGACCACATTTCAGGGCATTCTCATTAGATAACGAGCACAACTGAACATTCAAGTAGAGGTTTGTCAGTCCTCTGTCTGTGTAAATATGGAAATGCTACGGACGAAGGCCACTCCAAGGCCATTAATACCTATTGTCCCGGGTTTCGCTGAACTGGCATAAGAGACATGTTTGTCTTTAGCAACAGTTACGATTGTGACTTGCAGACTATTGAAGAAATGGAGAACTTCAGACCAAGACCCACTATTTCTTTGGCAGAAGCCAGTCTCAGTCATTGTTTTGGCAGTCAAGTAGAGACACCCCTTTGCTCCGGAAACTTGAGTTCTGCGCTTTTGGGACTACTGTTGTGCACATCCCAGTAACTGTTCATAGGTATCTTGGAGTTGAGGGGACCCTGCAGGGTCAGATATTGACCTAGGGGTAGGCCTTATAATGTTAATTTACACTCATAGGCAAAGCAAGTGTGCTTCACTGCTTTGTCTGCAGTGACATTTGATTATGTACAATGGGGGAAATCTGCCTTAGAGTGCTATTTTGCTTCCCTTTGGCCTACAAGGGCCAGTAACATATCAAAATCTGGTGAAATGTGCACTAAGATCAAACCTGTAAGTTCCAAGAAGGTATCGGTACATCTTTTGGGTCTTCCAGAATGGTCCTATTTCTCTGGCTCAGCTCGGAAGCAAAGCCCAGGCCTTTTTTCGTCCTTCTGGGTCATGTTAATTGCATTGGTTTCCAGAAGCAGGAACAAAGGCTTCCTCACACAAAGGGAGCAATTAGCCGTGCTTCACTCCGCCCCTGAGAGGGAAAGGGAGGGGGTAGAAGAGTCTGCATCTATCAGTTAGCTGTCACATTGTATTAACACAAGTGCACAGGGTGGCAATGCCCTTTTGCGAATGCACATCTACCTGCAATGTTAACCGGATAGTAATGTATATTAATGAACAGTATGTTATGGTGCTCTCAAGGTAATCATCCTCCTGCCACCTAGGAGAAAACACAATCTAAAAAGCAACCTCTCTAGAAAGATGCATATAGATACACAGATACCGAGGCACACCAAAAGCAGTCCATAAAGTGTGTGGGTCAATGACCATAACAGTAATCAACAGTAGTCCATTCCAAGTTTTCCTTTCTTTTTATTTTCTGATTTCCTTCTTATCAGTGTGATGTAACAAGCTGGCAGCCGACACGTGTTTCGTCCTATGGACTTTTTCAAGGCGAAAACGAACAGAAGAATAACAAGCGAGCCGGGAAATCATAAGCAGGAAGTTCTATGAAGTACTGGGCTCCATGCATAAATTAATGCTTGCAGCAAATCTTGTGATATAGATTTGTGACCGCATATGTTCCCCAAATAAGCACCATCTAATGGCAAACCATGTAGAAGCTCTCACTGTAACACGTCATGGACAAGCGTCTACCCGATAAAGATACACCGGGACACAACCAGTGGAAGGCCTATCAAACCTGTGTTAATACTGCTAGTGGTAGAACTCCTCCCCACAGCGCCTGCTGACAAGTGAATGAGATTGTACAACCGTACTACGTGAAAGTGTGCTCCTGGGGGGGAATAGGACAAATTTGCAATGGCAATCCAATAGCGGAGGTCCACCTGTAACAGTTAACGGGGCGCTACTGACATAATGGCCCTGAATCAGGCTAATCCATGGAAAAATCTTTTGGTTCCGATATGGTTACGCTCAGGCTTATCAGGGCCATTATGTCGGTCGCGCCCAGTTAACTGTTACGGGTGGACTACCGCTATTGGATTGCCATTGCAAATTTGTCCTATTCCCCCCCCCTCGAGCACACTTTCACGTAGTACGGTTGTACAATCTCATTCACTTGTCAGCAGGCGCTGTGGGGAGGAGTTCTACCACTAGCAGTATTAACACAGGTTTGATAGGCCTTCCACTGGTTGTGTCCTGGTGTATCTTTATCGGGTAGACGCTTGTCCATGACGTGTTACAGTGAGAGCTTCTACATGGTTTGCCATTAGATGGTGCTTATTTGGGGAACATATGCGGTCACAGAAATCTGTATCACAAGATTTGCTGCAAGCATTAATTTATACATGGAGCCCAGTACTTGATAGGACTTCCTGCTTATGATTTTCCGGCTCGCTTGTTATTCTTCTGTTCGTTTTCGCCTTGAAAAAGTCCATAGGACGAAACACATGTCGGCTGCCAGCTTGTTACATCACACTGACCAGAAGGAAATCAGAAAATAAAAAGAAAGGAAAACTTGGAATGGACTACTGTTGATTACTGTTATGGTCATTGACCCACACACTTTAGGGACTGCTTTTGGTGTGCCTCAGTATTTGTGTATCTACCTGTCACATTGTACCAGGGATAGGACAGCCCAAGACTACTGAACAAAGGAGGGAACCCAGCCCTGGAGCCAACACAGGATGGGCCTCCTCTTTGAAGCTTTGGTGGGAAAGGCCCTGGCAGTGAGGTTGGCAAGGGGCAGAGCTGAGGCCCTCACAGGAAATGTGACCAGTGACTCCTGGATGACGCCTTCCTGCATTGTCCCAGCATGCTGTGCAGGAGGGTTTGGACAGTGTTGGAGAGGTGATATGGCACCCTATGATTGGTTAGGGGGGCCTGGCGTCTAGATCTTTCTGCCCCAATTAAAAAGGCTTGCACAAGGGGGAGAGGGTGCTTTTTGTTGGAGTGGACATTTTGACTGGAGGTGGTAGCCATGGACAACTGGAAGGAGGAATCCTCTGATGCCCACCTAGACTAAGGACTCTGCCTACAGTTGACCCCAGGACTAGTGGATATCTCCCCAGCA
This sequence comes from Calotriton arnoldi, assembly GCA_963921515.1. NCBI lineage: Eukaryota > Metazoa > Chordata > Amphibia > Caudata > Salamandridae > Calotriton > Calotriton arnoldi. Next base: position 116,453 of record CAWUFW010002134.1, on the reverse strand, counting down.
CCAGGCACGCTGGTCCTCTTACACCACTTAAGAACTAGTTGGGGAAGAACTGGACTTCTGCACCAGAGGAGAAAAAAGGAGAAAGACTGGCTCAGAGAGCCAATGGAACCATCTTCCTGCAAAGTGTGCTACTAGGAGCAAAATGAGCCCAAGATCACGCAAAACGCCCCCCACCCCCCAGAAGGACACAGACCCGCTTGGCTGCCGATGCCCAAGAAAGCCATAGGGTGAGCCAGGGCCAGTGGTCGATGTAAGGAGCCTTATAAATTTATAATCCTGCGAGGGGCTGTGCATAGGGTCGGCTCTCCAGAAGTCCCGAGGCCCAGAGGTCCATAGGCCCAGGCCAGCATCAAGGGAGGTCCGGTACCCCTTCTCCAAGCCCCCAATACAATGAGGCATCAGGGGAGCACCTTTGTGCCCCCACCAAGCTGCCAGGAAAGGGGCCTGAGACTCCTACTCTGGACCCCGATGCCACCATGAAAGTTGGGGGGAGTGCCATTGCGCTCCCCTAGCTATGGTCCACCTGCCCTGCTTCCCGTGCCCGTGTCTGGGGGGAGTGGGCGGCGACCACAAGGATAACCTGTGCGAGCAGCAAAGGAGACCAGTTGCCGGTGGAGGAGGGGCGGAGGAGCTGGCCAAGGCAACCAGGGGTGGCCTACCCAGCTGCCCCCAACCAGTCGAGGCATGACGGATGCCCAGGTGGGACCGCGCACCGCCAAGAAGTAGAAAGGGAAAGGAAAGCAAATCTACACGAGGCGTGCGGCAGCATGAAAGGAATGTTGCTGGAACCGCTACTTCAGCATGCATGCTTCCTGGGAAGGAGCATCCCATAATTAGGGCTCCCAGTTTTATGGAATTTAGTTTTTTTTTTTTTTTTTTTACATTTCTGGCTGTATTTATCCATATTTATTATTTGGCCATCTTATTAATATTTATCCATATTTATTTTCAGAATAAACAGAGTCTTTCACATTTCTTTAACTGATAAACATGCACTCATACTTTGATGCCTGTCGAGTTTTATTTAGCAAATTATGCAGCCAAATATAGCAAAACTCTACACCCCCAAGTAAATAAAGCATTATATACAAATATATGTGAACTAATGCCTATATTTAAGGAAATCTCATCCTTTGTTTTTTAATTCCCCATGCTTTCTATCTGCTCAGCTGTTGGCCTGGAATTCATGAAGGACAGCATGGAGAGTCACTCACAAGAACCACAATTTTCTGTGTTTTTCCGCTTTTAAAAGTACAGACAGAAAACACATTGCTTTTTGTCTATATCTGTACAAATCAGTAAAAATTGAAAACTGGAAGCCTTACCAATAATGAAGCTTGAAATTTACCAAAGTTTCGGGCTATTTGTGGTGGCCCCAGGATGGCAGAGGCCCCACCAACAAGGAAAATAGTGTGCGGGGGAGCTTCAGGAGTGCATCAGCTTCCTCCAGCGGAAACCAATAGACTTCTCAAAAGATGATCATAAGTTAAAAGGATCAAATAGATTATGACCCCTCTGGCTTTTTAGCTGCTGTAAGTTAAGCATTCCCAAGGCTAGAACTTTTGATCTATAGCTTAGAGTGCAGCGCCCTCTAGGGGCTGGGTCTATGGCTTTGTGTGTGGTCTGAAGATGGTTAAGAGAGACATAGACACATGGTTAATATTTGAACAAGGCTTTATTTTAAAGTGTTATTTCCAGTGGTTTATTTATAGGTATTGTTATTGCTGACAGTAATGGTTATTCCAACAAGGCTGCAATGCTTTATTAATTATAATGTATGCACATAGTTGCAATGCTTTATTGCTGTGATTGCAGATGCATTATTATCCTACACCACGTCCCTTGAGTAGCCCGTGGACTGCTCTACTTCGCTACCCTGAGAGAGTAAAATGCTACAATGGGGTGTTTGGTTCCCAGTGAAGGGGTAAATGTGGACCCATTACTTGTGCAGGCCACACAACTAATGGCAATTTCCTTACAGACAATATAACCGGGTTATAGGAGTAATTGACGGCCTTTGCAGAAAACCTCTAAAGAGACTAGATGCAAGACTCTCTGGAAATTATGCAGAAAGGTCAGTTGGTTTCAAACCAGGTCACCATGGCTGCCATTGACTGCAGATTGTTGAAAGGAAAACTGAGTGTATTATATGAACTTTTATGTGGTTAAATAATGAATGTGTTTTTAGAAGTTTTATTAATGTAGTTTTTAAAACGTTTGAGGACCAGTGGTCTAAATAAACTTGTATTGAATTGATTGACTGCAGATTTGGCTGTAAGGAGGCTTTGCCATGGCATTTCCCTCTATCATGCGTCCCGGTTTTCATAATCTTTGAAGCTGGACGCACAATAGAATTTCTAAAATCTTCTCTTCACTGGTTGAGTCCTTTCTAAACCTCTTGCTAATGATGAGGTGTGTATGAAGAAGGAATCTGAAACCGTGAATGGAGTTGATGTGGAAGAGATAGATAGATTTGACAAATCTCAATACAGACATTGAGAACACTGGTACCAATAAAGACGGAGGTTTCAATCCCCTTAGTGATCCTACCACAAGCAAGCCCAAGGATATGAACAACAGTTCTTTTATCAGAGGTGCCCAAGCAGATGAAGAGGTAACAGTAGCAATAGCAGCCCTCCTTGTTGGGAAATATTTGTCCCAAACTTCCCTACTTCCTCTCTTCTATTCTCTATTCTGGTGGGAGGGAGTGTTACCAGTAATCTTGCAATCTTGAAAAGTGGAGCCTAATAACAGACAAAAGGTTTCTATTGATCATTTAATATAGATACATAATTAAGTTCAAATTCCCCCTCCTCCAGTTCCAATACCTGTGCCAAAACACCAGCTGCGTTTGTTAAGGAAGAAAAGTCACATCTCTTCTTCAAAAATAAGCAGTAGAACTGTTTCTCCATCACTTTGAAAAAAAGGCACCTATTCCAGATATTTGTTGGTTCCCAAAAATGGTCCCGGGAAGAAAGTTTGACTGGAAAAAAAAAGCATCCAAATGCAAAGGCTCATAATGTTGTCCTTGCATTAAATGTTTCCACGACTAATGAAAGGGGATTGAGTGTGCTTGGTGGATTTAAACAGTGCCTATTTTAAACATCCAAGTGGCAAAAAGATAGTATGCATTTCTTAGAAATTAGGCAAAGCTCACTACCAGTACAGGGTCCACCCGTTCGAATTGGCTGCAAGAACATTTTACAGCTGCATGCCTATGGTGGCATCTCATCTTCACAGGCAAAAGATTTATAGCTACCTTGACGATTGGTTGATTAAAGCTTACTTTGTGGAACAAGTTTATTCACACTTTAACCCCACTTCCTAGTTGTTACAGCATCTTGATCTTCATAACAACTTCCACAAATCAATGTCAGTGCAAGTTGTTGATTATCTGTTAGCAGTTCTAAACACAAAAAAGGGAGAAGTGTCACTTTGGAGGACATTTATATACCATATTACCGTAAGCTATCAATTTCTGCAACTGTCTTGTCTCGCGGCATGTCAAGTCTCATCCATGCTGGGTCCGATAGCCTTGTATATCTGTTTCGTACCCAATGCATGCCTCCAGGTGAGACCCTTACAACAGTTCATGGAAGATCAGTCTGCTCAATGGAATGACAAGTGGGAATATAAATTGATCCTATTCACCTAAGCCAAGACATCCCTCAAATTGTGGTGAAAGAGAATATCCTCCTGAAAGTAATTCCGTTTCTTCCGGACCTGCCTTCTGGAACAATTATAACAGAAGGGTCCCTGAGGGAATTGGGAGTTCATATACAAAGTCTGTCTGTTCAAGAGTTGTGGTCAGAGAAATATAAATGTTCTCGGATAGAAAGCAGTATGTCTGGCATGCTTACCGCCCATAACAAGCAGGGTGGTAACAGGTCCAGGGCTTTTGTTTACAGAAGGCACAAGCTATTTGGAAACTGGCTCTTATCAAGGAAGTTATCCAGCCAGGAAGTACACCTTCCAGGTACCCAGAATTGCCAAGCAGATCTGCAAAACAGATACTCTGTCAACAACCACGAATGTTAATTAAGCTACAACATCTTGCAGGATAGTTTTCAGACTGTGGGTTTCTTCAAATAGGCCTTTTTGCCACCATTCAAAACACACATTCCCAAGCTTTGCCTCAAGAGTATGGGAGCCAGGGTCTATCGGTTATGCATTTTGGATGGATTGGTCCAGCACATTTCTTTATACTTTTCCACTGCTGCTATTGAACCCTGCAGTGTTGATGAAGTTGAAATGGTCCAATGCCATGATGATTCTCATTGCTCCTCAGTAGCCGAGGCAGTGGTGGTTTCTAGAACTGCTTTACCTGTCACTGAAACCAAACTGGAAACTGCTATGCAGGCTGAATCTTCAGTCACGAATGCAAGGGAAGATACTGCACCCCAATGTACAACCCCTGAATATGGCAGTATGGTTGCTGAGGTCATACAATATGGTCACCTAAATTTACCTCGGGCTTGAAGGATACTCTCAAAAAAGTCAAATGTTCCTCTACTAGAAGTTTCCACATTTTTGAATGGGGTGGATTTGTAATTTGGATTCTTAAAAAGGATCGTAACCCAATTGCCTGTCAAGAAGTAGGCATTATTCCTTATCTTCTACATTTGACAAGGTCAAATCTCCAATTTTGTTCTATAAAAGTTCCCATCACTGCCATCATGGCGTACAGGAAGTGACTCAAGTCTGTCTTAAGTCAGTTGGGGAGGTTATTAAAGAGTTGAGGTGCTTGAATTGAAAGGAACGCCCACCCTGCATAGATAGCTGCAATTTTGAGATTTCTAAGAGGCAGGGGTTTTGCTGTGAAGATCTCAGACATGCTCAAATGGCTTAAGTTTAGAAGAGAGATAGGCTGATGCCAGATGGGTAAGGCATTTAAAGGCTAGGTAGTCAGCCTATCTTAATGCATCTGCGAGAACATTCGAATGGCTGTCCTGCAGTGTACAACATTTTTGATATCTACTTTGCATTGTTGCTTTCTGATTGGTGCTATTGAATGGTGCTGCTCTCTGTGTGCAACTGCCAAAGGTAAAACGTTCCTGCTCAGGTGCACCAGACGTATTTAAAGCAGCAGCTTACTGTTTGGTTGTGTGCCTCACCCCAGCACCACTTGTATACTTTTAAAGGGATCACTGTAACCCCAATGACCGCACTGCCCCATCAGAGCACTGCATTAGCACCCAACCACTGCTTTGCCACTTTCAGAGCCCGATTACCACCTTTGTACCGATTTAGGACACAGCGCTTTCTCCCTTAAACCACACTACCACCCATGCATCACACTATCACCCCATTCCAACCTACATCTTCACTACAATGCTGAACCACACTACTAATCCTGCACTGCTATCTCTGCTCCATGCTACCACACCTAGCACAGTACTGCCCTACTATAGTACTACATAGTCACCACCAACCTATCACATGCCCAACCCATCATATGCCCAACCCTACCCACACCACCATTTTCTGCTAACACGTTACCACCTGGGACCAACACACTGTCTCCTCACAGCAGTACATTAAGACCCACATCACCCCAGATCCACACGTTACTCCTCCCACTTAAAACAGCACTACAAGCTCCACAGCATCATTCCCAGCAACAGTCTACCTCACCTGAACTGCACAAACACCATGATAGAATAGCACTGCAGTACACTCCAGCATCCGCACTATCTCCTTCACCATTACACTACCACCCTACCTCAGCATTACATTTCTACCAGCCCAGGTGCTGTACTCCTAGCCCACAATCGCCAAAAAGACACTACTACCCTGCAATACTCAACTAGCACCCTGTTATCCCACTACCACCCAGCAATGCTGTACTACCTAACAATACCACAATACCTTCTCTATTATAACATTACCAGCAGAACACTACTATTCCCCTTTGCTGCTCTCCTCCTGACCTGCAATGATCTTCACCACACTATGACAAACTACCATTGCATGGCACTTCAATAACATCCCAAAGCAAAAGTCACTCTGAAGCCTCTAACTAAACTGAAAACCAAAACTTCATGCTTTATTCACAAAAGGCTTTTCCTAAACAACCTAACCTATTGGATTTGTTGAATTATATTACCATTAGTAGTATTCTACTTGAATCTGAAAACATTACATTGCATGTTCTCCAGTATTGGATCCTTCATAGATTCACATGCTTGAATCATTCCCCGTCGTCAAAGTGGGAGTCCCACAGCATTATATCATGGCAATAATATTAGTAGCATAGGCTACAATGGCACTAGGCCATGAATTTAATAGCCTATCTATGACCTTTTAAAAAAAAAAAAAAGGACCAAACTTAATCTACAACCAATTAGGCGACAGCACCCTCTAGAACCTTCCCCACAGAGGCTAGTTCCCTCCGATTTTCTACCGCACGTCGTGTGAAGGGAGTCTCCCTGAGCTCTGCTCAGTTATTCTTCAAACCTTCTGATTTCAAGAAACTTCTTCTCAGGTCAGATGTATATTTCTTTCTAATATTCCCTTGGGACATTCTGACAACGTCAGAACATTCTAAGAAGGGATTAATCTGATAGAGACTTCTAGCTGCAGATTCCTTACCTTTGAATTCCCCAGGCGTCAGGCTGGATCCGGAAACTTTTGCTGAGCAATACCCCTTGCGCGCGACGTCAGGTGGCTCCATTCGACTCTGCGTGACGTCGTTGGAGTCGGTTATGACATTGCGGTGCCTATATAGGCGCCAGCCAGGTGCGCAGATGTTAGTTCTTTTCTTTCCGCGCCAGTTATGCGCCGATCCGGGAAGAGCTACCCCTCTGCCGCTTTTTGGCAGGCTTTTTTCTCGACTTTTGTTGATATTTTTGAGTACGACTTCGTGTGCGAGGGATGTCCGGTAGAAAGGCAGGTTTTAAACCATGCGGGGCTTGTTCCCGCATGATATCGGTTACCGATCCCCACCGCGTATGTCTGTGGTGTCTTGAACGCGACCACAATTCGAAGACGTGTTCGGACTGTCGGGCGATGGCCCCGAAGACCTTGAGGGAGCGGGCGATGAAGTTGCTCGCGGCCTGGCAGTCGACACCGTTAAGCGAGACTCCGAGAAGGTCACAGTCCCGTTCGAAGAAGAGGAGGTTGCGGGATCGCTCACGGAGCCCTAAGTCCTCTTCCTCCCATTCAAGGTCATCTGGACACTCGGGGAAGAGGCACAAGAAGAAGAAGAAGTCCAAGCGGACTTCGACTTCACCTCAACTTGCGTCCGTCGTCGAGAGAGGTAAGGAGCACTGACGCTCTAGGCACGGTTCTGCGGAGCCAGAGCCTATGTCGACTTCGCACCTCCCACCCTTTCCGGGAGCTGGAGCGACGCCCGCTCAAATTAAAGATTTTTACGAGGCCATGCGCCGCGTGTTTGAGCGGAACGACCCTGTTGGTGAGCCCTCGGGCCCCGCGGGGTCGGATGGGGCCCATCGGGTTCGTCGTCTTCGGCCATGGCTCCAGTGGGGCCTCAGGGATCCGATTCCGGTTCGACGCCGGTCGTGCCAACATGACCTCCCCCGGCGTCGAATCGAAGTCTGTGCCTGTGACATCGCCGGTGCCCGTTGGCGGCGCAAGTCCCATCCTCATCCCCGACGACACAGAGCCGGAACGGCGTCGAGCGACGCCGATTCCGACGTCAACAGAACACAGGGGTTCTATGTTGTCGCCTGAGCACTTTGTGGATGTGCTAGGCTCAGGAGAGGAATGGGAGGAGTCTGGAGACCCTTTAGAGAACCAGGATGTCTCTGAGGAGACTATGGACTGGTATGGGGAACTTGGGGAAGCCAGTGGTCTGGATACTTCCCCAGACACTGGCATGCTCTCTCCCCCTACAGAGGCTACGGAGGAGGGGACGTCCTATGCCATGGTGGTTAAGAGGGCAGCTGAGGTCCTTGGCCTGGAGCTGCCCTCAGTGCAGGTCAGGACTAAACTCCTGACTGAAGTGCTTCAACCTGGTTCTTCCACCTCTGAATCCCTATTGCCCTTTAATGAGGCACTTACGGATGTTCTTCTAGGAACATGGTCCAAGCCTAGCACAGGGGCTCCTGTGAATAGGACGATTGCACGCCGCCATCGCCCAGCTCCGGGCGACCCAAAGTTCCTCAGCCAACACCCCACCCCAGAAAGTTTGGTGGTGCAGGCCTCTACTTCCCAGGACGCATTCCCTTCTGCCCCTCCGGATAGGGAATCCAAGAGACTGGACTCATTTGGGAAGAAGATGTTTTCTTCCTTCAGTCTGGCATTGCGGTCGGTGAATACCGCATGCTTGTTGGGCCGTTTCTCCCACTCTCTTTGGGAGACGGTTGCGCAGGTGCTGCCACAAGTCCCGGAGGAGGCCCGGGCTGTGCTCTCCTTTGCTGTCAAGGACGGGAGAGATGCAGCAAAATTCACCATACGGTGTGGTTTGGATACGACTGATTCGCTGGGCAGGTCAATTTCAACGACGGTGGCCTTGAGGCGCCACGCCTGGCTTCGTACAACTGGCTTCTCGGGGGATGTCCAGGCCAATTTGATGGACATGCCCTTTGATGGAACCTGCCTTTTTTGGGAAAAGGCAGACTCGGACCTGGTCATGTTCAAGGACTCTCGAGCTACGGCCAGATCCTTGGGCCTCTCCTCCAGTCTTCGTGGCAATGGAAGGGGTTTCTAGCCATGTCAGCCCTATCCTATGCACCGTCCCGCTCAGACTACCCAAGCCGTGCGTGGACGTGGATGCGGTACATTCCATCCTCGGAATGGAGGCCAGAAGTCATCTGCCACACTGCCCCCAGCAGCTGCAGCCTCCAAGCACTCCTAGGCTGATTCTGCAGGACCACACTACTCCAGTGGGTGGGAGAATTCATCATCATCTCCCCCGCTGGAGATCTATAACAACAGACAAGTGGGTCTTGCAGATCGTCCAGGAGGGCTATTCTCTTCCTTTCCTTTCCTCCTACTATTCCGCCTACTCAGGAACGGCTGGCGGAGGATCATTTGAAGTTGCTCCAAGAGGAAGTTACAGCTCTTTTGGCCAAGGGAGCTATAAAAAGGGTCCCAGCTTCAGAAGTAGGTGGTGGCTGTTATTCCTGCTACTTTCTGATTCCGAAGAAGAACGAAGGGCTTCGGCCCATTTTAGATCTTCGGACCGTCAATCTCTTCCTCAAAAAGGAGAAATTCAAAATGCTCACATTGGCTCAGGTCTTGTCTGCCCTAGACCAAGGAGACTGGATGGTGGTGTTGGACCTGCAGGATGCATATTTTCACATTCCCATCCTGCCGGGCCACAGGCGTTACCTGCGGTTCAAGGTAGGCCACGAGCACTTTCAGTTTACTGTGCTCCCCTTCGGTCTTACCAGTGCCCCTCGGGTGTTCACCAAGGTGATGGCGGTGGTTGCAGCTCATCTGCGCAGGTTAGGGGGTGTCAGTCTTCCCATACCTAGAAGACTGGCTGTTGAAGGCGTCCTCGCCCCAGGCAATCATCTCCCACCTTCAGACTACGGCGGACCTCCTGCATTCGCTGGGGTCCTCTATAAACGTGCCGAAGTCACACCGGACTCCTTCTCAGACGCTCCCTTTCATCGGAGCTGTTCTGGACACAGTGCAGTTTCGGGCTTATCCTCCAGAGCAGCGAGTCCAGGATATTCAGGTTATGATTCTGATATTTCAGCCTCTATCCTGGCTTTCGGTGAGGTTGACTCTGAGACTGTTGGGTCTCATGGCCTCCTGCATCCTGTTGGTGAGACACGCCAGGTGGCGTATGCGGGCTCTGCTATGGGACTTTGAGTCCCAATGGGCACAGCATCGGGGAAATCTCACCGACGTGGTTCAGATCTCGGAAGGAACTGCAAAGGATCTGCAGTGGTGGTTAACGAACCGCGATTGGTTCAATGGCAGACCTCTCCCTTCCCCAACCAGATTTCACAGTTGTGACGGATGCGTCACTTCTGGGATGGGGGGCCACATGGGGGAGGCGGAGATCAGGGGTCACTGGTTTCTGGCGGAGACAGATTTCCACATAAACTTGTTGGAGCTCCGAGTGATTCGGTTGGCATTGAAAGCATTTCTTCCCTCTGTCAAGGGCAAATTAGTGCAGGTGTTCACGGACAACACCACCGCCATGTGATACTGCAACAAGCAGGGCGGGGTGGGGTTGTGGACCCTTTGCCGAGAGGCCTGCGTCTCTGGACATGGCTGGAACAGCAGGGCATAACCCTGGTGGTTCAACACCTGGCAGGTTATCTGAACGCCAGGGCGGACGATCTCAGCCTTCGATGCCTTCAGGATCACGAATGGCGTCTCCAGTCGGAGGTGGCACAAGGTCTCTTTCAGCAGTGGGGAGAACCTTGGTTAGATTTGTTCGCCTCCGAAGAGAACGCGCAATGTCAGCAGTACTGCACGCTGGAGTTTCCAAGGCGGCTATCACTCTGCGACGCGTTTCGTCGCGAGTGGAGCTCAGGCCTGTTGTACGCCTTTCCGCCCATACCACTCCTGCCCATGGTTCTGAAGAAGATCAGGAGCGACCGGGCCCAAGTTATCCTTGTGGCGCCGGACTGGGCAAGGAAAGTCTGGTATCCAGAGCTTCTGAGCATGAGTGTCGATCCTCCGATCAGGTTGCCCCTTCGGGAGGATCTTCTGTCGCAGCAGCAGGGGAGGGTTCTCCACCCGAACCTGTCAACTCTGCGCCTCCATGCGTGGAGATTGAGCGGCGGCAGTTGATGGCCTTTGACCTTCCTCCCGAAAGTCTGTAATGTTATTCTGGCGGCCAGGCAGCCCTCCACTAAGTCGGTATACGCCTGCCGTTGGCAGAAATTTTTATTATTCTGTACAGAAAGGTCTATTGACCCTCTTTCTGCTCCTCTTTCTACTGTCCTTTTATTCATTGTAACCCTTACCCAGCAGGGCTCTGCCTTGGGAACTCTCAAGGGTTACCTTTCTGCTCTATCTGCTTTTTTGCGACTGCCAGACCAGCCCTCTCTCTTTAAATCTCCTATTGTAAATAGTTTTCTAAAAGGGCTAGCTCATTTATTTCCACCCACGCCCTTTATTATGCCGCAATGGGACCTTAATTTGGTCCTCACTTACCTGATGTGCCCTCCTTTCGAGCCTTTACACAATTGTCCCCTCCGGCTGTTGTCCATCAAAAAAGCCTTTTTAGTGGCAATTACATCGGCCCGGAGGGTGAGTGAATTGCAGGCGTTATCCAGCTTGCCTCCTTATCTTATGTCCTTTCCGGACAAGGTGGTGCTTCGCACCAAGGCATCATTCTTACCAAAGGTTCTGACCCCATTCCATCTGGGTCAATCCATTACTTTGCCCACCTTCTTTGCTCCCCCACATCCCTCTAAGGAAGAGGAGCGTCTCCACCGACTGGACCCAAAAAGAGCTTTGTCGTTCTACCTTGACCGCACAAAAGAGTTCCGGGTGGATGACCAACTCTTTGTGGGGTATGTGGGAGCAAAGAAGGGAAAGGCAGTGCATTAAAGAACCATCTCTCGCTGGGTTGTTCTCTGCATTAAAATCTGTTATGCCTTGGCAAAGAATCAGCCCCCTGAGGGATTAAGGCCCATTCCACCAGGGGAAAGGCTGCGACTACGGCCTTGGCATGGGGTGTCCCAGTTCAAGACATCTGTCAGGCAGCGACGTGGGCATCACTGCACACGTTCGCAAAACATTATTGCCTTGATGGTCAAGTGCGCAGGGAGGGGCACTTTGCCCGTTCAGTCCTGCAAGACTTTTTAGTCTAGGTCTTGAGTCCGCAACCCACCGCCGGGATGGTATGGCTCGGGTATCTAATTCAAAGGTAAGGAATCTGCAGCTAGAAGTCTCTATCAGATGAACAGGTTAATTACCTTCGGTAACGCATTATCTGGTAGAGACTCTATCTAGCTGCAGATTCCTTACAGCCCCACCCATGCCTCCCCGCTTTGCGGACTGATGTAGTAAGTCTAGGGTTACTCCCCTTTCAGGGCCCTAGTTTTGCACACGTTTACGTCAGTCACTTCGTGGCTCTGCCCTTCTGGCGTGGAAAAAATGAAAAATACTGACGTCCGCGCACCTGGGTGGCGCCTATATAGGCACCGCGATGTCATAACCGACGCCAACGACGTCACGCGGAGCCGAATGGAGCCACCCGACGTCGCGCGCAAGGGGTATTGCTCAGCAAAAGTTTCCGGATCCAGCCTGACACCTGGGGAATTTAAAGGTAAGGAATCTGCAGCTAGATAGTCTCTACCAGATAATGCGTTACCGAAGGTAAGTAACTTGTTTTCAGGCCATGTAACACCTGTGGGGGGAAAAGAGACTTTATATTGATGATACTCATAAAAAGGGCATTTATTGTCTCTATCCCGACCACACAGTCAAAGACTGTAAAATATGTTGCACTTTCTCACAGAAGACACAAGGACAGAGAGGGAAGACTTCCCTACAGAGGATTAACTATAAAGACAACCCTGTGTCTGAGGGAGAGAGCAATGATTCTTTTACATCTGGCAAATCGCTAAAAAGGGGTAGATCCTCTGATAAAGAGCCTTCTGAACATCCTAAAAAGGCCCTTTAGAAAACCCATCATGAGACTCCTGGTCCTTCTAAAAATATAGCAGGAGAAATTACATCATAGACCTTCCTCAAAGGTTCCTTCAGAGCCTTCTACGCCATCTGAAAAACAAATATCTGGCAAAAGGTCTTCTAAAACCCTTCCGTCGGCGACTGGATCTACTCCTGCTGAAAAAATAAAGATTTCCCCATCTTTTTCAATGACTACACCATTGTCGATGCTCTCGTCGACGACGTTAACGTCTACATTCACTACGACTTCATCGCCATTAATAACGGCGTCGCAGACGGCATCGCCTAATATAGTTACATGTAGATTGTTGACGACGACACCAAAGTAGATTCCTCTGTCTCCACCTCCGTTGACGAAGCGTTCATCTAAGCACTCGTCGTCGACGACTAAGGATCCTGCTCCGTCGACGACATCCATTTCGACGGACATCTTAAAGAAAACACCGTTGACAGAGCTCTTGTCGATGACAATACCTTCAACGACATCGTCGACGACAACCTCGTCCAGGCAGTTCAGTCAGAAAAACCTGTTTTGCCTGGGAAAACATAGAAATCGTCGTCGACTACGGGTTTGTCGTCAACGGAGGTCTAGAATTTTTCATCCTCAGCACCTTTAACACCTCTAGTGCCAGTATCACGCCTTTCATATACTGACCAACCCAATGTTGATGTGATTCTTCCAGCTCATTAGAGCTGGACTCACACACTCCAACTGAGTTATAAGTAGTTTACTAAGACTTCATCTTTTTATGTTAAGTTGCAGGCGTGCAGGAAGTGGAAGAGGTATGCCCGAAATGCATTGGGGACATATACAACAGTAAATGACGAACAGTCTCTGTTATGGACACGCATGAATGAAGCATTCACAAGGAATATGTTGTGCATTGAACATACATTAAAGTCATGTTGGAATAATCAACTCCAAATAAGAAAATTCTCAGAATTTAAAACCTGAATAAAATTAGAATCCATAAACACGTCTAAGTTTGAACATTGATTTCCATTTGAAACTTTGGCAGTGCACATAAGGGACGCCCATCACCAAGCGAAGTTTTGCCTTTTCCACCAGCTCTGTTACTGGAGGAAGAGTCTGAAGATGAAAGTCTCTTTAGAGCGGCTCATAGCCCTTCAGAATTATATGTAAAATGTCAGGACTTCGATGGCGAGGATGATCTATACTATGAGGAAGATTATCAACAATTTCCTGAATATATGCCTCAAGATCCTCAAAAACGTTCTAACCAAATGCCTTTGGACTTAGTAACCAATCTCCAAGGAGTGTTACAGGATTATTATAAACAGTTTCCAGAACCTCTTTCTTCTACACCTACCTCTCGACTTCAGCCATCAACGCAGTCTTCACAAAAAACACCACCTCCCAGGTGGTGCACATTACAAATTCCAGGTACTCCTCTATCGTCATTACCACTGGCGGATCCCCCTACCCATGACCCTGACGCTTCGGAGGGTGATCAAGAGGAAGAAGCGGGAGAGATCAGGGATTGCGCCTCCATAATTATTTAGTGGGATGACTATCTGATGACTACGCCATCTCCCCCGGTTGCCCCTCCGGTGGATTCACCTCCGGACGATATCAGAGGTTTCCATAACATCATGGAAAGAGCGGCGAAGCGTTTTCAATTGCCTTCCACTACCAAACAGGCAGACTGTTTTCTTTACGATTTTAAAGAACCAATTAAAAAATCGATAAGGGCTATTCCCATAATAGATTTTATATGGCAGGAAGAAGCAGGCCATGGTGACAGCAGTTATGCCCAGGTTAGATCAGAAGTACAAGGCACCGGATGATACTCCTGCATGCCTTATTGGACAACCAAGGCCAGATTCTGTCACCAGTCAAGCAGCCCATAGACGCTCTAGAAATCCTGCTACCCCTATCACAACACCACCAGATAGGGAAGGGCGTCGCCTGGACACGATTGGGAAACGTTCTTCCAGCATGGCGGCAATAAGTTAGAGCTGCAAATTCTCTGGCAATTCTAGGGAGATTTGACAGGCAAATGTAGTCGGATATGGCGCAGTATATCGATCCACTGCCAGAGGATGCTAAACCTGACGCCAGGAAGATTCTCCTAGAAGGCGAACAAGCTTCTTCGGAAATAATAAACTGTGCCGTCGATATATCTTCTACAGGTTTCCTAAAACTGGCTGGAGCAGCTGTCCTCCGCAGGCAGGGCTGGCTAAAAGCGACAACATTCAGACCAGAAGTCGAGACGAAGATCCTGGACATGCCCTATGACGGGGAAGCATTGTTCGGAAAACACATTGATGAAGCTCTGCAAACCATTAAGGTGGATACTGACACCGCCAAATCCCTGGAAACATTGCAATTTCGCAAGCAACCCCTTTGAGGAGCCAGAGGAAAAAGTTTCTACTCTTGCAGAGGAGGATTCTAGCATTATAGGCAACAATATCAACCTTACCAAGGGCAGTACAGGCTGCAATATGCGCAGCAGTACTGACAGCCACCTGCAGCGACGTACAAGCAGCCAACTAGAGGAAAACAGCCCACCAGGGGACGAGATGTTAATAGAAAACAATCTTTCCTTTCTGCCGGCTGCCTTCCCCAAATCCAAGAAACAACTTGGAGGACGTATTTCTCATTATATTCACCAATGGTCCAGGATAACATCAGACAAGTGGGTTCTAGACATCATAACTCAAGGGCATACCCTATAAATTCATCAGCAAACTGCCGAATGTGCTTCCAAAACAGACGTTTACTGCCCATCTGAAACAGCCATTGAAGGAAGTCGCTATCATGTTGCAGAAAGAGGCGATAGAGACGGTCCCGAAGTCTCAGTGAGGCACGGCTTCTATTCCCGTTTCTTCCTTATCAGGAAAAAATCAGGAGACTGGCGCCCCGTCTTGGATCTTCGACAGTTGAACAAATACCTGAAAAAACAGTCATTTCGGATGGTCACCCTACAAGACATTTTACACCTTCTCAATCATGGGGACTACATGACAGCTCTGGACCTTCAAGACGCATACTTTCACGTCTCAATCTATCACAGCCATCGGAGATACCATCGTTTCCAGGTAGCCAGCACATACTTTCAGTTCAAAGTGCTCCCCTTTGGACTACGATCAGCCCCAATAATATTCACCAAGTGCATGGCCCCTGTGGCAGCACGTCTAAGGCTAAGCGGAATTCAAGTCTTTCCGTAGCTAGACGATTGGCTAATAAAAGCTCCAACATACCAACAAGCCACAGTGGACACTGCAATATGCCTTTCGTTATTCAAAAAATTGGGTCTCATACCAAATCTACAGAAATACACTCTCAACCCGAGAACAACATTAATGCTTTTAGGAGCAGTCTTAGACACCCAGTCAAACAAAGCTTTTGTTTCTCTAGAATGACAGGACAAGATCAGGATACTAGCCCAAAAGCTCTGCAAAAGAAAGTCCGTTTCTGTCCGACTGTACAAGTCGTTTCCGGGAAATGTGCTCCTCCTGCATTCCACTGATCCCATACTGCAGGCTTCATATCCGTCCCCTACAAGATCAGGTAGACAAACAGTGGCTACAAGTTCTGGGCTCATTCGACGATGTGATACTCATAACCCCAACAATGATAAAAGCTATGAGATGGTGGACAGTATCAGCCAATATTGCTCAAGGGATGACTTATCTCTCTCAAGCAACATCACCACGGATGCATTCTGGAGGGATGGAGCGCTCACCTTCAAGAGCTTTGTCAGTGGCAAATGGACAACCCCTGACGAAAGGATGCATATAAATCTTCTAGAACTGAAGGCCATAGCTCTGGCTCTATTATCATTCCTCCCCAGAATTACAGGCTCATTGGTACTTATCGGTACTGAAAATACCACCAGCATGCACTACCTAAACAAACGAGGAGGGACAAAATCAGTTGCTCTATCTCAACAGGCGCAAACAATTTGGAATTGGGCCTTGCAACACAATGTAACACTGAGGGCAGAACACGTTCCAGGAGTATCAAATGTGCTGGCGGACACCTTGAGCAGACTAACGACCACTTGTCACGATTGGGAACTCGATCCTCTGATTCTACAGGACATTTTCCTTCAGTGGGGAACACTGCAACACGATCTTTTTGAGACAAACAAGAAATGCCAATACGGCGCAAACTGGCATCCCCAGAAAGGATTGTGTGGAAATGCCTTTTTGATTGGATGGTCGAAAATATTTGCTTACGCTTTTCCCCCAATTCCTTTGGAAGCAAGTGTTCTCAGGAAAATGAAGAGAGAACCATGCAGATTAATCCTGATTGCTCCAAAATGGTCCCAGCAATTCTGGCACACGTAACTTCTCCTTCTCTCGGAACAGCATCACATTCTTCCGACATCTACTCTGACGTTACTATCCATGAACAAGGGCCAAGTACTTCATCCCAACCCGACTTCTCTTCATTTGTCGGCCTGAATCCTGATGACCATGAGCTCGGACCTTTAGATAGCCTCAAAGACTGCAGAGAAATACTCTCTAAAGCACAAGCAGACTCCACGAATAAGTCATATCAATGTCAGTGGAAACGTTTCTGTATATGGTGTCAAGAAAATTAATTACATCCATTCCTCGTAACACCAGTACAGATCTTACCTTATCTTCTTCGGTTAGCCAAGTCTGGCATTGCGCATTCATCAATAAAAGTACATTTAGCAGCAATATCTCGCTTTAGGCGATCGGGCAACTCATCATCTCTAAGGTCTGCAAGATTAATTAAACAGTTCTTCAAGGGACTCTTTAGAGCTTTTCCACCGGTGAAAGAGCCTCCTCCTTCTTGGCATCTCAACGTGGTATTAAGTCAGTTAATGAAAAGCCTGTTTGAGCCAATCCACAAGAGACAGTTGAAATTTCTGTCATGGAAGACGGCTCTGCTATTAGCACTAACATCAGCAATAAGAGTTAGTGAATTGCAAGCATTCACTATAAAACAACCATTCATGCAATTCAAAAAAGACAAAGTGATCTTAAAGACTAACCCTAAATTCATACAAAAAGTACCTTCGGATTTTCATCTCAACTAACCTATTGTACTAAAGATGTTCTTTCCAAACCCACAAACTATTGCTGAGAGATCTCTGCATACTTTGGATGTTAATAGGTCCATTATGTTTTATTTGCACAGAACAAAACAGTTCTGTAAATCTGATCAATTGTTCATCGCCTGTGGCAATTTGAATAAAGGACTACCAGTCTCTAAATCTTCCATTGCAAGGTGGATTGCAACAGCCATTCAATTCTGCCATAACGCTGTAGGACGACCCTTAACGACTAGAGTCAAGGCTCATTCAACAAGGGCTGTTTCTACGTCCAAGGCTTTATTTGCTGGTGTTCCGATTCAGCAAATCTGCAGAGCAGCCACATGGTCCACCAGTCATACCTTTACCCAGCATTATTGCCGGGATGCTACAGACTAAGCTGATACGGCGGTGGGACAGTCTGAGTTGCGCCATCTATTTCAGTATGGTGAGTCTCTTTCCTTTTATGCATTTCTTTTCCCACCATCCGCTCTTGTTATGTTTGTTGATTTCATTATGCTTGTTACAACTATTGACAATATTTGCATTATTATGGTATGCTAATATGTATTTATGTTTACTGCTAACTATTCTGATTCAAGTATGTGAATTTATGAAAGATCCAATACTGGAGAAGAAAATAAGTTACTTACCTGTAACTGTAGCTCTCCAGTATTGATATCTTTCATAGATTCATATGCGACCCACCCTCCTCCCCTAGAGGCTCCCCTTTACTAGTTGGGATTATATTTATTCCCACATGTGCTTGAAAATTTTAGGGAACTAGCCTCTGTGGGGAAGGTTCTAGAGGGTGCTATCGCCTGTTGGTTGTAGATTAAGTTTGGTCCTTTTTTTTTTTTTTTAAAAGGTCACAGATAGGCTTTTAAATTCATGTAGCCTATGCTACTAATATGATTGCTTTGATATAATACCGTGGGACTCCCACTTGGACGACAGGGAATGATTCAAGCATGTGAATCTATGAAAGATACCAATACTGCAGAACTACATTTACAGGTAAGTAACTTATTTTCTTCCTTCTGAAAGCTTATGCAGATGCTCATAGGACCCTCCAAAATTCATATTTGAAACACCTCTCAGGTTTTTTGTATCGAACCAATGCCTTTAGATTATCAGAAATACTCTTTGAAATATATGTGGATTTAATGTGTAAAGCAGGTATTGGAGGCATTTAATTCATGTTTGATACTATCCAGATAGTCTATACAGTCATATCTTCTTCACCAATTCGTATCCTTATCTATGTAGTAATCGCCAAGACAGTGCCTCATGTTGTAATCTTCAGGGCAGCCACTTGGGCAGCTCAATGCATATTTTGTATAGTCAGTGTGCCTTGGATACAAGTTGCAGCGCAGATACCAACAAGCCAAGACACTCTTAAAAACATTTTTGGGGTTGGTTGTTGGAAAATCTTTACTTGCTGCATCACCTCAGCTGTATATGATTTTATATCCTTCCATATAGTTTAGAAGAATGCCTGTTGTATGGAAGTTAAGTCTAAGTTACTCAGCAAAGTGGCTCTTCTATTGCTGGTCCTAAAATGAAAATTGCACACATTTTCTTTGTGTATCTACAAAATGGTGTAGAGGTGTAGATGATGAGAAAATGAACAAAACTAAAAAAAAAGTTGGTGTTTTGGGTGTCGACTCAGTGCTCTAGAAGAAACAAACTGGTGTCTAGATTTTCAGATGGTTACTTATTACAGTGACTTGTGTTCTCAGAGTCCACCTTCCACCAGACTTCTGTCCATCTAGCACAAGCAGAACCTCGTACAGTACCTGTTGGGTGTTTGATGAATCTAGGACAATTCTTTCATCCCAATCTGATGTTATTGATTTTGGCAATATTATGAGGAGTATGGGGTGGTCATGTTAAGGCCAATGAGAGTGGGGCCTAATTATAAGCCTGTGAATGTGTGTCCTTATTAGCCATGAACCACAAATTAGTTGTATGTATTCCTCAACACATGGACTTCATTCTCTGTGTTGAGCCTAATTTCTTTCTTTAAAAAAAAAAAAAAAATAGTAATTCATTATTTTGTATCAGGACACTAATAGATTTAGAGAACAGACGACAAAATAATTTGCCTTTGCATGGGTGAACAGTTGTTCCCTATTAAGAGTGTATTAAGAATGAACAGTCCTTCGACACCTGACATCTAGTTGGGCATTCTCTCAGCTGTAGCATATGCGTTGATCAATGACCAGATGTTAGTTCAAAGACAGTCTGTGTTGTCCCACATGAGGGCAGTGCTCACTAATTTCCTTTTTTGTGGTGAAGTATCATGAATAGCGTTTACTCTCTGTTGTGATGTTCATTCTAAGAAGCAATTATTTCCTACTCGTTTCTCTCCTCTTAGATCTGGCGTTCCATCCATCTCAGTGGCCAAGAGGATCATTTTGTAAATGGAGGAAGTATCTCCGTCCATGTATAACCGTTGGTGCCGAAGAGTCGACTGCGGTCTGTGCCACCTGAGGTGACAACGGAAAGCATCACGGGCGAACATCCCACTTCAGCAAGGATGCAACTCAAAGCTCCTCAAATCCAACCTGCATACTGAAGACCTCAGCTAGGGATACGTGTAGCACGTGCCGCGTACTTCCTGCTGCAGGCGGAAGCCCAGCGTGGGTGGCGCGTGGCCTGCCTTTGTGAGCCACAGCGGTTTCTGGAAGTGAGATTCCTGGATGAAATGCATTTCAAACATTTTTTTTTTAAAGTTTCATTCCGGCAAGAAATGTGCTAACCTTCAAAGTATATGTGTATAAAATTATATTATAGTGTAGGTCTCATGTAGCTGTAAAAGACTACACATTTCGATGAAACTGCCCATCAAAATTTTTATCTGGATGAGTCTGCCTCGTGGTGAAGGTGTGCAGTGTAGTATTCAAAAAGGAGCTCCCATCTGACGCCTTCTCAACATTAAAACTCTCAAATCGATCTTTGCCAGCCGCCTTGCCCTATGTTTTTTGTCCAAGTACCCTGCTTTTAATGTGTCCTCTTTGTATGGAAGTACCTTAGATAGTATTATCATTCTTAAGGCTCCATGGGGAGGCAGGCCCCGTTTGTCTGGCATTTTCACAGTAATTATTAGGGATGAGCCTTAGGGATTATTTGTACAAGTGTATTCCTCCGCATGCTGAGCTGGACCAGAGGTGTCCGTTAAACTTGTGCCTGGTCACTGTTCCACTGAATTGTAAAGGTCACAGGTGGGTTTACGCTCGCCCCCTTTTGAGTAAAAATAGATCCTCCATCAGCTTGCAGGCAGCCTCTGCACTACCATGGCCACTCGTTTCACGAGGAGTGTCTGCACGACGACCCTCCGCCCCTCCCGCCGGGTGCAGGCTGCAGCTGGGGCAGATGGGAAGGTTGGCGCTCCCAGCACCGGCGTTGGATCACTGCCTAAAAAATAGTTTTTAATGTTTAATCTCGAGCTCAGTGATGCGGTTAAGAAAGAAACTTATTCACTCTAATCAGCCGCCGCCTAAAAAGACCAGTAATGGGAAAAAGCAAATCGCTTTTGCACTCTGCGTTCTTGTTTTTCTTAGTTTGATTTCTTAAGGCTGTGATTTATTTAGAGATCATTAAATAGATGTATGTATATGTGTATATGTATGTATCAGACTCTTGCGCAAGTTGCGGTTTATCGGATTGCTGTTGAATTTTGCAAACCAACATAATGCAGAAATGTTAAATCTGACTGCAGTGGTGCTCGATTCAGCCTCTTGTTGCTGACTCACGGTTTGGAGTTGGAAGCGTGAAATGTTACGCTAATGAAGAAATTGTGGGTACCCTAACCATGCACTTGGCTCATTTACCGTGGAGGAATTAGTGGTAAATAAGCAGCGCTCCCTCAGGGCACTACACTGTGATTGATTTCCAAGCGAGGCAAGCTGCTTAGCATAATAAACAGAACACAAGTACCAGTGTTTTTCGTTCTGGGTCATTTTTGAATTCTAAATGCATCACTCGCTCACCTGATTTAAATGCAGTGTCCCTAGCATTGCCGATATCTTCACCAGGCCTGTGTGATGTCACTAAGCTCTCAGATAGCTGTTACTGTCCTGTGGGTCATCCGCAGGTAGTTATTTTGTACAGCTGTGCATGCCCCCGCCCTTCTTCCTCCCTCCATGTCTCTCCATTTTCACTCTTGCTCCAATCAATATTGATTGATGACACTCGAGAGTATTCTCATAGGATTGTGAGCACCGAATTTACTACAAGGGAATAGTGTGGGACGTGAGATCTGGTTTGCCTGACCGTCAATCTAAGAAATTTGCAATTCTCACAAAGGGTTTGAAGCTCTCCAGATATATCTCCAATATCTTACAGTACAAATTTTAATGTATTCTCATTCATGACTGTTATTTTGTCAAAACCACCTGAAAGGGGTAGTTTGAGGGAGGCTATAAAAGCAGTAGGCTCTAATGTTGACACTTGAGACATTGGTGGAGATCTAGAACGTCTTTAATGAGATATTAAGTATGGCATGAACGAAGCTAGATTCTCCAGCATGTTGTGTCATGAGCCTTTGAGCCAATGCATAGAGAGAGTCTTGGTTTAGGTCTCTGCTTCCTATCTGGGAGTATAAAGAAAGTCAGGCGCCTGTCATTTCCTAGGAATGGTCTGTTCTCCCAAACTTAGGAAACAACGCTTTGCTATACGTTCATGGTAAAAGCACTGACAAAGTCCCTATACATCATATCCAACAACCATGTGGAAAACTCCACCGTGTTTCTGTCTTAATTTCACACCAACAAGGGTAAACTTGCTTAAGTTGTGAAGGGGATTTTTACAAGGATCTTTTCTTCCAGTGGGCCCATGAAGGAGTTCCAATAATGACAGCATTTGTATATTGTCCGTGTTTCCAATCTACACCTCCAGATAGTGGGTGCGTGTCTGTATGAATTTTAGTTTCACAAAGAAGGCGATCAAATCTTCATTGTTCCCAGAACAAAAGACTGTAAAATGGAGCGCCTCACAACAGAATGTTACAGAAGCAATATCCTGCACCACATTGTATTTCCCCCCATGGGACATGGGAGCTCACCTTCAGAGTGGTGTGTACAGCAACCTTTTGGCCTTCTACCCTCTTTCAAGCAAGGAGTACTTCTATCTAGGTGCCACATGAGAGAATTTCCATTGCACCCGTCTGTATTCTGGTTAACCAGAGACCTATTCCAGGCTGTCATCTCTGTTTTTCATCTGCAGTGCTGTCTTTAGGGTGGTGCGACTGGTGCCACCACACCAGGCGCCAAATTCGAAAGGGGTGCTCTTTGACATGCTGAGGTAAGATAAGAGCAGCCTACAGAGATCTTTGTGTGATGAGCATTTTTCAGGGGCTACTAACAACGGCATGATAACTTTGGTGGTTAATGCACTTAACCAAGAGATCTGTGCTGAGTCTCGTTAGAGTTTTAACTCATGATAAAATTGCATAGAGGGTTAATGTTCCAGCTGCACTGCACAACGTGCAACATTCAGATCACACATTTGGATTTAGTGTAGATAGCTCAGTGGGTTACTGCTGTTGTTACCGAGATCCTTTTGTTACTTTGAGTTCATAAGTTACAATCCTTCTAATGCAACTCATTGAGCTACAGACTGGCATCAAAGCGCTGCATGCAATTTGCGAGGCATACATATACAAGTTTATTGTTTTTTTCCTCAATCTTTTCGTTATTCTGAAGTTGCTAAAAGGGGTTGCTCTGGATAGTAACCATTTCAATAGTATGACACACCCAATCATCGTTACGTTTCAAATCCTGAATTTATGGGGCAGATTTACAAATACTTTATTCCTGGTTTGCATCACAAAAATGATGTAAACCTGGTTCAAAGTGTAGTTTTGGGAGTTACTTACCAATGCAAATCCAGAATTGTGGTGGAAAGTAGCCGTAAAATAACACAAACTGCACTATGTGCTATTTTACATCAAGCAGACATTCCATTGGGGACGTTCCCATGCAGCCATCCATGGATTTTGACCCAAAATCCTTATTTACTAACTTTGGTAGGCAGGGATTTGCATCAAAAGATTATGCCTCTTTGAGCCAGATGTAAAGTTGGAGAAAAGATTTCTTTTCTCCAAACCTTTCCAACTTTGTATGTGTGCTGTACAGTGCAGTACATATGCAAAGTAGTAAAGTGTTAAACTTTGCCAAAGCATAGAATTTATGCCTGGAAGGATACCCTTTCATTATTATACCTCTGCTTGACATCACTCACATACTTGCACCATTGTGCATGGGTGTGCATTGGCGCAAGGCAGCCTAAGGTGCGCCATCACTAGAGGAGAGAGCAGTAGCACCATATGCTAGTAGATATGGCACTGTTGTGTTCTCTCCTTTTCACGCAACACAGCGCAGCAACTTTGATTACTCCGCTCTTTAAAACTTAATAAATCTGCCCCTTAGTTTCTCCAGATCAAGCACTCTTAACATATAATGGCTGCCAGTATGGATGACATGAGGCTCCTACACCTTGTGGTCCTCTTAGTCAGTAATATGTTTTACACACTAATTTACACACTTGCATGACTTATTGTCGCTGTATAATATGTTTGTGATGTAAATTCTCTGACACACTACATTGTGAGGAGTAGTGCTAGAAAATAAATGTGTGAGGGGGCACCATTGGAGGGCAGTAGTGAAGGAATCCGTGAAGGAGGACATTTGGGGGTGCTGTGCCAACAAAGATTGTCACACTGGGTGCCACCAACGCTAAAGCCGGCCCAGTTCCCCCGAAAAAGGATATGATGCAGGGACTCAGACGATTTTCTTCAGGGTTATACTTAAGTGGGCTCATTAGTGTTTCATAGGTTTTACTCAGCAGTTGACATGTTTTCACATCAACATTCTAAAACTGGAGGCTATTCAATCTCAATTGCACAACCGACCGACATAGGCAGCATGCTTTAAATAATTTCTAACCAATAATACTCAGATGGTGTCATTGGCTAACTTGATTTCAGACAGAGTACCACCATGGGTCAGACAGAGTACCACAGGGATTCTCGTTGCTTTTCAATATCTATGTAGGTCCTAATCTCATCTAATAAGATCATTCGGGCTCTTATTCTGACAATGCACAAATAATCATCAGATGCAACAGAGTAGCCTTTAGTTCCGCTTTGCAGTTGAGGGATGGATTAGTGGCAGTCCGGAAGTAATTGAATGCCAACTTGCTAAAAAAAAAAAAGCAAACATAATGGAACTCTTGCCTTTAAGAAACAACGTATATGTAAAAAAGAGGTACGCAGTTCCTCAACATGCAGGAAGTGTCCCAGGCACCCAGAAAGGAGGAGAAATCCTCCTTTCGGAACAAAGGCCCTCACACACCCAGCAAGCTAGGTGTCATGCTTCATCATATGGGTCGGGTCGGCGCTGCAATACCCGACGGGACCTGCCGTATGGGTGCCGTGGGTGTGAGGGACCTAGTGTAAGTGTAGATGTTCTAAAAGTGAAAATAAAACAAGGGGGGGATCCTTAAGAGCAAATTTTATTCTAGGTGGAACCCCACTTGATTAAAAATAGTGAGGAGAGGCGACTAACAAGCTACCAAGGGTCAAGAGGCGCTCTACTCCTTGATGGTCGACATGTTTCACGCCAATTAGTCCTAAGGATCAGGTGGCGTTTCTTCAGGACCGTGAGAAGTGACTATCTACAGTGAATGGGGTGTGCAGCATGCCCCATAGCTAAAATATGTGAAAGAATGGTGTGGAGGATATTACCTACCACTGCAAGGATGAACGGGATACTACCCGCTATTTCTGGGACGAACCTGCATGTAAGGGTTGTGAAAAACAGCACTCAGTTATGTATCCAATAGTCGATTGCCTAACAAGGTGCAAGCCGCATTGTAAATCAAAACGGGTGGAAACCCTCTTACAATTTATTAGTAATGGCACTATGTATGCGGTCAGGAAAATTATTATTCAAAAATAAAGAGTAAAAATTACATGAGTAGTAACACACAATTGGAGATAGATAGGCAGCATTAAACAAGTATCATGGTGATCAGGTGGTATCTAGTGTATACCATCGTTGGTGCTTAGGTGAGGAATGGTGAAGTAAGCATTCTCAAACTCACCTAGTAAGCGTCAAAATTTCGCCCCATCTGTTACAGCACTATTTAATGACATCTGTAATAGGATGTCTGATGGTCGTGAGGAAAAAACAACAGATGGGGGAGGGTTAAACCTAAAAAAATACTGTATTGACCAAACACAAATAGTGAACCCATCTCATCGCAACAGTAGCGGGTAAGGCAAGAGAACTGGCAGTACGTCGGGATATTCACAGGACATGTCCCTGGCCATCTTCTTAAGCCCCAGCACTAGCTGCAGGAACGGTGCACCTTGTTAGGCAATCGACTATTGGATACATAACTGAGTGTTGTTTTTCACAACCCTTACATGCAGGTTCGTCCCAGAAATAGCGGGTAGTATCCCGTTCATCCTTGCAGTGGTAGGTAATATCCTCCACACCATTCTTTCACATATTTTAGCTATGGGGCATGCTGCACACCCCATTCACTGTAGATAGTCACTTCTCACGGTCCTGAAGAAACGCCACCTGATCCTTAGGACTAATTGGCGTGAAACATGTCGACCATCAAGGAGTAGAGCGCCTCTTGACCCTTGGTAGCTTGTTAGTCGCCTCTCCTCACTATTTTTAATCAAGTGGGGTTCCACCTAGAATAAAATTTGCTCTTAAGGATTCCCCCCTTGTTTTATTTTCACTTTTAGAACATCTACACTTACACTAGGTCCCTCACACCCACGGCACCCATACGGCAGGAACAAAAGATCTCCGGCAAAGAGCCCCTTTATGGGTGCCCGTCGGGTATTGCAGCGCCGACTCGACGAGAAGCAGACCCATATGATGAAGCATGACACCTAGCTTGCTGGGTGTGTGAGGGCCTTAGTTCCGAAAGGAGGATTTCTCCTCCTTTCTGGGTTGCTCGGACACTACCTGCATGTTGAGGAACTGCGTACCTCTTTTTTACATATACTTTGATAGGGCAAGTACGCTGGACCGCTTGATTAAGCCCTTTGTTCCCCCCTTTTTGTAACACTTTAAGAAACAACCCCTTGCGTTATGATTGCATCTTGTGCCCCCCCCCCCCCCATCCCGAGGAGCTAAACCAGAGTCCTTGGAGTTCCTATCAGTCAGGATCCTTGTAACATACCTTATTGGGGGCCATACCTTACTGTTTTCCGATATTACGACCACTAAAGAAAATTCTCCCTTTTTCACCTGTGAAAAAAACTTGACAGTTATCACTGCCTTGACGCGATCACTTTTAGACTATTGTCATAGTCTCCTGCCTTGACGCAATCACGTTTAGACTGTTGTAAAAATAGTCTACTCCAAAGTCGCCAGGATTATTTCCTGGAAAAACTTCAGCTTATCCCAAACCTGGTTGTCCTTAGGGTTTGTACGTTCTGCAAATGTGATCACATCACGAAGGCATGCGGTTGTCTGCACAGACTCCCAATAAAGAAACATATGCAGATCCTCATATAAAGACCCTGCTTATTACTCACATGCTTTATGGACTCGAAAATCAGAATTAAAAACATCTGGATCTGCTTGCTATCTCGCTTCACTTTTGCTATTCTGTGTTCCACGAGTGAAAAAGACTCGTGTTGGCAACTGATCCTTCTGCCATTTAGCGTCAAGTGCTGCACCTCATTATCCCTGAATATTAGCGCACTACAGCAGCATCTAGCTTTTAGATGTACCCTGACAGCCTGCTTATTTGGGCAATCTTAAATGGTGCTCCTTGTCCTCACTGTTTTAGCTCCTTAACGTCAGGAACATTTCAGGTGTCACTCTGCCCTCTATAAATAAACAATAATAAATGTTTTAAACTTAAAAGTTCTTAGTTCATCATAAGAAAGACAGTCCTCTTCCATTCATATAACAACCCATCCTGATGCCACAGTTTTAAAATTGCACCACCGCATCCTTGAAGATGTCTTTGTATGCAATATATGCCTTGATTAGAGTGCTTTATTGACTTTCAAACTGGTTAAAACCCCTTAACTTTGTCTTCACATTTACTAGCCCTTTAAGGTAGCAAGCTGTCCCAGAAGTGTTGTGGCATAAAAGCCTCACACTCAAGGAAAGAAACTAATGTTGTAGGCTCACGTCGAACATCTCAAAGGAGTCTGTGATTTGTTTGCTCAGGTGCACTTGAAGGGCCTCTGAGAGTGAGAAGCCAAACTTTCTCATCGGGAAAGGAAGGAGATGCAGTTGCTGTCTTGGAACCACCCTACATTTTCTATCAGCCATTCTTCCAGCAGATTTAGAAGTTCTTGATACTCTAATAAGCGAAAAATCATCCTCAAAACAGCGACCTTACTGACACTGATCAGTCTTCTTTAGGTTATCCTGTTTCTGTCTGAGAAGCTCCCATCGCCACAGGTAAAGTTTTTTCCCCTCTATTGAGCCTGCTAAGGAAAAGACTCTTAGGTCAGCAGTGCTACTTAGGTAGAAGGCTCTGGCCTTCCAAGCATAAGCGTAACCTCTGAAAAATCTCAACAGGGTTGCTTCAGCCAATGCAGCTCATGTATCTGCCCTAGTCCAGGCTGTCTAACCTAGCGACTTCAGCCACAAGTCAAACTCAAAACAAATGCTGGCTGTGAACACCCCTTGACCCCTGAAGGCCTTGCCTCCTGCATTGATATTGGTGCCTCATATGGTGACGTTGCCACCAGTAGCGCTGAGAACAAGTTTGATTGTGATCTTTCTTCAACTTCTTGACCTAATTAAGGAGACTAGGATTTCCCCTCTTATGTGGAGAGGAGACCTCGGGTGTGGCACTTCCGAAATGTGAGACAATCTAGAGACAAAGGAAGCTTTCTGACTCCCAACATGACACACTATATTTCTAATGGATACTTCTAACCACAGATTCTTCAACTTAGAATATCCCTAAGTGCCAGACTGGATCCGTAGACTTTTGTAGCAGTATTCCCACACACCAATAGATGGCAGAGTGGTTCTCTGTGTGGATTCCAAACTCCTGAAAGTCGCGGAGCTGCATCCAAACACCACCCCTGCAGGCTGACGTCTGTTCTTTTCTTTCTGTGTCTTCTGACACAGATACTGAACTTTGCTCTCAACGTCGTTCATTTTTCAATGACACCAAGGTGAACTGTAACTCCTTTCCAACCTATCATCCACTTGAGAATCCAAAAGGAATGATTCCTTTTGCAAGTGTATTTTTTCCTCTACTAGCTTGGCACTGCAAACCATAAGCACATTCTGTTTGTTAGGCTGCTACATATATGCCCTTTGGAAGATGGCCAGTGAGATCTTTCTGGCAGTTGTAAAGGATCCGAGGACCTCTTTGGCTCAGATGGCACATGACATGTAGGACACGGCCAAGCATGTTTTCTGCACCAGTTTGGGTACCATAGACTGCATTCGCGGGGCAATCAATAGCAGTGTTGTCATCCATAGAAAATGTCTGGATGAGAGCAACCAAATTCTCCGTTCATGTACAGGATTCGCTCTGAGCATGCCCTTTGATGGGTCTCGCATCTTCGGAGGGAAGATAGACTTGGAATGCTTTAAAGATATCAGAGCTTCGTCACACTTTTTGGGAATGTTCTCACCCATCAAAAAACATCTGCTTAAGTTCGTGAAATTCATGGGCTAAGCCAGACAGTTGGTGATTAGGCAAAAGACCAGCCTTCCCAGCCAGTGATGCAGCAAACAAACTCAGCCCTTTTGGGTCTGCGCAGGCAGATCCAGCATGCAATGCACGGTTTACCAGGAGCACCAGTCCTCCAACTCCTCTTCCTCTGCTACAGCGGCCAACAAACCATTTTATTTCCCCCCCACCACATTTTGCTCCCTCCAGATTGGATTTCAGTAGAGCATCTGTCCATCTTGCTTCAGGAGATTTGCCTGTTGTCCTCCAATGATGCCATAGAGAGAGTACCAGCCTTGAAGCTAGATGGGGGTTGTTATTACCGCGATCTTCTTGTCCTGTAAAAGACTGGGGCCTCAGGCTGTCTTGGACCTCTGACTCCTGAACGCCTTCCTGTGGAAGGGTAAATTGAAAATGCTTTCTGTGGCCCAGTTCTACCTGCTGTGGACCCGGGAGACTGGTTGATGTCCTTGGACTTACAGGACTTGTATATTCATATACCTGTCCTGCAGTCCATTAGGCTTTATAGGCAGTTCAAGGAGAGCAAGGGAATTTTCAATTTGCTGTGCTCCCATTCAGCCTCACCAACACCTCTCAGGTGTTCACCAAAGGGATGAAAGTGGTCTCTGCCCATCTTCGAAGGTCCGGAGTTCCTGTGTTCCTGCACTACAATGACTAACTGTAGAAGGTGGACTTGCCACAGTCAGTTGTGGACCACCTCCAGACAATAGCAGAACTTTTGACATTGTTGGGTTTTACTATAAACTACTTGAAGTCCCACCTAATCCCCTTCCTGAGGCTTCCTTTGATTGGGACAATCCTGGACACAGTGGAGCTCAAGGTTTTTCTTCCACAGTAACAAATCTAGGACATTTAGTCTATGAATCCAAGTTTTCAGATTTGATGCTGGATCCAGCCAGGGTGGTTAAGAGGCTTCTTAGCTGTGTGCATCCACCTTATATACTACGCTAGGTGGCACATGCGAGCCCTGCAATGCAACATGAAGTTCTAGTGGGCCCAAAGTCAAGGCCACTTTTCCTACACCATCCAGGTCTCGGAGGACACTACTCAAGATCTGTCGTGGTGGCTGACCACCACTATTTGTCTTGTGGCAGGCTCTCTCTCCCCCCCCTCCCTGAGCTGACAATGGTGATGGACATGTCACTTCTGAGTTGTGGGGGTGCGGTAATCTTGGGGTGGTGGGCATCTGAGGGCTCTGTTCTTCAGTTGAGTGACCGCTCCACATCAATCTACTAGAGGTGCAAGCCATTAGTATCGCCATGAAGGCTTTCGAGCAGTCCTATTGGACAGCCCCACCACCGTCTGGTACTGCAACAAGCAGGGTAGGTTGGGGTCCTGCGTCTGGTGGCAGGAGGATTTGTGTCTATGTAGGTGGCTGAAGCGCTGGGGAATCTTTCTGGTCGCCAACCACCCACCAGGGTTCCTGAATA
This sequence comes from Calotriton arnoldi, assembly GCA_963921515.1. NCBI lineage: Eukaryota > Metazoa > Chordata > Amphibia > Caudata > Salamandridae > Calotriton > Calotriton arnoldi. The sequence continues at coordinate 85,717 of CAWUFW010002134.1, read as the reverse complement.
CCAGAGCCGATGAGCTGAGCAGATGTTGGTAGATCATGAGTGCCATCTACATCTCAAGATCGTGCCAGGTGTCTTCCACCTAGTTAGCTGTTTTCACCATCGAGGTTGTGCAGTACCAACAGTTTTGCATGATGGAGTTTCCATGAAAACACGTTAGGAGATGCATTCCAGCTACAATGGAACAAAGAACTCCTGTATGCCTTCCTGCCACTCCTGCCCAAGTTCTGAAGAAGGTAAAACCACGATATTACATAAGTCATCCTAGCTGCCCTGGATTAGGCCATGAAAGTGTGGTACCTGGATCTCTAGGTTTTGTGCATCTGTCCTCTGATCACGCTACCACTTTGCAACAACCTGCCGTCTCATCAACAGTGCAGAGTCCTCCACTCAAATCTTTACAGTCTATACTTCCATGTGTGGAGAATGAGCAAGTGCAAATTGACTGCATTGAATCTGCCCCCTGAAGTGGTGGATTGTCATCCTCCCTGCCAGATGTTCCTCCATGAAATCCATTTATGCTGGGAGCTTGGATATCAAATTTGGAACCTGGTGTGGTGTCCGGGACACTGACCCTGTGCATGCAAAGCTTTCGGACGTCCTTTTGTTTTTGTCTTTAACTCAGCAAGGCCCTGAAGGATTATTTGTTGCCCCTTTTTCCTTGTTTAAATCACCTGTTATGAGATTTATTAAAGGTATCTCACAAATGTTCCCTCCCAATCAGTTTGTGATGTTACGGTGGGACTTTAACTTGGTCATGACATTCCTCATGTGTACACCCTTCAAGCCTATGCATAGCTGCTCGCTCGTCTCCTGCCCTTGAAGTCTGCCTTTCTCATTGCGATTACATCAGCTAGTCGCTTAAGTGAACAGCCAGCACTGTCGGTGCAGCATCCATACACCAGGTTTGTTCCAGGCATATAGGTGCTGAGGACTTGGGCGGCCTTCTTGCCAAAAGTTGCGACTTCCTTCCATGCTGGGCAAATGATCATTCTACTAGCTTGTTTGCTCTCTCTCTCTCCCCCCTCGAAAGGGGAGGAGAGGTTCTATGTTTGACCCCAACAGGGCTTAATTTTTTACTTTTTGTAGGGTCCTTTGGAGCAATGGGGAAGGCTGTACAGAAGACCTTGTCACAGTGGATAGTCCTCTGCATTAAGATCTGCTATGCATTGGCCAAAAAACAGCCCTCCGAAGGTCTGATACCTCATTCCACCAGAGCAAAGGCAGCCTTAACTGCATTGGCACGAGTGTTTGTCCTTGATATCTGCCTGGCTGTGAAGTGTACATCTGTGCATATGTTAACGAAGCACTACTCCTTTAAAGGACACTGATCCCACTCCACTGACCCGCCACCTTGGGAAGGCACTGCTTTGGTATCTATTATAAGGTGCTTAATCTACAGTTAGAAGTATCAATTAGACAAATACGTTATTTACCTTTGATAGACTGGATCCAGAATACTTTGAAGCAGTACATCTCCGCACTGGGAAGTGGCGTCTGCTGCTTCGCATCAACATCGTTCATGCTGAATGTGTTGTGTGTGGGCCTATAAAGGTGCTACCCATGTGCACTGACATGAAATTAAAAAAAAATCAGTTTCTTTCTGTCCACACCTACTGACGTCGATCCAGAGCTCCCCTGATCTCCAACTGGTTTTTCCTCAAGGTTTTGCGGATTAATTTTGCAACAAACTCTGCCAGTGTGCAAGGGACATGTCCCTCAACAGATCAACAGGGTTTAACCCTTATGAGGAATGTCACACACAAATGGTCTGTCACTGATCCCCACTTCTTCTATCTGTGGGGTTTTGGGTTGTCTCTCGACTCCGTGGCCTGTGGGGAATGCTCCCGGATTCGCCCAAAGCTATCCTCGAGGCAAAGCTTTTCGTCACCTGACACTGAAAGACCCTGTGCTGGTCAAAGTTGCATGGATGGGGCCATTCTCCATCTCTATCCCGTGAATGGTCCTTGGAAGACTCATCGTCCATGTCCCGTTCTTCAAGTGAGTCAAAAGAAGTATTCCAAACGCGGTTCATTCCCGTATCGCCACTCCAAGTACCCCAACAGGGCACAAGGACACCGTGCCTCCAGGACCTGCTCCTGAAGTCATTCTGTGGAGCTGATTCCGCCCTGTGCCTGCCCAAATTTCCTGGGCTGGGGCTACTCCTACCCAATTTAATGAGTTCTAGAAGGCTATGATGTGCCTGTTTGCGCAACCAACTCCCTGTGGAGCGCATTCCGGCCCCATGGAGGCGAGAGGTCTCCCAACAATGCCAGTGGAATTTCCCTCTGCGCCAGTTGGCCCTGTGGGTCCTTCCTGGATCCATACGACACTGGTGCCATTACCGGCACCATGCCCTGCGCAAAGGTGATGCCATGTAGACCTCACTCGAGGCCAAACTTGGCACCACTTGTTCCTGTCACTAATCTGATACTGAGACTGTTCCCCTACTTCAGGGAGGGGAGTTTATTCACGACATTTATGGAAAAGATTCAGATAATGGTACTTATGATGCCGAAGATTACATCGCTCTGGCATATGACGACCACAATTGGTATGACAAACTTGAAGAAATGAGTGGCTTAGACATTTCCCCTGACTCGGTTTTATTTTCTCCTCCAGGCCTGGCCACTGCAGAAACTGCATTGTATTTTATGTTGATCTGTAGACCTGCTGACGTTTTTGACCTCTAACTTCGCATGCAACAGGTCAAAACAAACTTGTCTTACAACCAGGGCAAACTACTGCAGAACCTACCTTTTAATCAGGCTCTGACTGATACCCTTCTGGGTACCTGGGTGCAAGACTCTAGTGTCTGGATGTTAAATGAGAGGTCAAGAGGAATGTAACACGTTTGCAACACTTCTTATTTTGTTTGATTTGCTCAGTCTTCTACAGGCAAGTGAAAGTCCCCAGGTCTATTGTTTTGTTTCTTTTTTGCTTTCCTTTCATTTCCTTTCCTGTCCAGGTCCAGAGACGGGAGTCTTCCCACCGTTCCCTCAAAAAAAAATAGAGAGCAAATGCCGTTACCTACTCATTATGGTGTATTCTGTTATCCAAGCCAAAACGTAACCCTTGGGTCTGTAAACATTGTTCTCCTAGCTGGGAATCTAACCGTCATGAAATGTCTCTTTTAAAGGACGGTTTCTCTCAGCCGCCATAGGTGGCATGCTTCATCATTGGGAACCTCCTCGTACCGTGATGCCTAGTCACAGTAAGGGCTACAACCCCTCCTCGTGACTCCTCCCCTTTCAGTGACGTGCTCTCCAAGTCTCGACATGCCCTCTCATATTGGTCCTGTTTCCTAGGGCAATAGTTGAACCCCGCCTCCTCAGTTTCTGCCGCAGCGTTCTTAAAGTTGCAGATGTCAGCCTGTGGGGAAAAGGAGGGTTTCTTAACTCGTAAGCCAGGTATATGTGCCTCCAGGCCTCACGGGGTAAACCTTGCAGAGGTGCCCTGTCAACCACGATATATCCTGTTGTCCGTGCCCTGCAGCACAAATACGGACTTTCTTACCCAACATTATTCCCTGCAGAGTCTGGTGGTGCAGGCTTCGGCAAGCACAGTTAATCCCAATGTGTTCCTTTCCGCCCCGCCAAATATGGAATCCAAATGCCTTGACACTTTTGGGCGCATGGTTTTTGCATCCACCAGTCTTGACCTGCACTCTGTGAACACTGCTTGTCTGTTGTGCACTACTCTTCGCCCACCACCTGCACAGTTTCGCCCCTCACGTGGCTTTGGTAGGGGTTTCTAATTTTGCCAGCAGATGGCACTAGTCCAGCAGTCTTCTTACTCCTTTTGGGGGCAATGACTCCTTAGGTCATGCAGACAGCAGGGACAACACGTGGCTCAGTCTACCGCTCAACTATCTCTCGCACCCTCCAAGCCTCTTTGATGTGTCCTTCACTACACACATTCACCCTGTCAGTGGCAGAATCCTCCCCTTTGTGCCAGGGTGGCAGGGTATCACCTTGGACGTGTGAGTGTTGCATATCGTTCAGTGGGGTTATGAGCTCCCATTCCTGGAACCAACACCACCTTTCTCACCGTCCCCTGTACAGCTGACAGAGAACCACCTGTCCCTTTTACAACAGGAAGTGTAGGCCAAAGGAGCCATAGAAAGGGTGCTGATGCCAGAAGTAGGCCGTGATTGCTATTCCTGCTACTTCTTGGTGCCGAAAAGGACAGCGGCTCCTCTCAATGCTTTCCTGATGAATGACAAATTCAAGATGCTCATCTCGGCTCAGGTCTTGTCTGCCCTTGATCCTGAAGACTGGATGACAGCATTGGATCTGCAGGATGCTTATTTCCATATTCCTGTCCTGCAGACCTACAGGCGTTACCTGCGGTTTGCGGTGGACAAAGAGCATTTCCAGTTTGCTGGGCTCCTGTTTGGCCACACAAAAAAAAAAAAAAAAAAGACAAGAGGGCCCCTGTAATCAGATATACCAGCAGGTTCAGGGGAAAAACCAGTAAGCTAAACCGAACACAACCCTGCCTGGTAAACAAACTCTAGAAGATATATTTGATGAACTATGCAAATGTGCATAACATCACAAAAACAGCCCAAAAATCCTTTTTAAAAAAAAATATTTACGTTCAAAAGATTGGATTTGACATCTTTTATTCATTTCATTTTTTGAGTGACTGCATAACACATAATCATGTATTCATTTTTGTACAAGTTGTACATAGGCTGAAACATACAAAATACAGTATAACCTTAAATATACACAACAATTCTCGGGAAAAAAACACTCACAATAACCCTTAGATCAACTCACTCCAACTACCATCCACTCAAATCATCCAAGCCTGACCAGCCTCACATATCACTCATTCTAACACCTCACACAATTGGTAAAATACAACACCAGTTATTTGCCTATGGATCAGAAAAAAATCCATTGAGTGATAAATTATTCTGAAAAATCAATCATTGTTAAATAGTATATGGCCAATGGGGCCTCCATCCAATGGTATTTAGATAAGACAAAAGTCCTGGTCCAAAGTGGTTGTGGAAATAGCTCCTGTTTGACCACACCAGCACCCCTCAGTTCGTCGCAAAAGTGATGGCAATGGACGCAGCTCATCTGTGGAGGTCAGGGGTCCCAGTCTTCCCCTACCTCCGCAACCGGCTGCTGAAGGCGGGCTTGCCAAAGGTGGTCATGACCCACCTTCAGACTACGGCAAACCTCCGCCCATGGTTGGAGTATAAACCTGCCAAAGTCGCACCTTAATCTTTCACAGACACTTCCTTTCATCGGAGCCCTTCCCCCGGAGTGGAGTCCAGGACATTCGGGCTATGATCCCCATAGTTCAGGCTCAGTCCTGTATCGAAGTGAGGTTGACTCTGAGGCTGCTGGGGCTGATGGCCTCCTGATGGTCAAGTACACCAGATGGCATATGCAAGCTCTGCAGTGAGATCTGAAGTCCCAGTGGCAGCAACATCAAGGTAACCTCTCTTCACATGTCCAGCTTTCAGAGGAGACGGCACCAGTGTTTAATTTGTAAAGAAATAAGTGCAGGGGCTCTCTTCAGGAGGCAGCTTGCCCCAGCCCATTTCTCCTGTTAGTGCAGCCTAAAACAGAACAAACTACAGAATCAACCATGAAAGTGGGGAGAAGCTAGAGCTGCCGACTTCAGAGCTGGGGAACCAGGTTCGAGTCTCTGCGTCGGCTAAACATTCTTTAATTTTGGGCAAATCGCTTGCTCTCCCGTGCCTACCATAAACGAATGTAGCCTTAACTGGTGCTCATGAAAATGGATGTTGATAATTAAGAGCTGGTGCTGGACAGTGCAGAAATCTTAGTGGGGGCTTCAGGACTCCAATTTGTTCTGCTGCAGACTGTTCTCCGTACCCCACACAGATCTAATAGGACCTAGGTGGCCATCTGGGAGAGCTAGAGATCCGAGGCTTCTGGTCTCCAGCAGAGGCTCAGCTTCACATCAACCTGTGAAGAGCCATCCTCTTTGGCATTGAAAGCTTTCCTGTCCTGTGTTTGAGGAAGGCTATTCTGATATTCACAGACAACACCACTGTCATGTGGTACTGCAACAAGCAGGGCAGGGTGGGAGTCATGAACCCTGTGCCAAGAGGCCCCGAGACTCTGGATGTGGCTGGAGTTGCAGGAGATTTTCCTGGTGGCACAGCACCTAGCGGAGCTCTTTGAACTCCAGAGGGACATATTCAGCTGTCGACACCTAGCGGATCACAAATGGTGGTTACATCTGGACATGGCGCAAGGTCTCTTCCACGAAAAGAGAGAACCTTGGCTTGATTAGTTCGCCCCAGCTGAGAACATTCAATGCCAGTTCTTCTGCATGTTGGAGTTTACAATCGGCTGTCACTCGGGGATGAAATCTGCGTAAAGTGGAAATCAGGACTTGTGTTTGCTTTTCTGTCAATACCACTCATGTCCTGAGTTCTGAAGATCATTAAAACACACTGTGCCCCAGTCATCCTAGTGACTAAAAACTGAGCAAGGAGAGTTTGGTATCCCGAACTCCTGAGCATGAGCACCTGTACTCCAATGAGGCTGCCCCTTCAGGAGGACCTCCTGTTGCAACAGGAGGGCAGGGTTCTGCTCCCGAGCCTGCGCATGCTCTGTCTTCATGCTTGGAGATTGAATGGCAGAAGTTGAATGAATTTGACCTCCTTTCCGAGGTCATGGACATTATTTTGGATTCTAGGCATCCTTCTACCAAATCCTTATACACATGAAGTTTGTGGCTTGGAGTGCGATGGAAAAGGTTGACCTGTTTCATGCTAAACTGTCGAAGGTTTTGTTGTTTGTGTTTGATTTGGCCCAGCAAGGTCTTGCTTTGGGCATAGCTAAGGGTTATCTGTCGGCTTTTTTGCGATTGCAGGTCCAGCTTTCCTTGTTTAAGTCACCATGGGGTGATGGGTTTCCTTAAAGGGCTTCAATTTTTGGGCTTGGGGGCTCATTCGACCAGAGCCGAGGCTGCTACTACTGCGTTGACATGCGGAGTGCCTGTCCTAGACATTTGCCAGGCTGTGACATAGGCATTCTTCCATACGTTCACAAAGCACTACTGTCTGGACAGCCAGGTCCAGCTCCACAGGCATTTCGCCCGTTCAGTACTGCAGGTCTTTATGGTTTGAACCACTTCACAGACCCACCTCCTGAGACATACTGCTCTGGTATCTATTCTAAGGTGAGGAATCTGCAGTTACCAGTCTCTATCAGAAGAACAAGTTACTTACCTTTGGTAAATTCTTTTCTGATGGAGACTCTATCAAACCGTAGATTCCCAACGGACCTGCCCATCCTCCTGTTCGATGAACTGGACTCCTCCACCTAAGATCACACATTAGGAATCTGCACACTAGTCGAAACCTATTTGCTTTTGGTTCTCCGTCTTTAGGGGAGAGTCACGAAAGTAAGTGATGTCAGTGCACATGGGTGGTGCTTACATAGGCTTGAGCACGTCACATCCATTATGGAAGATGTTGATGTGGAACCACAGTCACCACCTCCCGGCGCACAGTGGTACTGCTTCAAAGTTTTCTGGATCCAATCTGACGCCTGGGGAATATTCGAAGTGAGAAATTTGCAGTTAAATATAGTCTCTACCAGAAAAGGCGTTACCGAAGTTAAGTAACTTGTTTGCAACAGGTGTGTATCAGTCAGATGACTCGAGCACTGCTCTTTATGAAGACTGATGTAGCACTGACTACCTTAAGCTCTTGTGAATAAATAGTTTGTAAATACTTTTCCTTACAAATACACTGTGCCTCGGTCCATTTCTTCAACTGTGTAATTGGTTCATTCCCTACATTCAGCGTGGCCGGACAGTGTTGCCCCCTTTTGTATATCAACAGTACTTGAAATGGAGATCTAAATTTGACAATACTCACTTTTCCATTAAGTGTTTCACCCTGCTGAGAAAGGCTGATACTCTCCCTTTCAAATTAAAGAAGAGCAGGCACCTCTGTTCCTGAAGAGCTACCCATTCAAAGCACTGATGGATTCTGTAGATTTTTATGTAATTTATATTCCACTTGGTTTCACTCCTTATGTGAACATTCTTTGCTATGACCTGACACCAAGGTTGATCTATGGGTTTTAAGATCATGAGAGTTCGAGATGTTACTGTTGTGGCAAGCCTAGAGTGGTTGGTGGTGGGGGGTGGTTGGATGTACCAGGGTTTAAGGAATAATGGAGCATTTTCCATTATTTGTGTGGAATATTCACTACAGATTCCTGAGCAAACTGTCTACTTCTCTCTTCAGAGGGGGTTTGCTATTTATCTCTTCCTGTAGAAGCCTCTGTTGTTAACAACCAGAACAAAATCCAGTTATTTGCTACTGTGGGGGAACAGTGGGTAAAATAAAACAACTAATAACCTATGCTGTGACTACGCAAGGGAATGCACTCTTCAACTTTGTTCCGTTGCCTCACCCTGACCTCAAGGTATGGCTGCAGCAGTGGAATGGTGGTTGGTGGGTACATCCGCCTTCGTCCACTTCTGAGTCTCCACACACTCAAGAGAAGAATAAAACCATGGGTGGCACTGTGTCTGTGTCGGGCACCTGAAACTGGGGCTGACAGAAGAAAAGAACCCCCTGCTGACCAGTAGGGCTTACAGAGTCAGTGCACAGCCAAAACTCGCTGGCAGCTTTTCTTTGAAGAAAAGATTATGTTGTCTACCATTGTCTGGACTAGATGTTAAGGGCAACATCTCTGCAGGAAGCCTTGTATATAGTAACAATTACAATATAATTGACTGCTGCACAGGGCTTAGCTATCAGCATAAGAAAATCAGTTGTTTCCAACCATGTGGCTTGCATCTCTTCTAAGAGCAAAACAAATGGCAACAATAGGAGCAATCAAGACGCACTTGGGAAGTCTTATTGATGCCTCTAATTGAGGGCAATTCTGAAGCAACCAAACCTGCAGTGGCAAGAGGTGAATGAAGACTGGGAAGGTGTAGTTCTCATAACACCCCAGACAAAAGACAAAAGTCTAACATTGGTGGAAAAAGAAAGACCGTGTTTTCATAGGTCAAACTTTGTTACCGGCAAGGCTACGTAACAGCAAACGCATCTCTATTGGAGCGGGTTGCACTTGTGCAGGGGCTGCACATCAACGGGTAGTAGTCTAAGGAGCAGGTGCTATTTATATCAATCTTTTTAAGTTCAAAGTTTTCAGATTGCCTCTCGTAGCCTCCCATCCAACAGTGAACCACTTGCAAGTTGTGATTTGAGCATACAGCACAAACACTATGTATTATATCAACAAACAAGGAGGATTAAGCTCAATCTTGTCGCAAGATGCTCAGAAGTTTTGGCTGTGGGCGATAAAATACAGTGTGGATCTCTCTGAGGAGCATATGTCGAGTATACAGAACGATGTGGCACTGCGTCCATGAATAGGAGATAGACAGCAGGAAGTTAGATCTAGTATTTTGTAGGTGTGGTATGCCCCAGTGGAATATATTTGCAACTAACCGAAAATCCAAGTGTCCCCAATTTGCGAGCAGGTGGTACTGCCTAGGGATCACAAGTGGAAGAATTTGGAATGATCTGGGTCTAAAAGTTTCTGTATGTGTTTCCGCCTATTCTTCTGGTTTCTAAAGCATTGTGCAGGATTAGGAGAGAGCATTGCAAAGTAATATTAGTAGAAGCCACCTGGCCACATCAACATTAGCACATAGAGTTGTGTAAAATGTCCATCCAAATTTGGATACTATTCAAACCAGAGATTCATCTCCTGTTCTGGAACGAGAGATAGATGCTTCACCACAACCCTCAGTCCCTACAGTTGACAGGCAGGCTCATCAAGACTCAAAATTTGGTAATTCGAACATGGCTTGGGACTGAAAGGCGTTTTTGAGCAGCTAGAGCAGCACTGGGTGAAATAGATCCTTGTTATTCACAGTTACCCATCTAGAATTCTGTGTGTTATGCATGGCTTTCATTAAGAGCCACTAAGCGTGGTACCAGATTTTAAATCTGGCTATTCACTGCTCTGACATAGAAACATTGGGAAACAAAAGTTGTTTCCCATTTGCGTGCATCACAAAGGAATTCTAGGCTGCTCTGCCGGGTAGCGGTGGCTTTCTGCTCCAGTGGAGTGCCGAGAGCACAACTTTGGACAGGGAGGGCTTCCTAGGGGGTGGCAGGAGACCAAATATTATTATGATATAATTGTGTGGGAAGAGGGGATGTATTGTATAAATGATGGTGAAGTTGAATGATAGGACATTAGGATTTGTTTTCTAATTTGGGTGGAAAGGAGGTGGTAAATGCTTGTGGAGGTTGTGAGGCTGGGTGTCATGACACTCCACAACCTTTTTAAAATAATAGTTGGGGAGGGGTAATGACATTGGTCAACCAAAGAGTACCTAATACTAGTAGAATCAATTTCTTAGTACCCAGGCCAAAGGCAGCATGTACTATGGCAACAGTGACGCAAGCTAATGTGGCTCAAGGAACCGGAGGTTAGAAAGAAAAAAAATGCCAGAAACCTTGACTGCAATAGTACAAAACTACTAAAGGCAATTGTTCTTGATCTTCGCCAATTTGCAGAGGGTTGTGATGGTGGGTGGCAGGACATTGCATAATTCTTTTTTGTTTTAAGTTGGAGAGGGGTAATGCTGATGGTGGTCCCTGTGGAGGTCTGATGGCAGGATGCCAGGTGTAGCGTGACAGGGGCTAAAGCAGGTTGCTGTTGAAAAAAGGGGTAGATGATTTGGGTGGGCCAAACATTATTCAAAATTGTAGATGGGAAACAGTGAAACAACTTGAGCTTAGCTCTTGTTGTCAGTTTGATGTCACTCAGAACCCGTATGTGAAAAATATCTCCTTATTCACTGTTCTCTCTCTCTCTCCCACACACACCCACCCCCTGGCCCCTGCCCCCCCTTTACTGACGATAGCCTGTAGGTAGTTATAGTTCGGACCAAAGGTTCCATAGGAAAAGCGTTTTTTGTTTTGCCAATAACTTTGGAGCCGCTTGACTAATCTTCACAAAATATTTACAAAACTTCACCTTTTTGGTTCAGCTGCTGTTTTGAAAATTTCGTGGCGATCCATCAAGCAGGAGCATGAGAAAAAAGCATTGGCATAGCCAATAGGTCTCGCTTTTGGGACATTATAAGTGTTTAGCCATGCAACAGTTGATGTTGCACCAAGGATATTGTGCTGCAGAATTAAATACTTATAAGGTCCCAAAGGCGAGACCTATTGGCTATGCCAATGCTTGTTTTATATGCTGGTGAAACCTTATTGCGCACTGGGGTGAAGCTGCATTAATTGGTATACATTGGAAATAGTGTGAGACCACTCAAACAATACATCCAGTAACATCACAGAGTGATTAAAAATAGTAACTTCGAGCTATCTGCTGGCAACACATTTTCAAGAAGTACATCCAAAAGGATGCACATTTTGGTTTCATGTAGTTGAACATATTCACATTCACAGCAGAATGTTGTTCACCGTTTGTAAACCATTTGTAATGAGTCAGACTGGGTTTCGCCAGATGATAGTACGGAAAGAAGGGGAGAGGAAGGGAGGAGAGGGAAGAGAGGGCACGAGATGAAGAGAAGATGAGGGAGGGCGGGGCAGAAAGACGTACTGAAAAGCAGGAGATGGGGTGAGGAAAGAGGTGGATTGAGGGAAGGACAGGCAGAAAGAACTTGATTTTATATAGTGTCTCGGACTATACTGCAGTTGTTTCTAAGCGCTGTAAATAATGGGTGTTACAATTATACAATTAATAGTACTCAAAACAGAGCTTCAGGAGCAGAATGCAGTGGAAGGGATAGGGCACGAGTGTAATTTATAGCAAGAGTAATGTGAGGTAGCGGAAGGGGCTGGGGAGAGGGAGGAAAGAGCATAAAATGGACAAGAGCAAAACCAGAGGGGAGAGTGACGGGGCTGAGCATGCCAGCAAATGGCGACTGTAGAGTAAAACGATGCGCTATGAAAATGGAGCGTGGAGAAGATGAGACAGGTGAGAGGACAAGAGCTAATGGGGGCGCGTAGATTAGAGGAGTTGGAAATTATGGGCGCCAACGACCTGGAGAAGCAGGTGCAACTAAGAAAGGAGGACACGCGGTAAGGTGAAAGGTCAAGACAGAAGGGAAGATAAGAAGGAAAAGGTGTAAGACAGAAAGAGAGTCCGAAAAGACGTAACAAAGAATATAGAGAGAGAAGGTGACTCAATGAAGCGTCTGGCGAGGGAAAGTAGAGAAAATAGAGAGAGAAGTTAAACGTGGAAGAAGAAAGTAGGCGAGAGTTGAGAGAAAGGGGGAGGGGACAGTCACAGCGGAAAGAATACAGAAAGGAGACGGAACAGGTAGAGGACAGAAGCCACAGCACAGGGGAGGGGGAGAGAAAAGGGAGAGAAGAGAAAAGAGAGAGGAGAAAAGGCATGGGGTGGTATGAAAAAGAGAAAATAAATGTGTGACATAGAACGATGACACGAGAAGGAACAGCGGAGAAAAAAGCTGGATGATATAAATAAGAGACGCTTTGGGGTAGGAGGAGTGCAGAGGACAGCACACAGACGACACGCAGGTATGTACATCGGGGACGAGAAACAGACGCGCAATACATATTCAGTGCAATAGGAGAGGGAGGGAGGGGGGGCGAACGTACAGGCGCTCTGGGCGGTGGGAGCAGAAGGTGCCGGCTATTGTACAGTCAGACATCTGTTGACATACAGGCGGAGAGTCGAAGGTAAGGAGTGAAAGATGAGGGTGGATGAAAAGGAGAAAGGGCAGATAGGAGGGTGAAAAGGATTTTGGGCAAAAGAGAAAGAAAAAAAGAAAACGCTTAGACAGCGGTAGATAGGGAAATGAAGGGAAGCAAAATGAAAGGTGAATGGTGGAAGTCATTAGAAAAAGTAGAGAACGATAAAGGAAAATGAATGAAAATGTTTTGGGAGAGAAAAGGCGACGAAGAGACAAAGGTGAAAGCAAGAGTCTAGAAGAAACGAGGAACTGGAGAACCAAATAAAGTAAAATGCAAAAATAACTGAAAAGAGGGAGTTGGGGGAGAATATAAGAAGTAGTAAGCGAGAAGGGGTATGAAGGACCAGGTGGAAAGAAAGGAAACAACCCTCCAAGATAGCAAGATTAGAAAGAGTAAGGAACACGGAAATGGGAGAACGAGGAAAGAAAATTCGAAGATAAATAAGGATGGAAGAATAAGAAAGAAACAAGAAGAAAAGTGCAGCTGCCATTGTTGCCGATTAGCAGCGGTGTTGAAGATGTGGAAACAGAGTTGGGCGACCTGCGCGATGGGACGTGTGGGCAAGGAAAGAGGCGCGCGCTTGGGAGAGCAGTCTGCTCTTTTTCAAAGCACATACTGGCTTGTGGCGCGCTGCTGCGCACTCCCGCAAGGCGTATGCCGCCACAAGCACGAGTATGTGCTTTGAAAAAGAGCTGCACGACGGCTAAAGGTCTCCTACGCAGCGCATGCGCGCTGCGTAGGCGAGACCTAAAAAGGGGAGTCCCAAAAGGAGTTTTCCCCATGTTAGGTCTACTGGGATTTTTCATTTTTTGAACACGACAACAGCCCGAACTGCTGAACAGAATTACACCAAATTTGGCAGAAAGCTTGATGTTGGTCCAGAAAGCGTGCTTTTTGTTATTTGGTGTAAATCCGTTCAGTAGTTTTTGAGATATTAAAGTATAAAAATATAGATATCTGGGGATGCAAATCCTAGCAGTGGACTCTCGGATCATACTACAGTTTTATTGGCTGTCTTTTTTTCAAGTCAATATGTTTATTAAGAATTTGGATCTCTAATGAGGTCCACTTAAGACGTACATAAATAGTCATGTTAGAAACCCAGCAATAATTATAAAAACACTTCAGTAAAATCGTTCTATCTACATCGCTACATCAATTTATACAGAGTTAGATCATCAAGAGACATAAAAAGTTTCCAAAATCGATTATGGGGGGTTCTTTAGGCAGCAATAGGACCCTCCAGTAGAGGAGAACGAAAACATGACACCATATGAAATTTTAAAACGTGTGCAATTAGTTCGAATAACATAAGAAAGCAGTTTAATCTAACGGCAAATTATTAAATAAAGTGCATCATAGAGCAACAACAATGACAGATTATTAAATAAAGTGCATCATATAGCAGCAACAGCATAGCAGCAATCGAAAAGTTACCTCCTATACTAAAACGGTAAAGGATCAAATCCTATTAAGTATAAGTACAATTTGGAAAGATATCATACCATAGCAGCACCATATATTTTATATAAAGTGCATCATAAAGCAGCAGAAACATTTCCCTTAGGACTTATTTGAGATGGAAAAAACCTAATTTAGTGCAAACAGCAAAAAGTTAACAACAATCGTAAGTATATATTTTCCGCAAGTGAAAAGTAAATACAAAAGGTCGAAGAGACATAAGAGCTTGGAGCTTTGAAGGCAGTATAATAAGAAAACTAATTAGATGCATAGCCGACCATACTCGGAGTCTAGTTAAGAAAATTTAAAATATATTCATAAACTCCCTAAAAAAGTTAAAAAGTTTTGTGCATACTATTTCAATTTTTGGACAAAACAAAAATTCTCTAGCAGACGAAACATTTTTGATGCCATTCTGGATAAACATTGGTCGAAGCCACCTAAATCGAGATGCAGTCAAAGCCGGACATACAAACAAGATATGATCAAGATTCTGAATATCCTGATTACAGAAGTTTCAGTTTTTTCCACCTATCCTATTAGGTGACCAATTTACGGTTAAATCATTTAAGGGTAAAAGGTTCATACGACAAAGGGTAATCCATCGGCAAATACCGTGGCTTAAATTCCAGGAGAGGTACTTCTGAGGAACTTTCGGGAAGCATTCTTGACTATTGTTTCCATTCTGACCCTTGCTCTACAAATACTGACATCTCTCTGATAGCTAATTAAGCCACTTGAAATCTTTAAAAAGATTTCACATCTGTGGGAGAGAAGGATAGCACGAAATCCTCTTGCACATTAAAATGTTGCAGTGCCAAGAAGAAATCGCTAGAAAAAGAGTATTTATACATTTGTCCTGCAAAAATTTCCTGTTGCATAAAACTCCTCAAAGAAGAAGGTTCACTGTTCTTTAGCTGATAACCCCAGCGTATTACCCTAGCTAAACCTTGTGAAAAAGAACTTACCAAGCCAAATTCTAGCCTAATGGCGGCTATTGGGACAAGTGTATTAAGGTTACATAATTTACGGAAGATTTGGCCTTCGATCTTATCCAAGAAGCTCCATTCATTTACTGCTATGGATTCAATTGCGTATAACAAGGTACGAGGAATTTTGGTTTTAAAAACTAAAAGCAGATGTGAGAAATGTCTTCGACCCATAGCACAATAAAATAGGCGTAGGCCATTTGCATGCGATGTCGCTTTAGAAGACCTATGTTCAATATGGGGACTAATCCTTGTACTACTTGAAATAACTTTCCCCAGATAAAGGTAAGAATCTACAATCTCCAATTTTTCGGGACCAATTCTCCAATTAAAATTACAAACTTTTCTATTTTTTCCTTGTTTCATAGCCAAAACCTTACTTTTAGAAACATTTATCTTCAAAAATTGTGCAGACGTATAGTTCTGTAGTTGTGACAATTTTTTGTTTAAACCAATAGGGGTCGGGTCCATAATTACAATATCATCTGCGTACACAAGGCAAGGAAAAGAACGGCCACCTATCTTTGGCGCGTCCTCTTCCGTTAAGGAAAAACAATCCGGTAGATCTCTTACATATAGAGAGAACAGTAGAGGTGCTAATAGGCAACCTTGCTTCAAACCATTTTCCGTAGAAAATACTGAAGATAGGCCCTGAGTTCCCCCCATTAATACCTGGCACCATGTTTGCGAGTGTAGAGCAATAACTAAGGATAACAGAGTTAAGGCACCCCCATTTTGTATAACTTTTTCCAAAGAAGTGGCCGGTCTACCTTATCGAAAGCAGTAGAAAAGTCTATAAATGCTACATAGACATTTGTCCTGCGAAAGACCGTATATTTCTCTTCTATTAGTTTCAACAAACTGATGTTGTCTAAGGTGGAATGGGTTTTCCTAAACCCTACTTGCTCAATGGGGAGGATTTTCTCCTCTACTACCCAATCAGTGAGATTCTCAAGAATACTACGGGCAAAGATTTTCCCCACTGCGTCTAATAAGGCTATTTGTCGGTAGTTACCTGGAAGATGTCTTTCGCCCTTTTTATACAGCGGAATTAGGATGCTACCGGACCATGACAAGGGGGTCCGCCCATACAGATTGCAATATTCAAACAGAGGGGTAAGATATGTTGCCCATACTATTGGCTCTTTTTTTATAATTGACATGGGGATTTCATCTGCGCCCATTGCCCCTGAAGCTCTCATTTTTGTAATCAGTCTCACGACTTCCTCCTTAGTAGGAGCATTATTGTAAACTGAAATTTTTGGAGAGTTCATTCGAAAGAAGTCGGGCCAAAAGGAATTTGAATTCGCGGAATAAAGTTCTACTAAGTGGGATTTCCATTCTTCTTCATTTATTGAAATGGGAAGAGATTTAATTCTAGTACCACAACTTTCCGCAATTATTTCCCAATATTGTTCTGAATTATTTTTGGAAGCAGCTTCTTTTAATTGAACCCATTCGTGATCTTCCTTTTTTTGTTTTAAGTAGCGTTTTTTCCGTTGTCTTTTCCTCTTTAGTAAACCTATTAGTCTATTTCGTTCAGGGGAGTAATTCAAAAATTGGGCCCTCACTAATTTGTTTAAATCCTTATTTATTTGAAGTAATGGATTAAGACCAGAACTCTGTTTAATTATTGGGTGGAAGGATTTACAAGACATGACCATACTGTTTATACTATGACTATAAGATTCCAGCAAATTATTTTGGGGGAGATCTAAATATTCTGTTACTCTAAGCTGCTTATCGCCTATTAAAATGGTTAAAGACTCTTTTAATTTTGAGACGGCCAAAGAATTCCAGTAAATTCTGCCATTTGCTTTGTTGAAAGCTACAGCTTTATCCTTAAAATTCCAAGAGCTCTCCCCAGCACAGGACAACTCTATTTTTAAACTAATCACCATATGGTCACTAAATTGATTTTCTAAAATTTCCATATTTGATAATCTATTAAAAAAATCAACCGAAGAAATTACATAATCAATAATGGAGCCACCCTTCGGTCCCTTATGTGTATTTTTCGCTGGGATATCTTTTTCTAGTCTCCCATTGACTGCTAATACCTCCAAATTCCTTAAGCCTTCTAGTAAAATTGTTCCTCTTTTATCGGTTCGACTATGATTTGGGAATTGAGCAGGCGGTATATTTAATGCTTCATCCTTAGCGGAGTTAGCAAACAACCCCAAACTATGGGTGGAAACTTTAGCATTCAGGTCTCCAACCAACATTAGGTTCTTACATTCTGAGTTTTCGAGGATAGATGAGACAAAGGCAAGCAAATCTTTTAATAAATGTGTATTAGATGAGCCTGGTGGAATGTATGCATTCACGATTAAGAGGGACTTGGTGTTAACAGAATCTTCCTTGGTCTCTAGCTTAATTGCCTGAAATAGATTAGAGGTATGTGGAATTGTCTTATAAGACCATTTAAGGCTTAATCTAAGCAAAATGGCGATGCCTCCTTTCGCATGTCCCCTGCTCACCGGAAGCGCAGGGCGGCTCAGCACATAGTAATCTTCCATGGACCAATTCGTAATAATCCAGGACTCTTGAATACATATTATGTCGGCGTTCTGTTCTTTCAAGAACAGCCATTTGTTTTTACTTGTGCTTAAGCCGGCTGCGTTCCAGGAGACCAATTTAAGGCCCTTGCTAGGAAGAGTTCCCAAACCTTAGGCCTACTGAACTCTTTGTATTCAGAGCCCCTGCCACCCAACTCCATTTCTTGTTTTCATCGTCTACAGATAGTACTCTGCCACTCTTTTTCTCTGGTTGGAGGGAGACTCTCCTTCCATCCTTACAGAGAGAGATCTGCAATACCCTTTCTCTTTCCAAATGGTGAGCATCAAGAGGCGATAGATCTTCTATGGTGGGAAGCTGCCTATTAATGGACTCTTTTTCAGGGCTTTCTCCTCATTGGGGACCAGAACATCAATACCACAGCACCGTAGTTTATCAGAATTTGAGATAATTAAATGGGACGTCACCTTAGACCCAAACGTCACTCTGGCACCCCCAAGATTGCCATATTTTTGAACTTGAACCAAAGCCAAATCACTACTCTGTATCATTTTTAAATCATATATTTCAGCGAAACAACTCAATAAATAAGACCTGTTCATATATAGCTCATAATCCCAAATGTAAGTTTAAAATTAGAGTGATATCTCTGGCCGCGAAGCCTTCGCAAACAAAGACAAACTTGTGCAGGGAAATGCACTGCTCTGATTGGCTGCCAACACTTCAAACAGTAAGCGTTGGCAGCCATCTTGGGACTCCGCTTGAAGCAGAGTCCCAGAAAAACGTAAAAAATAAAGAAAAGGGGGCAGGGTAGGAATATCCTGACCCCCTCCAGATATGTTGGGGGGGGGTCCCACAGGGAACCCGCCACGTTTTGAAAGCATTATTTTTTTATTTTGCCGCTGATTTGCAGTGGATCCACACATCCGCGGCAAAATAATTTTTTTTTAAAAAGATGTGCGGTCTCCCACGCGTCTTTTTTTAAAACCCCCTGGGTGGGCAAAATCCTGGGGGCATGAAGGAGGAGGGCTCATGGCCCCCTCCCCCTCTTGGGCTTATTAGAAGCCCCGGGGACCGCCACCTCCCTGGAGCACACTGTATTTTTTTTTATGCGGGAGAGGCCATATGGCCTCCCCCGTTGCCCTGGGTACCGCCACCTCCCCGGGGCACTTTTATTTACAAAGGCGGGGGGCCAGCTCGGCCCCCCGCTGCCCCTCATGTACCTACTCACCAACACATGCTGCCACTTCCACACCAACTGACAGACTGATAGATATTCACACAAATTAGTCACTCACCCATACATTCACTGAGACACGTATAATCACTCACTTATACAGTCAGTCACGCACCCACTAAATCATCCATACAGACACTCATACACCCACTGATTCATCAATACACCTTGGTGTATATTTAACGCTCATTAACTTTTTAGAAACATTGACCGGATGATGTCATTAGTGATGTCATTTGAGATGTCAGTGACCATGTCATGAGTGATGTAATATGTGACGTCATGAGCAGTGCATTGGGAGGGTGCGAGTTATAGTTAGCTCAGCTAACTATAACTGCTGAATATATAATATATATATATATATTACATAGTTCTAGTTGGAACCTAGTTTCCATAGGAAAAGTGTTTTTTGTTTTCCCAAAAACTTTGGTGCCATTTGATGAATCTTCACGAAATCTTCAAAATTAGTACGATGCTCAGTTCAGCTGCTGTGTTGGAAGTATCTGGGTGATTTGTCAAGCGGCGTCCGAGAAAAATGGGGGTCCCAAAACCCTTTTTCCCCATGCAATTTCCCATAGGGATTTTAAACACTATTAGAGCCCGAGCTTCTGAACGAATTTAGGCAAATTTGGCAGAAAGGTAGGTCTTGGTTCAGAAAGCAACCATTTTGTTATTTGGTATAAATCTGTTCAGTAGTTTTGGATATATCAAAGAAAAAACAAATTTTTATATCTGGAGTTTCGAATCCTCCTGATCTTGTGCAGAGATCTAAGTGGCTGCCAACACTTCAAACATGAAGTGTTGGCAACAATCTTGGGACTCAGATTCAGCCGAGTTCCAAACAAAAACATTTAAAAAAAGAGAACGGGGCAGCGTAGGAATACCCTGACCCCCTAGGTCTGGTGTTAGTGTCCCCAGGGTCCCCGCCTGACCCAAAAAACATTGTTTACAATATTCATGGCAAAAATCGTGACGGATTCGCAAATTTGCTGCAAAAATTAAAAAACAAATCCAAGCGTGCTTGTTTAAACATGGGCACCCGGGTGGGCCAGGTCCCAGCGGCAATTTTAGGACTAAGTTGGGGATGGGGTTGCATGCCCCCCCTTCATTGCCTGTTTCGAATCCGGGGACTGCCACCTCCCTGGGGCAAGGCCAATCTGGAAAATGGGAGGGGGGCCTCACAGATCCCTCCCCCTCCTTGGCCCATTACGGCCCCAGGAACCGCTACCTCCCAGGGACCACTGCCTCCTGGGGGCCAGGCCGACTTATGGACCATTTACGGCAGGGAGCTCAGAGCATCCCTCTGAAGATAGCAGTCTGGAGCAGTGTGAGACAGGGTCTGTATGTACAGGCACCGAGCATTACGAGCGGCGGCTACGGTGCTGAACGATCCAAGACCAGCGGTTCGGCACTGGCGCAGGCCCATTCACGACCGCTGGCACCCGAAACCGAGCAGCATTGACATTACCTGACAACTGGGTGACCCTGTGCAGTGGATCCAAACCCCGGTGATGCTGGAACGATCTTGGCCGGAATCGAGGAACACCAGTGCAGGCCTATGCGACAGCTGTCAGGGACCCTTAGTCTTATCCAGAACTGTGCAGGGACTAGAGAGAACCACCACAATACCATGTGGAGCTGGAAGAAGGGTCAACATTCGGAGAGAACAACACGAACACAGACCGTAGGGACAAGTTCCCCAAAACCGAACCCACTGACAGCTGGCCTCGGGAACCCGCAGATCGGTGGCATCAGGGAGCCCATGGTAGGAGCTTGTGAGGGTCTTTATATTTTAGATTCAGAGATCCTAGGACAGCTGGAGGGATCCGCGCATCCACTGTAGGGTGAGTGTGTATGTGTGCGAGAGAGAAGGGGTGAGTGTGTTTTTTCTAGTTCTTCTGTTCGGAGGTGACTGGTTGTAGTGAGAGAGCGGCTTGGAGGGCTGTGTGGTAACCTATATGAGACAGGTTCCATCGCTGGTGATATCAGTTATTGAGTTCATGCACTTGTTTTAGGCAGGGCCGGCGCAAAGCATGGGCAGTGTGGGCAGCTGCCCAGTGCCTCGCACTCAGCCTACCAGCATGGGGCCCCGCACAAGTGCAACACACCACCGGTCCTCATGTACCCCTACCGATCCACTTGAAAGAAAGATGTCTCGTAACAATTGGGCCAATGGGAGGGGGGCCCTTTCCCTGGGCCCTCTTAGGGATGGTGAGGGAAGGCCTTGGGGAAGGGGACACTTCCTCTTGTCCCAGTTACAACGAAACACATTTTGCAGGTTTGTCCTGTAATTAGGCCTCTTGGCTGGCTGCCCATTCAGAGACACTGTGGGACCCCAATTGTCCAGCACTTTAGCGCCCCACAGTTTTAACTCTCAGGCCACAAGCAATTCTTACACCTTCAGCATGATATGAGCTGTAAAAGAGGTGCTTGTAGGAGGCTGAGAGGAAGAGCTGCGGCCCAGGAGAAGTATCCACAAAGCAGCTTCCGGAGCACTGAAGGTGTCACCTATGTAAATTAGAGGAGCCTCGCACATTCTCCTTCGCCCGGGGCCCCAAAAATCCTAGAACCGGCCCTGGTTTTAAGTGTGTGAAGCCTGTAAGTCACAGCTTCCAACCCTCCTAATATATCACAGTAACTTAATGCACCTGCAGGAGCGATCTGTTTATTGCCAGGAGGATACAAATTCAGGCCCCTTTAAGATTACGCATTGTGTTAATGTATTGAGTACACGTACATAATCGGGCCGCCCTGAAGTGTCAGTAGTCCGGGGCATCGGAAGACATTGAGCTCCAGATCCTGCCTCATAACATTACATAACACTTGCTGCTGAGATCTGTGTGTAACGTGGAGGTCAGAGGAAAGAGGACTCACGGTGAGATAGCCTGGTGGGATATTGTGCCTGCTGTGCGGTGCTCTAATTGCAAATACGTCTGAAGGGGTTCAGATGGTGTCGGCAGACGAATTGTTCTGTAGATGTTCGGATTTACATCCCCGAACATACTAATGGTGCGGCTATCTCCAAAGTGCTTCCTTCAGGTGTCTCCATACGGTTCTTGCAGGTGTTTCCCTGTAATTTCTCCCGGCTCCTGCAGGTGCCCTGACCCTGTGGTTCCTTTCCTGTGTGCGCCCCTCCTCCCCTGGTGGTTCATGGAGGTGCCCCCGGTGGTCCCTGTTAGCGTTCCCTATGCTTCCCGACTGCCTATATGTGCCCCATGATTCCTCAAGGTAACTCCCCGTGGTTCCTTTTTGTTTCTCCCTGCTGTTCTTGCACCTGTCTTCTCCAGGTGAATACTTATGATTCCTACAGGTTTCCTCTGGAGTTCCTGCAGGTGCCCTAGCTCCGTGATTTCTACCGTCCCACTCTGTGGTTTCTTCAGGAGCCCCCATGTTCCTGGAGCTGACCCCTGTGGTTCCTGCTGCTGTCCTTCCTGTGGTTCCTCCAGGAGCCCCTGTGATATGTCAAGGCCTCTTTTTAGCACCTTTAGGTGTCCCCTGTAGTTCCCTTGGGTACCTTCATTTAGCTCCTGCAGATGTCCCCCGTGTCTCATGCAGGTGTCTCCCTGTGATACCTGAAGGTGTCCCGTGGGTGCCTCCCCTCGTTTTGGTGTCTCCCTATTTCTACTTCAGTAGCATCACCTAATTCAGGTGTCTTCCTGTGCTTCCTCTGGGGTCTCCTGTAGATATCTCCCTGGATGTCTGACTGCAGGGGTAGCCTTGGTTGCCCGGACTGCAGGGAAAGCCGAAGGACCGGTGCAGGCCACTTTGCCCTCCCACTCGGGTTGCTTACCAGTGGATGTCTATGCAATAATAAAATCCTGCAGGTACAAAGGACTATGTACGTTTTTATCTGAAAGAGACAATTAGTTAAGGATTCCTCACCTTAGAATTACCCCCAGGCGTCAGACTGGATCTTGAGAATTTTTCCTCAGCAGTACCCCTGCGCGTCGGTAGGTGACGTTGGTCGCTCTGCGTTCGTCGTTGGCGTCGTGGTCGCCGGAATGACGTCGTGGTATCTACTTAGACGCCGCCCCTGCGCGCTGACATCAGTTCTTTCTTTTTCCGCGCCAGCCAGCGCAGATCCGGAGAGAGCGGTACCTCAAGTCACTTTTTGACTCTATTTTTGCGACTTTTTGTCAACGTCTTTTGAGTCATTACGACCCCTGGTGCACAGGGATGTCATCTCGGCGGACCGCTTTCAAGCCTTGTGGCTCCTGCCACAAGCTGATGTCGGTGACGGACCCCCATCTTGTGTGCCTCTGGTGCCTGGAGCATGACCACGACCCAAAGTCATGCTCCGACTGCCGGGCCATGGCTCCGAAGTCTTTGCGGGAGCAGTCCCGAAAGCTTCTGGAGGCCCTGCGGTCGGCTCCGCGCCACTCGAGGTCCCGGTTGAGAGGGAGGTCGCGGGACCGGTCGTGGAGCCATCACCACCATTCCTCGTCAAAGTCTTCATCTTTGGGTAAGTAGAAGCACAAGAAGAAGGCGAAGAAGCACCCTAGCTCTTCGCGTTCTCCCAGTCTGTTGGCCGACACGACGCGGGATGCGGATGGTAGTCGTCCGGCTCCGCCCGTGTAGCCGGTTGGGTCGGCTCCGAGCCTCCCTCCCATTCCGGGAGCCAGAGCGACCCCTGCCCAACTTCATAGTTTTTACGAAGCCCTCCATTCTATTTTTGGGCAGCCCGACTCCGCTGGCGCGCCTTCGGGCCCGCGGATTCAACTGGGGGCTCTAGGCCTTCGATGACGGCGGCTTCGGCTCCGGCGCCGCAGGGCCCCCAGGGATCCAGGCCTGGATTCAGATTGGTGCCGGTCGACCTCGTGACACCTCCTCTGGCGCCGAATCCATTGGCGACACCTCCGCCCCCTCTGACACTGGTTGTGTCCCCAGCCAACGTCGACCCTGGCCTCCCCCTCAAAGTGGACACGGAGCCGGATCGACGTCGGGACTGGCGCCGACCGGTACTTTTGTACCCCTGTTCTCCTCTGGTGTTTGCTATCGCTCTGAGTGGCTACCAGAGGAGGGTGAGGAGGACTGGGAGCGGTCTGTGGACCCTCTGGCAGACCAGTTGGAAGAACCGGATTGGAGAGAGGAGTTGGGTGAGGCCAGTGGTCTGGACACTTCTCTAGACCTTGGCATGCTTTCTCCCCCTATCGTGGCTATGAAGGAGGG
Source organism: Calotriton arnoldi (assembly GCA_963921515.1). NCBI lineage: Eukaryota > Metazoa > Chordata > Amphibia > Caudata > Salamandridae > Calotriton > Calotriton arnoldi. The sequence continues at coordinate 61,617 of CAWUFW010002134.1, read as the reverse complement.
TGCATCATGCGTAGGGCGGCTGAGGCCTAAACCTCGAGCTTCCTACGGTGGCGGTTAGGACTAACCTCCTGACCGAGGTGCTTCAACTGGCAGCGGCCTCTTCGGAGCCCCTGCTGCCATTCAATGAGGCCCTCACGGACATCCTTTTGGGCACTTGGTCCAAGCCCAACACAGGGGCTCCTTTGAACAGGATGATTGCCCAATGCCACCGCCCGGCCCCGGGCGACCCCATTTTCCTCTCCCAACACCCCACCCTTGAGAGCTTGGTGATCCAAGCCTGGACTTCCAAGGGCGCATTCCCTACCGCACCACCTGATAGGGAATCCAAGAAGCTGGACCATCTTGGGAAGAAAATGTTTTCTTCCTCCAACTTAGGGCTGCGGTCGGTGAACATCGCATGTCTCTTGGGCCGTTACTCCCACTCTGTGTGGGACACGGTCGCACAGGTGCTGCCACAGTGCCCGGAGGAGTCCCGGGCCGTGCTCTCCCGTGCAGTGGCCGAAGGGAGGGACGCAGCAAAGTTCGCCATCTGATGTGGGATGGACACCGCCGACTCACTAGGCAGGACGATTTCAACGTCAGTAGCCCTTAGACTCTACGCCTGGCTGAGGTCCACTGGCTTTTCGGGTGATGTCCAAGCTACACTTTTGGACATGCCCTTTGATGGCCGTCGCCTGTTCGGCGACAAAGCAGACAATGCGTTCGAGCGCTTTAAGGACTCCAGGGCTACGGCCAGATCCTTGGGCCTTCCTTCCACCTCTCGCTGTGCGCAGTCTGCTTTTCGCCCCTTTCGTGGCTATGGAAGAGGTGCCTCGCCACGTTCCACACAGAGCCACAGGCATGCGCAAGCTGTCCAGCCTCTGCGCGGCCGAGGACGTTGGACCCACTGTCGTGGGTCTGGGAGCCAGCGGGCAGGCCAGTCCGCCGGCGCCCCCTCTGCAGCAACCTCCAAGCCCTCCTAGTCCGACCTTTCAGGGCCACCAATCGCCTGTGGGCGGCAGGATTCGCCATCTCCTCCCTCACTGGCTCAACATCACGTCGGACAGGTAGGTTTTGCAGATAGTCTGAAAGGGCTACTCCCTCCCCTTCGAGACTACCCCTCCATCCATGCCACCTCAATTCCATCACATGTCGGAGGATCACCTGGCCCTTCTCCAACATGAACATATGGCTCTCTTGGCCAAGGGAGCCATCGAGCAAGTTCCTGCCCCAGAAGTAGGTCATGGTTGTTATTCCCACTACTTTCTGGTGCCAAAGAAGGGCCTGCATCCTATCTTGGATCTCAGGAACGTCAACCGCTTCCTCTGGAAGGAGAAATTCAAAATGTTGACACTGGCTCAGGTCCTGTCTGCCCTCGACCATGGAGACTGGATGGTAGCATTGGACTTGCAGGACACTTATTTTCACATCCCCGTCCTGCCGGCCCATCGGTGCTACCTACGGTTCATGGTAGGCCACGAGCACTTTCAGTTTACCGTGCTCCCCTTTGGCCTTACCAGCGCCCCTCGGTGTTCACAAAGGTGATGGCGGTGGTCGCAGCTCATCTGCGCAGATCAGGGGTTCCAGTCTTCCCCTATCTCGACGACTGGCTGTTGAAGGCGGGCTCGCCCCAGGCTGTCGTCTCCCACCTCCAGACTACGGCCGACCTCCTGCATTCGCTGGGGTTCACCATCAACGTGCCGAAGTCACACCTGATTCCCTCTCAGAAGCTCCTTTTCATCGGAGCGGTTCTGGACACAGTGCAGTATCGGGCTTATCCTCCCGAGCATCGAGCACGGGATATTCGGGCTATGATTCCGATCTTTCAACCTCTATCCTGGGTTTCGGTCAGAATGACCCTGAGGCTACTGGGCCTCATGGCCTCCTGCATCCTGCTGGTGGACTATGCCAGGTGGCAAATGCGGGCTCTGCAGTGGGACCTGAAGTTCCAGTGGGCACAGCATCAGGGGAATCTTTCCGATTGCATCCAGATCTAGGAGGGCACTGCACATCAATTGCAGTGGTGGCTAACGAACCAGGATTGGGTCAACGGCAGGTCCCTCTCCCTTCCCCAGCCAGAGTTCACAGTGGTGACAGATGCATCACTTCTGGGGTGGGGTGGCCACATGGGAGAGGGGGAGATCAGAAGCCTCTGGTGGAGTCCGGATTCCACATCAGCCTTCTGGAGCTTCGGGCGATCCGTCTTGCACTGAAGGCATTCCTTCCTTCTGTCAAAGGGAGAGTAGTGCAGGTGTTCATGGACAACACCACCGCCATGTGGTACTGCAACAAACAGGGAGGGGTGGGGTCATGGACCCTATGTCAGGAGGCACTTCGTCTCTGGAAGTGGCTGGAACATCAGGGCATGTCCCTGGTGGTTCAACACCTGGCAGGTTCTCTGAACGCCAGGGCGGACGAATTCAGCTGCCGGTGCATGATGGATCACGAATGGTGACTTCACTCTGAGGTGGTGCAACGTCTCTTTCAGCGGTGGGGAGAGCCTTGGTTAGATCTATTCGCCACCGAAGAGAAAGCGCAATGTCAGCAGTTCTGCGCGTTGGAATTTCCAAGGCGGCACTCGCTCGGCGACGCTTTTTGTCGCGAGTGGAGTTGCGGTCTTCTATACACCTTTCCGCCTATACCACTTCTACCCAGAGTGCTGAAAGAAGATCAAGCGCGACCGGGCCCAAGCCATCCTTGTGGCCCTGGACTGGGCACGAAGAGTCTGGTATCCCGAGCTCTTGCACATGGCCATCGATCCTCCGATCTGCCCCTTCGGGAGGATCTTCTGTCGCAGCAGCAGGGGATGGTCCTCCACCCGAACCTGTCCAGCCTCCACCTCCTTGCGTGGAGATTGAGCGGCGACAGTTGACAGCTTTCGACCCTCCTCCCGAAGTCTGTAACGTTATCTTGCCAGCCAGGCGTCCCTCTACAAAAACGGAATACGCCTGTAGACGGAACAAGTTTGTGGCATGGTGCGCATGGTGTGGCATGGTGCGCAGCAAAGGCTGTAGATCCCCTTTCTGCTCCCCTTTCATAGGTTCTCCTCTTCATTCTTTCTCTGGCCCAGCAGGGCTCTGGTCTGGGCACTCTAAAAGGCTATCTTTCGGCCATTTCGGCCTTTCTTCGGCTTCCTGATCAGCCTTCTCTTTTCAAGTCCCCTATTGTAAATCGCTTCCTTAAGGGCATTACACACTTGTTTCCTCCAATTCCTTTCGTAATGCCCCAGTGGGACTTGAACCTGGTTCTGACCTACCTTATGTGCGCTCCTTTCGAGCAGCTACAAAACTGTCCTCAGACTTCTGACACTTAAAACTGCCTTTCTGGTTGTCATCACCTCTCCTCGCAGGGTGAGTGAGCTTCAGGCTCTTTCTTCAAAACCTCCTTTCCTGGCTGTTCATCGTCCTTCGCACTAGGCCTTCTTTCCTTCCCAAGGTGGTTACCTCTTTCCACATAGGACAGACCATCACTTTGCCCACCTTCTTCCATCCCCCGCACCCTTCTAAAGAGGAGGAGGGGCTCCACCGTCTGGATCCAAAACGTGCGCTTTCATTCTATCTGGATCGCACAAAACAATTCCGGGTGGATGACCAGCTCTTTGTTGGCTATGTGGGCGCCAAGAAAGGTCGGGCCATGCAAAAACGAACCATCTCTCGATGGGTCGTTCTTTGCATCAAAATCTGCTATTCCTTAGCGAGAAAGGAACCTCCAGTGGGGTTGTGTGCCCATTCCACCAGGGCGACAGCAGCTACTACTGCTTTGGGACGTGGAGTCCCCCTTCATGACATCTGCCAGGCAGCTACGTGGGCTTCATTGCACACGTTTACCAAACACTACTGCCTGGACCGCCAAGTCCAGAGAGACGGCTTCTTTGGCTGTTCAGTTCTCCAGGACTTTCTGGTGTGAACTTGGTTCGCAGACCCACCTCCGGGGTTGGTGTTGCTGGGGTATCTATTCTAAGGTGAGGAATCCATAACTCTCTCTTTCAGATGAACAAGTTACTTACCTTCGGTAACGATATATCTGTAAGAGACATAGTTTAGATATGGATTCCTCACCGCCCCAACCATCCTCCCCATTCTGCGAACTGACTTCTAGGGTAAGGGACTTCCCTTCAGGGTCCTAGGTTTGTGCACCAGTGGTCAGTGTCTTGCATGGCTCTGTGCTTCTGGCATGGAATGTTGTGTAAATAACTGACGTCAGCATCATTCCGGCGACCACGACGCCAACGACGAACGCAGAGTCGACCGACGCCACCTACTGACGCGCAGGGGTACTGCTGAGTAAAAATTCTCCGGATCCAGTCTGATGCCTGGGGGTAATTCTAAGGTGAGGAATCCATAACTAATCTATGTCTCTTACAGATATATTGTTACCGAAGATAAGTAACTTGTTCTTTTAAACAAAATGACCCCACTCTTCCCAACTCCCTTGGACCTCAGTGATCCAGCTGTTGTGTCTGCCAGTGCAATTTTGGGACTCTCAGGCTGTGTGGGATGTGATGGGAGGAAGGTTGACACCTCATGGCACAGCAGTGCCAGAGCGGATTAATGAAGAGTCCTCCAAGCAGAGGATGCGATGAAAGTTAGGATATTTTTGCTGGTAGATGGCATCCCACAATGCTCCTGGCACTGGTATGCTAGGAAACCCATTTTAGGTGTGCCCCGGTGCCTGATTTGCATATTCCATTGCCTCGTATTTCACACAACATAATATACTTACATGTAGAGGCTGTCGGTCATCGTTCTTCACACGTTGGTCTGTTCAGCTCTGTGTCTCATCTTCCTTCCTCCCACCTCAGAATTAGTAAGGGGTAATGAGTCAACCCTCTTGAGCCATTGACTGGCCTGGCCTATACATTAACACATGCCCTGTGCAATGAGATACACACGCTCTGCTCACCTTCACTGACAACCCCACTTCCAGCGAAGCTCAACCACACTTTGCATGCTCTCACCCACCTAAGACAGACTGAGCACGCCTGCACTGGAACCCTGAACGCACCCAGGCACACTCAGTCCCTCTTGTGCTCCTTCAGCCACTCCTTGCAAGATCTCAGTCGTACTGTGGATGCTTTAAACCCCGGTGTGGCCACCATTCAGTCACACTATTCTAGTTCCTCAGATGCAACTTTCAGGCCTCAGGGTAAGTCTAATGCTGCTCATCCTCCCTCGAAGTCACACTGGACACCCCCAGCCAGGCTAAACCAGGCACACAGGGCCTCGCCAGCTCACTAAGAGAGTCTCTCTGCACCGTGCAACCCTCAAAACCTCACTCATGGTCAGTTACTACTGTATTACGCAAGCCCACCTTTCAGATTAACCTCACTCTACATGCCGTCAGACACACCGTGTGGTCAAACTCACATTGACCACCCTCAACCACACACTGCCTGCCCTCCATACTAGACACCCTGTCCACAGCCTCAGATTGCACTGCACCACCCTCAGCCGAACAATGCTCTCCTGCACGCTGCACAATTCATGAGGTCAGCTACTCAGTACAGCTTCCGGAACTCTAAGCATGCCTTCAGCCACACACTCCCCAGCCTCAGTTCATCCTTGGCACATTTGCAGACTGTCAGTGATGACTTTCATGTTCAATACCCCTCTGTCGTCCCTCAGCCACACTGTGCATGGTCAGTTACAAGCTACATGCCCTCCATATGGAGGCACAGTGTGCGTGGCCTTAGTTTGCTCTACCACTGCCACCCTACATCTCCAGCCACTCTGAGCATGGTCTCAAGCTTGCGCTCTGGGCCATCAGTAATCCGCAGCCAGGCTTTGCATGCTCTCAACAATGTCTATCTGCACTGGAAAGGGGCGGGTGGGGGCGAAAGAGATCACAAAGTCCTGAGTGTTTGGTGCAGAGATTGCAGCAAGTGAAACACTGCATTACCGTCTGCAGTGTTGTTTAAGTAGCAGAACTGTGTAGGTGTGCCAAATTCCTGAAGACTTTTCTGTGAAAGTTCTCGCAGTGGCAGTACCTTGCACTTCTCTCAGATGCAAGCATAAGATGGCACCGGAGTAAAATTGTTTTTTTTAGGTCGAGCATTCGAGACCTCTTGTGTATATTCTTTAGTATATACTTATGTGTGTATTGTATTGTAATTGCATTTGTATAGCGCATACTACCTCTGACGAGGCGTCAAAGCGCTATTTCGGCAAGTAGCACGCTACTCCGGGACCCATAGAGGATTAGTGTTGAATTAGTATAGTGAAACATGCAAGTAAATTTTAAGTGGTGGATATGTTAGTCAGTTATTTGGATTCGGAAGGATAGCAGAAGGATAGAAGAGGAAAGAAGGTTTGTATTTATATAGCGCTTCTAACCCCTGATGGGGTGTTGAATTGCTTTTTTTGGCGAGTAGCACGCTACTCTGGAACCCATAAAGGATTAGTGGTGAATTAGTATGGTGAAATATGAAAGTAATTTGAGTGGTGGATATTAGTCAGTTATTTGGAGTGAGAAGGATAGTGGAGGGATAGAAGGGAAAGAAAGGTTTGCATTCATATAGCGCCTGTTACCCCTGATGGGTGTTGAAGCGCTTTGTTGGCGAGTAGCATGCTACTCTGGAACCCATAAAGGATTAGTGGTGAATTAGTATAGTAGAATATGGAATTAGAGAAGTGAACATGCTAGTCTGTTATTTTGATTGAGAAGGATAGTGGAGGGATAGAAGAGTGAAGGATTTATTTTTTTAGGTCATAGCAGTAGGAGGAGGCTTTTGGATGAGTAAAAGGGTTATTGGAGGGAAGAGTCAGAGGAAGAGTTTAGAAAGGTTTGTTTTGGGGATCGGTACAGTAAAGGAGGTGTCAGAAGATGCAAGGAGGGGTAGAGTAGGAGAGAGTCAAGAAAGGGTTATTTTGGGGAACATAGTAGTGGTATGGTGTTTGGGATAAATGAGAGTGGGTGTAGAGGATATAGTGATAGATGTATAGGGTGAGATAGGGTAGTGAATTGGAAATGCTAAATTAGAAGAAAGTGATAAATATATAGATCCATAAGTACATTGAAAGTATATAGATGCATAAAGGAGGTAAGTGTATATATAGATTAAAGATATTGATAGAGGTAGCGGATGAGAAATAGGGCAGTGCATTGGATATGCTTTTTCAGGAGAAAAGTAACAGACACAATAATTAATGGGAAGGTGTGCAGCATTTCTGGCCCTGGCCAGTCTCGAACAGGCTCAAACAGGCAACTGCCCTTGTCCTCTCCGTCCTTAACAGGCTCAAACAGGCAACTGCTCTTGTCCTCTCCGCCCTTAGCCTCGACGCCCGGGCTGAGACGCCCTAACCCTGGCCTTTTATAGCCCTATTAATCAGGTGACCCCGTCAGCAAATGGGAACCCTAGCCCTAATACTATCCAATCACAACACTAGCCCTAAAAGCTAGAACCAATAGGAGATCAGGACCGTACAGCCAATCTTAGCCCTATTCCAAGCACCCAATCAGTTAAAAAAAAACCCTGATCTCTACGTCCAATAGAGGCCCTAGCCCTACCAGTAGTCTCAACCCTAGTCCAAGCAACCAATGGGACAGGAAGCCCTAGTCCCTACTTCCAATAGAAAGCCTAACCCTACTCCTAGTCCCACACCTAGTCCAGCAACCAATCACACCAGAAGCCCTAATCGCTACTTCCAATTAAAGGCTAAACCCTAGCCCTAGTTCCACCCTAGTCCCAACAACAAATAACACAGGAAGCCCTAGTCCCTACTTCCAATAGAAATCATAGCCCTAGTCCCAACCCTACATTGATTGAATCACAGACCCAGAAACCAATCAAAACCCTCAAATACCCAACCAATGAGGACACTAACCCAATCCAGTAGAAACATCAGATACAACCACCAATCAGTGTATACATGTACCAACCACTAGCAGACTATATAAGGTCCCAGCAACCTCAGACAAGGTTTGCTGGCCAGGGAGTTGGAAGCTGCTTCTCCGGTTCTGAATCTCCTAGGAGACAGACAGGCTCAATCCACACTTTGGACTATTGCAGGTAAAGGCCTCACAAACTTGAAATCTAACACTACTGTTTGAATAAAACTTTACTCCCTCTCCTGGCCAAAAAACGAAGTGCACAGTCCCTATTAAACACAGTTTAAGCAGCTCACAGAAGCACCCTCTGATGTAGAATATCCCTGTTGCTGGGAGGGGGGGGGAAGGCAGGGGGGGAAGCAGGGGGGGGGGGAGGCAGGGGGGGAGGCAGGGGGGGAGGCAGGGGGGCTGGTTTCACTGGCTTGTTAACACAAAATGGTGGCTGGGGGTGCACTGTTTAACATACAGGTCTTAGCACAGAGCAAAGGAGAAATTTGGAGGGAAAACTGAATAGTCACCAGGAATAAGAGGGAAAAACTACAGATTTTGGACTGCAAATCCCACAATTCAACACGTTAAATGGAAGCAATCATGGGCAGGAAAACCACAAGTTTAAAACACAAAACAGGTGATAAAATATGCAATCACAGGCAGGTTAAAACTACAATTTTAAACTGTAACAACCACAGGCAAAGACAGTAATCACAGAAAGGGAAAATCGTTTTTTAAACACTTTTGGGGGGGGAAGAGACAGCACTAGTCTGCCTCCTTACCACTGCCTGGACTCTGCTCACTGCAATCTGGGGCACAGGTAGGCTGCAACTCACAAGATGGAGGAGAATGATTTGTATGTACTTTGTGGGCTCTGGGGATCAGCCCTAGGACTTGTCTGCTTCCGATTAGGGACTTTTTTTTTCTGTTCAACTGCCTCTATTTAACTGTCTCGATAGAAAACGACCAGTAAAGGTCAGTAAAATACCAGAATTGCTTTCTGCTTGTTCAACTGTCTCTATTTAACTGTCTTGATAGAAAACGACCAGTAGAGGTCAGTAAAATACCAGAATTGCTTTCTGCTGAGGGACTTTCTTTTTTTTTTTTAAATTCTGGCAACTGCCATTATTTAACTTTATTGATAGAAAACAAGCAGAGGTCAGTAAAATATCAGAATCACTTTAGCATTCTCTAGATTCCAGTCCATAGAAATTGTCTTCCACGAGCACCCGTAGACAATAATATTTTTTTTCAAATCTTGTATTTTCAGTGATATGACCACCGAAGGCCCTGATTTTATATTAAAAACAGAGCTTTGGACTATACCATTTCCCGCTGAAAGGCAATATTTCTCTCCATGTGTTCCCATACCTGGTATGTCACGCAGTTTGGTGCTTACATTCCCTCCATGTTAAAGAACAGTAGATGTTTCAGCACCCAGGCTAATGGGCTGCATAGCTAAATACATATAAGGTCCCAAAGGCGAGACCGATTGCATTGCAAATGCTTGTTGTTTACAGTGCCTAACTTTGGCACCTGTTACTATTGGCAGAGATTTTGAGCTTGATTGGGCTTGTACTCAAAGACGTGACACTATGGCTTTCAAGCATCTTCTCAGACTCACTAGCATTGGTGCAGACACAGTATCTCAAGGCACTGAATTCAGTGGGGCAACCATCAGAACGGGAGTCCAAGTTCAGAGTCTCTCCAGATGAGCCTCCTGGTCCGACCTATCTCAGTAGGGGCTAACAAACCTTACAAATTCACTAAAAAGCCAAAGGGTACAGGGACGTTATAGTTAGGAAATGGAATTAAAAAAACCTTAGAAATTCACTGAAAAACCAAAGGTTACAAGGACGTTATAGTTAGGCTCAGATTTTATCCGTACAAAACCAGTGAAATTCAGCTGAGCTAACTATAATTTACTCCCCACAATGCACTGTTTATGACCTCACATATTACATTACTGATGACATAGTCAGTGACATCACTGATGACATCTCAAATGACATCGCTGATGACATCATCCACAGAACTACTCACACACCCACACAATCGTTCATACATCCATTGACACCCATACAACCACTCACATACTCATACAACCATATAATGTACGGCAGGGGTACTTTATCCCTTTGCATATTGTATTAGACAAGCGTAATTTACGGGCATGATACCACTACAACTGTTTGCCCAACTTTGCTTTGGCGCCACTTGATTGTGTATCTTGAAAAATATTTTTGGATTCAATATGACACTGGGATTGAAATCAAAATGCGGGTAATTGGCGAAGTTCAAAAGCCTATGCCTTTAGTAGTTCTGTACTTTCGCCGTCATGTTTTCCGGCGTGTTTTGCTTCCCAACCAGGGGCGTAACACAGGCCCCCGCAGCCCCCGCAGTGTGGGGGGGGCCCCCGCGCTCCAGGGTCCCCCTCACTCAGCGGAGCCAGACAGCAAGCCTCTTCAAGTCTTCATGAATTAAATGGTGCACACAGCCTCCCCTTAAAATTAAATGGTGCGTGCACGCCACGGCCTCTTCATTTATTAAATGGTTGGTGCGCATGCGCACGCCAGGGCCCGGCCGGGCCTCTGAGGCTTTTCATAATTAAATGGCGCGCAGTTGTCTCCGCTGGCATGGTGCAGGTCAGTGAAAGAAAGTGTGGCATCTGATGGCCCCTGTCTGCATGCAGCGATGTGCACGGCCTCTGCCAGCCCCGCAGGTCAGTACTGGAGGAGACTCAGATTTGGGACACTGTGTGGCTCGCTCTCGAGCGTGCCCGGCCTCCTCACACCCCGTGGCCATGCCCGGAGCCGTGCACGCACCCCTCACACTTCCCAAAGAGGAGAAGGCGGGCGCCTTGGCGCCGTAGGTCATGTAGTTGCCGTAGCCCTGCGCAGAGGAGTAGGGGCTGCAGTAGACCCCCAGGGCGGTCGCCGTGGTCAGCAGACTGCTCTCATACACCGGGCAGTAGACGGGGGTCTGCGCCGAGGCCCCGGCCGCCGGAATCACAGCAGGTGGTCAGGAAGTTGGTGGTCATCAGGAACTGGAGGGGGAGAGAGAGAGAGAGAGGCGTGAAGGGAGAGCGGAGACATGGCCTGAGCACAGACCACCCTACCGACACACTCAGGGAGGAGAGACGGGTGCTAGAGCCGGGACAGGACTCAGATAGCTGGAGCGGTCAGGCTGGGGGGCTCCCAGGGCGCGAGCAGAGTTGAGGCAGAAGAGAGGGGAAGGGGTGCAGGGGGAGATTAGAGGGGTGCAGGCAGCGAGAGCACATTGGCACACTTGGGCATGAGGGAGGGGGGGGTAAAAGCAGAGAGCGCCATTAAGCCGATCCCAAGTGCTGTCACACCGGGACAGCAGAGAAGGCGGGGAGTGGCAGGGAGAGGGTGAGTTAGAAAGTAAGCGCTGCAACCACTAAGAGACTGCCAGAGAGAGGGCCTGGTGGCAGAGAAAGAGGCTACATTGAGAACGCACCGGCCACGGCAAACTCGGACAGGGGGTGGGCAGAGAGGGGTCAATGAGAGGGGTGGGGCAGCGAGGCTACATTGAGAACGCACCGGCCAAGGCAAACTCGGACAGGGTGGGGAGAGAGGGGTCAATGTCACGCTAGGGCGGCAGGGGAGGGCGGGGGTGGGGAGAGACGGAGGTGTGTCACTCACTAAAAGATTGCCGAGTGATGGAGAGAGAGGGGTGCAAGTGACTGGAGCAGAGAGAGCACACTGGCACACTCGGGCAGAGAGGGGTTAAAGAAGCAGCACGTGGCAGGTCGCTGGCACTGACACACCTGGACAGCTGATGAAGCGCGAGGCAGAGATGGGAGGGAAAGGGTCATGAGAGGGGATTAGGGCAGAGGTGTTGTCCGAGACACAGCGAGAGCTCCCTAGCATGGACTCACTCGGACAGAAGAAGAGGGCAGAGAGGAGGGGAGAAAACCAGGTGTGGTTTGCACTTATATTTCACTGTCGGCACACACGTGTGGAGCACAGGGTGCCCGGGGGTAATAGAAAGGTGCTAGAAGCTTGCAAAATAAGCTCACTAGTGCTGACAGACTAGGACAGGAGGGGGCAGAGAAAGAGATGTGTGGTCGGATGTACAGTGGGGGCTTTGTGGCACACTTGTGCAGCAGAAAGCGCCAGGGGTTAGAGTCTAGAGAGAGGGGTCTAGAGAAGAAGGGTGCAGTACAAGTCAACCAGCTCCAGCGGACAAGGGTGGGGCAGAGACGTGACGTGCACAGAGAGGCCGTTAGGACTGACACACACGTCCTGCAGGGAGGGGCACGGGGCAGAGGGAGATGGATGGCCTGCAGCGAGGACAGCAACACACAAGGAGGAGAGAGTGACAGGGAGAAAAGGTGAATGCAGATAGGCACCCTGAGGCTACTGCCAGTGAAACACTCGGGAAACAGAGAGGGGCCAAGGGGCCTTAAAGTGAGGCCTAGAGCAGAGTTCAGTGGTGCTAACTCTCTAGGCAGACTGAAGATGGGGGCACGGAGGTCTGAGGTCACAGACCTGGCATAAAGGGGAGCCACAGTGAGACTAACACACTTCGACAGTTATGAGTGGCACAAAGAGGGTGCGGTCAGTCGTGGCCTTCTGGAATCTGAGGAGGCGGGCAACCAGGCCTGGTCAGCCCGCCTCCGCGGTAATTACCCAGCGCCGCAGCTCACGGCCTGGAAAGCTGAGTCAGATTCTGCACTGCAGGCTGCAGCGCGTGTTAACAATAATTTGCTTTTTAGTGTAAGCTGCAGCGCGCGCCGTGCGATCAGCTGCCTGCCAGTAGTGTTACTAGTTAAATCTCCCTTGCCAGTTTCAGACTACCTTTAAATGTAGAGAGTTGATGATGCTTTCATTGTTCATAAACCACTTGGACACATGCACCCCGCGGGTGCCACTGTTTACACACTCGGCTCTTAGACTCAGGCGGGTCTCAGCATAGGGGCACAACGCACAAAGGCGCAGCCAGAGCTGCGTGGGTGGGTTTTCTGTAGTCCTAAGTTTACTGTTTAAGGTGTACAAAGGCTCCTCCGCGGAGGGCTAGCAGGTGCCACCGGAGGGGGCTGGAGTTATGCGAGTGTGACATCCAAACTTTGCCAGTGGCGTGTCCAACCTTGAATGTGCAGATAAAGTGTATTTGAAAAGCGCACATTCACCCAATTGTATCTTTGCGCTGAATAACAGATGTTTATCGTTACCCAACTCAATGGAACTCATTTTATCAACCTCAGAAGGATAAAAGGCCTGCTGGGATTTGAACCTGTGACCACAAGAACACCGGCCCCCACAGTGGATGTATTAATCCACTAAGCCACCAGACCCGGCTTCAGTTACTTAAGGGGGCGTGGACTAGGGTGTAAACAAGGAACCAACAGGGCCACGCACGTTTGCGGAGTGGGTAGAAAAGGGGTGGGAAAGGCACAACGCACGACGCACCGGTCACAAAGCCTTAACACTGACACTGCGCACGTGTAGGGTCTGGGGACTCACTCAGCCAGGAGCCTGCCAATCTACTCATTCTGGAGATTTTTTGGGCATAGTCCGGAATATTTCTGCAAAACCACAAAAAACGAATACATCGTTTCAATCGGTTGAATCTCACCAGTGAAATGTAAACCTCGCAGACATAATCTATACCTTGTTAATGGAGACCTTCGGGAATATCTAGTGAGGACGTTGTCTGTTCATTGCCTGTGATGTCATTGTGGGCTCTGCTGACGTCTGATCCGGCCAGCATCGAGTACAGAGACATGCACCCACCCTGGCACAAACATGAACCACCTCGTGGTGAGAGGGGCTCGGATGCATTCCCCGGCGAGGCCTTGACGCTGGAAACGGAAACATTCCTCCCTCCCTCCAGACGCACACACCTCTTTTGAGGTTTCCAAAAATGAACGGAGACCCCCTACTGTTCCAGCAATATCTCCTAGGACGAATTGTGCTATTGAAAACCTAGGATTCCAAGTCTAAAACGCTTTTGTCCGATTCCATCACATAGATTTGCACATACTTGTCCTTTATATAAAGCGCTTGCCTTGGTCACAACTGGGTCTGGTAGGCACTAAATGAAACTACAAATAAATGATCAACGCGACAAAGAGTAAGGAACGGTAGCTGGCCTGGGCCCTCCCTCGGTCTGCATTAGCGACTCCGAGTTCGAGAGCACCTGTTTTTTTGCTTTGCATCTGCTGCTTTCAGTTTGGTATTCCTATTTGAATAAGATAATGTTTATTGAGAGCAGTGACGCCAATGGCGAGGTACACTACGCGGTGGACTGGTGAACATGATAGAAAACGTGGCCATGTCATGCTGAAGTCAAATCAAAATATACTAGAGTTCTGGGTGGTAAGGCAAAGTGGTAGGTGGTGGGCCGGGCCGCCGGGGAGGGGCCCCCTCCATGTGCTTTGCAGGGGGGCCCCCTCAAGTTTCGTTACGCCTCTGTTCCCAACCTCCACTTTCTTGAGCCACATTATCTGGCGTCACTCTTGTCACTGTGCATGCTGTCTGCCCCTCTTCTTTGACACTGATTCTGCCAGTATTAAATGCTCTCTGGTTGACTGTCATTTGATGTCCTTTACGCGAGTCACAAATCCCTAAACGAGAACTGAACGGCCATCTGGGAAGATGAGAGGTTTGTCATTCCACTGAAGCCGCTTCCTCCGTTCGTGCCATGGTGATACAGGGGACATCTTTTATCTGACTGGACTCGCGCTGCCCCTTAGGACGCCAAAGCCTTTCCTTTAATAAGATCAGCAGCACTCCTGCTGGGGACGCGGGGATTTGGGGAGGGTAGAGCGGAAGGCACGGCACAGATATCAATCTGCTTCGAACGGGGCGCGCGGCCTCTTGCTGGAACACAACGGACATCGGAAGACTAAAGTTTGCGGCTGGCAATTGTGCGTGACTTTGAGTCGGAGGCTGAATGACACGGGCCTTACTACCGGCGCAGATGGCGAGGGCTGCTCGGAGCCTCGCAGGCGCGTCTCCCGGGCGCCCCGCCAAGGTGGCCCACTAGAGGAGCGGCCAGGGATTGCTCGGGACAGGGGTGCCAACAGAGAGAGCTGTTTTCATGTTTTATGGATCTGTACTCCAGAAGAAGACTGTGTGAGGAGCAATAAAAAGCTTGATCGGAAGCCAGTGCTTCCCTCCTATGATTATAATAAAGCGTATGCAGGCATATTTGCATCAATAAATCATAGCCGGTGTCGCGCGTGGCTTAAGAAAGGCTGCGATAAACAAGCTGGCTTAGATAGACAATCTAAAGCAAATCATTGCTGTTGGGGCCGTGATATTAAGTTTCAGCCCGTACACCTGCGCAAACTGAGTTGGCCCTTTTAAATGTTTAACGGAAGTTGTGAAGTATGGTTCAAGTAGGGAAGGACCGACTTGTTACATCAGCTACCCCGTCCAGCTCCGCCTAAAAACTACGGTATTCAAGCGTTGGTAGTGGCCATTGCTTTTAATGTATATTACATTATTAAGACAAATAACACTTACACGTTTTCATCCAACTGCGCAACGTATTGGATGAAATAAGGGACCCTGGTTTTCCTAGAACTCTTTTGTGGGCTCTCAGTTAAGAGAGCACTTGTTATTCAGTTCCACGTGCAGATCGCTCTGGCATTTATCGAGTAGAACGCATTAAGGATGAATTCTGTATGTCGATTTCCGAACCGGGCTGCTGTTAAATGGACTGACAACGCTTTCCAAAGTAAAGGGTTTAGAGATACAAACTGGAATCGGTTAAATGTATTTTTGCATAAATAATGTAATCTCATTACTACGCTTTGAGTGAACATTAGCATAGCCGTTTCTTGCATAGGATGCTCGGGGTCTTCGAAAGATTTATGAGACTAAAAGTATCAGCCGTCTGTGAAGACACTGACCAGGGAACGGCTTGAAAGATGCCTCGGGGTGAGCTGTTGTGTGATGTGTTGAACACCAAGGTTTGAACCCACAGGGTCTAAAGACCGTGTTGTACTGTGGGCTCAGCTTTTCAAAGCTGTGGTGTGTGCGTGTGTCGAACTAACAGAACTGCATTGCACTGAGTTTGAGAGCACCCCGATCAACCAGGGTCCCCTACACCAGAACCCTGTCCCCCTCATTCCCGGCAAACAGCTCCTGGCCTCCCTCCCTAACTTAGACCTGGCCTCCCTGTCACTTCTGATGAGTCGTGTCAAATCGGGCTCTCCAGCAGACCCCTGCCCCCCTAGGGTCTTTCGTATGGCCCTCCCCGGACTAGAAAGGCAGATCCTCACCCTGTTAAACCATTCTCTGGAGACAGGCTACATACCCTCCGGCCTGAAGGAAGCCAGGGTCATCCCCCTGTTGAAGAAACCAGGGGCAGATGTCGCCACTCTTAAGAACTACAGCCCAATATCCCAGCTTCCTTTTCTGGCGAAAGTTGTGGAGCAACATGTCCTAAAAATACTCTCGGCCTTCTTGGAGGAACATCAGCTACTCCAGGTGCGGCAGGCTGGCTTCAGGGCTCACCACAGCACTGAGCTGGTGATGCTGTCTGTACTCGATGAGCTTAGAATCATGGCCGACAATAAAAAACCGAGCGCCCAGGTTCTGTTAGATCTATCAGCGGCGTTCGACACAGTCAATCATGCTCAGCTCCTGGCCCGTATCGCCGACCTGGGCATCTGCGGGTTGGCACACCAGTGGCTCGAGTCCTTCATGTCAGGACGGTCCCAGAGAGTCCAGTTGGGTGAGCAGGTGTCGGACAGAGGCGCCCTCACGTGTGGCGTCCCCCAGGGCTCAGCACTGTCCCCGCTCCTCTTTGACATATATCTCCAGCCATTGGTAGCTGCCCTAGCGCGCATGGACTGCCAAGTTTTTAACTACGCGGACGATACACAACTTATCCTCCAGATTGACAACTCCCCTCAGGCCCACTTACGGGTGCAAAACATCCTCAGATATACAGTGAATTGGATGACAGTTAATTCATTAAAAGTCAACCCCGACAAAACAGAGGTCCTTGTCATCCCCTCGAAGATCAATCCCTGGAGTGATCTTTTCTGGCCCCAAGAGCTTGGCACCACCCCCACGCCAGTAACGGTCGTAAAAAGCTTGGGCATCAAGATTGACGCCGATCTTTCCATGGCCAATCAAGTTGCAACCGTGGTTGGAACCTGCACAGGCCTGCTGAGACAGCTGCGGAAACTCGCCCCCCTCCTCTAAACTGCAGCGTTACAGATGATTGTGTCAGCTACAATCGTGTCCAGACTGGACTATGGGAATGCCTTATACATTGGCCTCCCTGAGAAGCTCATCAACAAATTACAGGTGACTTTGAACGATGCAGCTAGGCTGATCTTCAGGCTTCCCAGAAAGACTCATGCAACCCCTCTGCTTCGCAAGCTACACTGGCTCCCCATTAAGCAGCGAGTAAAGTTTAAGGGCCTCTGCATTGCCCACGCAGCCATCCACGGCCAGGCCCCAGTTTACATTAAGGATCGCCTTGGGAACTATGTGCCGGGCCGTACACTTCGGTCATCCGAGGCCTGCCTCTTGGCTGTCCCACGGTTCAAAACAGTATCCAAGGGTGGCAGAGCTCTCTCTGTCCTGCTCCCGCAACTCTGGAATCAACTGCCTGATTGCCTCCGCAAGGAACCCGCACTCCTCCCCTTCAGGAAACGTCTCAAAACGCTCCTGTTCAGGGAGGCTTTGGATATAGTCTAATCATCTGCCACGCGTGTTCTTGTGACTGCCGGTGGTCTTGGCCACTCTCTCTAAGCGCTAAGAGACCTGCTGGTGATTATGCGCTATAGAAATAACAGTTAACATAACATTGACGGATGAGTTTTTTTTTCAATCTTGATTTTATCTTTCAAACTTTTAACAGCATTTAGTTATTACATGTTCAGTATTTTTCTATTTACGTTTGTCCATTACGCTACTTATTGCTAAACTGGCTACATTGTTTTGCTGGTTCCTTGTCACTTCTGGCGAGGTTATTGCACAGCTATGAAAAGAGGCGCCAAGGGTATCTTAAGGAGTATTTTGGCCATTTCTATATGCGAAGAGCTGGATTTGGAGTACTCTGGAAACTCCGCAAAGTCCCACCTCTCCTCTCACAGTAGCTGTACACCTGGAACGTGTGTACGTTATACTGTTTATTGTTACCAATTAGTACGAGAGGGAAGGAGAGGCTAGACATTGGTTAACAGGAGTGTCAAGGGTTGAGTAGGAGATAGTAAATTCGTTCACTTGAGAGGGAAGGAAAGAACAAGAAAAAGAACAAGCTAATGGCAAGTAAGAAATGGGAAATGATTAATGCAACAGTTTCACCTATGTAACGAATAAAGAGCTGTTTTCATCAACCATGCTGCGGAAGAAGGAAAGAGCTCTCTGACAGATAACACAGGAGTGCAGAAGATATGGTGCAGCGGCCAGAGCTGTTGACTTGAGAGCTGGGGATCCCGGTTCTAGCCTCAGTGGCGCCGCGCAACATCCTGTGATTCTATGCAAATCACTTAATCTCTCCCGGTGATAAATTGTTATATAAATATTTGCAAGAGTAAAAGGCAAAACTTTTATGAAAATATAGTTCCACCAAAGTGTATGTTAACAGTACTTCAGCAGCCACAACTGATAAGAGAAGCAGAGGAGGAACAAGCATTGGTAAATGCAGGAAAATATGCTACAGCCAATAGAAATGGAGGAAAGGTAGGTGGCACGCACAGGAACCAATGAGAAGCCAGGAAAGAGAGGAGGCGATGCATGAGAAAATCCAGGCGCTATGGATCGATGCAGTGGCGATCCAGGCGCTGCGTAGATTTCTGCAGCTGCAGACAGGTGTTGCGTTGATTTTTCCAGATGCACATCAGGGCCAACGCTAGAGTCAGAGCGGGAATTTTGGACTTCGGCGACTCGGCGCTCGGAACTGGGGAGTGGCGGTTTCTTGGACCATAAACGGGCGATGCGTTGGAATTTTCAGCTGCACCGCATCAGTGCATGTGTTTTTCGACTGCATGACACTTTGCCGCAGGAAAAACAGCGCTGGAAGGGCAATGCATGGATTTCCAGCAACAGGAGCAGCAAAACTACATCCAAGGGCCCAGAACTCGAGTTGGCACCACAAGGCAGGTCAGAAGAGACGGAGAGAGAGGGAAACAGAGGGAGGGAGACAGAGGGAGGGAGGCAGAGGAAGACAGAGGGAGACAGAGGGAGGGAGTCAGGGGGAGACAGAGGGAGGGAGAGGGAGAGACGGAGAGAGGGAGATGGAGAGAAGGAGACGGAGGGAGGGAGACGGAGGGAAACAGAGGGCGACAGACAGAGGGCGACAGACAGAGGGCGGCAGACAGAGGGAGACAGACAGACAGAGGGAGACAGAGAGACAGACAGAGACAGAGAGACACAGAGAGAGAGAGAGACAGAGAGAGAGGGAGACAGAGAGAGAGGGAGACAGAGAGAGAGGGAGACAGAGAGAGAGACAGAGGGAGGGAGACAGAGGGAGAGAGACAGAGGGAGGGAGACAGAGAGAGGGAGACAGAGAGAGGGAGACAGAGAGAGGGAGACAGAGGGCGACAGACAGAGGGCGACGGACAGAGGGCGACAGAGAGAGGGGGAGGGAGAAGGAGGGAGGCAGAGGGAGGGAGGCAGACGGAGACAGACGGAGGGAGACAGAGGGAGGGAGACAGAGAGAGGGAGACAGAGGGCGACAGACCGAGGGCGACAGACAGAGGGCGACGGACAGAGGGAGACGGAGGGAGGGAGAGGGAGGGAGGCAGAGGGAGACAGGGGGAGACAGACAGAGGGAGACAGAGGGAGGGAGACAGAGGGAGACAGAGGGAGGGAGACCGAGAGAGGGAGACAGAGAGAGGGAGACAGAGAGCGACAGACAGAGGGCGATGGAGAGAGGGCGGCGGAGGGAGGGCGACGGAGGGAGGGAGGCAGAGGGAGGGAGGCAGAGGGAGGCAGAGGGAGGGAGACAGGGGGAGACAGAGAGAGGGGGAGACAGAGAGAGAGGGAGACAGGGAGAGAGAGGGAGACAGGGAGAGAGAGGGAGACAGGGAGAGAGAAGGAGAGAGAGAGAGGGAGACAGAGGGAGGGATACAGAGGGAGGAGACAGAGGGAGGAGATAGAGGGGGAGACAGAGAGAGGGAGACAGAGAGAGGGAGACAGAGAGAGGGAGACAGAGAGAGGGAGACAGAGAGTGACAGACAGAGGGCGACAGACAGGGCGACAGACAGAGGGCGATGGAGGGAGGGAGGCGGAGGGAGGGAGGCAGAGGGAGGGAGGCAGAGGGAGGCAGAGGGAGGGAGGCAGAGGGAGGGAGACAGGTGGAGACAGAGAGAGGGGGAGACAGAGAGAGGGGGAGACAGAGAGAGGGAGACAGAGAGACAGAGAGAGGGAGAGAGAGACAGAGGGAGGGAGGCAGAGGGAGGCGGAGGGAGGGAGGCGGAGGGAGGGAGGCGGAGGGAGGAAGGCAGAGGGAGGGAGGGAGACAGAGGGAGGGAGGGAGACAGACAGAGGGAGACAGAGGGAGGGAGTCAGGGGGAGGCAGTCAGGGGGAGACAGAGGGAGACAGAGGGAGGGAGGGAGACAGAGGGAGGGAGACAGAGGGAGGGAGACAGAGGGGGGAGACAGACAGAGGGAGGGGGGCAACAGACAGAGGGAGGAGGGCGACAGACAGAGGGAGGAGGGCGACAGACAGAGGGAGGAGGGCGACAGACAGAGGGAGACAGACAGAGGGAGGAGGGCGACAGATAGAGGGAGGAGGGCGACAGAGGGAGGAGGGCGACAGAGGGGGGAGGGCGACAGAGGGCGACCGACAGAGGGCGACAGGGAGAGGGCGACAGAGGGAGGCAAAGGGAGACAGAGAGAGGGAGTCAGGGGGAGACAGAGGGAGACAGACATACAGAGGGAGGGAGATAGAGGGAGAGGGAGACAGAGGGAGAGGGAGACAGAGGGAGAGGGAGACAGAGGGAGGCAGAGGGAGACAGAGGGAGGGAGTCAGGGGGAGGGAGAGGAAGGGAGAGGGAGACAGACAGAGGGAGGGAGATAGAGGGAGACAGAGGGAGACAGAGAGAGAGGGAGACAGGGAGGGAGACAGAGAGGGAGACAGGGAGGGAGACGGAGAGGGAGGGAGACAGGGAGGGAGACAGAGAGGGAGGGAGACAGAGAGGGAGGGAGACAGACAGAGTGGGAGGGAGACAGAGTGGGAGGGAGACAGAGAGAGGGGGAGACAGAGAGAGGGGGAGACAGACGGAGGGGGAGACAGACGGAGGGAGGAGACAGACGGAGGGAGGAGGGTGACAGACAGAGGGAGGAGGGCGACAGACGGAGGGCGACAGACAGAGGGAGGAGGGCGACAGACATAGAGAGGAGGGCAACAGACAGAGGGAGGAGGGTGACAGACACAGGGCGACAGACATGGAGGAGGGCGACAGACAGAGGGCGACAGACAGAGGGAGGAGGGTGACAGACAGAGGGAGGAGGGTGACAGACAGAGGGAGGAGGGCGACAGACAGAGGGAGGAGGGCGACAGATAGAGGGAGGAGGGCAACACATAGAGGGAGGAGGGCAACAGACAGAGGGAGACAGACAGAGGGAGGAGGGTGACAGACAGAGGGAGGGAGACAGAGGGCGACAGACAGAGGGAGACAGACAGAGGGAGACGGACAGAGGGAGATGGACAGAGGGAGACAGACAGAGGGAGGGAGGCAGAGGGAGGGAGGCAGAGGGAGGGAGGCAGAGGGAGGGAGACAGAGGGAGGGAGACAGAGGGAGGGAGGGAGAGAGAGGGAGGGAGACAGAGCGAGAGAGAGAGAGAGAGATAGATAGAGAGAGAGATGTGTGTATGCCGGGTCTGGTGGCTCAGTGGACGAAGGCGTCCGCTGCAGGGGCCTGTGTTCAACCTCATGGTCATAGTTTTTTTTTGTTGCTCTAGCCCCACCCCTCTCCCCCACTGACCCCGCCCCCACCGGTGCGGCCCTCGGCCACAAACCACACTGTAAATTTGGCCCCCGAGAGAAAGTTTGTGAGTACCCATGCTCTACATCAAGCCCTTGGAGAATCTTCCCAAGCAGGATACACAGCAAAGTTCAGTCTTTGTCCTCTCCAAAGCAGAAGCAGCAACTGCAGGCCAACCCAGCAAAGCAACACACAACAAAGGGGCAGTACTCCTCCTCACAGCTCTTCAGCTGTTCTCCTTGGCAGTGTTTCCTCTTGGTCCAGAAGTGTTCTAAAAGTCTTGGGTTTTAGGTCTAATACTTCTACCCCTTTTCCCCATTGAAATCTTTGTAAGAAAAGTCTCTCTTGCTTAGTAAAAACCAGTTCTGTCCTCCCTGGTCCAGTCACACTACAGGGGGTGGAGACAGAGTTGTGCAAGGCAGCCACAGCCTATCCAGGTGTTAGTGGCAACTCCTCCCACCACTCTAGCCCAGAAAGACCCATCAGCATGTGCAGGGCACACCTCAGCTATCTTTGTGTGAGTATCTGGAATTAATGCACAAACAAGCCCCTGTTAGTCTAAACCAGACGTTGATTCCACAGGCAGGCAGAGCCATACAGGATGGTTAAAGCAAGAAAATGACCACTTTCTAAAAGTGGCATTTTCAAACACAGAATTTAAAAAGCATCTTCACTAAAAGATGTATTTTTAAATTCTGAGTTCAGGGAACCTAAAGTCCCAATCTGTAGCTGTTCCCAATTGAAAGTTATACTTTTAAAATGTTGCAAGGCAGGTCCAATGATAGCCTATGGTAGAGCTAGTCCTTGCAATAGTGAAAAACGAATTGGCAGAATTTCACTATCAGGACATGTAAAACACACCAGTACATGCCCTACCTTTCACATATACTGCACCCTGCCCATGGGGGTCTCTTGCGCCTACTTTAGAGGTGTCTTACATGTAGCAAAAGGAAAGGTTAGGGCCTGACGAGTAGGCGCACTTGCCAGGTCAACATGGCAGTTAAAAACTGCACACGCAGACACTGCAGTGGCAGGTCTGAGACACATTTGAAAGGCTACTTGTGTGGGTGGCACAATCAGTGCTGCAGGCTCACTAGTAGCATTTGATTTACAGGCCCTGGGCACCCTCAGTGCTCTTTACTAGGGACTTACCAGTAAATCAAATATGCCAATCAGGGAGAACCAATCATGATCACAATTTATGCAGGGAGAACTTGCACCTTAGCACTGATCAGCATGGTAAAGTGCCCAGAGCACCTAAACCAGCAAAAACGAAGTCCATCACACAGTCAAAAAATACAGAAGGTAGAGGCAAAAAGACAGGGGAAACCACACCAAGGATGCCTGGTCTAACATGCAGTCATTAGAGAGAGTCCACAATATACATGGGATGATTCCATTATTCCTGCAGAGTGATTGTTCAGGTGCTTTAGTTGCCTTATTGAGTCCTGTATAATGCTGGTACTTCAGGAAAGATGGTGTTAAATAATGTTATTTTGGTCACTAAAGGCTCCTTGGTGACTTACAGGTGTATTAGTGAAGCAGCATTGTTTGCCATGTTTTTCACTGATGACAAAGGTGATTACTTGTTAAGTGGTTACCATTTTTCTTTCCTGTAGTATCAGGCTCAGGTGGTGACAGATGCCTCCCTTTTGGGTGAGGGCACACTTGGAGGATTTGAAGGTGAGGTGCCCTTTGGACAGTAGCTGAGAGCTTTCTCCACATCAGCTTGTTGGAGCTGAAAAGCGTGTTTGCCCAGAGAGACATGTTCTGGTGTTGATGTGTGACACCACTGTTGGCATGCACGATAATAATGGGGGCATTAGCTCCTTGGAGTTGTGTAGGGAAGCAGTGACACATTGCCATATGGCATTCCTAAGCAGTAGACTGCTCACTTGGCAGGGGAGTGTGCTGCTCAGATGGATGCTTTCAAATGACTTTCACCATTTTCATATGAGTTGAGACTTCATCAAGACGTGGACTCAAAACAATAAAAAAAAAATATATATATATGTATATGTGTATATATATATATATATATCATTCCATCCTGACAGCGTCAAAACAAACAGGCACCGACTCCGTGAATAGTTTGGCACAGATGGCGATTTATTCCAAACAAAGGTCAGACGCGTTTCGGCGGCAGGACCGCCTTGTTCACTGCATAAAGAGCTCTGCCATTTTACAACCTATATACATGTTGAGCATTTTCCCATGGTTGCCGTAGCAACCGGAACCAACCATAGACATAAAAGCTAATCTACGGCTGTGTACCATGACAATGCAGAATGATGCAAAAAATTTTTTTTTTTATATACACATGTTTATACAAATAACGAAAATACAAATAAATGTAACACACACATTCTAATTTGAGTTTAAATATAGCACTCTGAAGTATCTCATAGTGTGAGAGTGAAAGGTGTGTTCTGTCACTAAATTCCGACCTACATACATAATTAGATCTTGCTTTGAAATTGCACTTAAAGTCAAGTGCCATGGACATGGAAATGACAAATTGAATTATAATGCACCTCCATTTAATCTGTAATTTCAGTAAAAAGTTTTTATCTCCCATACTGTGATAAATAGAAATAACACTAAAATAAAAGAAATTACATCCCTCACTACTATTGCCAACTGGGGGTGAAAGTAAACATTTCCCAGTACAAAAAATGGCTATGTCTCCCTCAACTTACATGTAAACTCTGACCTATGTCTAAGGCACAGCCTGTGCTGATGCCCATAAACTACCCAAGTGGTGGGAAGGTGACAGCGGGAGAATAAAAATTACTCATGTGGCTATAATGAGAGGCGGCTGATGGAAAGAGGGAGGTGTGTCAGATAAGTGCTGCCCCAGCGTATCTTACAAAAAAGTCCATATGAAATTGCAACAATAAACAGAGGTCAAAATATAATAGTGTGTCGGGAATTTAAAGAAGAAAAATACCAAAATAATAATATTAAAAGGAAGAACTTTACGCTAGGAGGAATGGATCTCTATGATATACATAAGCGCGCAGTCTTATTACAGGTGGACACTTAACGCTTCATCAGCATTCATCCCTTGTGGGATTTTGGAGTTGAGGAGAATGATGTATCTCGATTCCAATCTCCTCAATGCCAATTGTCTATTGCCTCCCCTTGGGTTCTTAGGGACATTATCAATGACAAAATAGGAGAGGTCTTGTGCATTACCTGCATGGCAAGAGTTAATGTGCCTGGCAACTGGATATGATTGGTCATCATTTGTAATGGCCCTCAGGTGCTGCAGGATGCGGACATGAACAGGGTGGATAGTACTTCCTACATAGAGTTTATTGCATGTGCATTGAAGGATATACACAGCGAAGTCTGTCTTGCAGCTATAGCTACCACGTATAATATACGGTGTCTGTCTGAAGGGCATAGTTATTGATTTCTTGTTAGTGCCATGTTTACAGGCTTTACACCTACTACACTTAGTGAACCCCTTTGGTGATAGTAGCCAATTTTGAGTTCTAGTTATAGTTGGCGCATTACGCACCAATTCCTGGCGCATAGATTTCGCCCTTCTGAAACTAATTGAGGGGACTTTTGGACACGTAGGGCCCAATACTGGATCACTACGTACGGTGTTCCAGTGTCTGTAAAGTATCTTCCTCAATGTGGTGTGGTATGTATTGAACCCCGTGATTAATCTAGGAGTATCTGTTGCATCTTTCTTTTTCTGACTTCTGGTTTTGTTGTTAAACAGTAAGTTCTCTCTCGTTATTTTCTCGCTTCTCACTTTGGCTTTAGCCAGAGTTTCTGATTTGTATCCTCGTCTCTCTAATCTGTTGAAGAGCTCATTAGTTGATTTTTGTAAACCTTCCTCTGTGCTGCAATTACGTCTCATTCTCAAACATTCAGCATACGGGATACCTTCCTTAACACTATTGTGGTGAAAACTGTTTGCGTGCAGTATTGCATTCCCTGCTGTGATCTTTCTGTATGTCCTGGACTGCAGACAGTTGTTATCTATATACATTTCTATGTCCAGGAATTGTATACAGGTTTTGCTGGTGTGACTCGTAAAGGACAAATTCAAATGGTTGTTATTAAGTTCCTTAGCAAACATTTCTGCACTCTCACTAGTCCCATGCCATAAGATAAATATGTCATCAATATAACGTACATAGAGTGCCACATTTTCAATCATAGCTCTTTTTTGTGTCTTCATGAGTACTTGCTCCTCCCACCAGCCCATATGCAAATTAGCATAGCTGGGGGCGAAGCAAGTACCCATGGCTGTGCCCTGTAATTGTTTATAATACAATTTATCAAAGATAAAAATATTGTTCTCAAGGCACCACTCCGCCATTTGTAATAACATCAAAGAGTGTCCATGTTGGTGGATCGGTCTTTTATCCAGATAGTATTTTAAGGCATTTAGACCATCCTTATGTCTGATGCTAGTATATAATGTATTGACGTCTAGTGTCATTAATACACAATTATCATGCCAATTGACATCATATATCCTAGTCAAAAAGTCACCCGTATCTTTTATGTGAGATGGTAGTTCACAGACTAGTGGTTGCAGGAAAAAGTCAATGAAGCGAGAGGTATTTTCAAAAAGTCCTCCGATAGCTGCAATGATCGGCCTCCCAGGTGGATTCGTGGCATTCTTATGGATTTTCGGGATTAAGTACAGTTGCGGGGTCATAGGATAATCTGTTTTCAGATATTCAAACAAAGATTTAGTAATCAGACTAGTGCTTCTCCATTCATAGAGCAGACCCCGTCGTTCCCCGTCGGCTTTACAATTAGCCCATGAACAATGCGCAGCAGGAGCTCCGAAACGCGTAGGGCGATGATTTATTTCCTGAGGATGCTGCCGGTCCAGCCTAATAAAGATCTTGTTGGGAACGACGGGGTCTGCCTATTCCTGAGTGCATCTTCAATTATGGACACTTTTTGTACGATATATATATATACACATATATAAATATATATATATATATATATATATGTATATATATGTATATATATATATCCAAGCTCCAAAGTACCCAACGTACAAGGAGCACTCGAACGGCAACATGCTCATGAAGAGCCTTTATGGTATACAATCCGCAGGCACAACGATAACTTTAAGCAGTTCAATTTGCCATGGATGCCTGACGCGTTTCGAAGTGTTCCCACTTCTCTTCAGAGGCTTTGGCAATTGAAGGCGCATAGGACACCGCCCTCATCATTTAAATGCTCCAATGCATGCCCTGGATGGGACGCTCTGCCGTGACTAGCAGAGCATTATGGGCCTTGTAGTGTCCTTTGTCTCCAGATGGAGCGCACAATGTTGCTGCTGTAACATTCATAGCCCCCAGATGGGCCTCGGTGTGCCGGTGGAAATGCTAAATCCGTTGCTACCCCACGAAGTCGGCCTGCTTGATAACAGACCGCGTGGCCCCCACATCCTAGGGTGGTGCTCCTTCGCGGCAGGGTGTGCCGCGTGTTTATCCAAGCTCCAAAGTACACAACGTACAAGGAGCACTCGAACGGCAACATGCTCATGAAGAGCCTTTATAGTATACAATCCGCAGGCACAACGATAACTTTAAGCAGTTCAATTTGCCATGGATGCCTGACGCGTTTCGAAGTGTCCCCACTTCTCTTCAGAGGCTTTGGCAATTGAAGGCGCATAGGACACCGCCCTCATCATTTAAATGCTCCAATGCATGCCCTGGATGGGACGCTCTGCCGCGACTAGCAGAGTATTATGGGCCATGTAGTGTCCTTTGTCTCCAGATGGAGCGCGCAATGTTGCTGCTGTAACATTCATAGCCCCCAGATGGGCCTCGGTGTGCCGGTGGAAATGCTAAATCCGTTGCTACCCCACGAAGTCGGCCTGCTTGATAACAGACCGCGTGGCCCCCACATCCTGGGGTGGTGCTCCTTTGCGGCAGGGTGTGCCGCGTGTTTATCCAAGCTCCAAAGTACCCAACGTACGCGGCACTCGTAGTCAAAGCAGCCGCTTTGAGGCAGTGCGATCTATTTTTGGAGTAACGGAGGGGAAACATTCAGTAGGAAGCCGGGACACAGCAGAATAAGGCGAAGTCACCATACCAGAAAAGATATATGCATATACAGTGTCCAAAGATACATGGAAGGGCACCAAAGGTATATGATATCTTCTCTACCCTAGATGCACATGGAGGTCCTCCTCATGGTTGAGACCCCCAGGGATCTTGCTCTGTAGGTGAATAATGTACTCGGATTCCAGGCGCCTCAGGCTGCGTTCCCGATCTCCTCCTCGAGCTGGGGTTGGGATCCTGTCAATACCAAAATAAGACATCTTTGAACTGATATCAATGACATTCCTGTGCTCCAAATCGCAGTGCTTGGCTACTGTGTAAGTCAAGTCCCTGTTTCTAATGGCGCGCAGATGTTCCAAAATACGTTTGTTTACAGGGAAGATCGTGCTCCCAACATACCGCAAACCACAAATACAGGTCAAAACATAAACAACAAAGTCTGTGGTACAATTGATAAAGTTGCGTATTTTCTCGCTTTTACCTGTTGGGAGATTGTATTTCTTGACATTACAACTGTTGCTGCAGGCCTTACATCGCCCACACTTGTAGAAACCAACCTGGGAGTTCCCTCAACCAAGTCCCCTGGGTTCTGCTACCCTGTGTCAGGTGGCTATGTACAAGCATTTTCTGCAATGAGTCACATTTTCGGTGTGTGATGTGTGGCTTCAGGCTGACCAACTTGCCTATCACCCCATCATTCCTGACTAGATGCCAGTGTTTGCGTATTATTCTTTGAATTGCCTGTGAGGCGTTGTTAAAAGTGGCTATCAGTCTCACCTCCTGCTTAATTTTATCCCTTGTCTTGGGAACCAGGAGGCTATTCCTGTCCCTTGTGGAGGCTTTCTCTACTTCTGTTCTGATTGTTTTGCCCGAGTAGCCCCGTGTCTTGAAATGACCTAGCATATTCTTCTCTTCCATAGCATAGGCTTCCCTGGAACTACAGTTTCGTTTTGCCCTGAGGAGCTCACCATAAGAGATGCTCCTCTTCAGCCCATCTGGGTGATGGCTCCGGGCATGCAGCAAGCTGTTCCCTGCAGTTGCCTTCCTGAACAGACTGGTGTGTAAAACCTCATCTTTAACCTCAACCAGGACATCAAGGAACTCAATCGTGGTGGCGTGAACCTTACTAGTGAACCTGAGATTTAAGATGTTATCTGATAAACCTGTGATAAAGCTGAGTAACAAATCCTGTGGACCATCCCAAATCAGAAAAATATCATCAATGTAGCGGGTCCACAGAATAAGATTGTCCATGAAGGATTCATTGTCCCTGTGCCAAAGATGCTCCGCCTCCCACCACCCCATAAACATACAGGCGTAGCTGGGAGCGAAGCAACTTCCCATCGCAGTCCCTGTGTATTGCTTGTACCATTTGTCCTCAAAAAGGAAACAGTTATTATGTAAACAAAAATGTAGCATGTTAAGCAAAAGCATTGTGTGGTCATACATAGAGAGGGGCCTATCTCGAAAGAAATATTTGCATGCCTCTAGTCCCAAACTGTGCTCAATACAAGTATACAGGGATACCACGTCCACTGTAGCAAGAATATATATATATATATATATATATATATATATGTGTGTATATATATACATATATGCGGGTACTAACATTTGCCCGCAAATACGATAATCCAAGAAAGAAATTAAGCCAGCATAAACCTGGTGTGCCCTCGACCAGAGACACTTCAGAATCGGAGGTGGAAACATCAGAGGGGAAACAATCAACAGGCACTGAAGACAGAGAAAAAAGTTCTGAGCCAACTTTTTTTTCAGGAATATCGGCTCATTCGAGAAAATCGTCAAAGACCAACACCCAGAACACACCCACCGGAGCAACAACAAAAAAGAAACGAAAAACAAGACGGGGCACGAAAGGAAGGAGGAGAAATGCCATCACCCAGGGTCACTCGCAGCAAGAGCAACCGGGGCAGATGGTAGATGCTAAAACCACCATTAACCTGTCAGAAAGGGTACTTACCGAGGATGAAGTCAAAGTATTACAACTAGGATTGACATTTTGCCCAACAGCAGAGTTTGACTACACTGAAGCCAGAGTAGATCTTTTCAAGTACACATGTAAATTAAAACTACAGAAAGTGCACCTATTACACCCTACTCCAACCAGAAGCATTGGCGATAATATCCACGCTAGAGACACGGAATCACTCACTGGGAATGACCTGGAAACACTGGCAACTTTACATTCCCTTGAAGCCTCAGAAAATAGAGACTATGACACCGTTCTAGAAGAAGCAGGAATAACCCAGTATAGTGGCAGGAGTGGGGTTAAAAACAAATCAAGAACTATCCCACAGACACCTTTTGATGCCATAGATGTTTTTAATGACGCAGTCATAATGGACCTAAAACGTCTGGAGAGTAACAAAAATACCACCAAGACACAGTTCAATATTCCCTTTGTCCAATGGCAAGCTATACAGTCCCTCAAAAGTGATGACTCAATAATCATAAAACCTTCTGACAAGGGGGGTAATATTGTCTTGTTTTCCAGGGAACACTATCTAAAGGAAGCAATGAACCAACTACAGGACAAGGAATGCTATCTACCAGTGAACAGAGTGGACTATGCAAATTGTATCTCCAGTTTTCATCAACGCTTAGCATTCTGGAGAGATAATGGGATGCTAGATTCAGATGAATACAAGTTTCTGCTCTGTGAATATCCAGTTCTCCCGTCCTTCTACCACCTTCCCAAGGTGCATAAGGATGAGTTGAATCTACCGGGGAGGCCGATAGTGGCATCAATCAACAGCCTACTGGAAAATTGTTCTATCTATATAAACTCCTTCCTTGCTCCGTGGGTGAAGAGCTTAAGTTCATATATAAAAGACACGCAGGACTTCCTGAGACAGATTGAGGGCATAATGTGGGAAGAAGACATGCTGCTTATAACTCTTGATATCACTAGTTTGTATACCTGTATTAAGCACCAACAAGGTATAAGAGCGGTACAATGGTTCTTAGACAAACGCCCACAAAAATTTCGTTCGCATAACAATATGCTTTTAGAGATGGTGCAATTCTGTCTTGAAAATAACATCTTTATTTTCGCAGGTCAGCTCTATAGACAACAGCGGGGGACCGCGATGGGCACGTGCTTCACCCCCAGCTACGTAAACTTGTTCGTGGGCTGGTGGGAGAAGCACGTGGCCTGGATATGTATATATGTATATATATGTATATATATATATGTGTATATATATGTGTATATTTGTATATATATATATATGTGTATATATATGTGTATATTTGTATATATATATATATATGTGTATATTTGTATATATATATATGTGTATATATATGTGTATATGTATATATATATATATATGTGTATATGTATATATATATATATATGTATATGTATATATATATATATATATATATGTGTGTATATATATATATATATGTGTATATGTATATATATATATATATATGTGTATATGTGTATATATATATGTGTATATGTGTATATATATATGTGTATATGTGTATATATATATGTGTATATGTATATATATATATATATGTGTATATGTATATATATATATGTGTGTATGTATATATATATATATGTGTGTATGTATATATATATATGTGTGTGTATGTATATGTATATATATATATGTGTATATGTATATATATATATGTGTATATGTATGTATATATATATGTATATGTGTATATGTATGTATATATATATGTATGTGTATATGTATATGTATATGTGTATATGTATGTGTATATGTATGTGTATATGTATGTGTATATGTATGTATATATATATGTGTATATATATATGTGTATATGTATATATATATATGTGTATATATGTGTATATGTATATATATATATGTGTATATATGTGTATATGTATATATATATATGTGTATATGTATATGCAATTTCGATAGATCAAATGGGTGATCTGAAAACAATGTTTGATCTATTGTATGACTTAGAAGAAGGAAGCATGACAGAAGAACAAATATTAGCACATCTAGAAATTGAGACAGATAGGAGACCTGAAAGTGGATTAAAAAAGAAATCGAAATATTATCCAACCCTATCTCCCGGAAACAAATTTGATCTCTTCTCAGATGCAATCATTGAAGAATTAGATAAATTACCAAAAATAAGGAATCAAAAACAAAAAGAAAATTTATCCAGTAAAGAAAGGGAAGCAATTCATCGATTGGTTGAAAATGATAAAATCACAATAAAACCAGCGGACAAGGGGGGGAACATCGTTGTGATGAATACACAAGATTATGTTGCCGAGGCAATGAGACAGTTGAATGACAGCACAAATTATTGTAGGATGGAAACCAATCCCATCAATAAAATGATTTTTGATTTGAATAAGCAACTACAGCAGTGGCACAGTGAAAATCTTATTAGTAGTGAAGAATTAAAATTTCTCACAAACGACTTTCCCGGGCGTTATTCCCTGTAATAACATTCCAGAACTTTTTTTTTGGGAGAACATGGCGGCCGGCTAGAGCTCAGGTCGCGAGCTCCGTCAAATGAAGTATATAACTAACACATAAATGGCTCGGCACGGACGCAAAGTAAAGATTACGGCGTCGGAAGTCTTACCGGTTCGGATTTGAATGAAAAGTCTTCGAGGAAAACAGTGCTTGCTGTTTGCGCAGCAAGGAGGTAGCAGATCGGCTCGGAGCTGAACGCCGAAGTGGAGGCGGAGGCGGATCCTGGTGGAGGTCCGCGTCCTCACCTGACAGACGTTGCGAGGAGACGGGGAGGCGTTTGGGCTGCTGCAGTGAGAGGACTACAACGAAGGAGGTGCGCTTCAACAAAAGTGAGTTACAGGGGCCCCCCAAGTAACTCCCATATAAATGCCGCCGGGTTAGCAAAGAGTTTAAGGCAAGACTGCAATTTAGTGTCAATTCCAAATAGTAGCAATAACGAAAACAACGAGGATTTTTATGATAATCAAGCTTTTAAGCTTGAATTGTGCATGAATTCGATAAAGAAAAAGGGAAGGGGCAAAAAAGGGGACCGGCTGGGCTCTGATTTCACCCTGAATACTCAACAGGGGAGTCGGGTGGTTCAAACCGACTTAATCCCAGGGAAACAAAATCTCCCTAGAGAAGATAAAGTAGGACTAAGGGGGCTGACAGGAAAGAGACCACAGAGAATAGTGCTCAGGACATAAGGTACGTGCTAAGAAACAGGGGTTTAGCACCAACTACTGGGGTCGATAAAGAAATTGAACAACATCCAGTTGAAGTAGAACAACAGCCAATAACATTTACGAAGGGGAAAGGTACCGTGGGAAAAAAGAAACAAAGGAAACAGAGGTTAAAGAGTGGTGTTTCTGCAGTGACTTCTACTAGAGCGGCCAAAGCGGCAGAAAAAGAGTCACTTAAAAAGGGCGCTAACCTAAAAATAACACCCTCACTCCGTACCTTCTTCAGAGTTCAAGAGAAACCTGCATTAAAAAATACAGTAGTAAAAGAAAAGTGTGACAACAAAGGAATAGTTTTGTTGGAAAAAGCGCCATCTCCCCTAAACATAAAAACAATGGAAACTTCTAATCCATTTCAAGCCCTCACATTACCTGATCCCTTGGAACAAAATGATTTAGTAGTGGTTGAGGGGCCCCAGAGTGAAGATAATTCACTACAGAAAACATTAAATATGGAATTGGATTCTGGAACAACTACACAGCTGGAACTCGGGAACCTGATGGGATCTCTTTTTAAAGAAATGAAACTGAGTTTCGCGAAGTCGGAAAAAAATCAGGAGAAAATACAAACGACGTGTGAGGCACTGGAGTCAAAGGTTAATGCCTTGGTTGACAGGGTAAACACTATTGAAGGTGTATTGGAGTACACCAGAGAAGAGTTAAAATCCTGCCAAAGTGAAATCAGTAAAATAAGAGCAAGCGAAAAAGAGCTTAGTGATAAACTGGAGATTTTAGAGAACAACTCAAGACGGAACAATCTTCGACTACTAAATATTCTGGAAGGTGCAGAAGGGCAGAATGTTAAGACCTTTATAGTTAAATTGCTAAAAGAAATCTTCCCCGAGCTAGAGGAAAAAATTATAGAAGACGATATCCAAAGGGTACATAGAGACCCTTTTAAATTGAATAGTACAAGGAAGAATCCACGGAAAATACTTGTTAACTTTGGAACTTACACAATAAAAGAAAGCATTCTGAGTAAGGCCTTAAAGGCGGGTATCTTCTCGAAAGATGGCTATAGTTTTAAAATTCGCTCGGACATTTCAAAGACCACGGCAGACAGACAGTGGGCCCTAGGAAACCTAATGCCGGATTTAAGAGCATCAGGAGCAACGGTTCAATTGAAATTCCCAGCCCTTTTGAAGATTATGTGGAAAAATCAGACATTTAATATCAGAGAGCCAAAAGAAGCGGAATCTTTACTGGAACGAATTAAAACAAATAAGTAAGAGCCAGAATTAAGAAAATTTATTACTTCATGACAACGGGACTCGAAATAGGGCAACTTTGTTTGCTCAATGACAGTAGGGAGGGTTCTCCAGGGTGGGGTAGGAGGAGTATGTTTTTTCGTTTATAAGCACAATTTTTTTATTTGGGTGGGGAGCATTGGGGTAAAAAAACAAAAAAATAACTGTCCAATTTATAAGATTTACGGTACTCATGGTCACCTTATGGTAGAATTACAGAATAAATTACTCTAAGATAGGAGAGATAGTAGTTTCAACTTGGAATGTGAATGGGCTTAGAGTAAGGAGGAGAAGACAAAAAATCTTTGAGTATCTCAAACTGGTTAAAAGTGATGTAATCATACTACAAGAAACCCACTTGCAAAAACAAGAATGGCTTGAAATGATAAAAAAGGAAAAATGGGTGGAATATAGTGTTTGTACAAATCAAACTAGTTCTATAAAGGGGTGGCAATAATAATTAAAAAATCATCAGGAATTATAATTCTGGAGGAAGGCGCGGACACAAAAGGCAGATGGGCATTTGTAAAATTGAAATTAGGAACCAGTTTAGTGACCGTTGTTGGATATTATGGCCCTAACGTAGACGATCCTACACCACTTCAATCTTTATACGCCCAACTAATTGATTTATCCACACCTATTATTCTTGGTGGAGATTATAATATAATACAAGATCCTAAAAATGATAGACATCCGCCTGGCAAGACATTAAACCTACCAAAAATGAGGGAATGGCTGATTAAATTCAAAGAAGACTTAGGATTAGTCGACATTTGGAAAAATAAAGGGGATCACAAAAATAAATACACTTATAGGAATTACAAGTATGGGCATGCCTCCAGAATTGATTTCTTTCTGATAGATAAAATATTGAGTAAGAGTGTGAAAAAAGTGGCTCATGTACCCGCGCATTTATCTGACCACTCCTTAGTACAAATGGCTATAGCCCTAAAATCCCTCTATGGTGCAACAAGGTGGACATTAGATCGAACACTTTTGTTTGATCAACAAATTATTGGAACACTGAGGGATGAAACAATAAGTTACTTCCAAACCAATACAAACGGAGAAACATCTAGCCGGGTGGTGTGGGACGCCTATAAGGCAGTCATTAGAGGGAACTTAATTGGCCTAGCGGCAAGAAAGAATAAGGAGATTAAACTTAAAATTAACCAACTAGAAGCAGATATATTAGACAGTTTAGAGCGAAGTGAAGAGCTGATCTCGGAAAAAGAAAAAGAATCAGCAATAGAAGAAATTTCGAAAAAAAAGCACGATTTATCACTCTTTTTAGAAGACCGGGTAAGAAAAAGGTGGGAGGCCAGCAAACTATCAAATTATGAATATGGGGAGAATAGCGGGAAGTTGTTATCTTGGAAGTTAAAAACTGAGTCCAATAGAAATAGAATTATGGCCGTGTATAGAGAGTTGGATGGGGTAAAGGTAGATGAAAAAGCAGATATAGAAGAAGCTTTTCGTCTTTTTTCTCAGTCATTGTATAAGGAGGACTCAACCCCTCTTGCTTCCTCGATAGAATCATACTTAAAAGATTCCCAAGTCCATAAGTTGGAAATAATGCGTAGCGAATCATTGAACGCAGCAATCACTACTGAGGAGGTTTTAAAGGTGATAAAGGGACTCAAAAAAGGAAAAGCGTCCGGCCCAGATGCCTTCCCAAATGAGTTTTATTTAGCACTCAAAGACTCTCTGATTCCGAGTTTAGTGGATCTTTTTAATACTATCTTCCTAGATGGATTACCGCTTCCAAAAACTTGGAATGAAGCAACTATCAGCTTGATTTTAAAACCGGGCAAAGATCCTCATAAGTGTGAGTCGTATAGGCCTATATCCCTCTTAAATAATGACTATAACATTTTTGCACAGGTTTTAGCAGCAAGACTTAGTAATAGTATGCCTAAACTTATTCACATAGATCAGAAGGGATTTATTAAAGGGAGACAGTTACATGAGCTCACTCATCAACTAATTGGAGCCATAGATGTTGCCACTCAGGAACAAACTCCCTCGCAGTTCTCACATTTGACGCAGCTAAGGCTTTCGACCGCGTAAATTGGTCTTTCTTGCAAACCGCTATCTCTTATTATGGCCTAGGGGCAAATTTCTTAAGAGTGGTAAAGAATATATACAAGGCTCCCACTGCAAAAATTCTTATAAATGTAAGCTTAACGAACGAAATCCAGATAACAAGAGGAACGAGACAAGGCTGCCCGCTCTCTCCTCTGCTTTTTAATTTATATTTAGAACCCCTAGCAAACATGATCAGAAAGTCACAGGAAATTATTCCATTCCAATTTGAAGGGTGGGCGATGAAAGTGGCACTATATGCTGACGACCTTATGATTTATACTAGCGACCTTGAAAAGTCTTTATATATTATAACAAAAATGTTAACAGACTATGGGAACATATCTGGCTATCAAGTAAATCATTTAAAGACCGAGATTATGTGCTGGAATATGAATATACCAATGGTTGGACTTAAGAACAAAATTAAATATTTAGGGATAGAAATCTTAAAAAATATTGACGAAATTGCCCAAGTGAATCTGGACTCAAAAGTGAAAGAAATGAGGAAACTATTAAAATCTTGGGGAAGTTTATCGCTCACTTTTATGGGGAGGGCAAATGTCATTAAAATGGCGATTTTACCCAAATTTAAGTTTTTATTTAATTCTATCCCTCTGGAATTTAAAGCTCAGTGGTTGAAAAAAATCCAAAGCGAAATTAACACTTTTATATGTGCCTCTAAAGGAGTAAGGATAGCATGGAGGAAGTTATGCCAGAGGAAAAATCAAGGCGGCATAGCCAGTTCTGATCTTCTGGCTTACTACAGAGCTTTTCAATTTAAGAATATTAGGATTCTTCTCAGACAACACGAGAATTACTCATCTTATTGGAGAGCTGTTACGGTTGATGATTACTGTCTCTATAAGTTTGGTCATCCGAAGTACTTCAAAAAAGTCAAACTAAAAATGCTAAGAGCAGCGTACAAGCTATGGTTTGACCTAAGAAGAATATGGAAAATCCCCTACTATAACCGTTTTGCACCAATATGGAGCTCGCCTGGAACCCCAGAGTGCCTAAAAGATTCTTTAGCAGACCCACTGAAGAAAGTGGGAATCTCAAAATGGGGAGAACTTTTTGAGTGTGGAAACTTACTTAGTTGGGAACTCTTGTTGGAAAGAACTAATTGAGAAATATCACGGTTTAAGTATTATCAGTTAGCGAGTTGGTCAAAAGAACAGGGGAAGATTTTGGACTCCACTAGGAAACTGGAGGATGAAATGCAAAAAGAACCAGCTCAAAAAGAGGTATCGAAATGGTACTGGTATCAGATGCAAAGAGAAGAAGATGAATTCACTATTCCAGGCGAGATCTGGAAGAAGATATTTCCAGCTCAAGATTTGCAACAGCAATGGCAAGTATCTTGTTCTTTTTTATGGCATACTATTGTTTCTGCACCTCTTAGGAAAAACCATCTTTTTACTTTACATAGGTCTTATTGGATGCCTGAGAAACTTTCCAAAATGAATAATCAGGTGACGAGAACGTGTCCAAAATGTGGTGAGCTTAAAGCAAATGACATTCACATGTTCCATCTATGTTCCCACCTTGATATATTCTGGGAGGAAGTTGGCAAGATTATTAATAAGACCTTAGAAACGAATATAAAGGTAAGCACTTTCACTGTTATTTTTGGCATTGTGGAAGCTAAAGAATCCATTGATATACTGAGCAAGAATCAGAAATATTTACTATTTGTACTAATATTACTAGCCAGACGTGAGGTCTGTATAAACTGGATTCTACCGGCTCCTCCTGGAGTAAGGGCTTGGCTTCGATCAGTAGAAAAGGTTAGAAATCTGGATAAATCCAGAGGGAAGAGTAAACGAACTAAATATTGGGAACTTTGGGATAAAAATTTTGTGGAAGGATAGGAAGGGAAGTCCAATGATTTTACGCAACGCGACCCAACAAATGGGGGTGCACTGTCATGGTGGATCCATGAGGGATAAACCCTAAATGAATTTGTAGGTTTTGTTGACATGGTCTCTCCTCGCTGTTCAAGGGCGGTTCAGATTATTCAGCGTATTACTCAGTAAAGGTTGACCTGTTCTACCATAACCATTTAAGTCGCATAAATGAGGACAAAAAACAAAAAAACCACAAAAAAAAAACAAACGACTTTCCCCAAATACCGACGATATATTTCCTTCCCAAAATACATAAAACTCTTCAACAGCCACCGGGGAGACCTATTGTCTCATCATGTGATTCATTATACGAAAACTTATCACAGTATGTGGATAAATTTTTAGCACCGATAGCTCAAAGCATGAGCTCATATATAAAGGATACGGGAGATTTCCTTAGAGTTTTGAATGGAATAACATGGAATCATCAATATCTGTTGATCACAATAGATGTGGTTGCGCTATATACCTCTATAAGACACGATATAGGGATAAAAGCCTGCAATTATTTTTTAAGACAAAGGAGCATCAAAGATTTAAAGCACACACAGATGTTGTTGAAAATGATTGAAATTTGTATCACTAACAATATTTTTCTATTCAATAAAGAGCTCTTCAAACAACAGTGCGGTACTGCCATGGGCATATCATTTTCACCAAATTATGCGAATACTGTAATGGGCTGGTGGGAGAAAACAATCGCTTGGTGTAATGACAATCAAGATGCACTGGAACAAATTGTCCTATGGGTTCGATACATTGACGATTTGTTTTTAATTTGGAATGGTACAGAGGAAGATTTTAAAGAATATTATGAGAAATTATCCAACAATGATATTGGATTATCCTTTACGTACACAAT